>CM053581.1:310535624-310577688 GCA_028627135.1 Pseudochirops cupreus | reverse complement strand
TGTGCCAGCAGCCATCCTGGGTATGCTAGGGTACTTGCTGATACAAATGCTTCTGTCTGACAAAGTAACACAAATACAATTCAATACAGACAGAACAGACAGAGTGCCAGACACCACAAGTGTTCTCCTTCTCAGTTCTGTTCTGTTCCAGTTTGTGTTCCTGCTTTTATATGGAAGTTCTCCTTCCTCTTCCATCCTTCCTGTTGCATCAGCAAGCTCCCCCCACCTTCAAATCATAGGTGGGGCTCAAAGGCAATTAAAGAACTGAAATAAGGTGCTAAGTACTTGAATAACTGAAACAAGATGCTGAGTACTCCTTTGCTTGCCATTACATGTTTCCTCCTTGAGAATACAAGCTCCTTGAGATCAGAGATCATGCTCTTGCATTTCTTTGCATTCCCAGAGCTTAGCACAATGGCTTGCTACACAATGCTTAATAAATGCTTGTTGACTGACTAAAAGCTAAAAGAGAACAGGGGTGGGAGGAGGGAAGGGAAGAGACAGAGAAAGAGACACAGAGACATGGTAGAGCCAACTTGTCAACTCTTCGTACTGGTAAAAGTTAGTAGAACCTCCCACTGCAAAGTAATACTAAGGTAGGTGGCAAATAAGAAGGACATCCCACAGGCAAGAGAGTTCAACAGGAAGTGAGACTCCTACCTAGAGGGGGATAGAGGAGACAGGGGGCCTGGCATGAAGATAGTAGTCAGAGCAATGACATTATCAGAAAACATTGGTATCCCTTCAGTGTTGAGCCTAGAGTAGCTCCTCCCTTTATACATTGTCAGGCACACATATTTTCTATGTGTGTGACCTCTATCTGGCTACACATGTTTCCTCTGTGTGTGCCCCACCCATCTCCCAACATAGCCTTTATGAATATCCACATTTTCAACTGATTATATGCAGTCTCCTGGGGGGAGATCATGCCATCCAATTCTCCCATTTGTCGAATGAGGGGATTGAACCATATGATATTTAGAGTTTATGTTCTATGGACTAAGGTCACTGATAGCTCTAACATTCTATGTTTTATATTCAAAGGTCCTTTATAAATCAAGCTTTTCTTCTATAACACGTAAAGATAACATACATTTGTTGTATTAGAAAGGAAATTGGACTGAAAGCTAAAGCCCCAACTAATAGCCAAGAGAGCAATAACATCAAGAGCTAGTGTGTACAAAAAACTAGGATAATAATGAGGATAATGAGAACTAAAGGTTCTAGTGACACCAGAATAAGAAAAGCAAGAGGGAGAAACAGCAAAACAGTTCTGAAAAAAAAAAGGATCTAACTGAAGTTTCCAAAGCACAAAGGGTCAATCTGAACCCATGAAAAGCAAAGAAAGAGCAGAATCCTACAAAGATGCTTTGTGTGGACCATTGCATAGAGTTGCAGAATATAAGAACTGAAAAGGAGCTCAGACGTCATTTAATCCAGTTCTCTCATTTTATAGATGGGAAGACTAAGAACAGGAAAAGTGCAGTGACTTGCCTAAAGTCATATAGATAACTACCAATGGAACCAGGATTAGAATCCATATTGCTCAACTCCCAACCCAGTGATTTTCCTACTATGTAACTCATTAAGGGGGTACTCCTACAAAGGTCTCTAAAGAGAAAGGACATACTAACTATAAGATTGTTGTTTTAGTTATTCAGTTATTTCAGTCATGTCTGACTCTTTGTGAGTCTATTTGGGGTTTTCTTGGCAGAGATACTGGAGAGGTTTGTCATTTCCTTCTCCATCTCACTTAACAGATGAGGAAACTGAAGCAAACAAGGTTAAGTCACTTGCCCAGGGTCACACAATTAATACTTGTCTGATGTCAGATTTGAACTCAGGTCTTCCTGACTCCAGGCCCAGCCCTCTATCCACTGAGCCACCTAGCTGCCCTAATTAAAAGAAAGCTAACCTCAGTAAAAACTAATGTTTTATCTATATCCTCATTCAATGCACCTTATTTCTGGCAGCATTCAATTAGTAACAGATTATAATTATTCAGTGTCATAAGTGGAAGGGACTCTTAGATTAGAGTATAAGAGCCAGAAGGTGGCTCCAACATTGTCTTGTTCAATCATCTTATCATGTAGAGAAGGAGCTGAAGCCCAGAGAAATTAAGGGACATGTTCAAGAGCCCCCAGAGCATGACAGAACTGAGTCTTGAACAGAGATCTTCTGTCTCCCAGCTTAGGGTTCTTTGTGCCATACCAGGACACCTACTCAGGAGAAATAAGTTGAGTTTTGTCGTTCTTTAGTTGTTCCATTCATGTCCAAACTCTTTATAGCCCCATTTGGGGTTTTCTTGGCAAAGAGCCTAGAGTGGTCTGCCATTTCCTTCTCAAGCTCATTTTACAGATGAGGAAACTGAAGTAAACAAGGTTAAGTCACTTGCCCAGGGTCCTATAGCTAGTAAGTGTGTGAGGTCAGATTTGAACTCAGGTCTTCCCGATGCCAGGCCCAGCCTTCTATCCACTGAGCCACCTAGCTGCTCTAATTAAAAGATAGCTAACCTCAGTAAAAACTAATGTTTTATCTATGTCCTCATTCAATGCACCTTATTTTTGGCAGCATTCAATTAGTAACAGATTATAATTATCAGTACTGATAAAAACTATGGTAATAATATAATAATATAAATAATCCCATTTCAACAGCACTTTAATTCTGTAAACTATCTACTTTGCAACAGCTCTATGAGATAACTGGTAGAAATATTATCTCTACTTGGGATAAGAAGCCTAAAGTTCAAAAAGAATTGGCCAAATGGTGACACAGTGAATGAGTGTCAGAGCTGAGACTTGAACCAGGATCTTCTAACTCCAAATCTAGAGTTCCTTCTACTTCCCATTTTAAAATATTGCAAACTCACGAAAGGAATCACCATCTTACTCTTTTCCAAAGAGAGTTGGAGGATCCCTTTCTCCCTTAGCACATATTCCTCTTCCAAAGATTCCTTCATTCTTTACCATCAGGAGCAGCACAGGGAGACTTTTCAACAGAGGGATCAAGGTTTGGAACCATCTGTAGAGATGGAGAGAGATATGGGAGGGTTAGAGGGGAAAGATGTGGGTCCCATGCTCAGCTTCCTGGCTGCAGCTCTAGAGCCTGGTGGACAAAGCAAAAGAACTGAGTTAGGCTGCCTTGAAACAATCTCTTAGACCTCTTGCTCTCTATGGTCCCGTCTGGAGGCTTTGCTGACGACTGAGCTCGCCATCTCAGAGATCTGTATGCATAGCTTCAGCAATGGAAGATAAAACCTTCCTGGGAGATAAGAAGGATTGGGAGGACAAAAGTAAAAATATGAAAAGAAACCCTTAAAACTTGAGGGCTTTATGACCATAGGAGAGTGGTAGAGTCCAACCATCTGGGCTCAAAAGGTGACTCTGCCACTTTGGATCCCATATGTATAGTTGGAGAGGCACTTAGAGCTTATTCATCCTCCTCATTTGATAGACAAGGAGACAAAAGTGCAGATGCTAAGAAGACCTGCTCAAAGTAACACAAATAACAAATGTTTAATTTGTTCAAGTCCAGGGCATCTGACTCCAAATCCAGTTCTTTTCCTGCTCCATGTGTGACCTTGGGAGAGTAATTTAACATCTCTGCATTTCATTCCATGATCTACAAAATGAAGAGGTTGGCCTAGACAAACCCAACAATCCCTTCCAGCTCCAAATCTATGATCCTACACAAGCAGTAGGAGTGACTATAAATGTGTGGAACACCTGGCTTATGAACCCAAAGGAGTCCATTTTCTTTGACCAAAGAGATATATCAGGTCACAGAATAAAAAGGCTGGATGAGGTCATGAAAGATCTTTCATACCTGGAGGCAGAATCATATTTAAGTCATTTCTAAAGATCTTTGGTGACTAGTAACCCTTTAGTAACCCTCCTCAGGTTTTAAGCATCGTTTTGGTTGAAATCATTCCTTATTTGTCATCTAGATCACACAGTCTACAGTTAATGTTCACTACCTCCTCTGAGAAATTTAGTTTTAGTAGAGATTAGTTGGTCACTGGTTTAATGAATAGGGTCTTGGAGTTAATACCTTACCCTGGGTTGGAGTCCTGACTCTGACATTTCCTAACTTTGTAACCATGGGCAAATGATTTGACCTATTTGGCCTTTGGTTTTCTCCTCACCAAACAAAAGGGTAATCCAGCACGGTAAAGCAGAAAAAGAACTGGATTTGGAGTCAGGCTATCTGGATTTGAATCTAGTCTCTGCTATTTATTCTTGGCAAATTGCATAACCTTTCCATAGCTCAGTCTCTTCATCTATTCAATGAAGAAACTGAAGTAGGCAGAGGTTCCTTTCAGTTCTAAATTGATGGTCCTCTTATATTAGGACTAAATAATCTCCAAGATACCTTCTGAATCCTACAATAGCTCACATTTATATAGCAATTTAAGGCTTGCAAAGTACTTTTCACAGATGGCATTATTTAATACTCACCAAAAAATGAGACGCTAAAATTACCCCCATTTTAAAGATGAGGAAACTGAGGCTCCATTTAGCTAACTTGCATCGGTTACACAGCTAAGTGTCTGAGGCAGAATTTCAACTCAGGTCTAGAACTATCTACTACTATATCACCTTATGCTACTTAGCTCATAGAGAGGTTGTGAAAATCATATGAGATGAATTCTGTGAATCCTCTTTAAAAGTACAAACTGCTCTAAGAAGATGATCATAATTGTAGTAACTACCTCATAGGGCTGCTTGAGGCTCAAATGAGATAATTTATAGAAAGTGTTTTGCAAAATGTAAACTGCTATATGAAGGTCAATTACCAGTATTGTTATTGTTATAATTATAAATGTGTTATAAACATATAACCTGCATCAACCTAAATATTTTTTTCTGAGAGAAGTAAAAACTTTTATCCAACACTCTCAATCTCGCCAGCAAAATTTTTAGCTCTTAGCCTCCAGTGTGATCTTTATTTGGAGTAGCCATGGCTGCAGATTGCAGCGATGAGTCTTAAAATATCAATTAAGCACAGAGGGAATGTGCAGCATGGAGGCAAACAGGTGTCCAATCATAGATGGACAATTCCAGTGCATCTGTTTGTGCCTCCAAGAGCTCTCTTCATGAACTTAAATAAGGCCCCATTCAACTTTCTTAGACTGATTCTTATTCTGACTTCCTGAAGAGATTCAATGGAAGTGCCTTTTTGTTCAGGCTCTCGTAAAGCCCTAAAGAAGGGAAGCCAGGAGTCCCTCTCTCATGAGGCCCGCGTCCCCACCCCCAGTCCCTTACCAATCTCTTCAACAACATTCTAGCATTACTGAGCCTTCTGCATCCTACAGTGACTTTGGCAAGTCCAAATTTAGAGTTTTCACTTCCTGAAACAGGTCAGGCACTTCTGGGCTGAGAATCCATAGGCCAAGGTTTAGGCACACACTGAGGGCAAAAACTGAATCCAGTTCCTACATATCAAATTCTAAAATTCTAGAACTAAAAGGGACCCTAGAGGCCATTTAGTTTAACCCATCTTGTCTTTGACCCATGTGGGAATTTCTCTACAGCATCCTTGACAGGAGATGATCAAGGGTTGAGCCTTCATGGGGAAGAAGAGGAGATAGAGAAGAAAATGAGACAGGAGCGACTGGTAGGAAGAGAGCTAGGATAGTAAAGCATTCTATTGAGGCCAGAGAGTAGTTGTCTTAAAAAAGAATGGGAGAGTGGAGGGAGAGTTTCCTAAGGTATCAATGCAGCAGAGATGCCATCTAGCATTGGTTTGGACACTTCCAAGAACTGGCAAGTTACAACCTCATCAGGCAGCCATTACATTTCTGGATAGTTCTAGTTGCCATAAAGTTCTTTTTAGGAATAGGGGCTGGACCTGTGATTTCACTGATAGAGAGAATTCCTTCTACCAACATAAGATAGAATCTTCTCTGCAACTTACAGTTTCTTTAGACAGTTGCCTAGAACACTGAGAGAAGTTATATGACTTGCTCAGGCTTGTCTTGCCAAGATGTCAAGTCTTGGGACTTGAACCCAGGTCTTTCTAACTGATGATGGCTCTTTATAGTCACTGTGATTTATTGCCTCTCAAAGTGAGATCCCAAGACCTGGTTTCTTTTTCATATTGAGTTGAAATCTGCCTCCTTGAAATAATCAAAATAGCTCCTTGATTAGGGGTGTATGGGAGTTTAAGGAGGACTAACATCTCTGGTGTGAGTGCTTGCTGAGTCCTTATCAGGGTTGCTCACCCATCTCTGGTGTCCACCTGGTGCTCAACTCTCACCCGTGGCTCCAAAAAGCTGCAGCATGTACAGCAGCCACAAGTGGTAAACCATCTTGACAGACTGTCTCAACCAGGTTGAGGGTAATCAGCAGGCCTCAAACCATTGGTGAGTTAGGGGGATATCTACCCCAAGCACATGAAGACTTTCCCTGGAAGAATGAGCAGATGAGAACAATTAATTCCAATGGTCCTGAAGGTGGCTGAAGCAGACACTGTGAAGTGCTTAGAGCGTGGTTAGACATAGAAGGTGACAAGGTCATCACTGCATCCTGAGCTATCACCAGTCATCCTGACTTTTGTCCTGCCACTGGACTTCGATGACTCTGGAAGAGAGAGGTAGGCTAATGACCTTGTGCAGCTCTGCTTCACTGAAATCCATTTCACCCATGAGTCAAGATGTCACCCATGATGTTATTGCTCCTCTTTGAAAATGAAGGAGAAAACAACTTTACAAAGTGCTTTGTGTTCATTCACCTCTTTGTTCACCACATCTGTACCTTTAGCGGGGCAAGCATTACTATTCCCCTTTTACATAAGAAGAAACTGAGAATCAGAGGAAAAGTTATTTACTCAAGGTCACACACAACTAAAAGGACCTGGAGTTAGGACTTGAATGGTGGCTTTATCACTCCAACTTCAATGACTTCTGTGCTAATGCTAAACCACCTTCCTGAAATTGAAATTGTTAAGTCGTGTGTGTGTGTGTGTGTGTGTGTGTGTGTGTGTGTGTGTGTGTGATGCCTCCATCAAGGTGGGAAGTTAGGCAAGAAGCATTCAGAGGTCCCTCTTCCTCTCTCTGATGTGGTGAGTGACCATGCCCCACCCCACCTTCACCAGCAGATTACCCCCTACCATGACATGCACAGAGATTTTGTCTGAGGATAAGATGGGAAGGACCTATACCTGGCCTGGCTCTATCATCTTTCAGAGAATAAATACTCCGGTATTGCTTCTCCTCCCCTAATTTGCTTTCCCTGAAATTCTATCTCCCTGGTGAGCAATGAGCAAGCTTCTCAGCATCAGGCACTTCTGGAAGCAGGAAAAAGTTATGAGTACTGCCTGTGCTTTTTGCACTCACTGAAAACAAACCTGGAACCAGATGTGCCTTTGGGGGATTAATGATCCATTTTCTTTCTATCATACGTTTTTTCTTCAGCTAATTCATCTTTTAACCCCAAGCAGAGAACATTATCAAGGTCAATGTTGAGAACAGTGTTAAAGAGAGTGTCTTAGGCAATGAGAAGAGTGTAGCTCTAGGAGTCAAAAACCTAGGTTTGCAGTCTTACCCCACCCCTGCCTTCTTCCTCCCCGTTTAACAGTTGTGTGGCTCTGTGCCAGTCACAGGCTCTCTGGCTTTCTCATCTGTAAAATGAGGGTAACAAAATTTACACTCCCTTCCTCAAACAGTGGCTGTGAGAAAAGTTCTGTGTCAAATTTACAGTATTACCAGAATCTGAGGTAATTTTACTGGAGATAAGGTCTGCATACTGCTCACTTCCTCCCCGGGTTTCTGTGCTATTGAAAGAGTTCAAGTTCAGGATTAAATAAGAAGGCATAATGGAAAGAAGACTGGATTTGGAGTCAGAGGACCTGAATTGAGTCATGACTGTGCTATTTGTCGCCTTTGTGACCTTGGACAAGTCCTTCATTTTTTGGCGGGCTTTGGTTCCCTCCATTATCTATTAAATGAATGGATTATAGTAGATCCTAGGATTATAGAGGTGGAAGGAACTATTGAAGAAATCTAGAGAGGCGGCTCAGGGGCATGGCTTAGAACCAGGACCTGGAGTCAGGAAGACCCATGTTTAAATCCAGCCTCAGACACTTACTAGTTGTGTGACCCTGAGCAAGTCACTTAACCCTGTTTGCCTCAGTTTCCTCATCTGTAAAATGAGCTGGTAGACCATTCCAGTATCTTTGCTGAGAAATTCCAAATGGGCTCACAAAGAGTTGGACACAACAGAAACAAGTGAATAACAACAACAAATATAATGCTTTAAGGTCTGTAAAGCACTACAAATATTATCTCATTTGAGCCTCACAACAAGCCTGGGGGATACGTGCTACTATTATGCCCATTTCACAGATGAAGAAACTGGAGTGACTTACCCAGTGCTATCCACTGCCTATAAGCCTACCAAATAATAAACTTGCCGAATATGACATAGTCATGACTTACTCTCACCATATTGTTCACCATTCTCTGAGAGAAAGCATGGTAAAAATGGAAAGAATACTGTACTTACAAATCAAGTGAGACTTAGGTTTAAATCCTCCCTTTGATCTTGCCTGCCTCTTTTCTGAATGTCAGCTTCCTTATCTGCTAAATGAGGATGATAAGACCTGCAGTTCCTACCTCACAGGTTGTAGTTACGATCAAATAAAACAATGTATGCAAAGCATTTGGAAAACCTCAAAGTTCAGTGTTATATTATTACTCAGCTCAAATGCCACCTTCAAAATTGGTCTTTCCTGACTCCACTCCATCTCCAGCTGCTGGTGCCTTCTCCCCAAATTACCTTGTGTCATATGTGTGTGTGAGTGTGTGTGTGTGTGTGTGTGTGTGTGTGGTGTATATATATGTGTGTGTGCATGTATTACATATCCATATATTATATATACATATATATGTACATACTGTGTTCCTGTCCCCTTCACAATGAATATAAATTCTTTAAGAGCTTATAATCTCAAGAGACTGTGGAGTTTATATACTCCAAAGACTATTTCATATTTTGCCTTTGTATCCTCAGCACCTAGAAGAATGCTTGGCATAAAGTAAATGATTAATATATGCTTTTTAATTGATAGGTTCTCTGGACCATCTGGAGTCTTTCAGTGTTCTTTGGAAAATGTGCTACCCCAAATAAATACAACATAGCAGACATAATGTGACCAGGGCAGAGTACAATGTTATTATTGATTCCCTTTTTTGAGATAATCACACTTCTATTAAAATAGCCTAAAATGACATTTGATATTTTTCTCTGCCACATAAATGACTCATAGGATTTTCCTTATGCACAAATCTAATCTAATTGCCCTTCAATACCTATAACCCAGCAATCCCACTATCAGACATATTCCTCAAGAAAGTCAAAGACAGAAACAAAATTGCAACAGACAGTAAAACATCCATAGCACCGTTCTTTGTGACATAAAATAGGTACCCATCCATAGGTGAATGTCTGAAAAACCTATGGTATACAAATGTAATTGAATAGTACCATGCTGCAAGAAAAGATAAACAATGAGGAATTTTTAAAACATGGAATATTTGTATTACAAATTTTATATTACAAAATATTTGACTACAAAGTGAAATAAGCAGAATCATATATATGTATACATATGTATGTAATGACTCCAAAGTAAATGAAAAGATAACTAAAAAGAAAGCTAAACTCTAAACAAATAAAAAAAACCAGAAATAAGTTCAGGGGTGAGGAACCTGCGGCCTTGAGGCCACATGTGGCCTTCTAAGTCCTTGGGTGCGGCCTTTTGACCGAGTCCAAGTTTTAAAGAACAGTCCTTTAATTAAAGAGATTTGTTCTGTGGAGTTTGGGTTCAGTCAAAAGGTCACACTCGAGGACCTAGAGGGCCGTATGTGGCCTTGAGGTTGAAGGTTCCCCACCCCTGTTGGAAACCAGAAAAAGGACACACCGCTCCAATGAGAGGACCACTATCTCCCAGAGTTTTCCCTCTTCCTCAGCTGCCCCCTCAACTGCCATCATGGATTTGGCAAAGGCAGCAAAGTCAGCACTCGACTGGCCCAGGCAGTGGCCAAAATTCAGTTCCACCTCTCTTTGCGCCTCTGGCTGTGTTAAGTAGCTTCTCTGGCCCCTTTAACTTGCCGGATGTATAGACCACAAGAGTCACAATACCCTGCCCTGCTGTCCAGATGTGGTTTCCTATGCAGCTGAGGGGGACCAGGCCTACCCAAGTCATGTGCCACTGTATCCTTGCTGAATATCCTTGCCATGTTAGGGCAAGTCCAATGTTCAGTGACATCCAAATGCCTCATTTTCTCTCAACTCAAACTGTAAATAACAGTGTGTCAGTGTCAGGCCCACCCCAACACCTTGCTTGGCCTAGTGGAAGGGTAAAGAGCTGTCAGATGGTCATTATATTGGTTGTTTTTACTTGTTTTTCTTTTTTCTTTTCCTAAGGAGGGTTCAATCACAGAGCAGGGAGGAGGTTCCCCTCTCCCTTTCCAGAAATGAATATGATATAAATGCCAAAAGCATTAATTAAAAAAATTAACTTTTCATAGTACATCATGGCCTACCGAATAAGGTCTGAGATCTCAAACTCTGAAATTTCCTTCTCTGATCACAATCTCTGGCTTTCCAGATAACCTCTGAGAGGCAACACTGTACAGTGAAAAGATTGTTACTATTATTCAAAAGAATACTGGCTAGGGAATCAGAGGATCTCATTTAAATTTACTTCTAAATGCTTAATTTGGGGCCACTACATGGAGCAGTGGATACAGCTCCAGGCTTGGAGTCAGGAAGATTCAGCTTCTTAAGTTCAAATCTGGCCTCAGACGCCTACTAGCTGGGTGGGGCAATTCCCTTACTCCTGCTTGCCTCAGTTTCCTCACCTGCAAATGAGCTGGAGAAGGAAATGGCAAACCAATCCAGGATCTTTGCCAAGAAAACCCTAAATGTCATGAAGAGGCAAACACTACTGAAATGAATGAGTGACAAAAATGCTTATTTCTTCTGGCATTGGGAATCTTGCTTCCCACTTCTTCACCGTTAGTTCCTTATCTATAAAATGAGCAGAGTAAACAGCCTTCTACCTTACCTCTAAATCTATGACTCTCTTGCCTCCTTCTGATGGGGTGCTTGGGTACTTGTGCTTGGATCCCAATTCCAAGATCCCCTTTCTTCCTAGTCTCAAAACACTATCCCTGACAGTTTTCTCCCCAGCCCAAGGACCCTATGCCCAGCAATAGCTCATGAGCAAGCCCCCAGTAAGACAAACTATCTTTCCCCATCATGAGACAAACTGACTTCTGAAGAAATTCTCTTGTGAAAACAGGACTATCTTGTAACCACAGAATTATCATGTATTGATTCCCAAAGTGACCATATTCAGTACAGAAGTCAAGCTATAGTCATCAACTCTTAAAGCTATCTTGCTAAAAATGTAACAGATCAAAAATACATCCCTGAGAAACCCCTTCCCTTGGTTTTCAGTAGTGACCAAGGTTTTATGGCATCACCTAATTAGCATGTCTGACAGATAATCCACTACTTTTCCTATATAAGCTTTAGCATCATTCCTGTTAAGTTGCAAGTTCCTTAAGGAATGCAAGTTCCCTAAGGAACTCTGCCTGCTATATTAGTGTCACAATAAATCCTTGCCATCTTGACTTAAAGAATGCTTAAGTCTGTGAATTCATTCCAGACAACCACCTCCTATACTTTGGTCCTGGAGGGGAGGGGGCCTGAATCCCCCCCCTGCAACCTCATCATTTCCTCTAAAATCTCTTCTTCATTCTTACCTTAATCTGCACATCTTTCACCCCTCCCTGCTCTGGTCTCATTTCCATTTTTTATCCTTTCTAGTCTCTAATTTATAGTTAAGAAGTTCAACAAGGCACCAAATCCCTTCTCCCTTCACCTTCAGCTACTTGAACACTGCTAACATTCAAGTCCGGATTACCTTTACCATCTGCCTCCTCTATTTCACTCCCTAGCTGCTGAACACAACTGCAGGAAATTGTGAAACTATGTATAACGTTTCCATTACAAATCCATGTGATCTAATTTCAACCTGGCCCTCATTACTGTGCAGCAATATTTTTATTCATATGACTGACCTTCTATTATACTCCCCCCTGCCACTAGCTATTCCAAATCTCCCCCTCTCAAGCCCCTAACTATACTCCAACTCCCTTCTTTCAGCAGATGATAGTTTCCTACTGTATTGAGAAGGCTAAGGCTATCCATTGGGGATTTCCTTAACTTTCCTCCTTTGTAACTCTAAACCTTTCTTAATCTTCACTTTTCGTTTCTTCTACTGTCAGAGGATGAGACAGCCCCTCTCCTTGCCCAGTATAATCTTTCTACTTCTTTCCTCAATCCCTATACTCACTGATTTTTCAGCCCTGTACAATCTGGCTTCTGATATCATCACTCTTTGGGAACTACTTTCCCAAAGGTCACCAACTGCTACTTTTGAAGGTTCCCCCTCTCCTCCCCCAGTTATCCTTCCTGAATTTTCTGTAGTATTAGCTACTATTGACCATCTTTCTCTTTTTGGATGGCCTTCCCTGGACTTCTGTATATTGCTGTCCTCTGATTCTCTCCATCCGACTTTTCCTCTTACTTGGATTATTGCCATAGCCTTCTAATTGGTCACACTGCCTCCAGTCTCTTCCTCTGGCAGTTCATCCTTGACATAATTGCCAAAATAATCCTCCTCAGACCCAAGTCTATGACACTGCCCTAGTTAGCAACATTCAATGGCTTCCTCTTGCCTATATAAGAAAAAAATATGAACACCTAATATTTTACCCCCATCCTAGTTTCTATAGAAATGGCACACATTTTTTGCCCCCAGAGCAAGGCTACCCTCTCTGTCTTTGAGGCACAAAACCTCAAAAATCTCTACACAGACTCTTAGGAACTGTTAGCTTTGCTCCTTTCTCCTTGATTTTGGAAGAAGCAGCTTGGGGTAATTTGCATACTTCAGCTCAGCTCCCACAGAGAAAGATGGGACACTAAAGGCAAGTGGAGTACATGGGCCCACTCTGAACCCTCAAAACAGAGGGATATAAGTCTGATTAGGTACAATGGGAAAATGGGTGCAAATACAACTGACTCACCATACCTTAGTAATGCCAAGGGGAAAAGAAACTCTCACTGTTAGTCAAGAAGCACTTTGTGTGGAAGGTGGATGTAAAAGATGAAATTTCAAAATGCTAGAAACTCTCTGACTTAGACATATGAAGGAAATGAAATGCTAGCTGAGGCACCAGAGTAATTTTTCCATAAATTTACACAAAATAATGAACACTGTCGCTGGAATGGAGCTTACCTTTGAGGAATGGTGAAGCAGAGTTGAGCAAAAGTATCAGCAAAAAGAACAAACTCATTTGGAAGGGCATATTAGGACAGCAACAGTTCTGAGGGCCAAGAGTCACAGCACTTTACAAGATCTAAGGAGAACTATGGAGGAGAGGGAGATTAATTAGAGCTTCCAGCAAAAGAATAAAATGTGACCCATATGAAGGGACCTAAAGGGAGCACTGACAAGGAGAAATTTTCTCTGACTTCCTTTGCTAGGATTAGGACCAGTGGAATCTTGGAGCTAGCTTATTTTCCAGTGTATTTACATTTTAGGAATTGGCAAATAAATGCCATAAAATCAGAGCTTGATTTTTTGTTTTGTTGCTTGCTTAGACCGAAGAAAATGATAGAGAAATGTTAATAATGCAGTTTAACTTAAAAGTGTGAACTAGATACATGTTTTTGTTTTTTTCAGAAAGGCAGTTGTTAAACATTTATCAGCACATCATTGCCTAAGAAGGAGGGCAATATGACAAGTCATAGAGATTGTATGGATTTATGGGGATTGAAGGGGTTTTGTGACTCTCTGTGGGCTCAGGTATCTGTTCTCTCCACAGCCTTTACTATGTAAATGAAACTTTCATACAGTTTGAACTCTTGTGAGCCTGAGTGCTTGTAAGGGGGGCTTTTTAAGTTAGCATTGGGGAAGCACCAGATGCTGAAGTTTCCATTTCTACCTAAGTAGTGACAATAGATCACAGAAATGATGGCTCTTTAGAGGTCTTTCTCACCAGGTGGGAGCAGTAGTGTGTTGATAAATGCTTAACAACCAGTTCTCTGGGAGTAAAAATATACTTAGATACACCTTTAAGCTTAATTTTCATTATTAACATTTTCTACATCATTCTCTTAAGTCTAGGCTAAACCCTTTAATACTTGTATGTGCCATATCTGCATGTGGGCTGACCGCCTGGAGATGGCTAGAGGAGCAGAATCTCCGTTTCTAAGACCACCTGATATATGTGTTTTCCGATGGTCTTAGGCGACCTCTGTGACTCCTGTGAAACGGTCGCTGGACCCCCCAAAGGGTCGTGACCCACAGGTTGGGAACTGCCAGGACTCTATAGACAATCAACAAAACAATAAATCACACCTTGATTTGCAGCTTTTTTTACTTCCAAGGCATAAAGAGTTACACTGAAAATTAAACGATCTGTTTACCAGCTGGTGGGAACTTGCTCCAGCACACCTCTGGGTGGAAACCTCTGACCTAAAGGTCACATTTCACAAAGTATTCCCCTTCATGTACTCTAGTCTCAGTAAAATTGGACTATATATGCACAAATTGTCTCCCCGATATTAAATGAGTCTGGTACGCAGTGAGGACTTGATAGATGCTTATTGATGGATACAAAGTGTCTCCTGACCTTGACAACTTCGGTCTGAGGCGGACCCTATGTGGCGGGGGGAACACTGGTGCAAACTGACCGAAGAATGGAACACGACAAGACGGAGGAAGATGTAGCCACTATTTGTTGGGAACAAGGTGAAGCTCAACAGGGCCACTGCGGGGCCCAAGTTCACTGCTAAAGGCTTCCTAGCAAGGTCACACCTCCTTCCTGCCTCCCTAGAATCCCGCTCCATCTCACAGAACTTGGGTTAGGGGAGAGAGGTTTACAGAGTTCGACTATTCCAGCCCAAACACAATTTAGAAAGCCCTCCGGACCAGGGCCCCGACCAATGGTCATCCAGCCTTCTTCTCCAAGCCCCGGCCCCTTAGAGTTCCGGACAACTCTTGGTATGGAAGATTCCCTTGGTCGTGAGCTCAGATGTGACCATCAGCGACTTCCACTCAATGCTCCTGACTCTGTGGGCTCGGGAGACGAGCTGACCAGCCTCATCCTTGTTCCACGTGACAAGCCCTTCGGACCCTTGAAGACAGCTGTCAGCGTCCGGGCTGAACATGCCCAGTTTCTTTAGAAGTTTCTGGTAAAGATAGAATAAGGTTTCATCTTTCACTTCCCCTTAGCCCTCCCCCTTTTCCCTCCTCCCTTCCCCCCTTTTCTTCCTCCCTTTCGTCCTTTCCCCCCCTCTTTCCCCTTCTTTTTCCTCCTCCCCTCCTGCTCTTCTCTCTCTTTTCCTTCCTCCTTCCTTTCCTCCTTTCTCCCCTTTCTCCCCTTCCTTCTTTTTCCTCCTCTCCTCCTACTCTTCTCCTCCCTCCCCATTTCCTCCTCCTCTTCTACTCTCTTTCCTTCCTCCTCTCTCTTCCTCCCGGGTACTCATGCAGTGCAGGACTCAGCCGCCAAGAGGCGCAGGAGGGAAGGGGCAACACTTGCGCGGAAGGAAAGCGATCTGAGACCGGGAGGGCGGGGGAGCCCTTCAGTCAGCTGAACGCTGCAGCACGTGATCCGGGCCGGCCGGCAGGCGGGGGTCACGTGACAGGGCCGGAAGCGGCGCCGGGAATGGCTTTGAAGGAGGGTGCTGAGGCTGAAGCCGGAGTCTGGAGGCGGGAGCTGGTGAGTCAGGGTGGGATGGAAGGGCGTGCGCTAGGTTGGCATCCGTCCCGGATGATGGGGTCCAGGCCAAGGTCCCCCACCTGGTGCCAGTCCGTGGGGCAGAAGCAAAGGTTGTTCCCGGGGCGGGGCTAGAGAAAAAAGAGAGGGAAGAGGGTGTGTGTATGTGTGTGTCTGTCTGTCGTGTGTGTTTCCGTGTCTGTGTCTGTATGAGGCTGTGTCTGTGCGGCACTGTGTTCGTGGTTGTGGGACCGTCTGTGTCTCAGGGAGTACAGACGCAGGTCACACCGAGACCGTCTCGTCCGTGTTTTTGTTTTGGTCGGACGCGTGTGTCCACGCGTCTGTCAGAATGACTTATGACTGCGTCCTGGGTTGATTGAAGACGGTTTTGTGTGTGCCTTTGTGGGGGACGGGATTGAGGCAGCGTGTCTGGAGAGGAGTTAGCCCTGCCGTAGGAGAGGGCAGAGGGAGAAGGAAGGAAAAACCTAAAGAAAGAGCTCCCTTAGCGCTGTCCGTCCTATTGCTTAAGATGCGTTCATGCAGGCTTCTTGGACTATTTCTCCATCACCCGCCACACCCTTCCACCCTGTAACCAGAAGCTGTTTGCATAAGTCATGAAACATGAGGGTCCTCGGGACCTTAGAACAATTCCAGGCTAGCCCTCCCATTTTCCAGAGGAAATTGAGGGTCAGTAACTTGCTTAGCATTACATAGTAAATCAGTGGTAGAACTTACACTACAACCCAGACCCCCGGGATCTTCTTCCAGTATACTGGACTGCTTTCTGCCCAAGAACTAGTCTTTGGATGTGGCCTGAAGGAAACATTGCTTTCTTTCTCAGTCCCTTCTTTCCAGACCGTACCCAGTCGTTCTTGCAGTGTTTGAACTGCAACCATTTGGGCTTGTGGTTTCTTTACAGTTTTGACCAGAGAAGCAATTACTCGTGATTTCCTGTAGACTCAGCGCTCTGAGGATTTCATTTTCTCACTCTCTCCTGATTTGCCTTCTGATAAGCCATATAATAAAGGGAATCTCATTACGTTTTTTAATGGAAGGTTGAATACAGAAAGGGTGGAGGAGAAATTTCATTTTGACAATAACTTAAATGTTGACAGAAAATTCCACAAACATTTATTGGGTGAATACCAAGCTTGAGACTCAGGGAATACAGTCACAGAGCTCTTACCGCCAAGGAGCTGATTCTTCTCAATTGTTACCTCTTAGGGGAAGTGTTTACTCTTCTCCCTAGTTGTTAGTATTTGCTCCATCTTCAGTTATCTTGTATTTACTTATGTGTTTACAAGTTGTGGCCTTTGTAGAATGTGGAACACATACTCCTTCAAGTCAGTGACTTTTTCCTTTTTAAAATTTTGTTTCTACTGTGGCTTTTACAGTATTAATGCTTTTTGAATTGAAATGAATTATCCTTTAGGGGAAAATCACCAAAGACTTCCTGAAGGAGGTAGCATTTGATTTGAGCCTTTAAGAAAAGTAAGGATCCACTATGTCAGAGTTGCAAAATGAGTGCATTTACAACCAGAGTCACAGCTCGAACAAATGCCACCTTGGTAGCAACATAAAGTTTGTGAAAGGCAGTAATGTTCAAGTAAGTCTGGAAAGGTATTCAAATGACTTTAAGGTTATGGATAGCTTATAGTTCTAGGATTAACTTTCTCATTCTCTTCAGTAATTCAATTTTTGGTGAAAAGCTGTAGCTATTTTTTCTTGCCCCCTTGTTTTAAGTTCATAGGCTTGCCTTGAAATTAATAATGTAGCTTGGTATAGAAAGAGTACAGAACTAGTAGTTAGCCAGGAGACCTGGGTTTGTCTTCCAGCCCAGTTCTGTTTTATTTGTCCAAACAAGGAACTATCTCTGCTATACCATTAGTCATGCTGAAGTAGGACTTGACAGTCGATTTTTAGAGCCAGTTGTCCTAGAAACAGCTCTTTTACCTGGGGACATAGAGTTGTAAAGGGGAATGGACCTTAGAGATCATCATTTTGAACCGTCTCCTTTTACAGTTGAGGAAACAGGTTCAGACATGTTAAATGTCCAAGATTATATACCACATTGGTGGCAGAAACTAAAGCACATTTGGGGATCTCTAGACTTTGAAATCAATGCTTTTCCTAAGCACTCTTTTCTCTGTATTATTTTCAGTCATCACTTAAACTGAAACTAGATATTATTTTATATGGCTCTTAAATATAATCAGGATTTTATTTAGGAGTTTTATAAGAGCCAGTTAGCAATGATTGGTAAGCTTTTTTTTGCATTCAGAAGCTGCTTTGCTTTGGTCTAAAGCCATAAACCTTAGGAAACACTTTAGGTAGTGAAGCTTGTACCTATGAAGGAGGGGTTGGTAGTAGGAAACTGGATTTCTGTGTTTGATGATGAGCATAACAGAGGCTGCCCTAACAATAATATAAAGTATCCTTCCCTTTAGCTCTCATTTTTTTTAGTCATTCATTTTTCTGCTCCTTCTGCCCTAGTTTCCCCTTTCTTTCTGTTTGGGCTGATCCCTTGTAGCAGCTGTGGCTAGAAGATGGGATATTTAAGGTCCAGCTTCAGCTTTGTGAGGCCTTTGTTATTTTTTGCCTCATCCTTAGGTAACCTATCCCAGGCTAATCTCCTCCTTCCCCTTCCTGTCACTCTAGTATAAACTTGTACTTCTGAAATAGCCCCTTAACATTTCTTTCTACTTTTAGTCCCCTTCCAGTCTGTCCTACATATGCCACTGGATTAATCTTCCTTAGATACAGCTTTAAACATGCCACTTCTCCGTTCAGAATCCTTCAGTGGCCCTCTTTTGCCTACCAAATAAGCCCATACTTCTTATCTTGGCATTAAAGACCCTTAGCAATCTGGCTGTCAGTCAGTAACCATTTATTAAGAGCCTTTTAAGTTCTGGGCCCTGTGCTAAGCCCTGAAAATTACAAAGAAAAGCAAAAGACAGGACGGCTAGGTGGTATAGTGAATAGAGCACCTGCCCTGGAGTCAGGAGGACCTGAGTTCAAATTCATCCTCAGACACTCAACACAAAAAAATAACTAGCCGTGTGACCTTGGGCAAGTCACTTAACCCCAATTGCCCTCCAAAAAGCAAAAAAATTTAAAAATTTGGAAAAAAAAGAAAGGCAAAAGACAATTCCTGCTCTCAAGGAACTCACTATCGGGACGGGGGCAGGGGGAGGGGAACAGCATTTAAGCAACTATATGCAAGACAAATTGGAAATAATCAACAGAGGGAGGTTTTAGAAGTAAAAGGGTTTAGGAAAGGATTCCTATAGAAGGTGGAATTTTAGCTGCAACTTGAAAGAAGCCAAGGAAGATGAGATGGAGAATATTCCATTCATGGGATATGGCCAATGAAAAGACCCAAAGTCAGGGACTGGAATATCTTGTTCAGGGAATAACAAGGAGGCCAATAACACTTGACTATAGAATATGTAGAGGGGTCGGGGGTGAATAAGTTATAAGAAGACTGGAAAGATAGGCAGGTACTAGGTTATAAAGGGCTATGAATGCCAGAGGATTTTATATTTGATCCTGGAGGTGATAGGGAGCACATTAGAGTTTATTGAGTAAGGGAGTGACATGGTCATTCCTGCCCTTTAGGAAGATCACCTTGACATCTTAGGTGAGGATAGCCTGGAGTGAGGAGAGACTTAAAGGCAGGGAGACCAACTAGCAGACTATTGTAAAAATCCAGGTGTGAGGTAATAAGGGCCTATGTCAGGGTGGTGGCAGGGTAATGAAAAGAAGGGAGAACTGTTTCAAAGGACAAATTAACAGTCCTTGGTAACATATTTGATTTGGGCGGGGGCGGGGGGAGGGATGAACGGATGGTGAGAGAGAGCATGAAATTGAGGATGACACCTAGGTTCTGAGCCTGGGTGGCTGGGAGGATGGTCCTTTTGATAGTATTAGGAAAGTTTGGAAGGGGATGGGGAAAGATAATGAGTTCAGTTTGGGACATGTTAAGTTTAAGAGGCCTATAGGATATCCATTTTGAGATATATAATAGGCAATTGGAGATGTAAGGCTGGAGGTCAACAGAGAGGTTTGGGTCACATAAGCAGATTTGAGAATCATCGGGATAGAGACAATAATTAAATCCATGGGAGCTGATGAGATCACCAAATTAAATACTATAGAGAAAGAAGAGAGCCCAGAACAGAACTCTTTGGGACACCCACAGTTAGCAAGTGTGACCTAGATGAATACTCAGCAAAGGAATCTGAGAAGGAGCAGACAGGTAGGAGGAGAAGCAGGACAAAGTGATGTCACAAAAACTGAGAGAAGAAAGTAATCAAGGAGAAGGTGATTAACAATGTCAAAGGTTGTAGACAAGTCAAGAAGGATGAGTAATGGGAAAAGGCTATTCAATTTGGCAATTAAGAGATTATTGTTAACTTTAGAGAGAGCAGTTTTGTTTAAATGATGAGGTTGGAATCCAAACTATAGAGATTTAGACTAGAGTGAGAGGAAAGTGGAGACAGCTACAATAGATAGCTTTTTCAAGCTGTTTAGCCACCAAGAGCAGAAGAAATATAGGTCAGTTACTAGGGATAGATCAAGGGAGGGTCTTTTGAGGATGGAAGAGATGTGGGCATGTTTCTAGGTACTAGGGAACAGCCAATATAGAGGAAAACTGAAGATAAATGAGATAGTGCAAATGATAGTTGGGGATAATCTGCTGGAGAAGATAGAATGGAATGGAATCACTTGGGCATGAGGAGGGATTTGCCTTGGGCAAGGAAAAGGACTATTTCTTTATGTGATATAGTGGCAGGAGGCATCTATGTATGTGAGATGAGGAGAAGGGGAGAAGGGGGAGCTCTGGGCAAATGTCTTCCATTTTTTTCAGTGAAATATGAGGCAAGGTTCTCAGCTGAGAGGGAAGGGGGAGCATCATGGTTTCTAATCAGACGTGTAGAACATTACCATTCTGCACCACTCGGTCAGGCAGAGGGTGGCTGTGAAGAGCTGCAAGTGAGCTCTCCAATGGGGGATCTTGCAGCACTTTGTACTTTTACCTATTAATCCTCTAGGTGAGTTTCCACTTGTTACCTGTGATTGAATTTGACTTTGTTCAGTGTGCTAAATTTAGTACACAGTCAATATAGTAATTGTTCCCTGAATGACCTTGAGACCATAACCAACATTTGCCAAATTTAACAAGCTTCAGTAGCTGTAGTTGGTGAAAGGTTGCTGATAAAATCCATTTCTATCACCAAAAATGCATATTGTGTTTTTTGATAGATACCTTTTATGTATCTCTATCACTTTTAGGACCTTGTCCGTCTGAATATGACATTAATCATAGATAAGAGGAGTACAGAATGATTTGAGTCGGGATGTTCCTAACTGCCTTCTGTCTAATGGAGTGGCACAAAATGATGGAGCTTTCTGTATAAGTCATATTAGAAACCTCATGATGCTGTATGTCATAGTGTTTGACACTGGAAGAATTCCTCCTTTGACGCTGCTACCACCTTAGTGCAGACCCTTGCTGCCTCTAGCCTGGACTATTGCAGTAGTTTGCTGGTTAGTCTCCTGCCTTAAGTCTCTTCTCACTCTAGTTCAGATGCAGCTCTGTCATTGTGTGCTTCCTTAAGAATAGGTCCGATCATGTCACCCCTATTCAATCAACTCCATTGCTTCCCTGTTACCTCTAGGATCTTGGCATTTGAAATTCCTCGTAATCTGGTTTCTTCTTACCTATCCAGTCTTCTTATATTTTACTCCCTTCCATGTTTGATCCAGTGATACTGGCCTCCTTGCTGTTCCTCACAAAAAAATCTCTCTTTTGTAAATCCATGTATCACTGACTGTACTCCATTCCCTTCTTTCTTTCTCCCATCACCACTGCCTCCTAGCTCCTTCAGACCAGCTAAAATCTCACCATGTGCAAGAATTCCTTTCCAGTACCTTTTAATGCGAGTACCTTTCTTTTGAAATCAAATTCACTTTATCAAATATATCTATATTTATGTCTTATCTATACATAGCAGGTCTTTAATAAATACTTGATGACTTGACTTTGTCAGTTTGTCCATTCTAGTCGGAGAGGTGACCTGTCATTTTTGTTTTTCTTAAGGTAGATCATTATGACCGATAAAAACAGTTTTAGCATTTCGTGTTATTTAGTGGACTGCAGGCCAGGACAATCTTCTTAGATAACCAAGTCTAGGTTTAATGCCTGACTTAGGGCCA
Source organism: Pseudochirops cupreus (assembly GCA_028627135.1). Classification (NCBI taxonomy): domain Eukaryota; kingdom Metazoa; phylum Chordata; class Mammalia; order Diprotodontia; family Pseudocheiridae; genus Pseudochirops; species Pseudochirops cupreus. The sequence continues at coordinate 310,555,670 of CM053581.1, read as the reverse complement.
AAAAGTATTAAAGGGGGAAAGTTCAACAGAGATAAAATAGTATATACTTGTATGTTGGATTTCCTCTCTGTTAACCGCCGCTGAGATCACTCTGCATCCTCAGTTTATGGAAGAAACTCTAAGGATACTCTAGACTGATTCTAAACTGAGCATACTAACCTAAGAATTGGGAGGCCTGGGTTCTTTAGTTCCAGGTCTGTTAACTGTATGACTACATACAAGTCAAATAGGCTCTCTTGGCCTCTTATTTGTCATCTGCAAAATGATGAGGTTGGACCAGATGTGCTCTAGGGTTACTTTTTATCTCTAAGGTTTTATGTTCTAGGACCCTTTCCAGTTCTGATATCCTTCCTCTTCCCTTCCCCTCCCCTTTTTTTTAAACAGATTTGAAATATCCAAACAAGCAATGTTAACCATGAATATCTGTTTAAATAATAGACTCTACCCCCAATGTTGTAAGTATTACAAGTACTGGTTGTGATGACTCTTGAATAGGTGTAAGAACAGGGGTATGCCTTCATCCCTCTTTCAATGTCTGAGTAGACTTATAGGAGACTCTTCCTTTTTGTGATTGCAATTGACTTTGCTCAGTGTACTAAATTTGGAACAAAATGAGATGATAAAATTGCTCTCTGAATGACCTTGAGACCATACCAATGTTTGCCAAACTTAACAAGCTTTGGTAGCCATAATTGGTGAAAGGTTGCTGATAAAATCCATTCCTATTTCTGAAAATGCAGACTGTATTACTTAATAGGTACTTTTTATGTATCTTTATCACTTTTAGGACCTTGTTTTGCAAAAGGTGTTAATCCCATAGAGAAGAGTACTAAGTGCAGTGACATCAGATTTTGGGGAGTTTGCATCCAGATATTCATAACTGCCCTCTCTCTAATGGAGTGTCATGAAATGATGAAACTTTAAACATAGGTCAGATTAGAAACCACCTAATATTGTATATGATAGTGATGGTTGTGTTTGTCCTTCGATTTCAGAGAAGACCATGGCATCACTGAAATGATGACATGACTTGCAGTTGACTTTGATTTGAGTGAAGGAGGGCTGTGCAAGGTTACCAGCCTCACTTTCTCCTCCAGAGCCATCTGGATCCAGTGACCAGATATTCATCAGGATGACTGGAGATGACCCAGGAATGCAGTGCTCCCATTGGCCCTTTTAGGCTAAAGCCTTTTCATGTACTCACTTAGAGTGACTTTGTAGGTGAATAGGCCTCTATTCCTCTATCCCTGGAAGTGAGTCCAGGGATAGCCCCTTTAGTTAGAAAAAAAGAAGAAAAAAAATCAAGCTAGGAGGGAAAGACCCTCATGGTTACTGTTCTAAAGAGAAACAGTTACCATTGACATTCACTCTAAGCCAGGAGGGCCCAAAATTAAGTGAAGTTTTGTCAGGGACCTATTGTGGTCCAATCTATGAGCTTCATAGTGAACTGGGTTCTTTTCCATAATATTTGATGTTGGAAGGAAACCCAATCCAGGACTTTAGTTCATTTCCTCCATCTGTAGGAAAAGTTTCTTTGGGTTTCTGTTTTTCTTAAGTAGATGATTCTGTCCAGGAAAAAGCAGTTTTAGCATTGCCTATTGTATAGTGGACTGTAGGCTACAACAGATTCTCATTAGCTAATTAAATTTAGAGCCTGGCTCAGTTTTGAAGAATACTAAATGAGGATAGAGAAAAGGTTATTAGATTTGACTATTGAAAGAGTATTGGTAACTTTAGAGAAAGCTGTTTAAATTGAATAGAACTTCCCTCTGAGCCTTGGGCCTTCTTATCCTGAAACTTCCCTCTGTCATGCTACCCATGCCCCCTTTTTCCATTGGTGAATTCCTTTCATTGCCTTCCATTTTTGAGGTAGGCACAGGCTGACCGATTCATCCCCCTGAAAACTTTGCTTCTGACTCTTGGCCCTTCAGCCACCACACTCCAAGGGACCTTTTCCTCCTTCCCTTTCCCCTCTGATTTTTAGCTCCTTTATGTATTATCCCATAGAATGTATGCTCCTTGAGGACAGGACTATCTTTTGTTTTATTTTTGTATCCATAACACTTAACACAGTGCTTGGCACCTAGTAAGTAAGCATTTAACAAGTACCCATTGCCTGCCTGCCTGAATGATGAGGTTGGAAGCAACACTGCAGAGATTTAGAAGCAAGGGAGAGGAGAGCAGTGGAAGCACCCATTGTAGATGACTCTCAAGGAGTTTAGCTACAAACAAGAGGAGATAAAGGATGGTCTGACTAAGGGAGGATTTCTTATGGCTGGGGGGACATGGTGGGGCAGAGAAATATACCTGCTTGGGACATGGTGTTGAACTCCAAAGAATCAGAAACAGAACCTGGAGAGGAATGAAGATAGACTAGCCTGGATTCCATAATGGAAGCCTCAGAAAGAATTCACCAGTCGAAGAAGGGGGAAACATGGAAGAAGGATGTTCCAGGGTGAGAAGGCAGTTGAGTATGGGGATGAAATCCCAAGAATCAGAGGCAGAGCTAGGAGGGAGAATCAAGGTTGCAAAAGGCTGGAAACGATTAGAGGGGGTGGGATCAAGGGCCAATATAGAGGGTACCTTCATAGAGACTTTTTAAAGTTATTTTTTAAATTCTGAACTTAAACACCCTCCCCCAAAAGAAACCCATTTCAATATATACAGCAGAACACAAAAAGATGTTTCATATTGAGTCAGTCAACAAGTATTTATTAAGTGCATACTACATGCCAGGCACCATACTAAGCACTGGGGATTGAAAGAAAGGCAAAAACAGTTCCTGCCTTCAAGGAGATCATGTTCTTGGTTTTTTGTTTGTTTGTTTTTGCTTTTTGGAGGGGGGAAGGCAGGGCAATTGGGGTTAAGTGACTTGCCCAAGGTCACACAGCTAGTAAGTGTTAAGTGTCTGAAGCCAGATTTGAACTCAGGTCCCTCTGACTCAAGGGCCGGTGGTCTATTCACTGTGCTGCGTAATTGCCTCAAAATTTCATATATTCTTTTTTTTCAAGGAGCTGATATTCTAATAGAGAAAACAACAAACGATCAACATTGTACATATAAGATACGTACGGGGTGAGCTGGAGATACTCTCAGAAGATGGGCACTAGCATTAAGGGGAGCTGGGGAAGGATCCTTACAGAAGATAGGATTTTAGCTAGGACTTTAAGGAATCCAGGGAAATCAGGAGATGGAGGTGAGGAAGCCGAGTATTGCAAGTATGGGGGACAGCCGGTGAAAATGGATGGATTCGAGAAATGGAGTGTCTTACAAAAAGATCTGGAAGGAGGCTAGTGCCACTAAATTATCTGTGGAGAGGAGTAAAGCATAAGAAGATTGGCATTGAAGGAAGGAGCCAAGCTAGTGGTTCACTCTAGTCCTGTCTGACTTTTCATGACTCTATTTGGGGTTTTCTTGGTAGAAGTACTGGAGTGGTTATAGAGGATTTTAAAGGAGAAATTTATATTCCATCTTGGAGGTAATAGCTAGCACTGGGATTTGTTGACTAAGAGGGTGAACATACCTTTAGGAATATCACTGTGGAGGCTGAATGGAGGATGGATTTGAGTAAAGAGAGCCTTGATGCAGGTAAACCACCAGAAGGCATGTAGTCCAGGCATGATCATAGTAATGAGGTCCTGCACTAGGTTGGTGATAGTGTCAGAAGACTTGTGTAAGTAGATTATATGTAAATAGTAGATAAGACTTGGCAACAGATTAACTATAGATAAGGAGAAAGATAAGGAATAGAAAATGACACTTAGGTTTTTAAAAAAGCATATAATAAATTTCTTACATTACTATCAAAACTGCCCCACTTGTCAGGACCTTCCTCCTCAACTTCCTTCTGTTCTCATGTACTTAAAAAAAAACATTTTGAAGATCTTCTTTTGGGAGTATCATTATTGCTTTTCTCCTCTACCAGTCCCCCACTCTTAAAAAAATGAGAGAAATAAAGGGGAGTGGGGAAAAACCTTATAATGAAATGAGCATAATCAAGGAAAATGAGTCTATACAATGGTCATATATGTCTCTTCATATGTTTGGTTTTGTACCTTGAATCCATGCCCTGTCAGGAAGTAAATAACATAAGTCCTCATAGGTACACTCTGCAGAGTGTAGACATGATAAGTCACTATATTGATCTAAGTTTTTAAATCTTTTAAAATTGTTTTTCTTTACAGAGTGTTGTCCTCGTATAAATTGTTCTCCCAGTTTTGCTCCCTTTACTCTGCATTAGTTCATGCTGCCGAGGATTCTCTGAAATTGTCTCATCATCTCTTATGGGGCATTAATAGTCCATTTTTGTTCACCCATTCTCAAATTGATAGACAATTCCTCAAATTCTACTTCTTCTACTTCTCTTCCCTCCTCTCCCTTTCATTCTCTTCCCTTGTTTTCTCCTTTCTTTCTCTCTCCTAGAATTAGGAAATTTGTTTTTCTTGTGACCATTCCTCCCCTGGTATTATCCTTCCACTTACACCCATCCCACCCCTCACACCCCAATTCTTCATCCTCACTTGTTTTTCCCTTTTGAGTTTTATATATTTCTTCTGCTCTTTGTCCGTTTCAGACAAGAGTAAGGTTTATCGGATGCCTGCTTCCCTCTTTACTCCAGTTTGTATACTCTTCAGTGACACAGCTGTGAGAAGTAGCCTGTTCTTCCTCCTTCTTCCTTTTTTTATATGGGTGGAGTCCTCCTTTTATCTTCCCTTCTCTTTCTTCTCTTCAGACCCACGGAACAGAACCAGTTTATGCCTAAGTCCTCCGTGGGACAATTGTTTCTTCTCCCCTGTTAGGATGTTATCACCACGTCATCCATACAGTCCCTTCCAAATGTTCAAATAAATTTAATTTCCTAGATTTCTCTTGATTCTTGTGTTTGCGTTTCAGAGTTCCTACTCAGCTCTGATTATTCATCAGAAATGTTTGAAAAACTTCTGTTCAATTAAATAATATGATTTTTTTCCCCTGTAGGATTATGCTCAGCTTTTCAGGGTAAGTTACTCTTGGTTATAAGATTATAACTCTTACAATTTCAAAAAATTCATAATGACATTTTCTCCATTTATTGTAGAAACCGCTAGCACTTGGGTGATACTAGCTATGGTTCCTTGATGTTTGAACTCCTTTTCTCTGGATCCTTGCAGTGTTTTTTCTTTGATATGGGAGCTTGGAATGTTGTCTGTGGCGTGCCCGGGCCTCCCCTTTTTGGTGTTTCTTTTAGGAGGTGACTGGTGGGTTCTTTCTGTCTTCACGTCTTCCTCTGGTTCTGCTAGATGCTGGCATTTTCATTTATGATTCCTCGAAACATAATGTTCAGACTTTAAAAAAAAAGTCATGATGTTCAGAGAGACCAGTGATTCTTACATTTCTCCATATCTCCTTGATGTGGTTTTTTTTGGTTTGTTTGTTTTGGGCGGGGGAGGTAGGGCGGTTGGGGTTGTGACTTGCCCAAGGTCACACAGTTAGTAAGTGTTAAGTGTCTGAGGTCACATTTGAATTCAGGTCCTCCTGACTCCAGGGCCAGTGCTCTATTCACTGCGCCACCTAGCCGCCCCTGGTGTGTGTGTGTTTTTAAAATAGCTTATAGCTTACATTTTCTTCCATTTTTTTTCCTTTTAATTTTGTTCTAACATTTTAGAATCTACATTTTCTGTTTATAGATCCCCAGAGTGATGACAGCTATGTAAAAGACCAAGTGTTTAATTGGAGTCTCTGACATCTGTTTGATTTATTCTAGTTTTCAGGGAGTCTTTTGCTTAGATATGGTTTCCCACTTTTTCATCTGGCGCTCTTGCTGACGCAGCCCTACAGGCTGCACGTATTCCTGACCTGCCTTGGTTGCTTGTTTACACTGTTGGAGGCTCCTTTTTCTGTTGCCCACGGTCTTTCGGCGAACTTTTGTGCACTTCTGGGGTGAAAGAAGGTACTTGCTGTGGATTTCTTGATTATTATTTGGTCCGGCATCAATTTTGGCTTTTTGCTGAAGTAAAGTATTTGGGAACTGGGTAGTGTGCCTTGTCAAGCAGCCGTCTTAGTCATAAGTCCCATAGACCTTCTTGTAGCAGTGCCTTCTATGACTTTATCCATAGGATATCCACAGCTTTGAAGAAAAAATGTTCCTAATGAGCTTAAGGCCTCCAAGCAAGCTGGAAGCTTGGCCTATCAAGATGCAGTTAAATTGTAGCTTATATTTTTAGTGTTGCAAGTACTGTCCTCTGACTAGCCATTATGACTCTTGCTGGGAATGAGGGCAGGATACATATTTATACTTCTTTTTTCTGTGTCTTAAATGACTTACAGATAAGTTTTTCTTCTCAATATTTGGAAGAAAATGAAACGGCAAATGAGCCCTCCGTAACGTTCAAACCATATCAGCATTTGTCAAACTCAAGAAGCCTTCAGTGCTTATAATTGGTGAAATGTTGCTGATAAAATCCATCTGTGTAATCAAAAATTGAGCCTCTCACATAATAGATATCTTTTCTGTATCTCTCTGTCTTTTAGAACATTGTTGTCTCGCAGATGGCATCAGTGGACTAGCATGACCTCATGTCATCTCTTCCGGAGCCTCTAACAAAACCTTATCTTCAGGTTTCATAAGCTCTACATCTCAATTGCATAAAGACATAGAATGGCCATTCAGATACTTTGAAGAAAGAGCTCATTCCCTTTCTAAATATTTCCTTCTCCATTTTCTTAACCTTCCTAAGTCTTTTCAACTATTCTTCATATGGTATAGATTTTTACTTCCTTTCACTGTCATAGTCATCTTCCTCCAAACACACCTCAACTTGTTCCTCCTAATATGTGGCCCATGGAATTAAACATAAATGCTGCAGGTATGGCTTCCTGAATGAATGGTAAACTTTTACCTTTACCTTTAGTTGGTGTTGGATGCAATTGAGAAGGTGGGAGGTACATGGGTACATAGAACATAGATATATAGAACATAGGAGTGAATGAGCCCTTGTCTCTTCATTTAGATCTCTGAGACCATAAAGCCCTTCTGTAGGATCTTATCAGGCAGATAAACTGAGTATTAGCCTATATATGTGAGCAAAGCCTTATTACATACTTTGAGGAAGCCTGGTAAGGCAGTTGTCCCCACTGAAATGCTTCATTGACTTCCCCTGTGTTTTCCAAGCCATCCTTTGGGAGGAATGAAGACAATGACTACCAAGATGTGGTCTGTTCCTCAGGGAAATAGTTGCCTTCCTCCATTCCCCTGCCCCTTGTAGTGTCACTTAGGCAGACCACATAGGGACTACACCTCCTCTCTCTTCTAGCTTCCCAACTCCAACAGACACCATCATTTTCCTTTTTCCCCAATTCCCTCACTTTGACAAAACAGAGTTTCCCCTTTATCTCTACAAATACCTCTGCTTTAAAAAAAAAAGGTGAAGAAGAATGAGAGAGAATAGCAGTAATGCCTTTCCATTCCAGTCTTCTGATGCTCCTTGCTATTTCTGCCATCTCCTCTTTTAAAAACAAATTATTTCATTAAATATTTCCCAATTACAGGAAAAAAAAATTTTTTTAACAATCATTCTTTAAAATTTTGAGTTCCAAATTTTCTTTCCATGCCTTCAGAAGGCAAGTACTTTGATATCGATCACATCTGTGAAGTCATACAAAATATTTCCGTATTAGCCATTTGCCATTACTTCTTAAGATTGCTAGAGTTAATGGAAGCAGAAAGCTCTACGGGCTTGGCGGGATGGGGTCCCTGGTTGCCCCTATTTAAAACTGAAATGTGGTGGGGAAAGAATCTGATACCTCTATGTGGACCCCAGTGAAAAGTTCTTTCTTTCTTGTCTGACAGTGTTCCTGTTCTCACCTCTAGATATGTTGTGGTAAATTTAGAAATTTATGAATATTCTCAGAAGAAAAAATTAGCAAACATAGTATAAAAGCAGTGACCTTTGTTCGACCACGCGTACTTTGTACCTTCTCAGCTGTATATAGTACCAGGCTGCGGTGCTGTACTTAGTCCACACGTAGTGGCCGTTCTTAGGAACTGCAGCCATGGCTGCTCCTACCCAAGAGCCAGCCACGGGGCTGGAGTTAAGAGCCAAGGCTGCTGAAGGCCTTAACCCTGCTCCTGTTCCCCCAGCCACCATGTCTACTCAGCGACTGCGGAACGAAAGCTACAGTGACTACAGCTCTACGGAGGTGAGCCCGACTGAGTCCTCTTCCAATGGACTAGATAACTTCCCGAACTCCAGCTCCTACCAACAGTTTGGAGAAACCAACAGGACAACGTGAGTGGCGTTCTTACTTGGCAGAGGCTTTTGTTCCTAGTTGTGGATTTGCAGAACCTGCTTTGGACTGTTTTTTTTTTCTTTTTTGGTAGCCCTGTATGGTATATTTGTATTATTCTCTGTTTTACACTTGGAATAGTTGTGGTATGGCGAGATTGTATTAGTGATAAAGTCAGCTTTGGAACTCTTTGCCCCTGAGAATCTAATTTGCTTCTTATATTTTGTTCTTTTCTAAGGCTGATGATTCCATGAAGCTCTCGGTGCTTTTTAAAAAATTGAGCTCACCCTGTGATCGCATTGACATAGGGAACTTGCAGGGAGGAAATACCTCATACCATGAGCTAGCAGTGGGAGGGCTGGGAAAGGCCTGTTGGAGAAAATGAGATTTGAGTTGAGTCCTGAAGATAGCCAGAGAACCAGGAGGCAGAGGTGAGATGGGAGGGCATTCTCGGCAGGACAGAGAGGGACAACAGATAGCCCAAGAGCTTCACTGCTGTCACATAGGATGTGCCTTCTTTGGCCCTGTCAGATGTGACAGCAGTGTAGCTCTTGGAATATTTGTTGTCCTTCTTTATATAGCTGTCCACTATACATTTATAAATTAAAACTTGGAGGCAGTTTTACTTAGAGCAACAGTGGTACCAGTGAGAACTATTCCTTTCTTGTTGTTTCCTTTAAGTAGAAAGGTTTGGGGGCTGGGTCTGGGGAGGGAGTGATGCTATAAGCTATTCTGATGGCTTCCCATTCCCTACTCTAGCTCCTGTGGGTCCTTGTTAACTCTAATAATTAAATAAAAACTTCTCTATTTGTACTTAATCCCTTTGCAACTGAGCCTCAACTACCTTTTTAGTCTTACGGCACATTACACCCTCCATGCCCTGCCTTCCCCTCCCCATGCATATCATAGTCCAGTCAGACTTGTCTTCTTAATGTTCCTCACAAGACATTCTGTATAACTAACTTTTTTCATGTTTGTCCCCTTTAGAATGTGAGTTCTTTGAATTCAGAGACTGTATTTTTTGTCTTTCTTTATATCCTTAGTGCTTAGGACAATTCATGCTGTATAGTGTTTAATAAGTGCTTGTTGATTGACTGCATGACTTTACAGTGACTGTACCCTAAGTTGGAAACACACTGCCACCTCATTTTTGCCTCTCAGAATCTTGGGTGTACTTCAAAGTTCTGCTCAGGCTCTTTCTACGTGAGGCTACTCCTGATGCCCCCTCCCCACAGCTGCTAGTCTCCTCTCCCCCAGTGCCTTGTATCTCTCTGTATCCCTCTGTGTATAGGTAATCCCAGCTAGATGGTACATTCCTTGAGGGCAGGGCCTGTTTTCACTTTTATCTTTGTGTTTTTGGTGCCTAACACAGTGCCTGGCACATGTCAAGTTGTAAGTACTTAATAAATGTTTATTGATTGATTGTTATAAAATTTTTTTTTGCCTTTTTTTTTGGAGGGCAGGGCAATTGGGGTTAAGTGACTTGCCCAAGGTCACACAGCTAGTAAGTGTTAAGTGTCTGAGGTCGCATTTGAACTCAGGTCTTCCTGACTCCAGGGCTGGTGCTCTATACACTGCGCCACCTAGCCACCTCTGTTACAAGGTATTTACAAAGTAATTTCAGGGGACAAGGGAGAAAAATACTAACAATTGGGAGTAAGCAAGACTAGCTAGGTTGCTGTTACAGTGCTTCAAGCGAGAGGTCCTGCATCACAATGGGAACTGTGTGAATGGAGGAAAAGAGATGCTTGCCAGATGTTGTTTCGGTAAAATCAGCAAGGCTTAGCAACTGATTGATATGTGAGGAAGAGGAAAGAGATGACTTTAAAGTTAAGAACCTAGTCAGCTGGGAGTGTATTGGTGCCTTCAACAGACATAGGGATGTTAAAGGGAGGGTTAAGTTTAGAGAGTGACATGTTTTCTGTTTGGAGCCTGCAACATACATAGGTGGAGGAATTTAGCAAGTAGTTAATGTAAGACTGGAGTTCAGAAAGAGAGGTTAGATCTGAGTATATAATTTAGGAATCATCTATAGGTGATTTCTACAGAAGTAGAGAATTTACTTTAACCCATGGGGAAGAAGGAAAAGAGAACCCAGAAAAGAGCTCTGGCCATCTTGGTGAGATGGATCTGTCACTAATGCTTAGGCAGTGGGAGGTTGATGACGAGCTAGCAGACAGAGGTAAGAGGGAAGCTAGAAACAGCATGGTAGCCTAAGGTAAAAGAGAATGTCAAGGAAGATGGGGTCATTGGTAGTACTGGGCATGGCCCAGAGGTCAGGAAGCGTGAGAATAAGCTAGCGCATCAATGAGAAGAGATCATTGGTGAACTTGGAGAAAGGTTCCAGTTCAAAATGTGGGTTACATGGGGAGTGAGGAAGTAGAGGGGATGAGGATACGCAGTTGTCCGTGTATGGCAGTAGAGGCCAAAAGAGAAGTAACTCGAGGGGATAGCAGGGTCAGGGGATAGTTTTTTGTGAATGAGATGTTAGTATTTTTGTACAGATAGCTGGGAAGGAGGCATAGAGAAGGAAAACTTAACAGTGAGAGAAAGGGATTGGTCTTGGGGAGTGAGGAGAAGGAGCTTTGCTGGAGGAAAGGATGAACTCTTCCTTAGATACTGGAGGAAAGGACGGATGAAGATGTTGAGGGGTTTTGAGGTGCTAAGTAAGAGAGGTAAGAGAGCTAGTAAAGTCCTTTGTTCATGACAGCCTTCTGAAGTTAGACAGTGCATATATTATTCCCATTTTACAGGTGAGAACCTATAGGAGGTTTTTCTACCATTGTAGATCCTGCTGTTACTCTTTATTATTGAAGAAGCATTCTGTATTAGCTCTCTGGACATTTTTTTTTGTTTGAAGCAGATCTGTGCTCATCTTTCATTCTTAGGACTATCCTTACAGTTAGGTTTCAGTGCTTGTATTGGATGATTGGTACTGTGTTGAAAGGCCTCTACAGCACACAGCTTTGTTATTAGAACAGACTTTGAATGTGCTAAGAGAGGACAGTGGTGCTGAGACAGCACCGTAAGGGACACTTTAATCTGCTGTTTTGGCCTTGTCCACCAGGTGCTGGAGCCACAGTGAGGGAGTTGCACATGGCGTACCCATCTCTCCCTTTAACCCTCCATTGTCTTTCTTTATCACTACAGATGGTTCCAAACCTTGATCCACTTATTGAAAGGGAATATTGGCACAGGTCTCCTGGGGCTGCCTCTGGCAGTGAAGAATGCAGGGATCTTGGTAAGATGGATCTGTGTTGGGGGAAGGAGGGAGGAATCCCACAACACTCTGGGAAAATAGATGTTGATGCTTTTACGCCCTATTTTTTTTTTTTTTTTTGGTCTGGAGCTGTCATTTCATTAGTATAAGGAATTCAAGAGATAGGAACTCCTAATGTGGAAATGTAGGGCAGCTAGGTGGCACAGTGGATAGAGTGCCAGCCTGGAGTCAGAAAGACTCATTTTCCAAAGTTCAAATCCTGCCTCATATGCTTACTAGCTGTGTGACCCTGGGCAAGTCACTTAACCCTGTTTGCCTCAGTTTCCTCATAGTAAAATGAACTAGAGAAGAAAACGGCAAATATCTCCAGTGCCTTTGTCAAGAAAACCCCAAATGGGGTCACAAAGAATCAGACACGACTGAGTAACAAATAGAAAAACTCATCACAGATATACACAGTAACTCATGTTAAGTCTTAAGAGACTTGTTACCTGAAGTACTGAGAAATTAAGTGGTTTTACTCTCATGGTCACAGAGCTTGTATTAAATTCAGGACTTGAACCCAGGCCCTTACAACTGCAAGCGTTGCTTTCTAGTTGCAGTACCATCTTACTTCTCTTTTTTTTTCATAGTATTTTTAATTTGTAATTTAAATTGATTAGAATGACTGTCTCCCTTGCTAGAAAACAAATTGCACATATGGATGCTGGGTAGGAGGCACAGTATATACTGAGAGTGCTGACTCTTTAAGAACAGTATTTGGTCTGTTTTCTAGGAAGTCCCTTGGCTGACTTCTCACCTCTTCCATCCCACTCCATTTCCTAAATGATTGACTCTTACTGTTTTTTAAGATGTTCTCTGAGTAGATCTTTGTGTGCAGAGATATCCTAATTTCCTTTAGACTTTAGGGTGTCCCAGAAACTCAGTTTATCTTGTGATTGCTTTTAAGCTGACCCATAAAACCTCCCTTTCCATTTCAACTCTAGAGTCATCAGAGGTCACCCCATCAGGGATCACTTATCTAACTTTTCCTGTCATCGCTCAATACTGCTGTCTTAGATTTTCTTTTTCCTTAAAAGATTAGATATTCTCAAAAGAGGGTAAAGTTCAGGCCAGTTTCCATATTATAGAATGAATCTGTATCATGTTCTGCCCTTCAGGGCTGCCTAAAAACTTTCTACTGGGAATTGGCATTACTTACATTCCTTTTTTAAAAAAACAGATTTTATTGGTAACTTTTACTTTTACAAAGCCTAGATTTTCCCTTGTATCCCTCCTCTTTCCCAGAGAGCCATCCATTGTAACAAAGATTTTTTAAAACAAGAAAAAAAAAAGAAAGAGGAAGAAGAAATTCAACAAAATCAAGTAACATATTAAAAAAAAAACCATCCTGAAGTTACATTCAGTGTTCCACACCTATGAACCCCAGCCTCTGCAACGTAGTGGACACCTCAGTGACATTTCAGTCAGTTATGTGACTAACCTTTTAAAGTTACTTTTGCTCTTTTCTTATTATCTATGCTACCTTTCTCCAGCTGGGTCCTCTCAGTCTGTTGGTCATGGGCATTGTGGCTGTGCATTGTATGGGCATCCTGGTGAAGTGTGCTCATCACATCTGCCACAGGTAAGACATATTTGTCTCTGTTCTTGGATGAACGTTTATGCTTAACCTTAGTCCTACTGAACTTCATTAGAATTGTCTCTTCTCTAACTCATACTCACTGCTTATATAGCTTATATCAGTGTACAACCTTTACCTCTTTGAATATAACTGTTGTAATTCTACATGTATTTGTTAGGACTCATAACCATCTCTTTCTGAGTGTTTCATAGTTTTTGTTTTGGGACCTTTTAGTTAAGACACTGGGTTGAGACCATATTCTAATTCTGTGTTCTATATACACTGAAGCTGATTAGTGACTGCCTAATAGAGAGTAGGAGAGCAGTGCAGCTAGGGAGCCAGTGTGATTTTTCTCTATTATTAATAATTAGTAATAGAGAATAGTGATTGTACTGTTTCTTTTATATGTTCTTCTCCTGGCATTCTTGCCAACTTGATCCTTCTTGACCTTAAGTAAATGGACTTCTCTTCTAAGAATGTTTCCCAGTTTGTTTAGGGGACAAGACAGGAAGGGTGAACTTTGACAGTATCAGAGTGGTGCCTAGAATCCTAGCTTCCCTTTCCCCTGAAATAAGATGCTTTTCAGAATCCTTCTTGAGCTCCTCCATGGCCTGCGACCAGTTCATATTTTTTTTGGAAGCTTTTGATGCAGGAGTTCTGACTTCGTTGTGTTCTTCTGGTTCCATGGTTTGATCTTTTTCATCCCCAAAAGAAGGATTCTATGGTCTGATTGTGCTTCCTCTGCTTGCTCATCTTGCCAGTCAATTACTTGACTTTTGAGTTCTTTGCCACGGTAGAACTCTGCTTCCAGAGTGGAGAGAGCTGTGTTCCAAATCACTGGGGTTTTCACAGTTGTTGTCAGAGCTGTTGTCTGAGCTATGAGGAAGGTGCCCTCTCCACAGCCACCACAAGCTCTGGCACACTGGCCACACACCCCAGGACCACCACCCAAGACTGTGACCCAGATTCAAGCAGGTCAAAGCAAGAGTGATTCTGAATAGTCACTTGGTCCCCCTATGATCTGCAGGCCAGTAGCTCTGGAGGCAGCCATGCGGCAGCAGTTGCAGATGCCCGTACTTCCACCACCTCTCACCCTGGGCGCAGGGGCCAGATCGCACTCTTCTGTCACCCAGTTCCAACTGTTCTCCACTGACCTTTTACTTTCTCTTTGGCCTTTATGAGTTGAGAAGTCTGGAAATTGCCACAGCTGCTGGTGATTCACTCTTCTGAAGTCTGCTCTAGCTGGTCTGTGCCGCTGGTCAGACCCTCCCCGGGTCTGGGCCTGTGTGCCTCACACGGTACTCAGCTTGGCTCCCAGTCCAGTGTGATAGACCCTTCCTGTCAGCCTGCCAGGCTGCCTTCAGTGGGATATTTGTTTCTGTCACTTTGTGGGTTCTGTAGCTCTAAAATTTGTTTGGAGTCATTTTTTTTTACAGGTGGTTGGAGGTAGTTGGAGCAGTGATTGGAACGGGAGCTACATAGGTTGCTGCTTTTACTCTGCTCTCTTGGCTCCGCCCTATTAGATGCTTTTTAAAAGGTATCTGGATCACTGTTAGTGTCACATTGCAGCTGGTCCAGGTTTTAAGAGTCTGATACTCTGGTGCACATAAGGGACTGTCCAGTGCCAGAGTTGCCAGGTTTGCTTTGCCAGTGCCATTCTTCTCCTCCTGATTTTATAGGTTCCTATAAATGGGCAAAACCAGTTCTTAGCTTGTTGTTTTTTCTCCTGCACAGGCTACACAAACCCTTTGTGGACTATGGAGATACGGTGATGTATGGGCTAGAAGCTAGTCCCAGCTCTTGGCTTCGGACTCATTCCCTATGGGGAAGGTAATTAATAACTGCTTGTTGACAGTTTCATTGCTGTGTTGATATGATAGGAAATATGTCTCTGAGTGTGTGTATGCCTGTGGATTCTGTGACCTTACTCTGTCCTAGTGCTCTTATTAACTACTTACTGTGTGCCAGGTGCTGTGCTACCCTCTGGAAGACAAGTTAAAAAGCATGAGATGCTTCTAACTTATAAAAATCCTTCATCTTCATGTCATTGCATTTAGAGTAAGTGCATATAAGTATATGTAGAATAAAAGGAATAAAGACAAATAAATACAAAATAGTCAAATACAAGGCAGTTTAGGAGGGAGGATATTAGCAGTTGGGGGATCAGGAAAAGTTTGTACTGTGCTTGGGTTGTATCTTGAAGAGGGGGAGTGTATACAGTCTAAACTACACAAGATTCTCTTCACCTCCCTCTCCTGCCCCCCACCCCCAGTAATTTCTCACTGCTAGTACCCTTCTCTTATCAAGTTTTAACTATGGATATGGATAGATTCCCCCCCCCTCCTTTCCATATCTACTACCCTGAACATAACTCTCTTTTAGTTTTTAAAAAGATTTTTGTTTTTAACTAGAAAAAATAATAGGAGTTTCAAATGAACAAGGTGAGAGTTTACGAACTGTGACCTGTGAAAGATATTTGTGAAAGAAGAATGATTTGATGTTTAGAATCTTCCTATAGCACAGCTGCCCATGTCATTCATCCTCTACTCAGTATTTCCAGTGACTCCCTATTACCTTTAGGATCAAATATGAAATCTTCTGGCTTCTAAAACCCTCAATAACCCAGCCCCTTCTTACTCTTTCAGTCTTTTCACCCTGTTTCCCTCCATGTACTCTGCAATCCAGTCAAACTGGCCTCTTACCGTTCCTCTCACAACACAATCTGTCTCCTATCCCCATGTATTTTTTTACTTGTCTGCCCTAGAATTCCTTAAAATCTCACCTTCTGTAAGAAGACTTTCCCAATTTCTCTCCATGCTTGGATCTTCCTGTAGCGCCAGTGTGATATTCACAGCGCCTTTAGCAGCTATGGATATGTTGGCATAATCCCAAATTGCAAAATATAATAGACTCTCCACATGGAAGACAGAACCAAAACATTTATTCAAACACTAGAAAGCCAAATCTGAACACCAGAAAGCCAAATCCATCATAGCAACATAGGAATCTATACACAATAACACTTCAGGGGGCACCACCATCTCCAAGCCTTCCCCCTGCTAGGGCCTTCCCACAAATAAACACTCACAGCTTGCTGCCTGTTTCCTCTCTCTCCCTGAGCTCTAACTGCGCTGTCCAACTTCCTCTGGGCTCTGTTCCACCCTTCCTGCTCCACCCGTTCAGCAGGCTTCTCCTAACACAGACTTCATGTGACTCAAACTCATGTGACTTAAGGAGGTCACATGGGCCTATTAATGGATGGAAAAGATCTTCCCATTAAGCAAAAATACGTAACTATTACATTTCCCTAGGAGATTGCCTCCAGTTTACCTTGTGTATATCTTGTATGTAAATAGTTGTTTGCATGTTGTCTCCCCCATTAGAATGTGAGGGCAGGGACTGTTTTTGCCATTCTCCATATCCCTAGTGTTTAGCACATATTAAGGACTTAATAAATGCTTAGTGACTTGATTTGACATTGTTTTATAAGTAAAAGATTTAAATTGATAAGTTTTTTTTCCTCCCTTTGAAATGCTTCATTTAAAAAAGATGAATTACCTTCTTATTTTTTCCCATCTATAGACATATTGTGAGCTTCTTCCTGATTCTCACCCAGCTGGGCTTTTGCTGTGTATATTTTGTATTTCTGGCTGACAACTTTAAGCAGGTAGGGTGAAAGAGAACGAAGTGGACCTTCTGCACTTGGACTCCTAGTGAAAAGACTAAATGCTAAGCCCTTTACATAGCTGTCATCCCTTTGGGGCCAGTATCCTTTAGACATCTGTAGAGAGAAAATGTAGATTCTAAAATGTCAGGGCCAGAAGAAACATCTCCAGGTCTAGTCAGTTCTTTGATCTCCAGAAAAGATTGTCTCAGCCCCATGCCCAGGAGAGGGTGCCTTTGTTATTCCCAGAGCTCTTCAAAGGTTCCAGTTTAGTCCAGTGGGCACTTAATAATTACCTGTTGTGTGCAAGGTCCTCTGCTAGGTTGGAAGAAATGCAGTCATAGATAATACATCACCCCTTCCTTCAAGGAGGTTACCATCTCCTAGAAATTCCAATATATTCTTTCAGTGCTTTGTTCTGCAAGCTCACAAACCTTTTTGGGAAGTTCTAACTGAATTTCACTTGATGAATTTTTAAAGAATTTTCCATTTTTTTCCTCCTGTACTTAAGGTGGTGGAGGCAGCCAATATGACAAGCAACAACTGCCAGAACAATGAGACAGTGGTGCTGGCATCCACCATGGACTCCCGGCTCTACATGCTCACTTTCCTGCCTTTCACGGTGCTGCTGGTGTTCGTCCGAAACCTCCGGGCCCTGTCCATCTTCTCCCTGCTGGCCAACATCAGCATGATCGTCAGCCTCATCATGATCTATCAGTACATCGTCCAGGTATGTGTCCAGATCAGGCCAGAGGCCCCTCCCTTAGATGTTTGACATGTAGTTCTAGAGGGCAGTCCTTTCCATTTGTTTACTGCTGTGTTGTGAAAGCGACACAGAGCTGCCCTCTGATAATTAGGGGCACCCGCATTTCTGGAGCAACAGTACGCTTTTTACTTTCTCATATGGCTGCTTGGGACTTTCCTGTGTTAAATCAAAGGGTGGGGAATGTGAGGAAGAGCATAGCTGCCTGCATTCCCTGCTTCTGGTTGATTGAGCCGCCAGTATCAGACCAGTTAGTGTCAGTTGTAATTGGTCTTCATACCACTTTTACTTGGTTAGTGTACTGTGCTGACTGACTGGAAGCAGATTGATAGCTCAGCTACCCAGTAACACTGGTAGGGAAAGGAAGAGGGAGTTTTCTTCTCCCTCTACGTTTTTACATGTCCCGTATCTATATTAGTACAAAATTCTTACATGTGATTCAGACCCAGAATCAACCAGGTATTCCCGGTAGACAAAAGAGGCTACATGATATAATGGAAAGAGCACCACAACCTGGATTTGAAACCCACCTCAGATACTGACTAGCTGTGTAACCTGATATGTTTGATCTAAGCTTCCCCATCTGTAAGATGGGGCCAGGGATATTTGTCCTGCCTGACTTACAGGGCTGTATTATACACACTATAGAAGTGTTAATTATGATGATAATCCTTCCTTTTGGATGTACAGTTATCCCTTCCACATCCCAAGGGCTAGGTGCACAGCACCCCCATAATCTGGAAAACCTGTGTAAAAGTTTTTTACCATCCTTTCATCATACCAGAGAAGAAGTCTGAATTATTATGGCACTAAAAGATAAAATATGTTGATATTATGTAATGCTATACATATATTTTATGCATTTCTGAGTTTCTAAACTATTTTTGTGTCATCTGCTGGCCTTTGCATGTCATCTGCAGCTTCTGAAAAACTCCCTAAAAATTCTCATTTAATTTCTTATGCCAACGTATGATATATTGAAACCTTGATGGAGAAAGTCATCATGTGGAAGGGCTGAGGTATTTCCTTGTAGTGACTTCTGTGACACTTCTCTGTGCCTATAAGAAATTACAAGCAGAATGATTTCAGAAAAACCTAGAAAGACTTACATGAACTGATGCATAGTGAAGTGAACAGACCTAGGAGAATGTATACAGTAATAGCAGTATCATTCATTGAAGAACTGTGAATGACTTAGTCATTTTCAGTGATACAATGATCCAAGACAATCTCAAAGGACTAATGATGAAGCATACTACCTGCCTCCAAAGAAAGAACTGGTAATTGTTTGAATACAGACTGAAGCATGCTATTTTTCACTTTCTTTAGATTTTTTTTCTTCATCTTCTTGTACAAAATGACTAATATTGGAAATGTTTTATGTAATTGCACATGTATAGCCTATATCTGATTGATTACCATCTTAGGAAGGGGAAAGGGGGAGGAAGGAGGGACAAAATTTGGAACTCAAAACTTTAAATAAAAATTTTTAAAAAAGAATCAGAGATACATCATGGTATTAAATTAGAGGGACATCATTTCAGGTCGTTGCTCTGTCACTTGGAGGCCATGTGTCCACCATTTCTCTAAGTCTTGTTGTTTGAATCTGTACAATAAGGATAATTCTCATTTCACTACCTCACAGGCTTGTTTTGAGGATAGTGCTTTATAAATCATGTTGTACTATCAAAATATAAGCTATTATTCTTTGAGCAAAGTCAAGTTCTTTTGAAAACCCCTAGGACCACTTATACTAACTTAATATTTCCCCCTCTAAAGCAGAATTTTATATAAGGAAGATAATATTAACTGCCTTGGACCCCTAAAGTACTGAAATGCTTATCTTAAGATAGTCTCACTTTTGAAATAGTCTCCTGATGTAGGCTCAGAAGATAGAGTTATAATGAGTCTCTAGTGTAGGTACTTTACTCTGTCAATTAATACTGCCCCAGAATAGAATGGGCTGCCTCAGGGAGTAATGAATCTCTGGACATCTTAAGCAAGATAACGATTGGTCAGATATGTTGCAGAAGGAATCCTTGCTTACTTAGGGTATGCATTGGTTGTACCCTCAGGAGAATCTATGATTCTGTGATTAGGACATCTTAATTATATACCAAGAATATGCCACTCAACATTTTCACCTGATTTCACAAAAACACATTAGGTACAGTGATATTGCACAGGAAATTTAGTGCCATAGGAACATTACAAATATGCAGTTAGCTAACCAACATTACAACAGGTTTGGGGATGGGAGGGAAGGGTTTGATTACTCGTGTATTGGTGTTAATGATAAAGAGATTGTGAGGGCTGAATTATATAGACTATGTCTAAAGTGGTTCTCCTTCATTTTTTTTTTAAATTTTATTTTAGTTTGCATCATTCATTTCCACAGGATTTTGAGTTACATATTTTCTCCCCATCTTTCCCCTACCCACCACCCCAAAACAGCCATCCCAGTGTATCCACCCTCCCCCAGTCTGTTCTCTCCTATGTCTTCCCCCCTCACC
>CM053581.1:310470348-310535124 GCA_028627135.1 Pseudochirops cupreus | reverse complement strand
AAGATGCCCAGTTTAGAGTTTATGTCATTCCTTCCCTAAGCCAAATTCCGTGAGAGTAAGGTTGACTCTTTCCCTTTTGCCTTCCTGTTCTCCCTCTCTATTGTAACAATTATCTCTTGCCTCTTCCTTGGGTTCTCCTTCATTTAATACTGTTTTCTTGGGCTGTTGGACTTTTAACATTTTATTTATTTAAATATTTTTAAAATTTATTTATTTCTTTAAAATTTAATCTTTTAAAATTAAATTATTTTTTCAAATAGAGATCCATTTCTTTTTTGTTTCACTTTCCTTCTTCCCTCGCCACTTCTCTGTCTCCCAATTGAGAAAGGCAGGAAAACACAGCTCCTGTTACAAACATGTTTAGTCAAATAAACAAATTCTCATGTTGC
The DNA here is from genome assembly GCA_028627135.1 of Pseudochirops cupreus. Classification (NCBI taxonomy): domain Eukaryota; kingdom Metazoa; phylum Chordata; class Mammalia; order Diprotodontia; family Pseudocheiridae; genus Pseudochirops; species Pseudochirops cupreus. Next base: position 310,534,735 of record CM053581.1, on the reverse strand, counting down.
CCATATCCAAAAAAATCATGTCTCTGTCTCCACTCTGAGTTGATCACCTCTGTCTCAGGACGTAGGTAACATGTCATCAGGAATCTTCTGACATGATCATCATTGTGATAAGTAGAGCAGTAGATGATGGTGATGATTATCTTTTGATCGGCTGTGTGTGACTCAGCTCTTCTCAGCAGCACAGTGATCAAAGATAAGTACAAGGGCTCATGAAGGAAAATATCCATATCCAGATAAAGAACTGATGGACTCTGAATGCAGATTGAAGTATATTTTTTTCACCTACTTTATTCTTTCTCACGTTTTTTTTCCCCCTTTTGATCTGTTTCTTCTTTCACAACTGTGACTAATATGGAAGCATCTTTACATGATAGCACATGTACAGACTATAGCAAGTTGCCCCCCATTTTCAGAAGAGGGGAGGGGAGGGAGAAACATTTGGAACTCAAAATCTTATAAAAACGAACGCTAAAAATTTTCTTGACGTGTAACTGGGGACAAAATAAAATACTACTAAAAAACAAAGTTGGTTATCTTTATAATATTGTTATTATATAAATTGCTCCCCTAGTTCTGCTCACTTGACTCTGCATTAGTCGTACAAGTCTTCCCAGGTTTCTCTGAAATCATCTCCTTCATCGTTTTCTAGAGTTCGGTAGTACTCTCTCATCTCCATACCATAAGTTGTTCATCCATTCCCCAGTTGATGGGCACCCCCTCAGTTTCCAGTTCTTTGTCCCCACGGAAAGAACTTCCATGCTTTTGTACCTGTGGATCCTTTTCCATTTTCTTTGATCTCTCTGTAGTGTAACTCTAGCAGTGCTATTGCTGGATCACAGTTTAGTAGCTCCTTGGGCACAGTTCTAAATTGGTTTCCAGAATGATTGTACTAGTTCATAGTTCTACCAGCAGTGCGTGAATGTACCTGTTTTCCCACAACTTCTCCAGTATTTGTCATTGTTCTTTTTATCAGTCTTGTAAGGTGAAACTTCAGAGCTATTTCAATTTGCATTTTTCTATTGGTGTTTTAGATATTCTCTTTGTTTTTGAGTTTTGTTTTTTAGACAGTCTTGGTGCCTCTCCCTTACCTCAGGGGATTTTAACCTTTTTCATGTCCTAGACACCTTAGGCAGCCTGGTAAACCTATGGACTCTTTTTCAGAATCATATTTTTAAATACATTCAGTAAAATACATTACCGGACTTAGTGATGCATGCCTCTAATCCCAGCTGCCTGGCCGGTGGAGGTTGGCAGATCTCTTAAACTTGGGAATTCGGAGCTGCTATAGGCTATGCCAGTTGAGTGCCTGCACTAAGTTCAACACTAATATGGTGAGTCCCTGAGAATGGGGGTGAGGGAGGGGTATGGAGATTTGGGATGCCCTGGCATCCCTAACCTTTGCCTAAGGAAGGGCAGTCTGACCCAGGTTATAAAAACATCAGCTTAAAACTCCCATGTCAGTGTATAGGGGGATCAGACCTGTGGGTGGCTCCTCCACTTAGAGCCTGGGCAAGATAGGAAGGCCCAGTCTTTAAAAAAATACCAAATATATCTATATCTGTTTACTTATCTCTCTCTGTCTATATATGTGTGTACATGTATATATGTGTATGAGTATATATATGCACATACATATATGTACACACATATACATGTATGTATATATGGTTATAAATGAAACTAGTTATTTTGAAAAATCATAATATGAAAATATTATTAACAGACTCCAAGTTAAGAACTCTAGCTTTACAGAATGAAGAGATTCTCCCAGCTTAAAACTTCAATGGATCCATGATCTCCTTGGTGTGAGCATCTTAACTGTGACTTCACATCCTATGAGGTTCTTGTCTCTGTCCTTCCATAAAGCCTACATAGAGAATTTATATAACACATTGGAGACCATCTTCAGGTTCTTTTAATATTTAATGGACAATAATGCAATGTTTAGACTGTTCATCTGTTGTATTCTGCTGTCTTTGCATGACTGGTCCCCTCCTAGAGACAGAGTACAAGAGTGTGGCCTAACTGTCTAGGCTTCCCAGCTTTTAGTTTGGTGAGCTCATTCTTTCCATAACATTTTCTTGACATGTTTTGTTTTTATATCAACTTTATTTCCAAATGTATTCCTCTTCTCTTCTGCTCAGGTGAAATTCCTTTTTAATAAAGTATAGAAAAGAAAGAGAAATAAAAGCAGTTCAACAAAACAAATGAACACGTTGACCAAATTTGACAGAATATGCAATTGTTGACACTCTCATTTCTCAACTCTACAAAGAAGGAAAGGAGATGCATCTTCTCTTCTTCAGACTGTAACTCAGTCATTATAGTTACACAGTACTCAATTGGGGGTTTTTGTTGTTGTTCTTTCTACTTAGATGTTATAGTAGTCGACTTATTTTTCATTTTGTTTTAAAGTGTATGTTAAATTTAACCTAATAGTAACAAAATAGCTTTGCTTGTCTGTCCCTCCTTTGCATTTTTCTGTGTATTTTAAAAATGTTTCACTTTCTTTTCTTTTTTCTTTCTTTAAAATATTACTTCTGCTACCCACTGAGTACCACTCAGTGCTTCCACCACCACCACCACATAGTAACAAGTAATTATACTCAAGCAAAACAAATCAACATATTGGCCATGTCTGAAAATCCATGTTTCATTCTGCACCTCTAATCCATCGTCTCCCTGCCCCAGGTGGGAGGAATGCTTTACCATCAGGGTCCTGGCATCTGGATTGGTCATCGCATCAGTCGCAGTTCTTGTGATTTTTCATAGTTGTTCTCCTCTACATGTTTTAGTCACTGTTCTCTTGGTTTTTATCCCTTCACTTTGCATTAGTTCATACAAGTTTTAGTAATAATAGCTAACATATGTATGTAGCACTTACTTTGTGCCAAGCACGATGTTAAGAGTTTTCCAAGTATCTCATTTGATCTTCACAATAACCCTGGCAGGCAGGTGTGTACTCTATTTTATTTAAATATGTATTGATGTGCCGCTTTCTCCCTTCAGAAATCCTGGGTTTACTCAAAAATCTCACTTTTGAAAAAAACTTGTTTTATAATATCAAGACATCTCTTTATCTGTGTTTCTTTTAGGGAATCCCAGACCCCAGAAACCTACCCTTGGTAGCAAATTGGAACACCTACCCCCTGTTCTTTGGTACAGCCATATTTGCATTTGAAGGCATTGGAGTGGTAAGGATTGAATTGGGATTAAAGTTGAATGTTCCCTGGCACTGTTGATACTTTTCTGGTAAGGAATTCTATTGGTGTTCTGGAGGCCAGATCATGCATGGGAAAATACCAGATGGCTATACCTGTTGGAAGTGATCTTCTGTGGTACATCTGTTCTTCAGTCACCATTTCTTTGGTGACTGTAATCTAGTAAGTCTCCTGTCTTTGAAGACAAAAGGCATGTTAATTTAGTAACATTAGGTTTTACCTTCTTTACCATCTGTTTGATCTCTAATATATATAAAAATCTCCTCTGTCAACACTGAGGAAAAAAGTAATACTGCAGGCTTCTTAAGGAAGGAAATAAACTCTGCTTCCTTCTGGCTTACAGTCCTGCTGTTTCCGTAGTCTTCCCCCAGGAAGAGAGAGCTGATGCTCTTTGGCTTTACAGAAGTAGCACCTTTTAAGAAGATGCAGATTTCTCCACTGGAAAAAATTGCTGCTTGTGTAGGGAGCATAAGAAGGGAAAAAAGCTTTTAGTTTTTATGGTTTTTACAACTCTTTGGTAGTTGTTTAATTGTCTGTTTTTTATTGAAATAAACTGGAGTTAGAGGAATTGTATTTAAAGCCAGATAACCAGGAGTTCAGTACATAGAATTAGTATTTTTGGTTTGTTTTGTTTTTCGGAGGCTATCAAGGTTAAGTGACTTACCCAGGGTCACATAGTTAGTAAATTTCTGAGACTGGATTTTAACTAAGGTGCTTCTGACTCTAGGGACAGTTGTTCTGTCCGCTGTAGAAAGCATTGATGAATAGAGCGGTAAGAGACTGAGAGGTATAGACCTGAGTTTGTCTTCATTCGACCATTCACTGCCAGCTGTGTGATCCTGAGTAAGGTGCTTAGCCTCCCTGGGCCCATTTCCTCAACTCTAAAATGAGCTTCATGATTCTGGTTTATTTTTTTGATCTCACTGGCCTGTTACAAGGATCAATTAAAATTAATCATCTTAACATAGACTGTAAATTTAAAGCACTGTACATAAATAAGTTAATACACTTCTAAATAGCTCATTTCAGAATACATTTATTAAGTACCTACTGGGTGTCTAGGCTTTACAAATTTGATAGAGTTTGGCTTACTCCTTCTGTACAGCTCAGCCTGGCATTAAAAATAGACTGACCAACAGAAGAACTAAGGGACTGTGACATTACATTCATGTGTGAAATGACCAGTGGCAGAGAGTAGGAAGGAGGTCAAGTGCTGTTGGGAGCTGCCATGCCGTTACAGGACGCGATCGTGCCAAACAGACCAGAAGAGACGTGGCCTCGCCTTCCCCTCTTGAGCAGGACACTTGTTCCTGTGCTTTCTCCCATCAATCGCGATTGCTGCTGTTGGAGACATCTTCAGTGTGCAGTCGTGCTGCCGCTCTGCTCTACCACATTCAGATACTGCTGTAGAATCAGAGAACGTCAGAGCTAGAAGAAGGCTTCAGAGCTCTGACCGTCTAGGTCAGTGCACACCTGAGCAGGAATCCCACCTAAAATACAGGGGAAATAACAACAGTAGCTAGCGTTAGGGACAACGAAGGTATGCGGTGAATTGGACATCAGGTCTGGAGTCAGGAAAGCCTGAGTTCAAATTCAGCCTCAAAGAAATTAATAATGCAAAAAATTTCAGCCTCAGATATTTACTAGTTATATGACCTGGGTAAGTCAGTTAACCTCTGCCTGCCTCAGTTTCCTCATCTGTAAAATGAGCTGGAGAAGGAAATAGCAAACCAGTCCAGTATCGTTACCAGGAAAACCCCTGACGGAGTCATGAAGAGTCAGATACAACTGAAACAACCAAACAGTAACCAAAAATGGGGCTAATAATGATCAAGCCCTTCATAAATGTTAGCTGTTATTATACAATTACAGAATTGGGAGGGATCTAGTCCAACTCATACTGAAGAGAGGAGGGAAGGGAGCAAGCATCTCTATAGTGCTGACTGTGCTAGGTTTGGGCCTAAGCACCTTTTACAAATACTGTCTCATTTGAACTTCACAGCAAACCTGTGAGGTAGGTGTGATTATTACCCCCATTTTACACTTGAGGAAACTGAGGCAAACAGAGGCTATGCGACTTGCCCACGGTCACACAGCTGGTCAGTGTCTTAAGGCCGAATTTGAGCTCTGGTCTGCCTGACTCCAACCCTGACACTTTTCACTGCACTGCCGGTAAAACAGTTACCTCTTTTAGAGTATCCCTGACAAGAGGTTAGCCAGTTCTTGCTTGAAGTCTCCCAGTAAATGCTTGATTAGATAACTGATAGAATGCTCCCTGTTTCTGGGGGTATCCCATTTCTCTCCCTCTTAATTGTTAAGAAGTTTTTCCTTATGTTAAAGCCAAAATTGGCCTCTTGACGTTGGTCATGACAGTCATTTGGAGGACAAATGTAATCCTTCTTCCATATCTTCAGGTATTTGAAGAAAATCATCATGTCTCCGCTTCAATCTTCCCATCTCTAAGCTCAGCATGCTTAGTTTTTTCAACTGCTCTTTACATGTAGTGCTCTAGAATGTTTCCACCAAAGCCCTCTGGGTTTTGCAGTTAGCAGACCACTGGGTGTCCTGCTGATTAGAACAGAAGACTTTTCCTGCTTGATAGTGATCTGGTCACTGAGTGTTCACTCACTCTGGGGGACAAGAAGATGTAAGAAGCAGGAATGCTGCTGTCAGATGACGTATTGGATTAACAGCAATGTGTAAAAGAAGATGGAGATAGTTTAGCATGTTTGCCCATCCTCAGGGATCTGATGAACTCAGTTTGGGGAGAGGGGGCAGAATCACATCTTTATTTTTCACTAGCCTCTAACTGAAATTTAGCGTTTTCTTCAGTTATTTTAAAACATCATTCTAAGAAGGCTTCATCAGATTGCCGAAGGATTCCGTGACACAGGAAAGGTGAAGAACCCTTCATTTAGCAGCCTTGTTTGCTAGGGTAGGGCGAGGGTTAAGTTGAAGCTGAAAAGCCTGGGCTTAATACTGAAAGAGAAGACCCTGAAGAAGGAATCCAAGCCCAGCGCTCAGCGCTGCTCACTTTTACGCTCTCAGGCACTCGAGGAAAATGAGTATTCTGATACTATCAAACCGTCTCTTGGAAATGAGATTAATTGCTTTGAGCTGACTTTCATTGTTTACTGAGCCAGATCTAGTAGATGAACCGCTTGTGAAAATTGGCAGTCTTGCCCTTTGTTGCTTCCTCTTCCTGAATACATTCATTTACAGAGGTCAACTGATGTTCTGTTTTTTTGTTATTAAGAACTCATATTTTTATACAACACTGACTTTACAAAGTATTCTGTTGTAATAACCATTTGAAAGAGGTGGTGTTTCAAGAGATCTGTGATTTCATCAGTGTGAGACAGCTGTGACTACAAAGAAATCATCAGCTGGTGGCCAGCTTTATTCTGCCTTTTCCACTTTCAGTGTTCCCTGTTTTCAGACATCAGACATACAGTGCTTGTCCAGACTCTACTGAATACCTTTCAAGCTTTGTAGAACTTGCCCAATCATTGAACATCCAGGGTCTCTTCCATAGTGATGCAGCATCAGAGTTGGCCTTAGTGAAGGAGAGAGTAGGGCAAGTATTTCTATATCCATCCCTATTTGGCACATGATGCAACTGAGACCCAGAGAAGTAGTAGGGCTCAGATCATATAGCTCAGTAGTGGAAAGGCCAAGAGTCTTGCTCCAGTCTTCTGACTTTTCAGTCCAAGACGCTCTAGTATTGTAGTGTCCATTGTGGCGAAAGAGGCAGCATGATCCAGTGGATCCACGTAGGAATCTGGAAACTTGATTTCCATATTAAAAAGCCTTGTTAGGTCCCCACTGCCCCGGGTTCATCAGTGTAAAGGTTTCCCTTGTGACTTTTGTCTCCCTCCTACAATATATAATAGAAAACTGACCCTAAGGTTGAAAGTTGTCATCCTCAACGAGCTCCCTGTCGTATTCTGTGGATGTTACTGTATACAGAGCAGTGACTTTGAATCAATAACTGGTTAAAGAATCTTCAGCTAGTACTCTCTGGTCCTTTGGGAAAAAATCTAAGTTAAGCTTAGTGAGCTAGTGACTGGAGCAAATGGCATTGGGAAGAAGAATAATTTCTATGCTATAGAAATAAAGAGGATTTCTCTCCCTATTTTCCATAGAGGGGTAGTATAGATAATTTCTATCCTAGAGAAATAAAGATGATCACTTTTCTTATTTTCCACAGGGAACAAAGCAGACTATGAGTCAACCTATTTTTAAGGCCACAGATATATTCAGGGAATGAGAATATTGAGGATTAAAACGTTGCCTCTTTTTGTTGATGCTAACATGTATTTTTGTCTTGTCCTCAGGTGCTTCCCCTGGAAAATAAAATGAAGGAGCCCCAGCATTTTCCAGTCATTCTTTATGGGGGGATGGCCATCGTTACCATTGTCTACATCAGCCTGGGGTGCCTGGGCTACCTTCAGTTTGGAGCAGCCATACAAGCCAGTATAACTCTCAATATGCCCAATTGCTGGTGTGTGAATCATAAAGGAGAATAGAAACCCATTGGCTATGGTTTTGAGTGTTTTCAGGAGAGGTTAGGGCAAAAGGTTGATGTGGGTGAGGGCTAAGTCGTGAATAGGCAGGTTTCTTCTTGGCAATGAGATGGTACACTGGGTTTTGTTCTTTGCTTGCATATAGTAATTCTCAGGAAGCAGGTGTGTTGGAGGCCTCAGTTGCTAAGCTTCTGGTGTAGTAGAAAGAGCATTAGACTTGAAACTAGAAGTCTGTTCTGTCATGAGCCATGTGACTGTGGACAATTCATCTTCATTGACTGTTATTGTCCTCATCCATAAAATGGGGCTGCATCATACCTGCATTGTCGACCTCACAGATTTGTGGTGAGGTTAAAATGAGTTTGTTATATAAGGCATAGCTAGATCCATAAATGTGTTCTTGTTTATTTGCTTTGATACCATGGCGGGTCTGTGATTTCCTACACAGAGTACCCCCTCCATTGACATAGATGGCAGCCCCTCCATGCTTTCTCATCCTCTTTGGTTTGTGTCATCATCTTTTAGTAAATCCTTTATAGAGGATATGCTCAGTGTCCATAAAACAGACAAGTTGTTATTTAAGTAGTGATGATGATGAAGGAGAAGAAGAACTTAGAGAGTTAATCCAGCTTTTCTTACTCAAAACCGTTCCAGAAGCCGGGGGAAAAAAAGGCATAAAGAAAATGTAATTAATGACCTTCATCTGGTTTCTCACTTCCCTGCCTAGCAGACTGGAGGCTACTAGGGTTGAAAAATGAAGCATTCTACTACCCTGAGTCAGGATCTTGCTAAGAAATTCCCAGCAAGTCACTGGATCCTTTTCTGTTTCACTTTGCTGAATTTTTTGAAATATCTCTTAATGTTAGGAAACACTGAAGGGCTTTCTCAAAAGGTAGATGGAATTAATACTAGGCCCAAAGTTCAACCTTAAAATTGTTCTGTTTTAAGAGCATATGAATATTTTGGGAGAAGTTTTTAGCAGAAAATGAGGTTACACCTGCTGATTGCCCTGAATCACAAAGTAACCTTTAGTTCTTTTTTGGCTGGTCAGCAGTGTTTGTGTACTTAAGAGCTCTGTTCTGGAACAGGAGTGGAGAGGTCAGGAGAAATTAAGAAAAAGAACATGTTACATATCACAGATGCTATTGCCATATAACATAGGGTAGCTGATGTCTATAGTGATTTGCCTTGCTTATTGTTTCTCATGATCAAACTTGAAGCACTAAAGTGAATGGTTGCTTCTACTATCTATCAACTTGAGAAAAAACCTTTTTCTTCCATTCCCTAAGTTCCTTTATTAATTTGCGGATGCCTGTACCCTCTGTAATATGAATGGGTTGTCCTAGATGATATCAAGTACCTTCCAACTCTAATAATATCTTGTGATGCCATGCCTTTGCTTCTTCTTCCTGTGTGATCAGCCTACTTCCCTTCCTTCCTTTCTTCTTTCCTTCTGACTTCCCCCTCTCTCTCTCTCTCTTTCTCCTTCTGTCTTGCCCAGCTAGAAGTACAGAGGCAATGCAGGGGTCCAGTACCCTTCTGATTGTCACAGGAGCCTTGACTTGCCCTGTTTTTGTCCTGGGCTGATTCACCCCTCCTTAGACAATCTGGTGTTCCCCACTCTTATTTCCAAGGGGTTCATCATATTGCTGCTGAACTTGGTGCAGACACCAGATCAACTTAACCCACTCTGCAGCTCAGAACTCCCAGCTTCAAGAGATCCTCCCCCTCCGCACCTCAGGGAGCAGGTGTGTTTCTCTTGTGTTTTAATACCAATTATTCCCCTGTACATATGTGTATATATGTATAAATATATACAGGAATATATAATGCACACATGCATATATGTACAAATGTTTATATATACATACACATACAGAAGGGAAAACTGTGGTATTAAAAAAGAGAGAGAGTAGCAGTGAGATAAGCACTAGAGGGCCATAGGTATGCACTGCTGTACCCTGCTCAGCAGATGTTTTTAAGGAATTCAGTGTCGGCTTCATAGTATCATAGATTTAGAACTGGAAGGAACCTTAGGAATCATCTAGTCTAATTCTCTCATTCTATAGATGAGGACATTTATGCCTAAGAGAGTTTAAATGACTTCTTCAAAGTCACAAAGTTAATCATTGGCAAAGCTAGGTTGAAGAAACTTCTTAAGATAACCAAGTCATTTTGCTTCTTTCTGTAGGTTGTACCAGTCTGTGAAGCTGCTTTATTCCATCGCGATATTTTTCACCTATCCCCTGCAGTTCTACGTCGCTGCGGAAATCATCATTCCCTTTTTTGTCTCCCGGGTCACAGAGCGTTGGGCGTTGGTGGTAGACTTCTCTGTGCGCGTAGTCATAGTCTGTCTAACATGTGAGTAGAACACACAGTGACTTTTGTTTTCTATTTCAACAAAGCATTCGAATCTCAAAGGCTATCAGCAAATAAATGGAGTATGGGATAGGGTGGGGTATATATATATAGGGTGGGGTTTCCATATAAAGAGTTCCCTACATAAAGGAAATTATAGATAAGGACCAAAACCACATAAAACACAAAAATAAAATGTTGGTGCCTGGAACTACAGCCCAGGTTCTTCTCATTTCTGATGTCAGGCATAGCCTTAAGGCTAATACGGTCACAGGCAATATGAATAGAAGTCTTGTGCCCCATGAAGGTGGCAGTATAGTCCTTCTGGCTTCTTTCCTAGTCACACTCTTGATGCAATGTTTTTTTTAATAAGACTTTATTTTCTCTTCCTCTCACAACAGCCAAAAAACCCCTTTTAAGAAATAAGTATAGTCCTACAAAACAGATTCCCTCTTGGCCACATTCAGAAAGGTGTGCCTCCTTGTACGTCTTCGTCCTTTCACCTCTGCCAAGAGAAGGGGCACAGTGTTTTCTCACTGGCCCCCTGGAGTCACAGCTGACTGCTGAATTGCTGATCAGGCTTCTGAAGGCTTTCAAAGTTTTTCATTTTTACAGTGTTGTTAGCACAAACTGTTCTGGTTCTGCTCTCTTCACTTTACAGTGTAGAGTTCTGGGCATTTAAAAAAATATAATATATGTCTTCTGTTTTGGAAGTCTTGAGTTATGATTTCTTTGGTATGGGGAACTCTAAATTCAGACTAGCAGCTCCTCATAGTGCATGAGCATAATTTGGAAAAGAGTTAACCTTTTTTTCTCTATCCTGCTACATCAGAAACAGTCGGTATCTTTCTTTCCTTTTTTTTTGGCTAGGTAATCAGGATTAAGTGATTTGCCCAGGGTCACACACCTAGAGACTCAGAGTCTTAGAGAGCTGCTTGGGGTCACTGAGAACAAAAGTGACTAGGCCAGGTAATCACAGATGACAGCTTCTGAGGCAGGGCTTGAATCCAGACAGGTCTTCTTGATTCTTAAATCTGGCCCTCTAGTACTTTGTCTCACTTCCTCTCTCTCTCTTTTTTTTTAATACCAGTTTTTCCTTCTGTGTGTGTATGTATATATTAGCATTTATATATACATGCATGTATGCATTATATATTCATGTATATATTTATACATATATAGACATATGTAGAGGAGAATAACTGATATTAAAAGTACAAGAGAAGCAGTGTGGCATGCATACGCACGTACACACATTCAGCTCAGCAGCCTTCCTCACTCTTAAACGTTTTGCTGTAACAAAGAAAGGCAACTTTGTAAAAAGAGCCATCTGACAGCACATGCAACATCCAGTTCCTGTCATCTCTGGCCTTTCCCAAGAGGAGGGAAATGCGTTTCACCATCTGTTCTTCTGAACCAAGATCACTTAGTGACCATTAATTGAAGTTTGGGTGTCTTGGAGCATTGTTTTCTTTCAAATAATTGTGGTCATTTTGTACAGCCACCTGATTCTGCTGATTTCACTCTATAACATTTGAAGCAGTTTTCCAGGTTTCTCTGTAAGTCTTTATATTTGCCAAGTCTTGTGGTATAGTAGTGTCCCATTACAGTCAGTCACCAGAATTTGTTCAGCCATTTCCCAGTCAGTGAGTACCCACTTTGGTTGCAGTGTTTTGCCACAATAAAAGTGCTGCTATGAGAATTTGGGTCTTGGACCTCCTTGGATTATGTGTGGGCAGTACATTAGAGGAAAGACATTCATAAGCTAGATAACATTCATAAGGAGGGGACCAAAATGGTGTGAAGATTCAATATCGTGTCTTATGAGGACCAAGTGAAGGAACTGGAAATGTACCATTATGGTCTACATTGGTAGAAGGAGTACCCCAGGGATAAAATCATAGATATTTATGCCATTAAGGTGAATATATTCCCTAGGGGCAGTTCTAATGATTTCATTAGGAAAGATTGCTACCTAGACATCTCTAGAAAGCTGTTTGTAACCATAATCCCTACGTATACCTTGTATCTATTCCTTCTTTCAAGCCTAGGCTATGGGGTCTGGCCCTGGAGCTGTCCTAGAGAACATATCCTCATTGAGACAGCTCACTGCCCCCATTCTTTCAGGAGTTATTGAAAGATACTAAGGGTAGCTAGGTGGCATAGTGGATAGAGCACTAGCCCCGGAGTCAGGAGGACCCAAGTTCAAATGTGACCTCAGACACTTGACACTCACTAGGTGTGTGACTGTGGGCAAGTCACTTAACCCTGATTACCTAGCAAAAAAAAAAAAGGAAAGAAAGTGACTGTTTCTGATGTAGCAGGATAGAGGAAACAAGGTTTACTCTTTTTCAAATTATGCTCATGCACTGTGCATAAATTTCCCTGAATCACAGACTATCAGAATCAGAATTGGCACCTGAACAAGAATCCCTCTCTAGTTTTCCCACATGTGGCGGTATAGCCTCTGCTTATAGACCTCTGTTGATTGGAGGAAGCTCAGCACCATTGAAGGTCGCCTATTCAATTTGGGGATGGTTCTAAATAGAAAATAACCATTCTTTTATTAAGCTGAAATCTCCCTTTCTATAGATTGCATTCTCGAGGCCTCTGAGACCAGGCAAAACAAAGCTAAGCCCACTTTCACAGGGCAGTCCTTCCTTCAGATATTCTAAGAGAGAGAAGTCTTTCCTCCAAGTAATTTCTTCTCAGGCTAATAATCTCCATTTCCTTCAAATTGAGCCTCCTATGGCATTTTTTTCTAGGCCCTTCACAATATGTTCACCATCTTCTAGATGTGGTCCAACTAGTCAGTGCTCTCCTAAAATATGGTACAACCTTCCAAACAGGGTACGCTCAGGGCATGGGGCAGTGGGCCTTCTTATGGCCATTGATTCTGTTACCATAGCCTGAGACCTCATTAACCTTTTTGGCTGCCATGTCACATTGTTGACTCAAATGGATCTTTTATTCCTGCTGAAACCTCCACTATTTTTTGTTTCACATAAACTGCTGACCTGCCATAACTTTTGATACTTCGGATAAGACAGTGGATCTGGGGTCTCATTTCTGTAGGTATTCCATCCAGTAATGAAGATCGTAATCCACTATACCTTCAAGTAATAAGAGTTGTCTCTTATGCAGTAAGTCTGTCTGGTAAATCCTTCATTGGTCCTCCCTGTGTATTACAGAAGGGGCCGAAATTCCTCTATATCTCTTGACATTCCCAGGAGACTGGCTACTAGGTAATGAATTCTTTGACCATGACAACCCAGGAAACTAGCTGTCCATTCAGCAAGCATTTATTAAGGGTCTTACCTGTGCAAGGCATTGTGCTGAGTATACAAAGATAAACATGAAATAGTCCCTGACCTCAAGGACCTTTCAGTCTACTGAGGGAAGCATGAGGACACAAATAATAAGTAAGTATAAAGAGATATACAGCGTAATTTCCGGGGGGAAGACACCAACAGTTTTGGTGGAGGAAGGATCAGGAAAAGTTGTTTGTTAGGAGGTGGCCCTTGAGCTGAACTTCAGGGAGGCGAAAGATCCTAAGAGGTGGATCTGCAGGGGGAATGTGGGACAGCCTCACTGCAGAGACGAGGGTCAGTGAGAGCCTGCCTCGTGTGGGTAGCAGCAAGTGGACCAGTTTGGCTACAAGGAAGAGTGAGAGGGAATAATGGGAAATCAGCCCAGAAGGGTAGGGGAGAATTAGATTGTGGGCGGCTTTGAATGCTCAATGGAAGAGTGTGTGTTTTGTACTAAAGGCAGTAGGGCGTCATCAGAGCTTCTTGAATGGAGGAGTGACATACTCAGGTATATAATTTGTGCTTTATGTACATGATTTTAGTAGCTGTATAGAGGAAGGTTTGGAGAGATGGATAGCCGTGTCTTGACTTGAAAAAGTGCCAGTTTTAGCAGATATTTTCTCCTAAAATATCAGAATAAGTCATACATGTATAAAAAAAAACCCTTGCATATGGGAAGTTAGGGTATAAAAATGGGTTCAGTTTTTTCTTTTTTTTTTTTTTCCCCTCAGCTATAAAATTTCATCAGGACCCATAGATTGTGAATTCCCTCAATACATGTCAGGCCCCAAAGTATTCCATGGCTAAATTACCTTGGGAAATCATATTATAGTAGTTTTAGGTACACTGGATCCTCACTTTGATTTTGCCAGTGACCCATTCATTTTTAATTTCTGTGTAGTATAGCACAGAAACTGTTATGTGTCTTACTTGCAATATGGATGTGTGTGTTTCTTATGTGTGCAGATTGCCTCATGGTGGCATTTTGTATACCAAATTCAAGTATTTAAATGAATGGAATGTTGACTTGGAATTATCTATCTTTTTACCCAAGAGCCTCAAAGACAATTGAGAAAAAAATGAGTATTCTTAGAAAATTTGGGTTTTTCTAGGGATTCTTCTGCTTAATGGAAAAAGGCTGGCTGACTGGAAGATTTTGAGTAAAAGAAGTTCAGCCCCCCATCCCCAGTCCCCAGCTGCCTTGATGGAGTATACCTGTAGAACTAGGCTTGTCCCTGTATGCTCTAGGCTTCATCAGTTCTCCAGGCTGACATGTATCCTGACTCCTACTAGATTTCTTTGCTCTTTGACCATCACTCCCCGACCCCTCAAGCCTATATCCTACATTTGTGAACACTGTACAAGCCTAAAATTTTTTTGATTTCAGTTTTTGTTTCCTCATCTTTATTAGCTCTTTCATATTCCCTTCCATTGCATGTTCAGAACTATTGGCTGCCTTTGATCATCAAATCCACTGTGTTCTTCTCCTGTGATCTTTGTGGTTGTGCTTTACAAAGCCCTCTTTTCTACAGAGAACAACAAAGAAAATGTATTTTTTTTCCCTCTATAAAATGTCTGTATGCTTCTCTTTAAGTGTTCTGCCTTTTATTTGGGGTCTTTTATCAGGGACTTGAAAGGATGTAGTCAGTGCTGTGAGAGGAAGCTAGAGTAAGTGTGTTTGTCTGGTCTCAAGTGTGTTTTCCACATCAGTACAGAATACAGCACTTTGCATACAGTAGGTTCTAATAGTTCACAGAATATTAAAAGTAGAAGAGTCCATACAATATAGAATGTCAGAGAAGGAAGGGCCATTAGAACAAAAGTCAGAGTTAGAGGTAACCTTGGAACCTAACTCATAGAATGTCTGTGATGGAAGGAACTTTAGAGCATGGAGCATGAGGTGTCAGAGCTGGAAGGGACTTTACAATCAGTCATCTTGTCCCGAGATGTTAAATGCGTCCTCAGCACCCCCAAGTGTGGCCTGAACCAGATGGAAATATAATTGGGAAAGATTTAACAAGGTAAATAAATAAAAATACAATAAAACAATATGTTAATTTGTGGTTTTCCAAGTCATATGCTCCCTCAGGGATCCTTCTGTATGGTTTAGTGACCCATGTTTCTATCTGAGTTTGACACCACTGATCTAGCCCATCTAAACTCCCATTTTTATAGATGAGGAACTGAGAGAGTCACACAGCTGGTGCCAGAGCCACAAATTGGAGCCCAGTTCTCTTGATTCCTGTTCCCATTCCTGGTTTATTTTTGCACTGCTGTGTAGTAGGTCTTTTTATTTCTTTACCTCTTTTTAAAAAAATCAGTTTTTAGATATTCATTTTCTTCTCCCTTTTACCTCCCTCACCTACTAGAAGAAAGAAAGGAAAAAGAAAAAAAAGAGAATCCTTGTGTAGTATAAGCATAGTCAAACAAAATAAATTCCTACATTGGCCACGTCCAAAACTAGATTTTTTATATTCTTTGTGACCCTGGGCGAGTGACTTAGCCTCTGTTTGTCTAAGCAGTAAAATGGGAATGACCATACCTACCTCTCAGGGTTGTTGTAAGGATCCAGTGAAGAATAATTGTGAAACATTTAGCACAGAGTCTGGCACATTAGTAGGCACTATATAAAAGTATATAATATATACTATATTACTATTATCAGTTCTCTGGAATCATGATTGATTATTTAGTTGATCAGAGTTCTTCAGTCTTTCATAACTGTTCATTTTTACAACACTGATGTTATAAATTGTTCTTCTTGTTCTGCTTACTTAACTCCACACCAGTTCATAAAAGTCTTCCCAGGTTTTTCCAAAAACATTCATTTTATCATTTCTTACAACATAATAGTCTTCTATTGTATTCTTATACCATAAATTATTCAATCTCTCCCAAATTTATGGATATTCCCTTAGTTTCTACTTCTTTGCCGCTAGAGAAAGAGCTGCCATAAATATTTTTGTATATATGGATTCTTTTCCTCTTTGTTTGAGGTATAGGCCTAGCAGTGGCATAGCTGGTCAGAGACATGAACTGTGTCAGTAACTTTTGGGGCATCATTCCAAATTATTTGCCAGAGTGGCTGGACCAGTTTCATAGACCCATCAACAATGCATCAGTGGTCCTTTTTTCCTGAAGCCTCTTTAACATTTGCCATTTTCTTTTTTAGTTCAACTTTGTCAAACTGATAGATCTGAGGAGGAACCTCATAGTTACTATGATTTGCATTTCTCTTAATTATTAGTGATTTGGACCATTTTTCCATAGTGCTATAAATAGCTTGGGTTTCTTCCCTTGAGAGCTGCCTCTTCACATTCTTAGACTATTTATCAACTGGTGAATGACTCTTGCTCTTGTAAATTTAAATCAATTCCTTATATATTTTAAAAATGAGATCTTTATCAGAAAATTCTTGCAATGATTTTTTTCCCAGTTAACTTCTAAAACTTCTTTTCCAATCTTAGCAGTATTGTGTTTGTTTGTGAAATAACTTTTTAACTGTCATTTTATCCTCGGGGATCCTCTCTATTTCTTGTTTGGTCAGGAACTCTCCTCGTATCCATAGAACTAAACAGTAATTTCTTCCTTGTTTCTCTAATTTGTCTATGACATGATCTTTTCTACATAGGCCATATATCTATGTTGAAGTAGTTTATGAAACCAAGAACAGTCAGCATATTTAAGAGAACAAAATGTACTTAAGTTTTATATTGACATTTTAAAGACTAGCATTCTCAATAAAAATTGTTTCTTGTCATTTCTGGGAAAGTTTGCCACCCTAACCAAAAGTTGACATGATTCCAACTGATTATTTCATTTTGGATTCAGTTTTCCCCTGTTTAACCACTGCTGTGAAGGAGGGCCAGGGCTAGATTTGGCTTAGACCAGTCTGAGGTATGATAAAGTAAACTTGTAGGAGGTTTCTGTAGTTCTTGTATTTACTCTAGGGGAATGGAGCTAACTTTTGGTCTATTACTTCTGAAATCCAGATATAATAAATTACCTTCTGTCCTAACCTTATGCCAGGACTTGGAAGGCACTGATGTCATATGAAAGTATTTAGGAGATATAGAGTCTTGACTTCTTAAGATAGTGTTCTGTCCTTTCGGCCACGGCAAACATCCACATGATGCAGATATTGTATTGTACAATAGAAACAACAGGTGCCTCCATTTGCTTTTACCTCTCTCTCTACACTCTGGTTTCTGACCTCATTGTTCAGCTGAAACTGCTCTTTCCAAAGTTACTAACAATCTCTTATTTGCCCAAACCAATGGCCTTTTCTCAAATCCTCATGCTTCTTAATCTTTCTGCACCATTTGACACTGAGGGTCACCCTCTTCTTTATATTTTCTTCTTCTAAAACAATTTCTGGTTCTATTCCTACCTATCTGACCATTCCTTTTCTGTCTTTGCTATATCTTCATCCAGGTAATACCCACTAACCATGGATATTCCCTCAGACTTTGTCTTGGGCCTTCTTCCCTTCTCCCTCTATACTATTTCATTTGGTGATCTCATCAACTCCCACCAATTCAGTTGTCATCTCTGTGCCTCTGGTTCTCAGATCTATTTGCCCAGCTCTTACCTCTCTCCTGATCTCCAGACTCACATCTCCAGTTGCTTGTTGGACGTCTTGAACTGAATGTCCTATAAACATCTTAAATTCAGTATGTGTAAAACTGAACTCATCTTTCCCCTTCAACTGTCCCCTCTTCCTAACTTCCCTATTACTTTTGAGAGTAGCCCCATCCTCCCAGTGACGCAGGCTCAGAACCTGTCATCCTTAATCCGTCACTCCCCCGCCCCACCTAAGCTGTTGCCAAGGCCTGTTGATTTCTTCTTTGTAACATCTCTCTTATTTGTCTTCTTCTTTCCTCTGACACTGCCACTACCCTGGTGCAGGCCCTTATCACCTTATACGTAGACTGTTGCATTAAAATGCTGGTTGGTCTCCCTGCCACAAGTGTCCCCCCACTCCAGTCCATCCTCCACTCAGCTTTTTAAAGCGCTGTTCTGACCGTGGCACTTCCTACTCAGTAAACTACAGTGGCTCCCTGCCACATCCACGATCAAACATAAAAGGTGTTAAAGGTCTTCCACAACCCTGTTCTCCTCCCTTCCCTTCACCTTTCCAGGTTCCTTACACTTTACATCCTCCCAGCGACACTGGCCTCTTTTCTGTTCCTTGAACAGGACGCTATCATCCCTTGGCTCTGGGTACTTTCATTGGTTGTCTCCCAGGCCTAGAATTCTCTCACTCCTCATCTCTGCTTCCGGGCCTCATTCGGATCCTCGCCAAAACCCTGCCTTCAACAGGAAGCCTTTCCTGATCTCCTTTAATGCTCAGTTGCTTGTCTCTAATGTATCCTGTGTGTAACTTGTTTGTACAGTGGTTTGCATGTTGTTTCCCCATTAGACTGTAAGCTACTTGAAAACAGAACCTGTCTTTTGACTTTCTTTTCATCCTCAGTGCTTAGCACAGTGCCGAGTCCATTAATGAATGTTTATTGACTCTCCAGTTGTTTTTCTTTTAAGTTAGTCATCGTTAAGGTAGCTGTTTTGGTACTAATATTGCCTAAGGGTTTTGTCTGTCTTTGCTATCTTTAAAAAATAATCTTCTTGGTGACTTTATATTTTATTTTGAAAAAGAAATCCCCGTAGTCATGAATGGTTTTTGCAGAATGGTCATTTTTTTTTTAAACTTGGTAAACAGAAACTAAAATGTCAATATTCTAGGATAGGGTTTCTTAACTTTTTTTTGTGGGTCATATTGGCAGTCTAGTGAAGCCTGTGAACTTCTTCTAAGATCTTAAATACATAAAATACATAAGATTACAAAGCAAACTAATTATATTGAAATACGGTTATTAAAAATACATATATATGTATATATATATGGATATATATGTATATATATGCATACATATATAAATATATACATATTTCAAAGACCCCAGATTAACAACCCCTGCTCTAGGGGATCATCTGTACATTTATCAATGTGAGCTTTCCCTTCATTGTCAATAATTGCAACCCTTCCACACTTTATATTAAGAGACTTTTGCTTTTAAATTACCCTGGCTGAAAAAAATGCCTCACCTTCTAGAATGCTGTCATTATGAGCTTCTCTAGACTTAGCTCTGTTGGTCTCTATATCATATTCCAGGCCTTCCCAACTTTGGAAGGACTTACTGGAGCTTGCAGTCCATTTTCATCACTTTCTTAAAATCCAGAGGCACCTCTACACCACCCTCTGAAGAGTATTGTAGCCCAGAAGACAGAATAATTCAGCACTCACACTCAAATGGATCTGTGATCTCATTGATTCAGGAGTTCTTTCAACAATGCAAATAAAACCCCATCCATTCCTGCCCATCCCGTGCAGCTCTTGTCCATGTCCTCCCTAAGTTCACCACACAGGGCCTCCCCAATGTATTGGAAGCCTTCCTTGCTTTCTCCTGACATTTCAGGGTTACTAGTGGAGCACTCCGGCCCTTCACCTGTTGTTATCCTTGATATCTGCCATGTGGCCAAGCTAGCATTTCTTCCTATCATTCAGTTCTTTGTTGGTGTCTTTTATACATATTCTTCTTTGGCATTCCTCTTTGGTTGTATGCTGCAACCTGCTCATACCCATAAGGCAGTACTCCATTAAATTTCTCTGTATGATACTAATTTTTAATTCTTTGGACACAGTTGTGTTCCATATTTCACTGGTAGATTGTGTTAAAAAGATGAGCTTCTGATTTCACAGAAAGCTTGAGGGTCAATGAGGGAGCGTTGTAATTTTGTAGAAGCAGTGTAGCCTGCTCTCTCCCTTCTATTCATTTTTGGGCCCAACTCATTGTCCATCTGTCCTGTCTGTCCCAGATATACATCCTGATGGAAAGCTCTGTAGTGAGTCCATCCAGATACATGTTGAAATCTGGGCAATAAACTTTCTTCATCCACTTGATCTTTCTTCTGTTCAGACTTCTTTGAGTGTTTCCATATATATCTAAAGAGGCCCTGTGAGGTATCGATTGGTGCTTGAGGCAACTGGCTCGATGTCATATGCAAACAGGAATCCCTTTTCAATCTGGACTCTCTACTGGGTTTTTTCCTTCATAGTGGTCTATACATTTGGTTAGTATATACCTCGCTATTTTATTCCTCATCTGATGTTTATTACTAGAGGGTTATTGAATAAGGTTGTTACTATTCTTTCCAGATGAATCTTGAATTATTTTTATATTTTATATTATATCATGTATAATATTATATTTTATAAAACAGCCTATTAGGAGCTGTTTTGTTCTGCTGAATCAGATACTGTATCTAATCAAGAAATAATAGACATAGTGGGATCTTATATTCCCTACATCTTTCTACATCTTTTTCTTATAATTGTGAAATAAATATGTGGCCCATTGCTGAATATCACTTGTAAAAATCTGCCTGTTCCCTATTAATAATCTTAGTGAGACTGTCCTCATATATGTATTACTCATAAAGATTTTGTATTAGTTAGTGTAGGTGTGTAGGTTGGTAGTTATTGATGTGTTCTCTGAATTACTTTTTTCAATATTAATAAGGTCCAAAATTTTTTCCAGACTTTTGATCTTTTCCTCTCTGTTTTCCTCTTTGGTACCTTATCTATAAATCTGTCAATGCCCTCACCACTCTGTTGAGAAACAGAATAACATGAATGATAAAGCATAAATTTTTCTAGTTTTAGACATAGTTAAAAAAGGCGGGGGTGGCAGCTGGGTAGTGCAGTGGACGCCAGGCCTGGAGTCAGGAAGACTCCTCTTTGTGAGTTCAAATCCTGCTTCTGACACTTACTGTGACCCTGAGCAAGTCATTTCACCCTGTTCCTCATTTGTAACCTCAGTTTCCTCATCTGTAAAATGAGCTGGAGAAGGAAATGGCAAACCACTCCAGTATCTTTGCCAGGAAGAGACCAGACAGGGCCATGAGGAGTCAGGCACAACTGACCAACAAACAGAAAAGATCATCTGCCCCAGAGACCCCAAACACCAGCACACATCAGGAAGATCAAGCTCCTGAAGCGTCCAGTGTTCTTTCCTTAGTTGATAATTGTCTGTTCTTATGGATATCTTTCTCTTGTAGAGAAAGTTAACTTCAGTTGAAAAAAGGGTACAAGGACATTCTACCTGGGAACCCTTTAATCCTATAAAACCAAACAGAGTAGAGTATGCCCTTCTCAGGTTATCTCTAAGTGCCCTCCATAACTGAGATATTAACTATTTAACGAAACTAGGCAATTTCAGAGAGCAGGCCACTTTGGAAATGAGTTGAGAGACTTTTCCCAGAATGTGGCCTCCACCTGGTTGTATCTGGAATGGTCCTTGACAGATAAATGTGTCTCTTCTTGGAAACCTAAGATTTAGACCCAGATGTAATTCTGGCATCTTCATTTTACAGTGTAGAGATTGAGGTCCAAAGATCCTGACTGAACTGCCTGCCCAAGGCCTCACAGTAGCAGAATGAGGATTTAGGCTTGGGTCCTCTGCCTCCAAATTTAATGCTTTTTCATATACATCATACTGTACCTCCCACTACAAAAAGAAGTATGTCTCACAGTCTCACTGTTATGTAGGAATTGGACAACTGGGGAAGCTGAGGCACCAAAGGACTCTTCCAAGGTCAGAATGAGTAACTAGGTTTGGGACTAAAATCTGATTCGCTGGCCTTTTGAGAGTTAATGTCATTATGCCATCAGCTAATAAAACTGGTTTAGTGGATCTTGAGTTATTTCATCCTCTCATTCTTCTCTGGATCCAAACTTGGAGATTGGATAGTAAATGATAAGATGGAAAGTACATTAGAAACATGGGAATCTAGTCTCAGCTCTACCACTAACTTGCTGTGTGACTATGGGCAAGATAATTCCCCTTTATGAACTTCATTTTCCTCTTTCATGCAATGAGGGGATTGAACTGACTTATCTGTAAGAAAGCTAATATTCTGTGATTCTAATGCTCAGGTTTTAGAAATACTGAAAGGCTGAAACTGTTTACAGACTAAGGTATACCTTGTTCTTTCTAAAGCTTTTCCCTGGAGTCTCAGAACCTTTTAAAGGTATTAATGCATTCCCATTTCAGCTCCTGAGAAAGGGACTGCTCCCTCTCTGTCTGTTTAATAGATTAAGAAAAGATGAAGGAATTTGCCCAAGGGTATAAATGTACCCTTAGCATAAGTGAGGCTTCATAGAAGTTTCTTCGATCCCTTTTGATTCTTTAATTTAATTTAAATTCTTTAATTCATTACCTTGAAGTTGGCTGTGAATCCTTTACCACAGCAGCATAGGTAGGAACATTAATTTAGGGAACTTCCTGCTAAATGAGAGCATCTGTGGTAAATGGACCTTTTGGCCAACTTCTTAGCTCTCCAGAAACTTATTTTCTTTGCTCCATCCATTTTCTGAGTAGGGAAGAGGAGTCAGAGGACCTAGGGATAAAACTGCTAGGCATAGTATTTAAAGACCTTCTTTCTGTCCCACCTGGAACAGAAAAAGGAATAATATCATGTTTTGGAGTAGAAAAGAATCTTAAACTCAGTAATAGAATCTGCTTTAGTCTCATCTCTTTAACTTACTAGCAGTATGACCCTAACCAGATCACCTCCCTTTCCTCCACTCTAAATGTTGAACTAAAAGTCCCTTCCACCTGTTCTAAGTTCTAAAGTTCCTTCTGGTTCTGACATTCCGTATTCTAAGCTTCCCCCCACCGAGGATGGTGAAGGTGAAAAGGCGACCCAAACCATTGCATTTCAGTTATTGTGATAATCCATTATATTTATACCATTGTGCCCCATGTTACAAACACTTTACGGATGTCATCACATTTGATTCTCAAAACAGCCCTGTGACATTGGAAATGCGAGTACAGTTATCCACATTTTACAAAACAGAAACCTCAGAGAGAAGGTGACTTCCTCAGTGTCATACAACTAATCCTTTTGGAGCTAGGACTCAAAGTTGGGTCTTCTGACATTGTCTAGTGCTCTTTCTTCTCTATTGAGCTGCTATATGAAGAAACTCTTCCCTTTCCATAGAGAACATGGTGCTTGCCAGTTAGAAGTCCTTGGGAGGGGTTAGCATTTATCCAGCACGTAAGCTTGAAGTTGAACTCAGGAAAATGGGGCTGGAGAAAATGGATAGGGCTATATCCTCAGAGAGATCAAAGAAAGAGAAATATGGCTTATTTGTACCAAAAGACTTAGGATAGATAGCTCTTTTTGTGGTGGCAGAAGATTTAAAACTGAGGGGTGCAATGGCTGAACAATTTACGGTAAATGAATTGCAGGGCGGGGTTCAGAGAAACCTGAGAAGGCTTAAAAATTGATGTGGAGTGAACTGAGCAGAACATGGAGGAAAAAAATTATGCAATGACAACCATATTGGAAAAGACAACTTTGAAAGACTCAGGAACTCTGATCAATAACAATGACCATCCACAATTTCTGAGGACTCGTGAGGAACCATGCGGCCCAACTCCAGATACAGAAGTGGTATTTAGACTGCTTTTTGGATATGGCCAGTGCATGAATTTGCTTTAATAATAATAATAATAATAACGATAGTTAGCATTTACATAGCACCTACAATGTGCCAGGCAGTATGCTGAGCACTTTACAGACGTCTCGTTTTATCCTCACAACAGGGTGCTGTTGTTGTTCTCGTTTTGAAGTTGAGGAAATTGAGGCAGATAAAGGTGAAGTGACTTGCCCAAAGTCTCGCAGTTAGTGAGTGTCTGAGGTTAGGTTCCTGACTCTAGGACCAGCACTGCGCCATCCAGCTGCCACCAAGTTTTGTGTGACTACGTATATTTGTAACTGAAGTTTTGTTTTTCTTGCTTTCTCAGTGGGGGAACAGGAGGGATGGTGGAGTAGGGGAAAGGGAAGGTAAAGAAGGCAGATCTTCATGAAAATAAAATAAAATTTAATTTTTTTCTAAAAAGAATCTACAGGGGCCTGAGCATAATCAGATATAGGAGGCCTCCCTTGTATGTCCACAATACAGACATGGTCACTGTTCCTTTTTACCATTAATAGCACTTTCCTTAATAATTTGTGTGGTGTCAGGCTTGATGTGGAAACATAAAGGGTTGATAAAGAATCTTCACTAAATTCAAGATGACTCAGGAAGAAATCAGTTGTACGTCCCTCAGACGAACTCAGCTTGGTCCCAAATGCGATTATACGGTAAACAGTGAGGTTATTGTGGTCTGGGAGTGCAGTTATCTCTGATCTTCCGTTAGAGGCACCTTCTTTCCCTGCAGATTGTGTCCCCATCAGACTGAATGGAAACTTTTTTGTGAAATGAGGCTTGTAGCCTCTCCCCCTGGAAGGAGGCTGTGTTTTCTCTCTCTTTGTCAGGGCAAGTAGTAATGCTGTGGAAGATAATTCCAGTGGCAAGAAATGAAAAATTAGGAGAGAGATCATCAAATTACTTTTTCCTCCTTCTTCTTTCTAGTTGCCTTGGTATCAGAGAATTTCAGAGCATACATAATTTCTTTCTCAAGCTCAGCTCTAGTGCCACCTTCTATATGAAGCTTCTCCTGGTCTTCCCAGTGGTTAATGCCTTCAGCCCCAAATTACTTTGTGTATATTTTGTATTCATTCATCTGTACACATGTTATTTCTCTCCAGTAGAGTATAAATTCCTTGAAGGTAAAGACCGTTTCATTTTTGCATTGTTATCTCCAGGGCCTAGTACTGTACCTGGACTATAATTGTTGTCCAGTCGTTTGCAGTTCTTTGTGACCTCACTTGGGGTTTTCTTGGCAAGATACTAGAGTAGTTTGCCATTTCCTTTTTCAGCCCTTTTTACAAAAGAGGAAACTGAGGCAGACAGGGTTAAGTGACTTGTCCAGGGTCACACAGCTAGCAAGTATCTGAGGCCAGATTTGAACTTGGGAGGATGAGTCTTCCCGACTCCAGGCCTAGCTCTCCATCCATTGTTCCACCTCGCTGTCCCCAGAACATAGTGAGTGCTTAGTAAATGTTTATTGAATTTAATTGAATACAGTGTATTAGAGCTACAAGACCCTAGAGATCTGAGTGTGCCCACCATTTTATTGAAAAGAAAATAGATTCAGCAAGGTTTACTCGCATAAGGTCACGGAATGAATTAGTGAGATGACAGATCAGTCCTCCTGACTCCAGCATTCTTTTCACTGTTACTACTCTGAATGGGTGGGAAAGGTATCTCCTCAGTGCTTCCTGTATCCCAGAGTGCTTACTGTATGCTGTGCTAACCTCTGGCCATAGAAGCAGAGAAGGGAGTCTGTTAGAAACAAGCCTGCCATCCGGAGTGGTGAATTTGAATGAAGCCTTGGGCTTATTTTAGGAGATTGAGGGCCTTTCTGCTCTGAACCCCAGCACATAGTAGCTGTGTGAATTTGGGCAGAACCCTAATCTTGGCTCCTTCTATCAGTTGGAGTCAACCACTTTCCCCTTCTCAGGGCTGATTTGAAGTAATATCTGAAGAAACTTTTTATAAACCACAAATGATACGTTATATTCTCATACATTATTGCTTTCTCATTAGGAAGTGAGGCAGTCTACAAATGTTTATTAAGCCCTTGCTGTGTGCCAAGCACTGGGGACACAAAAACAAAAGTTTGAATAGTCCCTGCCCTCACGGAGCTGTACAGTCTGGTCAGGGAAGGCAACTTGTACATACAGAGGAATAGGCCAAATAGATTTGAGGTCTGGAGGAGAGACTAGCAGCTAGGAGGCTTAAGAAGGGGCTCGTGTACAAGCTGATGACCATGGAGGAAAGTGGGAATTCTGAGCGCTGGAAGTGAGGAGGGAATGCACGTCTGGCAGGAGGGATGCCCAGTTCAAAAATGCCAAGGCAGGAAATGGCATGCTTTACGTAGGAGCAGCCTGGCTGGACCACAGTTTGCATGAGGAGCAGTAATGTGCAATAAGGTTACAAAGGTAGGCGAGAGGAAGGTTTTGAAGAACTTTGGATGCCAAGCAGAGGAATTTATATTTGAACCTGAAGGCAATAGGGAACCATTGGAGTTAATGAGGACAGAGTAATGTGTTCAGGTTTGCACTTTAGGAAAATCAGTTTGGTAGTTGTGTGAAAGGAAGGATTAGAGAGGGGAAAGATGAGGCAGGGGGGACTGATTTGGAAGCTGTTGGAATTGTCCAACAAGGAATGTTTGAGGGCCAGAAATAAGATGGTGACTGTGTGAGTCATGAGAAGAAGGTGGATGCAAGAGATACTGTGGAGGTAGAAACCATGAGATTGACAGTTGATTGAATATATGGGGAGGAGTCAAAGGTAATACTGAGCTTATGGTGCTTGAGTTACTGAAAGGGTGCTGGTGCCTTGAATAGAAATAAGGATATTTGGGAGTAGAGGTAGGACCTGTGGGGGAAGGGGATGTTGAGTTCTCTTGGGGATGTCATTGAATTTCAAATGTCTACAGGATTTCCTACTTGAAATGTCCGGTAGGTAACTGGTGATATGGGACTAGATCTTGGCAGAGGGACTAGGGATAGAGATGTATTGTGAGCTGATGAGCTCACTGAGAGTGAGTGTAGAGAGATAAGAGGACTGAGTCTAGAGCCTTTGAGCGTACCTGTAATTAGGAGGTGTGTTGTAGATGACAATCAACCAAAAAAGGCAGAGAAATAAAATCCAGATGGGTGGGAGAAGAACCAAGAGAAGACAGGGCCACAAAAATCCAGAGAGGAAAGAATATCCACGAGGAGAGGTGGTCAGTGTCAAATGCCATGAAGAGGTCAAGAGGATGAAGACTGATAAAAGGGCATCAGATTTAGGAACTAAGAAATCACAGGTGACTTTGGAAAGGGTAGTTTCAACCAAGGGATAAGATTGGAAATTATATCATAGGGAGGTTAGAAGAGAGGGAAGGGAAAGGAAGTGAAGGTAATAAATAGAGACAGCATTTTCAAGGAGTTTGGCTAAGGAAGGTAGGAAAAAGAAAAGACAGTTGATTGCAGGGATGGTAGGGTCAGTGGTGGGGGAATCATGGTCTTATTTGTAGGCATAGGGAAGGAACCAGTAGATAGGTAGAGATAGAAGATTAGAGGGAGACAAGGATGATAGCAGGAGCAATCTGCTTAAAGGAGAGGGGATCAAGGGTTGTTGTAAAAGGGTTGTTGGCCTTGGAAAGGAGAAGGCCACTCCTTCATCAGAGCTCAGAGTAAAGAGAAAATGTGAGGGATGATGGCAAGGAAAAGGGGCCTATGCAGTCTTCTTATTCTTTCTTAGGCTGGTCATAAATAGAAGTTTCTTCTCCTTCTTCAGGTGTCTTGGCCATCTTGATCCCTCGGCTGGACCTTGTCATCTCCTTGGTGGGCTCTGTGAGCAGCAGCACCTTGGCTCTGATCATCCCTCCACTCCTAGAGATCACCACATATTATTCGGAAGGCATGAGCCCCATCACCATTGCTAAGGACATCTTGATCAGCACTTTTGGCTTCATTGGGTTTGTGGTGGGCACCTACCAAGCCATCTATGAGCTACTCCAGCCAACCGAGTCTTCCACCTCTGCCAGAGTTACTAGTGCCTTTGTACAGTGACATTTTCGGCATATTCTCTGCTCCAAGCCACCCCACCCCACCAAATGTCCGTTGCGAAGGCTGTGGATGGAGTGGGTTAGGTAGGGGGCTGCTCTTACTTGTCAATTGGGGACTTATGAATAGGCAGGCCAGTGGGTCAGGTTAGACTGTGGATGATTCCAATAGTAACGGTGATCTTTCAGTACTCGTTTTACCCCAACACTTTCCCACCCATTCTCTCCCTTCCTACCTTTTGTGGCTTTGATCTTAGTGCAGCACAACTCTCTCCATCTTTCAGTGACTTACCTGGATAGTTTTCTCTCCTCTGGGCCAAGCCTCCACAAAACAAGGATCATTGTCCATCTGTTTGACTGCTCCCCCTGTTCTTTTTTACCTCTGATTTTCTTGCCATTAGGACTCTTCCAGGGGGCTGCACCTTAAACTACTTTCAGCAGAATACTTCAAGTTACAATCTTGATCCTGACTTGATGCAGGTTTTCTGTAGTACCTTAGGCAGCACCTTCTCCTCAAATCTACCACACGTTGGGGACAAATCTGAGCACATTCCTCATCACTTAGCACTTTGAACACACTGAGTACTGAGTTCAAAATTTTGCTGTTTTATTTCAAATTAGGTCTCTGCTCCTGAACTCTGAGTCTGTAGTTGCTGGGGTCATTAGACCCAACTTATTCTTACCAAACCTCACCCTTGCTCTTCCTGTGAAGAGAATGACTTGATTTAAACTCATAATTTATTGTACATTTGGCATAAAGATGGAAAATCAGCCTACTGCTCTCATAACTATCTTCTAAGAGAAGGTTAATATACACAGGACAAGACTTGAGGCCTGCATGATGCCAAAAGACAATGGGATTGAAAATATGTCACTAGAAATTTAGAAAATTAGTTGTAATAAACCAGGTTCCCCAGTCTCAGTGAGAATGAATTGAAAGGTATGACAGCATCCTTATTGGCAGCATATATTGGAACCCTGAATCCATCTCAGTCTGGTTAAATTGGCAGCATATGTCCCTGCCTCTTTCTCCTTCCTGGCTGGGGGTTATGTATCCCATTGACAAAGATGAGACATCAAGGTCAGCAAACCTAGGCCTTGAGGTTGTGTAGAAACAAAGCAATTGAGGAATTCCCACCACATGGGGTGGAGTTATGTTGTGGCATTCGATTAATTAAGGAGTTTAGTCAAAGAGCTCTGGATAGTCCAGTACTTACTGGCTTCAGAGCTGTCTGTCTGTCCCATACTTCTCCTGGTCCCCATTAGCTTACCTTGGGCACTGGTAACACTATTCTAAGGGATCTTCTCCTTTTCTCCCTGTGAGGCTTCCATGTATGCCAGGGGCATTGGTTGCTAAAGATCTGAGGCTACATTAGCCTAAGTTAAGGTTTGGGAAGCCTCCTAGTCCTGAGTCTGAGAAGGGGTCTTGAAGATGAGTCTCACTCATCTAACTTTTTACTGTTTCTTCATCCCTTCTGCTCAATGATTGGGAAGTGATCCAAAAGGGCATTAACGAATTCTTTGGCTGTGTGTGTTGGCCCAGAGGGTTTTAAGCAAAGGTCCATTCAGTGCCTCTCATACCACTCCCTGTGCCCTCACCATACCCCTATGCTCTGCTGCCCTGAGAGTACAGGTGCCTCAGGGAGTAGCTTGGGGAAGGGAGGTTCATCTCTCCATCTTTGCTTTGCCTTTTTGCCTTCAGGCAGGGCTCAGGCTTCTCTGTGGGCACTTGGTGCTTAGGTCAGTGCAGTGGCTGAAGGTCAAACTTCAGTCGTGGCCACCCTGTGCCTCTGGAATCAGCAGGATGTCAGGGGGCCGTCCTTCCTTCTCTATTGCTCCACAGCCAAGTATGGCTGAATGTCAGGTGAAGGGATTGAAGAAGGATTTCTTTTTAAAAGTACAATGTCTCTTAAGGGATTAAAAAAACACTTAAAAACTCTAGCAACAAGGATTTACATCAAACAATCAAACCGAGGACTTATTTTGGTCCCATGCCTGTTAGAACCAAATTACAATTTATAACTTGGTTCCTGCCGATGAGAATTTTGTTTTATATCCTGTGCTGTTAGGGACTTGAAAAAAGGGGCTGTAAAGGGGCTTGAAAAGGAAGTGCAAACTGGAGTGAATAGAAGGTTCTGGTTCTTTGGTTCTTAAATTCCAGAAGAGAATTTAATAGGTTTTTTTTCACTATTGGCCAAGCCTCTGGAATCTATGTAACCACCCTGCAGTTAGCCTGGCAGTCTATCCAGAATGGTCCTCAGGCCTTCCTCCCTCTTATTTCTTTGGAACCCCTTCTGCAGCAGTGCTGTGGTCTAGGCCATGACCTCAGGGCCTAGAAGGCTAGAGACCCAGGATCTCCCAGCTGCAGAGCAGAGTCCAGATCATGATGTCAGCTTTCTGCTCTTAAGGGATCAGTGCCTCTGATTTGCACTTTGTGGAAACTAACCTAGAGGTTCTGTCCTCTTAAGGGTCCTGGGTGTACATCTCATGCCACATGGGTTTTCCTCCCTGTTTAGTCTGAGGAAGTACTCCGAGGCCTGCACTTCTTTTAAGAAGAGACCTGCCTGCCTGAACTTGGCTTTCCTGGGAAGTAGTTACGCAAGACCCCTCAACTAGGGGACAAAAGACAAAGGGAGAAGGCAGACATGAGGAGCTTTTTTTTCCCTTTGTCTTCTGAGTAGAGAATCAGAGCCCTAAAGACCCTGCTCTCCACCCACTTCCATAATCTTCCTGTTCTTTCTTTAAGTTTCTTCTTCCCCTTGGCACCTCCTTGCTTGGAAATATTTCAGACTTTTTACTGCAGGGGACTCAGTTTCTGTCTGGGTTCTCTATTCCCTAGACTGACTGAGTTGGACTGATCTCAGCCCAGGGTACATTGAAGGAGCCTCAGAGAATGCAGGGTCCTCTTTGCCCAGCACTGGAATTGGGGGCAGGGGTTTCCTAATCTTGCTTGATGAAGTACAGTCCTCCTCATCTAGGGAGGGGGCAAGGGGAAATTCCCACATTTACTGGAAGCTAACTGCTGTCTCCTGGTATGGCAGGTTCAGGTCCCCTGTCCCTGGTAATATCTCTCTCCACAAGGACTTATTTTTATTAAGTGCTGTCCAAGTATTGGACTGATGAGCACTGCTGTGTACGCACAAACCCTGAGCAGCAGTGAATAGTTTTATCTGTGTTAGCCTAAATCCTATTGCCTGTAGCCTCCCCGTTCCATGGTCCAACTTCCCTACTCTAATTAGTATTGCATAAACTTAGTACCCATTCTTGTGAAACCCTTAAGGTAATGAAACTGAGCTGGTAAATTAGGAGAGATCTCTTTCCTCCCTCTCTCCCACCTCTTGAGAGACCTGTTATACAGAAGAATGCCTTCTCTATTTAACACTACATGCTCACTTCCTGCTTTCTTGAAGTGTAACAGTAAAATCTCAGACTCATTGTTTACAGGTATTATACCTTATTCACTACTGCAAATGAATTGGTCTCAGTGTCTAATCTGTGTAATAATGTAATAGAGGGTCAGTGCTTGGTGTTGCTCCTGGGTAGAACATTATGCTAATTACTCTCAGAAGAGCCATACATTTGCTGCATTCTTTTAAAAGATCCTTAAATGAAGATGGTCTGATTTGGTGACTACAAAATTGACCTGTATTTGAAATCTGCGGAAAAGACCAAATGGTTTTCCATGAGAACAAAGTAAACAAACATCTTAGACTGAGGCACAGGAGACTAGGGAGTAGAAGAGTGTGTTTTGCCTTTGAAACCTTGGGTAAAATGGCTTAGGCAGTTTGGCCTAATGGTATCAAGTTTCTTCTGAATCTTTGTCCCATCAAAGCCCCTTATTGGTTTGGTACTAGGGTTGGGCCCAAGCCAGGGGCAGAGAGTGTGCACAGTCAGAAATAATTGGGTTTTGTTAACATCAAGAAGAGGTTAATGAATTATTAGAGGGTTAAATTTGATGTCTGACAATTACTGAATTGAAAAATTAACCAATCATGTTTGCCATTGCCTAAATGAATAAGAGAGTAGAAAGTCTTAATCTGCTGTAAGATCGCCACATGGCAGATCCCAGTAACCACGATATCACTGTATAATGCAGCCACCAGGAGCTGATAGTATTGTCAATGTTTTGTGCCTTGTATGTTTATGTTTAGTACAGATGTGGTTCATGTAGGAGCTTGTGGGAGATTTTGTGTTTGATTCTGCACATGGATCATGTGTTTTTCCTTTTAATAAATGAGGTGTTTTGTTTTTAATTTTGAGACTTTTCTGTCACTGGCTTTGTGTTCATGGTTTGTTTTTTGTTTTTGGTGCAAATCCCTTACTGAGATTAGGTTTAAATGAAACTCGTTCATGTCTCTGGAGGAAATACTGGTTATGGGATGCTAGATGGGAAGACAGAACTGAATGTGGTACAGTGGGAAAAACACTGGTTTGGGAATCAGAAGATCCTATTTCCTATTTTAGCACCATAAGCATCTCCAGGATGTACCAGGTGCTGGGAATAAAACCAGAAGGGAAACCAGCCCCTGACCTCAAGGAGCTTATGTTCTTCTGGGAAGGACACAGTGTTGACACAAATAAGTAAATGCAAAATCATTCAAAGACAGCATTATGTACTAGAGGAAGATGAGGAAAGGCTTCTTGGAGGAGATGAGCCTCACAGGAAGCTAAGGATTCCAAGAGGTGACAGTGAGGAAGAGAATGCATTTCAACCATAGGAAATGGACAAGGCTTGGCAAAGCAGGGAGCCAGGAGATGAAATAAATAAACTGGTTTGGAGACCAGCAAGTGGTCCTACTTTGGATGGAATCTAGTTTATGTGAAGAGGAGCTATGTGAAATAAATCTATTAAAGGTAAATTAGAACCAAATAATGAAAAGCCTTAAAAGACAGGCTGAGAAGTTTGTATTTATACAAAAGGCAATAGGGAACCACTGAAAACTCTTGATGTATACTTTTAGGAAAATTATTGGGGCAGCTTTTTAGAGAATGATTAGAACCAGGAGAGAATGGGAGCAGGGAAACCAATCTAATAAGATGAATATGAAAATGATCTGTAATTGCAGCATCCTAGAAATAGGACTTATGCAGCTAGATCCAGGTCAGAAAGATAGCATATGCTTAGACTCTTCCATATGTTTCCTCAGCCTTTTTCTATGGATTATTTCTCTCTGCCCACAATGGGTAGTCCCTAAGCTCCTATAGAGTCCCAGAGATGGGAGGGACTTCAGAGGTCAGCTAGGACAACTTTCTCCCTGAATAGAAATTCTCTTTATAAAGAGCCTCCACTTGAATACTTACAGCAGTGGACAAATAACTCAGGAGGCAAGCCATAACATGACTGGAAGGCTCCAAATTTTAGAAAGTTTTCCCTTTCTATGGGTCCATATGCCTCCCAATAACTTCCACACATTGTTTTTAGTTCTGTGCCGTGAGTCAAGCAGAATTGACCTAATGATACCCCTGTATAACTATTTGAAAACAGCAGGTTGTATTTCCTCAAAGTCTTTTCCTCTTCAGGCTAAACATTCTCAGTCTGACAATAATAAGGCCTGGTCACCAGGCCTTCCACTCTGGACACGTACTTAGATTTATCATTGTTCTCCTTTAAAGGTGAAGCCCAGAACTGAACACAGGACCGAGGTGTGATCTGGTGCCTGAGAAAGCATTTGCTTTCTTGACTGTCCTGTCACATTGGTGTTCTGTTGCTAATAGTTGTTTGAGCCTCACTCCTGCATTTCAGGCCTCCCAAGCTTCTTGGGTAACAGTCTACTTTGCTGGAAACAGCTGCGTCAGCACTACATGGAAGATCAAGGCTCTGAGCCGGGTACTGCTGAATGAGTTGCTTCCTTCACACTTACAAAGCCCCATCAAAAACAGAGAAAGCCAGGATCAGAGTTCTAAGGGGGCAGAGAAATTGGGGGATTGCTGATTGATAAACACTGACCTGGAAAAGATGCCAAAGTCCAGTTGCACTGAGAATTTTTAATAGTTTTATCAACCATTCTCTTCCTGAAATGAATGCCAGCATTAAATTATAGGTGACGATGCAGGTAATGTTCACCTGAGAAGGAATCTTGATGATTCTTCCCTGGTTTGACTAAAGAATGCCCTCTGGTGGCCAGACTCTTAATAACTAAAAAAGGAGCCCTGGAGGGGTTGGAATAAAGGCACTATGACCAGACCCATCATTGACCTCTTGGAAGCAGGTTAGCTGGGAGGTCATAATGACCACCAACAAGCCTTTAGAGCCTCAGAAGTGGAATTAACTCCACCAAGTCCTCACCCATTCATTATTCTCTTATAGCATCCCTGACAGAGTCGAGGGGAGGGGTCACCTAGCCTCTGCTCCCCCACCTCTGCTGGGAGCAAGCATCTCTAGGGAGAGGAGCTCTAGGGAGCTCGTGTCATTATTGGACAGCACTAAGCATTCGAAAGTTCTTCTTTATTGAGTCGAAATAGTCTTCTTGGATCTTCTGTTCATTGATTCTTGTTCTGTTTTCTGGGGCCAAACAGAAGCATAATTCCTGAAATAGCACCCTGCCTGGTAAAGTTGGGGAGTGGGACATTACTAGGAGAGACTAGAAGTGCTGGTGGGAAGGATCAGGGCACGCAGGAAGTAGATGGTGTTTGTGAGGGTTGCGGGGCTACCAGTAATAGGGACTGGAATGGTAGTAAAAGGCAAGTGCAACATGGCGACCACTATCACAGATTCACCCAGGCACATAGGTCTTAAAGGCTGCCTTTTGCCTCAGTGGCTCCCAAAAGGGAGTATCTAGCACCCCAGGTACATAAGGCTCCATGTATTGCTTCTGTCTCCAAAAAGCAGCACTCCCCCCTTCCTCCCCAGGGCTCAGCACAGAAAACTCTCCTTGCTGCCTGCTGTAAGAAATCTGGCAGGTGTGGCTGCTGTGGGCCCCCCCAGAGAAGGATGGGGTCCTTTCCCCAGGAAGCCTTCCTCAGTCCCCCTTAATGCCAGCTCTAGTACCTCCAGTTTGTCCTGTCTCGATCTTTGTATGCAGTTGTTTGCATGCTGTCTCCCCCATTAGACTGTAAGTTCCCTCAGGGCAAGGACTGTTTTTTGCCCTTTTTTGTATCTACAATGCCCAGCACATAGTAGGTACACAGTAAATACAGTAAATGCTCGGTGACTTGTCTTTACCTTGTTCAAGATTCCTATAAATGTTACCTAAAGTTATCTTAGGTTGGAAAGTCATGTAAAGTGGGGCAAGGGGAGGAAGGGAGAGGGTAGGCCAGTTAGAACATTTCTCTATCCCAAGATGGAAATGACTTGGGTAAAGATAAATAATAAATTAAATAAAATTGTTTCTGGCAGACTAGCCTAAATTGCAGTAATACAGTAATAGTATTAACATTTTTTTCTTCCACATTCTCACCGCTGTCCTCTACGAATCCTTCACTCCAGCAAGATTAGCCTCCTTCCTCTTGTACATACTCCTGCCCAGGCCCTGGGGTCCATTCATTTCTCCAGGCCTGGTCCAGGGAAGTGTAGGCCCCTGTTCCCTCTGCTAAAGTCTTCCCCCTCACCAAATCCTGCCTACCTGGTCCAAGAAAAATAAAGTTCACATTTCTAAGGTTTATGAAACACTTTCCTCACAACCCTGTGATAGTTAAGTATTATCACCCCATTTTATAAATGAGAAAACAGGCTCAGAAAAGGGACTCATCTGAGCCACACATTGTAGATGCAGGAGCTCCTTTGACCTTCCTTCTTCTAGCCCACACACACTGCTCCTCTGATCCATAGGCTTTTAGATTGAGAGCTTGAAGGGGTCTGAGAGGCCATCCAGCTCAACCTCCTCATTTCACAGATAAGGAGACAGGCCCAGAGACACTGAAAATGACACACTCAATTTCACACTGGTGCAGAGTGTACGGAGCCAGGACTCCCATTCCAAAGCCAGCGTCCTTTCCGTCATGCTCCTCTGCTTTGGTCATTGGGCACTACTGGACACTGTTGTTTCCTTTTCATGGATTCATGCACTTGTGTCCCTAGTGAGACTATAGGCTCCCTGAGACTTAAGACCGTCTTTTCCTTTTGCCTTCCCCCATGGAGGGCAGCCAGGTGGCACAGTGGAAAGAGCGTCAGGGTCTGGGGTCAGGAAGACTCATCTTCCTGAATTCAAATCTGGCCTCAGACACTTACTAGCTATGTGACCCTGGATGAGTCACTTTACCCTGTTTGCCTCTGTTTCCTCATTTGTAAAATGAATTGGAGAAGGAAATGGCAAACTACTGCAGTACCTTTGCTAAGAAAGCCCCAAATGGGGTCACAAAGAGTCAGACATGACTCAAATGACTGAACAGTAACAACAAATCCCCTGTGGAACCTGGCACGAGGGTAGGCCCAGAAAAGATAAATGGATGTTTGTGATACTGAAAGCAGACAGTATGGTCCAATGGAATCCACATTATTGCCTTGTAGCCAACAAGGAAGCTACATTGTGCTTGCCAGACCCCTCCCCATATACCCTCCTGCCAACCTAGTTCAAGCTAGGCAGGAAAAACCAAGAAGATCCAGAAAATAAAATAAAAGTTCTCTTTTATTGTAAAAAAAAAATCCATTCACACATGTCAGCATACACACTTCCACACACCACATCCATTCCATTCCAAGGTAGACTCCCACAGCTGCACAGCAATCAGCGCAAAATGCTCTGTGGAAGCCCCCAATTTTCTTCAACTCCAGAGAAGACACATGGAAAGGCAGTGGACCCTAGTGGGGGATGGGGAGGTGGGGGGCAGCCAGGGGCCTGAGTCCCCATCCCCACTCCCTCTCCCAGCTATATACATTTACTAGACACATAAGAACACGTGTACGCGTGCACACCCACACTGACACCTCCATGCATGGGTGTGGCATCACCTCACAGAATACTGGGATTGGCAGGCCTGGAGTAGGGATTCGGGAACAGTGGTGACTCTGGAGAGCCTTGTGAGGCCTCAGAGCAGTGGGCTGATGGTGAAAACTACTGGCAGATCCCATGTGGCCATCCCTGTTCCCGAGTGGGTATCGTAGACCCTGTCTTCATGAATGGGGCAGGCCCCAGAAACTAAGGGCAGAGAAATATGACAATATGAAAATATCTTTCTGGCTTTGTGGGCCTCCCAAAGAAATGGAATTTTGAGGGAGAGCTAGAAGGTGGGATACAAGATCTGGGCAATCCCCACCTACCTACTCAGCCCCAACCCAGAAAGGTGGGACAAGTTTTCATATCAGTCATGGGTTTGGGGTCTGTGGGCCCAAGGAGTGGTAGGCCATTGAGGCTCCTGGGCAGCTGTCGCCGTGCCCCCCAGGGCCAACCCTATCCTTGGAGAGTAGTATTTGCAGCCCTCTATGGGCCCTGGTTTTTCAATGCCCTTCACCACAGCCCTGGAGGAATGATACTGTTAGGGCCATGGACCGTCTAAAAAATGTAGCCCTCATTGAGCTAAATTGGAGACTCCAAGCCAATCCTGTCTGCCTTAAGGACTGAGGAGGAAAAAAACTGGACAGATGCCTTGCCTCCTCAGCTTGAATTCAAGACCAGTTTCTCCAACCCAGGCAAAGACTTCCTAGGCAACTGGTCTTGTGCTCTCCTGGTTATCCAGGGGCTGGGTCCCTCTCTGGAGTTGTAAGACATAGTACCCACAGAGCCACCCGCACTCCTGGGGAAAGGCTGTGGCACCTAAAGGGCTGTTTGTATGTTGTCAGGAGGAAGAGGGGCATGGTGACTTCCTCCCATGCTCTCCCTTGAGAGAGGAAGGAAGGTGGCCAGAGGGGCAAGTCCCTTTGTCCCTTCTCATCCTGTTCTTGTCCTCCTCTGTGGCCCTGCAGCTAAAACATGACCTCCTCACAGCTGCCGTAATCACTCTCCACCATGTCTGATCCCTCGTAATGCAGGGGGCGACCTGGTGGGCAGGGGACCACCTCACAGTCTGCATAGGAGGGCTGGGCCACGCTGAGCCGTACACTCACCCGTTTGTAGGCCCCCTCAGTGGGGTAGAGGGGACCCCCAGGCTGCAGCAGGTGAGAGGGGTAGTAGCTAATGGCTGTGTATTCATTGGGGCAGGGACTATGTGGACGTTCCCTCAGGTTTGGGCTGGGGGGTGGCAGGGGCAGAAAGTCCTCCAGGTTTTGGTTGCTGTATCGGGGTGGGATGGGGGCCCGCTTATTGGCAGACTCCAGTGGGAAGGGAAAGCCTCCATATAGGGTGGATGGCTCAGGTTCCACAGGGGGAGGTGGACCACGGTGGGGTGAAGCTGGCATTGGGGCCTGGATCACCTCGTACCGGGGATACTCCTGAAGATCAGCTGGTGCATATGTAGGGGCCCAGAAGGTGGCTTCTGCTGGGTACACTGGAAAGAAAAGACAAGACAATTAGTTCAAAACCCCCCAAACTTTAGCGTGACCAAGATTCCCTGGATTTCCTTACTAACTTTGGCCAATAGGTGACCATGAAGATGGGGTGGAAGATAAAGATGAGGAGATTAAAGTGGAGAGAGGCTAGAAGATGCTGTCAGAATGTTGGGAGTTGCAGGGGTTTGGGGGAGTAGTGCTAAATAGGCAGGTGGGTCAGATAGTTGGATGTGAATGAATCTACTTAGGAAATCAGGGTTTGCAACTAGAAAGGACCACAGAGCCAGAACAGACCTACATTTTACAGATGGGGCAACTGAGGCCCAGAGAGACTTCCCTAAGTCACAGAGATAGTAAATAAGTGTGACAGGATTTAGACTGAGGTTTTCTGACTCTGAATGCAGCTCCCTTTCAGCTGTATGAAACACTGCTTCCGCATCTATCCTTGTCCCAATCAAGGTTCCTACACCCAGGGCCAGGGGTACAGGGCAATGAGGTGCCTGGGCCTTGTCACAGCCCATCCCCCTCAGTGATGTCTGAGACACTAGAATTCCTGGTCAAAACAAATTCACCTTAGCTGGAGACCTAGAACTGGCTCCAGGTTCCATGCCACAGAGGTTGGGCTGGAGCAGCCAGGACAACATGAGGGGGCAAGGCTGGGAGGTAAGAAAGATCCAGGCTACATTCCCCAGAAGACCAGGCCAAACCCCGAGTCTCTGGACCTAGTTCCCTTTGCCTTCTCTGTAGGAGTCAAGCCCCATAGGAGGTATGTGAGATAACTTTCGAGCAAAGGGCAGGAGGAGAGAGAAGCCTGCTGTCCTTCCCTCAGGCAGGGCAGGGTCACGAGGTCTAGGCTTGAGGAGAACACCACCACCACCACCACCACCACCATAATGACCACAACAACAAACCCTAGCAAGGAAAGCCAGAACTTTTCCAACAGGCTTCTAGTGGAAAAAGAATGAAACCGTTGCCCAGTCCCTCCACTGTGAGTGAGCCCACCCACAGAAGAACTCTAAGCAAACACACCCTTAGATAACTCCCCCAAATTCTTCTGAGCCATTTCTTCCTTACCACCCCTCCCAGTCAACTGGGCTTGGAGGTGCCCTCCCACTTTCAGATGCCTCCTCTCTGGACAATGAGGGGTGGGGTAAGCTACTGACCCATCTCTTCTCCAGCCCAGGTGCTCTTAATGACAGACTCATTGTCTGAGTTGGAAGGGGGTGCGGCAGGTGGCAGGTTGGGGGCCACGCTGCAGACGATCATGCTACGTGGCCGCTGGCCAGGGCCAGGCCCAAAGGTGAGGAACTCGGGCGTCACCGAAGCCTTGTGTGACTCAGGCCCCACACAGTCCAGGTTGTTGTGGGAGCCAGTGTCCAGAGGGTTGAGCTCAATAGGCATGGTCTGAGTGTCTACCCCAACACTCTTGGCAAAGAGGTCAGGGTCATCCTTGGCCACAGGCCTGTGGCTCTTATCTGGGTGGCAGTAGTAGCAAAGGACCATGAAGACGATGAGGATGAGCACCGTGCAGGCTACTCCAACTGCTATTATCTTAATCTCTTGCTGTCCATAGCCCCACTCTTGGTGGGCTGTGGTCTGGGTCGTGGTCTCACAGGGCCCATCTGGGCACTCAGCCGTCTCCTCACACCTTGGCAGAAAGGAAAAGTGAGGTCAGGGTGCAAGATC
Organism: Pseudochirops cupreus; assembly: GCA_028627135.1. NCBI lineage: Eukaryota > Metazoa > Chordata > Mammalia > Diprotodontia > Pseudocheiridae > Pseudochirops > Pseudochirops cupreus. The sequence continues at coordinate 310,494,706 of CM053581.1, read as the reverse complement.
TCTGCTCGCTTCCCTTTAGTGGATCCCATACCTTCGTCTGCTATGTTCCATGCTCTCCAAAGAGAGATCACCTCCTCCATGCAGCCTCCCCTCATCGTTCCCAGAGCGAAGTGATCTCTCCTTCATCTGATCTCATTGCACTCTATGACTTTTTATGGATAGGAGTGGGGTACAGACCTGTGATTTCATTGGCACAGAGAATTCCTAAGAGGAAACACTTTGCCAGTGTAAGCTGTCACCTTCCCTGCACTGTTTGGTCTTAGAGTATTTTTTAAAGTATTAGATAAAGTTAAGTGACCTGTCCAGAGACACACAGCCGTTATGTGTCAGAAATAGGACTTGAATCCTTGTTGTTGTTGTTCATTCATTTCAATTATATCTGACTCTTCATGACCCTGTGTGTGGTTTTCTTGGCAAAGATGCTGGAGTGGTTTGCTGTTTCCTTCTCCAGTTCATTTTACAGATAAGGAAACTGAGGCAAACAGGGTGAAGTGACTTGCCCAGGGTCACACAGCTAGTAAGTGTCTGAGGCTGGATCTGAACTTGGGAAGAAGAGTCTTCCTGATTGCAAGCCCAGGGCTCTATCTACTGCACCATCTAGTAGCTCCAAGGACCTGAACCCTTCTTTATTTTGAGGCCAGCTTTATCTACTCTATTATGTACTCACCATGGTTGGCTTTGTATTTCTCTGGTCACTTAACCACTCGATGCTCTAGGTGATTCTCTAAGACTCTAAGCTTAGAGAGGATGACAGTCTACACAGGTACAGGCAGTTCTTTGCCGGGAGGAACCCCGGTCTAGCCCCTTTCCCAATCTGCATACTTGTCTTATCTCTGCCTGCCAGATTGTGAGCTTCTCCAAGACAGAGGCTTTTATTTACCTCCTCCTCCTCCACTGCTTTGTGCCTAGAGTAGGCACTTACTGTTTGCTGAATAGTTTATTAAATGAATGAATCATGGGATGGCCAGCCATATTCCACATAGTTCTCCTGCAGAACTGGGATTTGAATCCTCATTTCCTGATTCCAGAACTCTGTCCCCTGAACTCCACCCTGCCCTCTCTTCAGGGAAATGAAGTTTTCCAAAAGCCCTCCAGTGAAATGGGACTAGGGAGGAACCCTTGGTGCACTTCTGTGGAGTAGCGTTTGGCGCCACCTACTGTCTGAGAATCAGTAAATCAGGGAAGCAGTGGTGGAAAGAAGGCTGGCCACGAGAGGCCCATGCCCCAATTCTACCAATGGCTCATTGCTTAACCTACAGACCTTGGTTTTCCCATCTATAACCTGGGAGGATTGGACTAAATTATCTCTATGGCCCCTTGACGTAGTATCTTGAAAGATACTAGAGTGGTTTGCTCTTTCTTTCTCCACTTTATTTTACAGGTGAGGAGTTGAGGCAAACAGGGTTAAGTGATTTGCCCAATAAGTGTTTGAGGCCAAATTTGAACTCCTCCATCTCCCTGCTCTATCCACTACACCACCTATCTGTCCTCTACAGCTTTAATATTCTATATTTTTTCTTTCTTGTTTTCCCAATAACTAGGGCAATGTTTCCACTGTACTCCCAGAGCATTGCGGGAGCCCTCAGGTTGGAGGAGACTTTTTCTGGTGGTCATATGCTAGGCACACAGCAGATGCTCAGTGACTCACTGTCCCAAGAGTGCCAGGGGCCACCCCTTCTAGATTTACAAGAATGCCAGTGTTGCAGTAGAAGTGCCTCCCCGAAGAAGACCAGCCCAGGGAGCCGTTGGAGGGGCTCAGTAAAGAGCCACTGCCATTCTGCAGGGATTGGCCAACAGGACAGGTTTCCCTCATGTGTCTGACCTCACGGCAGTTTCTTTCAACTCTCCAAGCTTCCCCTGGTGCCAGCCAAGGGATCCAAAGACTGGCACTGATCTCCCCCCTTCCCTGAGAAGTTAAGGGGGAGAGAGGGTATCTGACATCACTGGCCTTACCTGTCTCCTGTATATGGATAGAGGCAACTGCAGGTGGCTCCTCCAGGCTTGGGGAGACAGTTTCCCCCATTCAGACAGAGTCTGGACTCACAGCTCCCTCCACCCAGCTCACAGTGATCCCCAGAGAAAGATGCCGGACACGTGCACTTGTAGCCTGGATGAAAAGAGAAACAATTCAATGATCAAGAAGCCCAAAACCATAAGCCCTTCGAGGAACCCTATATATTGACCATCCCAGTCAGGCCTCCTTCTGCATTTAACTTATGGGTCCATGTCCAGATGTAAAAAGTTTGTCCCCTTCCTGCCCTGTCCCTGGCCTCTCTTAACTGTGAGTAGAATTTTAGCTTTACCTGAATGAACAGAAAATGATCTCTTTTCTCCTACATCTCTCCTGAGGCAGCCTGGAGTCAGGAAGACTCACCTCTCTTAGTTCAAATCTGGCCTCAGACACTTACTAGCTGTGTGATCCTGGGCAAGTCACTGCCCCTGTTTGCCTCAGTTTCCTCATCAGTAAAATGCGCTGGAGAAGGAAATGACAAACCACTCTAGTATCTTTGCCAAGAAAATTCCCAGTGGGGTCACAGAGAGTCAGACATGACTGAAAAATGACTGAACAAGAAGATTACGAATTAGGACACTTGGGTTCTTGTTCCTGCTCCACCATTTGTTAGCTGTATGACACTGATTGTGCCACTTCCCGTCTTTAGGCCTGTTTCCTCATTTGTACAATAAGAAGGTCTCACTAGGACCATGGGCCGTATATTTTTAGGGATGGAAGGGAACTTTGAGATCACTGAGTCCAACCCCCTCTTTTTACAAATGAGGAAATTGAGGCTGAGAGTGGTTAAGTGACCTGCCCAGGGTCACAAAGCTAAGGATTCAAATCCAGGTCTTTCTGACTCCTTAGACCAGCACTCTCTCCCCTACACCAGGTCTTCTCACAACTTTGACATTTTATGTTTTCTTTTCCAAGGCCCCTTTCAGATTTGCAGTCTATATTTGGAGATTTCTTCCAGCTCTAACAGTCTATGCTCTGTAGTTATTTAGGGGGCCTTACAGCAGAGGTCTTTTCTGGGTCATTCATGGACCCCTTTGGCAATCTGGTGAAGGTTACTGACCCCTTCTTAGTATAATGTTTTTGGATGCACAAAATAAAATGCATAGGATTACAAATATATATATATATAATATTTATATATGTTGTATATAATTATTATTAAATATTTATATATTATACATTTATTATATATTTTATATATTATATTCAAATCCAGTTACCAAATTTTTTTTTAAAACAAGTTCACAGATGGCACGTTAAGAACCATTGACTTAGCGGAAACCTGAGAGACTTAGGATGTTCCATCTGGGTGGGGCTGGCAGAGAGGGCCCTTACCTCCTCTGGAGGTCTCTGAGCACTGGCCACCATTAAGGCACAGGTTCTGGCTGCAGACGCTTTGGGGACAGCACTGGGTGAGTGCTATTCCTTTCAGAAAGCCTGCTCTCTTCTTCTGGGTGCTAGACAGCAGCTCTAGTTCTTCTCTGTTGACTGTGACATCTTTCACACACCCTCGAAAGGCTCTGGAAGTCTGCTGAGGCAGGTGAGGACTGATATGGCCACCCAGAAAAAGGTCTCCTCCAACCTGAGGGCTCTTGCAATGCTCTGGGAGTACAGCGGAAGCATTGCCCTTGTTATCAATCTGAAGATGGACGGACTTCCCTGTCACCTCCAATAGAACTAAATGCCATTCTTGGTCATTCACAAAGTATGTGGAAGAGAGGTTCCCTTGGAAACCACCCAGACAATGATACTCCAGACGCAGCATCCCATCAGCCAGCTGCAAAGGAAACCCAGAAAGCCATTAATGGGGGATCACAACAGCTGGCTCCATGGTCCAGCTTTGCAAACAGCCCTTCAGAAGAGAGTGCACTGTATGATTGCCTTTCTGTACTTCTCTTGTACTGGGAGTAGGAGCTAAAAAGGATATGGCACATATGTAGTAGGTACTTAGCACTTTCTAATTGATTGAGGCCATAGGGTAGGCATACCTAGCTGATTTTTCCTAACTGGTTTTTAGAGTAATTTTATATTCTGAATTTGTATATAATAGGAATAAGGGTTTGTTTTTATGATCTTGTCTGTTTAATGGCTTTCATGTGTATTTCTTTCATAGATGACATTGTCTTAATTTTATTGAGCTTCAGAAGACTATAAAATCTCTGTAAAATTATTAATTACTGGAGAAACTTTTAACCATTCACATTAAAAAAATGCAACACTTTTGTTAGTTTTTTTTAATATGCAGCTGAATGGATCCATAGAGTTAGTCTACCAGTACCAATATCTTAGACAAGTGGTATGGATGGAAAATGAGTGAAGCCTAGTATTGAATAAAAGGAGATGAGGTTTGAACCTCATTTGAGAAATTACACAGCAGGGGACCCAAGCACCCTGCTTCTGCAAAAGCCTAACTCTAAACCCAGTGGTCTCCTGTTGGTACTATCCCTATGTGGCTGTGAATCACAGAACCACAATTACAAGTAACCAAAAGGATGATGGAACAATGTGTGGTGGGTGTGCATAGGCTACAGAATATTATGCATAAAGGACTGCCAAAAAAAGACGTAATTATCCAGGACATATATATATATATATATATATATATATATATATATATATATATAATCAGAAAAGGAGGTGTGTTGGCTGCAAAAATGAGAGGCAAGAAGAGTTGGACACCCCAAGTTCCCAGATTCACAGAGGAACTGGAGAAAGGCCTCCAGTATATTAAGTGCATTCTCTGGGGAGGATTTTATGGAAAGATATGGACAAGAACCAAATAGGATGAGAAGAGGGTAGTTGGAAGTCACTCATTTCTTCAAAGTAAAGTACTTGTATAACACTTCCTACTTTTCAAAACACTCACACACATCATCTCCTTTGATCTATACAAGGGTCCTGGGAGAGAGGCAGGTCAGGATTATTACACCTATTTTACAGATAGGAAAGCTGAGGCCCAGAGAGAAGTGGCATGCCCACAGTCACACAGCCAATGAGGAGCACAGCAAGGGATAGATTTCAGGTGTCCTGATTCCTAATCCAGGCCTCCTTCCACTGCACCACACTTTTTCCTAAGATAGTGCAATCCTCAAAGAGTACAGTAAATGGTGGTTGTTTTTCTTTGTGCTCAAAGAAGACCAACAGTAAATGGTAAGACTTTATCTATGTAAGTGTAAACTCTTATTACTCTCTGATTGCTTGAAGCATCAAGTTAGTCTTTGTGGAGGATTTATGGGAAGAACATGGACACGAATCATGCAAGATAAGGAAGGTGGAAGGTGGCTGGGATATATATTACTGGAAGGAGAGAGCGTCTTCAGGAACTTTCGTTGTCGCTGGTGTGACAAGAACGTCACACCTGAGACCAGGGAGAACTAGGTGAAATGGCATGAAATAGAGGAAGAGACGGTAAAGGGTTCAAGGAGGTGAAAGGGGGGCAGAGGTGTCCCTTGGATTGAGAAGTCTTCCTGGAGGAAGTGGCTCTGGAACTGAGCCTTGAAGGATGGATAGAATTTGGATCAGCAGGAAGGAGGATTAAGAACATATCCAATAAGAAATATAAGAAATGGCCCCAGTCACTGAGCCGCCACTGAGGACTCAGCAGCCTCCCCCTCGATCCCCCTTGCTTCCTGATGCTCCTTCACCCCCCCGCCCCACCACTCCCACCACCACCTTCTGCAAGCCATTTCCATGGAGGAAAAGGAATCGTATTGTATGGCTGCTATCCAGAACCTCCGCTCTTTTGACCCCTTTAGTGATGCAAGTAAGGGTGATGGCCTGCATCCTGCTGGGACTGAGGATTACATCCATATAAGAATTCAACAGAGAAACGGCAGGAAGATCCTCACTACTCTCCAGGGGATCGCTGATGATTACGACAAAAAGAAACTAGTGAAGGCATTCAAGAAGAAATTTGCCTGCAATGGTACAGTAATTGAGCATCCAGAATATGGAGAAGTAATTCAGCTGCAGGGTGACCAGCGCAAGAACATGTGCCAGTTCCCCATGGAGACTGGACTGGCTAAGTACGAGCAGCTGAAAGTTCATGGGTTTTAAGTGCTTGTGGCTCACTGAAACTTAAGTGAGGATTTCCTTGCAATGAGTAGAAAAACTCCCTTCTGTCCTCTGTCACAAGTTTAAAAACCTCACAGCTTATATGATGTAACCATTTGGGGTCCGCTGTTTAACTTGGACTAGTGTAACTCATTCATGTAATAAAGTGAAAAGAGCCATGCTGTCTAGTCTTGCAGTCCCTCATTTAAACAGAGGTAAAGCCTGGCAGTGCCCAGCCTGAAACACAAATAATCTAACATTTCAGTCAAGTCCAAAGCCCTAGTAGCATCTGAGACCATGTCCGTCTGTCCAGAGGCTCCTTGGTGCTCCATCTTCAGAGTTCCCTGTCCATTTACGAGAACATTACTACTTTGTGAGCTGCCCTTGGTGATGCTCAGAAGAGTAAGTTAGGGTCACCACACCACCCAGTCCAAGATAAAGAGTTAGCCTTTGGTAGCAGAACAGGGATTCCCCTGGTGACTCACACCACCTGACCAGGGAGGAGTTTCATTCTGGGGCAATGGCAGGACATTTTCCTTCTTAACATCACACCAAGGTCCAATGTTGTCTGACCAGACTTTTTTTTAGTAATAATAGTGCCCTACCTCTGGGGGATGTGTACAAGTTGAGAAAACACCATACTGTGAGGCCAACTCTGCCTGAATTAAACTTTTGACAAGGGAACAAATTTTGAACTAATGTATCAAAACAGTCAATGTAGTAACTGCAGAGCTTGCAATTTACTAGTAACAGCTGCCCAATGCCATGTGAAGTACCAGACTGGTTTGGTTTTTGATTTCTTTTTTTTTTTTTTTAGTTTAAATGTTATGTAATGTATTTAGACAAAACTGGTTTTCAGAAATATGGAAAAAAAAGACATATAAGAAACAATGTGAACAAAGAAATTGCCATCAGGCAAGGAACTTTATTCCCCTCGGTCAGTAATACCTTAGTATGAATCTGTTAATTGACTTTAGGTACTTTGCAGTGTTCTGAGAGTCCAGGATCCAGAACCCGGTGAGATACCTTGGTTGGTGGGGATAAATGATATTCAGAAGGCAGATATGGGTAGGAAGTTCAAGAAGGAAGGTCTGGACTTGGGCTCTGGCACCTAGGTTAGCCAGGAGGGGACATGTATTCGGTTGACTTCATCAGTTTACTTAGGGCAGGTCCTGACCACATACTCTTTGAGTAAACCAAAGTTTACTATTCTCTATAACTCAGATACATGCCTAGGACCTCACCAGATGCCCTGTGCAGGGTCAATAATTATTTATGGCATAAGTATCTGAGGGACAGCTAGGTGGTTCAGTGGATAGAGGGCTGGGCCTGGCATCAGGAAGACCTGAGTTCAAATGTGACCTCACACACTTACTAGCTGTGTGACCCTGGGCAAGTCACTTAACCTTGTTTACCTCAGTTTCCTCATCTGTAAAATGAATTGGAGAAGGAAATGGCAGACCACTCCAGTCTCTTTGCCAAGAAAACCCCACATGGGGTCATAAAGAGTTTGGACATGACTGGAACAAATGAAGAACAACAAAATAGTTATCTCAGCTTATTTCTCCTGAGCAGGTGTCCTGTGGCACAAAGAACCCTAGGCTGGGAGAGAGGAGATCTCTGTCATGCTCTTGGGGCTCTTGAACACGTCCCTTAATTTCTCTGGGCTTCAGCTCCTTCTCTGCATGATAAGATGATTGAACAAGATAATGCTGGAGCCACCTTCTAGCTCTTATACTCTGAGTCCCTTCCACTTATGACACTGAATTTTTCATTCCACCTCACACCCTCTAACTCTCATACCCTATCCAGCTCTAACAGTCTGTAAGGATCACTTTGTTAGAAAACAGACAGCCAGGCAGAAGAGGCCCCTCCTTCCCCTGCCCCACAGAAGATCAGCCCCTACCTCGAGGAAGGCCACTGTGGACCAGTTGAGGAAGAGCAATGAAGCATGAGGCTGCTGGGTTTTCAGCTGGAAACGGATACACCAGTCCTGGGCAAAAGGGTGTTGGTACCGCACCGAGCTCTGACTGCCAAACCTGGCGGCTGTGTCTGCAACAACAAGCTTTGTTACCTTAATCCTAGCAGAGTAAATTGGGATTTTTCTTCTCTATCCTCAGGGAAGTAGGAACCCCTATTAGTTCAAGGCTTTCTCTGGGACCAGAGTTAGGGCTTATGCTAGGGCTGGGGTTAATCAAAGGTATAACCCATGGCTCACTGAGGGGCATTTCTTAGCAAGTCTTCAGGACCAGGGATGGGGATCAGTCACGGGCCATGCAGAGAAGTAACTATTCCCTGCTGGCATTAAATGGTGGCCTTTTCTAAAAGTGGTTCCTCCACTTCCTCACCCCTCTACGCAAGTTGGCTTCCATTATGACCACAGACCTAAAATGTGCTATCATCAGTGTCCTAATCAGCAGGTCCAAAGACGCTTTCTGCCCTCATCCTTTCCCCTCCCTTTTAGATGTTATTTACTGTGTCAAATCATACATATGATTAAATAGATGACCATGGCACTAATTGTTCTGGCCTCTTTTTACTTCCAATTCTATTGAGAATAACCTCAAAGAATTAGTTAATGTTTTAATCTATCTATTTTCTGTCATCTTCCAGAGATAATGATCTTAGAAATGTTGATGTGGAAAGCAATGAGGGTTGGCAGAAAGGACCTATATAGATTAACAATATTAAGCTGGAGGGCAGGGCTAGTTGCATCCAGTCAGGTCTAAATGATACCGATGCCTGCTGATTGCTCAATATTATGAAGTGAGAGAGCTATTTGCCAAGCTTTTATTCATTGTCAACCTTGGCATCAAAAATTGAAGCCTAGTCCTGAACCACCCTGCTTACTAGCCCAATTAGACTCTGTTTATCTTTGCCCTCAGACTTCCTGACCTCTCTGTAGCATTGCACACAGTTTCCTTCCCCTCCTCTAGAAACATCACTTTCTCCGGGTTCTCTTCTTGCCTCATTAACCATTCCATCTATTCTATTTCCTTTGCCGGTTCCTCATCTCCTTCCAAACCCCTTAGAGAGGAGTCATCACCAATGTTCTATCCTTGGTCTTCTCTTTCTCTACATTCTTTCCCCGAGTGATCTCACTCCTATGGATTCAATTTCATGTCTATGGAGATAATTCCTAAAGCCCTATCTCCACCCTTACTCTTTCCCCAGAGCTCCAGTACCATATTTTTAATTAATAATTTAAAAGCTAGATCTTCACTCAGATAATCCACTGGCACTTAAAACTCAACACGTCCCAAATTGAATTACTTATCTTTCCTTCTTCCCAACTTCTCCGTTTCTGCTTATGTCACCACCACCTTCCTAGCCACTCAGGCTTATAATCTCGAGTCACCACTGACCCTTTTGTCGTCTCACACCCCCTCCCCCATTTAGTCTTGTTAACAATTCTATCCCTGCACAATATCTCTCCATGCCAGATATAGGGGATGCAGACAATTTTGAACATGTTGAGTTTGAGATGTAAATGGGATACCCAGCAAGGCTTTTAGCTAGTAACAGGGGACTGGAGTTCAGGAGAGAAATTAAGACTGCATATATTGATTTGGAAGTTGTCTACACAGAGATCATTGAATCCATGGGAGCAGACGAGATCACAAGGAAAAGGGTGAGAAATAGTAGGTCTGAGACACAGCTTTGGAGACGTCCAAGGACATGGATGATGATTCAACAAAGGAAACCAAGGAGGAATGGTCAAAGAAGTAGGGGAAGGGAGGACCAGGAGAGAGGAGTGTCATGGAAGCTAAGGCAGAGGTGTGGGGTGGGGAAGAGTATCTAGGAAGGAGTCGGTGGCAATGACAAAAGGTGCAGAGAGGTCAAGAGGGATAAGGGCTGATAATAGGTCTTGGGCTTGAGTCGTTAAGAAGCTATTGCAGCTTTGGTGAGAGCAGTTTCATACATCCCCAAAGTTTCCTATATTCATGCCTTTGCTCCCACTGTTCCCTCTACCTGAAATGCTCTCCATACCATTCTTTGCTTTTTCAAGTTCTAGCCATCCTTAAAAAGCCCACCTTTACTAAAGTATCCTTTTCTGATTCTCCCCAACTGTAACGACTTTTCTCTTCCTAGCCTAGACCACCCATGGAACTGTGTTCCCACTTTTCTGATATATTTGTTTTATCGTCATCTTTATATCTGTCATATCCACCAACCAGAACTTAAGCTTGCATTACGGCAGAGACTCTAAACTTTGTATCTCTTCTAGTATCCAGCTCAGTGCTTTATATGTCATATCTGATTGAGATGGAATCAATTCAATTAACACTGTAGTCTAACTGCTACAATGCTGGTGCAACAACCTGGGACATACTGGAATGAAGATTAATGACTGGGATTTAATCCTGGGAAATCAGGCCAGCCTCAGTCTTGCCCCAAGGACAAGGAGGCTCTCTCACCATTGCAAGAGCAGTTCAGTCTCAGGCTGTACTTAGGGGTCAGGATGCTAATCCTGGCTGTACTGTAGGTGGATACAGCTCCTGAGTCCAGCTGAAGGGTCTCTGTGCAGCTGTGTTCCTTGCAGCCTGAGCCCTGGCATAGCATCACAGGAGACACTTTGGTCATGTGGATTCCCACGGAGTTCTCCATCTCTCTGGCCCGGAGGGCAATGGAATCTGCAAGGCTCTGGGGCTCGTGGAAAGAGCCGAGGGCATCCTCAAAGGCGAGGAGGAGGTCTATTCCTGCTGCCTCCTCTGCAGGTTGCAGACTCACAGGGTAGATGTGCTGACGCTCAAAACCCAGGGCACTGCCTAGGAACCTCTGGAGGTTGCGCCAATGGTCCCCCACAAACTCTTCTGGAGAAAGAAGACGGAACTGTAGTAGAACAGTATGTGCTTGGGCTTCTGGGGCGGCATGCCACACATGGACATGGACGCCAGCCAAAGCTACAAAGGTCCCATCGCTGACGTTGATGTTGAGGATGTAGTGGCCATGGGGCAGCCCCTCCTTGGCAATGATCTTGCCATCAGCAATACCCACTGAAAAGTAGCTGCGGGTGGGTTTTTTCTCCGTTAGCCTATATGTTAGAGTGTCACGGGGATCCCGGTCAGTGGCATGTATCTTTCCTACCACACCTCCCTGAAATGTCTGCTCCCCTGTGGTGATGAAGATCTCTAGAGGGAGGGCAGAAGGCGGGTACTGGCTCTGCTCTGTGACTTGAACATTGACAAAAGTTGAAGAAGAAAGGGGAGGAACTCCGCTGTCTGATACCTGTAAAGAAGACCAACCACACTCATGAGCAATGAATCTGATGGATACAATGGATTCGGAGAAGCATGCAACACGGCAAAGTGACATAGCCAGGGCCAAGTAAACAATATGCACAATGCCTACAATGATGTACATGGAAAGAACGGCAAAACAACTGAAACTGGAAGCTATTAACTGGCCAAGTTTGTCCAAAAAGAAGCGATGTAAGAAGGGAGCTTTCTCCTTTCTTTGGAGAGGTGGGAAACTCTGAGTATGCAACACTGCAGAATATCAGGCTTTTTGGAAGTGTTGGTTCATTTTGCTAAACTTTTGGAGTTCTTTTTTCCCTTCTTTTTTCCTTCTTTGTTACAAGGGATGGCTCTTTTAGAGGTGAAGGGACACACTGGGAAATATAAGTAATGTAAACAGAAAATACATGAATAAAATTTTATTGACAATTGCAAGAAAACATCCAAGGCTTCCTGGACACACAAGTACTTTTTTTCTATGCTGGCAAAGACACAAAGACAAAAAATACAGTTCCTGCTCTCACACAATCCCTCAATGTCTTCTCCTGAGATGACTTTCTTCTTCATCCACATCTGCAATGTACCAGCATGGGCCCTTTGATCTCAGCATCTCTTAGAACCGCACATTCCTCTTCCTGATCCAGAACTTTGAAATTCCATTCTCTGGCCACAACTCCCTCTCTATCCCATCTACTTCACCCATTCTCTCACTTTACTCAATTAACCTATACCTCAGCCTTATCCCTGTCATTCCTATTCTTCCAGTTCATCTTAACAGTTCTGATTTCACTTGTCTCCCTCTTCAGTCTTGGCCCTATGATCCACCCAGTCTCCGTAGCTACTACATTTCTGAGTATCCTCCTCTTCACATGCCACCATCCAACTTCTCTTCTCCTGCTCACATGATATTGAGCATTGATGCATCCATCAATCAAAAAGGCCTTCCCTTGACCCTTCTGTTCCATCTAACTACTGTACTATCTCCCACTTTACTTTTACTGCTATACTTACAGAAAATGTTATCTATGGCTCTACTTCCACTCCCACCTTAGTTCTTATAACTTGACTTCCTTTGATCAGATGCCCCTCTGTAGTGTTAGAAATTGTTGATCACTCTCTACCATTTACTTCTCTCTTGACTTCAGAGATACCACACCACATTCTCCTGGTTATCTACTTATCCTTAAATGCTCCTCAATTTTTCTTTTCTTGGCTTCTTCTATTCTTAATATCTTAATGTGGGTGCCAAGTTCTGTCTTCTTCTGTCTTTTTTCTCTACATTCTATCTTATATATGCAGTCTTGACCCCCTAATCTGCCTCTTTGGGTCTCCCTTTGGGGCCTCTCTAGCTACTACCCTAGAAGCCTTTGCTTCCCTGGCCTCCCTTCATCCACCACCTCCACCACCCCCCAATTCAACTACCGTTATTGCGCAAGTGACTCAAAATCTATATTCCCCAGCTCTGACCTCTCTTTCTCAGTTCAGGATCTACATCTCCAGTCCGCTACTGGTCATCCCCCCTTGCATATTTCACCAGCATCTCAATTCATTGTCTAGCAACCTGTTAACTCCCTCCCCCTTGAAACCTACACTTGCTTCTAACTTTACTATATGTGTAACTGTAACCTCCATTCTCCAGTTCCCCAGTTCATAATCTTGGGTTGTCTTTACCTCTTCCTTCTCCTTTATCATATGCTGGACATTTCTAGACATACAACGTCTCTGGAATCTATCTCCCCCTAAACTATTACATTAGACTCCTAAGATTTTTTAATTCCTTAATTTTTTATTCTAAATTTAATGAATAAAAAGGAACAATTTCCTATGCAAAGACAAACAGAAAAAGAGGATTATTTGTTATATACAACTTAATTTTTCTGAGTACATAATCCATTTTACATACTACTTTCAAAGCTGTCCTGTGTATCTGTGTTCCTTCTATTCTCTTCTGTGTGTTTTAAATAAAATAACCCTTTTATTTATTTATTCAATAACCCTTTTTTTGGAGGGGGGGAGAAGACATCAAGCTCTCCTCCCTCCCAATCTTTTCCCTCTTCCCAATAATAACAAAACACAATTCTTGTAAGAGAATACAAACAAAACAAAACAAGAAAACAAGCATAATCAAGCGAGACAAATACATATATTTGCCGTGGCCTAAGATTTATGTCTCCTTGTGGACCTTGGGTCCAGCAACCCTGTGTTTGGAGGTGGGGAGCGCGCTTCATCATCACTCTTCTAGAGCTGACATTGATGACTGCATTGACCAAAATTCTTAAGTCTTTCAAAGTTGCTTTTCCCTACATTGTTGTTACCTAGTCTTTCTAAATTCCATCCTCTCTCCAGTCCAATTTATTTCACAACACAGTCAGACTGGTCTATCTTATGTCACTTCTTGGCTCAAGAAAATTCAACGATTTCCCATTCCTACCAAACAAAAGCTCTCAAACTGCTTTGCCTTGCATCAGAAGACCTTCACAACAGACTTTCACACCCTACCTTTTAGCCTTATCTTATATTATTCCCCTCCAAACATTCTACATTCAAGTCAAACTACTCTCTGTCCCCTCACCATCTGGCTCTTTCTGACCTCTACACTTTTTGCTCATGCTACTCCCCAAACCTGGAGTTTCCTCCCTATTCCTCTTCTTTTGTTGAATTCCTACCTATTCTTTAAAGCTCAACTCAAACATCACCTCTTTTTACAAAGCCCGCCCTGATTCCCCTGATCAATGATAACCCTCATATTTGAGTCTCTGATAGCACTTTATTTTGTTCCTCTCAAATAAACTTATTATGTATTCATATATATTAGGTTTACTTGTATCTTCACTCAAGTCCTTCTCTGGCTTTCTTCTCTTGTGTCCAAAGGAAAAAGGAGCTATTGTGGGCCTCTAGGAGGGGGAGGGACCTTGGGTCCTTGAGCACATGGCCCTGTTTTTGCTTCTCTCTCTTTGGTGTCTATTCTTTCCTACCCTTAGGTGGAATATTGGAAACAGAATGGACTTGTGAGCTTTGTAAGGTTGGTGGTCCAGAGGTCTGCAAACTGGAGTCTATGACAAAGTAGCTGCTGCCAGCACAACCCCAAAGACCCAGCCTAGCATGTTATGGACCCCACAGCCAAGATGGCAGGTTCTACAAGAGGAAGCAGCTCTTCCTTAGCATCTGATAAAATGCAGCATTCAGAAGTGACCTTGGCGGGGGAGAGTGAGTGTTGGATAGCAGCTATTTTAAACTAGCTACCTGTTCTTCACAGAGACTGAGATGCTATGGGGAGGAAATGTCTGTATTACTGCCCTTGCTATATTTTCTTAATAAATATCATTTTTTAACAAGCAAAAATGAAAGTCCTCTTCTGATGTCTTATCCTATGGAGATAACCCTGGTTTCTCAAAGATTTCTCTCAGTGTAAGCTATGGAAATTAAGCTGGAAAAGCTTTGGGTATGAGTCTGTAGACTGACTATATGTTTGATTTCTTAGTCTATCTAAGTTTGGAATCTCATCACCAGACTGGCTACAGAATAGCAAATTATTCAGCCCCAGCGATTCTTAAAGAACATTCACAAAGTTGCAAAGGAGTTGTGATCTACCATGGTATACCTGCATCAATGAACTCACAGATCCTATAAGTACTGACATTAAAATATATGTATGTCTTATCCCATTACTGGACTGGAAACTCCAAGATAATAGGGTTGGCCTAGATGATATCTAAGATCTCTCCCAAGTCTAAATCCTATGACTGTTATTCTACTACACCTGGGCAAGCCATATCTGGATGACTGTATCCAGCTGTGAGGACCACATTTCACTAACAGCCTAGGATGTATCAAGAGGAGAGTGGCTGGGATGAGGAAGGAATGTGACATCACACACTGTGAGGATCTGCTGAAGGAACTGAGCATGCTTATTTAGCCTTGAGAAGAGAAAACTTAAGGGGAACATAATCCCTGTCTTCAGTGATCTGAAGACCTGTTATGGGAAGGACATTTATTCTGACCATAGAAAGCAAAAAAGTAAGAGTAATGGGGGAGAATGCAGGGAGGCAGATTTCAGCTTCATATACTGACAATTAAATCTGTTCAAAAGAGGAATGGGCCCCACTGGACATAAGGAAACAGTAGGGACTGTTCTTACACACAGACACACACATACAGACAAGCAGAGAGACAGACAGACACACATGCGCGCGCGTGTGCGCACACACACACACACACACACACACACACACACACACACACACACGGCTTTAAGGGGATTCTCACCTGGATCTGAAGCAGATACTGCTCTTTGAATCTTCGGTTCAAAGCTGCTGCTGTCACTAGCCAACCATCCTCGGTGACCCGGAAGGCAGAACCATCATTGCCCTCAGTGATACGGAATGAGTATGGTGGCCCATTCTTTGAGGAGTCTCGGTCACTCAGGATCAGCTCCAGAACCCTGCTGCCAAGTGGAGCATTCTCCTGAGATAGTAGGAGACAGACAATTAAGAGAGTGGGGAGACTTCCTTGTCAAGGAGCCTTCCCCTTTTGAGCCTTAGTCTCCACCTTTGGACACTAAGCCCTACCTGCTGAGTGTCCCTATCATAGGGATCCTGAAAGGGACAATGAATATATGACTACTAGACGCTCAAAGGGTATTTTAAAATGAATATAAAATAAAATCAATCAATATTTATAGGGTACAAGAGGCATGTACGGCTCACGCTGTTGAGGAGATGTAAGGCATAAGAAGACTTGGGGACTTAATCATTATATTCTTAAAGAACAATTAGTAGAAGTAATAACTAATAATACTATATAATAATAAATGAATACTAAATAATTATAGTTAAAATGTATCATAGAAACTTGAAGGTGCCTTGGAAGTTCAAGTGTCTGCTCCCTCATTTAACAAGGAAGGCCCAGAGAGGGGAGATAACTTACCAGAGGTCATTTAGTGAATAACTGGAGGTGGGGGTGGGGGTGGGGGTGGGCGTGGGCGTGGGCGTGGGATGCTGATACTTCGATCCAGGGTATTTTACAATTTGAAAGTGCCAAGTACTTTCACATTCATTATTTCATTTGATCATCTTAGTTCTTGGCTCTTTGAAGGAGGCACAGCAGGGATTTTTATCCCCATTTTATAGATAAGAAGACTAAGACCCAGAAAGGGTCTCATGGCTAGTAATTATCAAGTGTGAGTTATTACATAGGAAGATAAGTAAGTAAGGTGGTTTGAGGGATCAAAAAGCCACCTACAAAAGTTTTCCCTACAGGCATCAAGCTGCTACAATAACTGATCATCACATTAACTGTGAAGTCCACTTAACCAACAGGCATTATTAGACCAATCCACATGTCACAATGACTTACAAGGGACGTGTGTTGCCCATAGGATTCACAACACACAAAAATCATAATCCTCTTAAATTGATGGGTACTGCATAGCTAGAACCTCTGGTAAGAGGAGCAAACTCCCAACTCTACCACAACCTCACATGATATAGCAGAAAACATAACTGACTTCAAGCCAAAAGGTCTGGGTTCCAGTCCTAGCTTTGACCCTTTCTAACTGTGTGATCCTGTCAATTCTCTTCATCTTTCTGAATCCATTTCCTCATCTGCAAAAGGGAGGTGATAGCAGCTAGTACACAGAGTGCTAGACTTTGAAGACCTGCATTCAAATCTTGCCTCTGATACTCACTAGAGATGTGACCTTGGGCAAGTCACTTAGCTTTTCTCAACCTTAGTTTCCTATAAAATGGGAATAATAACAGCACAAGACTATTGCAAGGATCAAATGAGATAATATTTGTAAAGCTCTTTGCAAACCTCAGAGTGCTATATAAATATTAATTATCATTGTCATTATCATTGCTCTCCCCACCCCCATTCCCTCTGGGCTATTGTGAATAAATCAATTTCTAAACTATAAAGACAGTAGAAAACACTGGGTTTGGAATCAGAACACCTGGGTTCAAATTCTAGCTATCCTGCTTACTGTCTTTTGGAATGTGTGCCATTCACACACAACATTCTCTCTGGGTCTTTCTTGTTCATCTATAAAATGATAGAGTTGGCCAAGACTACACTTAAGGTCTCTGCCAAGTTTAAATCCTATGATTGTTACCCTACTATAGCTAGGTGGCTCAGTGGATAGAGTGCTGGACCTAGAGTCAGGAAGACTCATCTTCTTGAGTTCAAAACTGGCCTCAGACACTGACTAGTTGT
The DNA here is from genome assembly GCA_028627135.1 of Pseudochirops cupreus. Classification (NCBI taxonomy): domain Eukaryota; kingdom Metazoa; phylum Chordata; class Mammalia; order Diprotodontia; family Pseudocheiridae; genus Pseudochirops; species Pseudochirops cupreus. The sequence continues at coordinate 310,477,192 of CM053581.1, read as the reverse complement.
GTGACCCTAGGCAAGTCACTTAACCCTGTCTGTTTCAGTTCCTTGTCTGCGAAATGCCCTGGAGAAGGAAATGGCAAATTGTTGCAGTATCTTTGCCAAGAAAACTCCAAACAGGGTCATAAAAAAATCAGATACAACTGAACCGATTGACCAACAAAAACACCTAGGCAGATCCCGTGGGATGACTGCATCCAGTTCTCAGCACCTCATTTCACTGGCGAGCTGGGATATGTCGAGGGAAGAGTGATTAGGATGAGGAAGGGATGTGACACCAGTTAGCCGAAGGAAATGAGTGTGTTCAGCCTTAAGAGGAGAAAACTTAAGGAGATCATCATCCCTGTCTTCAGTGATCTGAAGACCTGTAACGTAAAGGAAGGATTCCATTTATTCTGATCCCAGACAGCAAGAAGTCAGAGCAAAGGGGAAGAATTCGGGGAGGCAGAATTCAGCTTCATATACTAACAATTAGATCTGCCCAAAAGAGACACGGGCTTTACTAGGACATTGGGAACCAGGAGTAAACTCCTGCTTCTGGAGGTCTTTATAATAGGGCCTGGACATATTGGAGATACTACAAGGGGTTGATTCCTGCTTCAGGTAAAGAAGGGTTAGAAGAGATGACTTCAGAGAAACCTTCCAGGTTTTAGATTCTGTGATTCTACCAGGAGAGAAGGTAGGTAGGGCCCTGGGCTCAGGGTAACTCAGAAGCACATCCTTACCTGGACCACAATGCTGTAGTTGAGCTGGAAGAAGCGCGGGGGGTTGTCATTGACATCAGCCACCTGCACATCCACCTCCACATCCTGGTACAGCGCCGGCTGCCCACTGTCTGTGGCTCGAAGTGTTAGGGAGTAGCTAGAAGTCTGGCCCAATGCAGGTATGAGGTAGGAGATATTAGCAGGATTGTAGGATGCCCTGCTAAGTAGACACACACACACACACACACACACACACACACTCTCTCTCTCTCTCTCTCTCTCTCTCTCTCTCTCTCTCTCTCTCTCTCTCTCTCTTAATGATACAACTATTTAGAGTGGGGGCCAGCTTCTGGGAGTTTAATGCTGGGTGAACTCCTAGAACTGAAACCCAGAGCACCCAGGTGTGGGGCTTTGTCAGGACCATTTGGTGATTCCACCAAAGGACTGAATTCCATAGAGGTCATTTAGTCTAAATCCCTGCATCCATGTGAGTATTCCTAAGAGGCATGATGATGAATTGAGTATGGCCATGATTTACCCCCTGTTCAAGGAGCAAGGGCATTGTCCTTGGTCCAGATACTTTTATATCCTGGCCCAGAATGTGTGATATTAATTCCTCTTTTTCAGTTTCCCCAAGGGGTCTATTCTACCATGTAACTCACCTCCTCCCAGTCCAGATGCTTGGCAATCTGGAGTTCTCCCTTCTTAGGATGGATGGTAAAGCGGCCCAGCCGGTCCCCTGCCACCAGGCTGTAGGTAATGGCACTGTTTAGGGGGCCATCACCATCAGTTGCTGATACCTGTAAAAGGGAAATGATCTTCTGGGAGGGAAGAGACTAACCACTTTTTACTGCCTCAGTTTCCTCAACTGTGAAATAGGGATCATAAGAGCACTTACTAATGATGATAGAAATAAAGAATATTTGTACAGCACTTAGAGTTCCTGGCAGACAGCAAGCACTGTATGAATACTTATTCCTTTCCTTTTCCCCTTCCCAAGCTTGCCATGGAAACTGGGTTAGTTTTTCATTAAAAGGCAGGAAAGCTGTTCCTGAAATTTGATTAGTTCAGTCTCCTAAGGCTCAAGCCTTTGACATGGCTTCCCAGCCACACAGGGTGTAAAAGGCCAGTCCCAGAAGAGCTAATGTCCTTCAGATCCCATGGATGTTCCATGGCTGTGGGAATCAACACAACTTGCTCACCAAACAAGTTTCCATATGGAGGTGAGTAAGGCTGACTCTACTTAAACCAGTGCCATGACCTTGTTGGGGATCCTCTGCACTCTGTGGCTAGATAAGAGCCTTTTTGTTACTGGTCACACTGTCTACAAATGGCTCATTTCATTCCAGTTCTGAACCTGAAGTACTAAACAGGCCCAAGTCAGGTGCAGCCTACAAAACCAGGCTAGTTTTCCCAGCATGCCACAGCTCAGGGCTGGTCTAGGTTCTATCCTTTTGTTATAAGGGAGAGCTTTACTAGGAGGAGAGGCAGTAAATAGGACATGTCATCAGTGTTTAAAAAGCATGAACAAAACATTTTTTAAAGAAAGAAAAGTTAATGCAGTATCGGTTTCTTTCTCTTTATGGAAATGAAAATGATAGACATACTGGTTCTTTGTGTAGATACTATTCTTAGCCTGGCTACATGTTCAAACACACACACTTTCAATATCCAATGTTTGCATAATACAGTTTTTTAAAGCATAATTGAAAAGTGATCTGTGGTCTCTAGGCACTGAAACTACTGGATAACGTAGCTCTGGTACAGTGGGAAACGATCACTGGATGATGAGACAAAAGGCCTGGGTTCAAGTCCTGGATCCATTACTTGCTGTCCTCTGTGGCAAGTCACATTTAACTGGCAGCCTCAGTTTCTTCAGCTGTAAAGTGGGGATACTAACTGCCCCAATGGGGTATTGTGATTAAATGTTTTACAAACAATAAAGCACTTTTTAAAATTATCATTATCTTATGACTCCCACTGGTTTCTTCTGTATGCTGGTAGCTAGTGTGTGTATTACAAGCACAGCCTGATAACACTAATTACAAGTCACACAATCATACACATGTATAATCTCATAGTGGCTAGCATTTGTGTAGCACCTTAAGGTTTACAAAATGCTTTGTGTAAGTCATCCCATTTGACAAAACAATGTTGTGAAGTTGTGGGGTTGAGAGAAGTTGTGATTTGCCTAGAATCACATGCTTCTGCCCAGAGTAAGGGAAGGTCCCACCGCCCTTTTTTGGTACCTCTCATTTTTTCCCTCCCCCACCCCAGGGCATCACCACTCTTGGTCTTTCAGCTCACTTCTTGGTGCTTTGGACTACAGAGTCAAACTGGTGTTGGCAGGGCCAGCACAAAGAAGATTCCTGACCTGCCACACAGTGGCAGCCATTGGCCAAAGGCACTGAAACCTGCTGCCCATACCAGTGCATCTACCTTCTAATCAAAGTTGGCAGGTCCTCTGGCTTTTTCCTCAGGCATTTCTTGTCCTCTGATCTGCTAACCTACCTGGAGGTGTGAATTACTGATACAGGGAGGGAATCTGGCTCCAAGCCTATGGTCAAAGGTCAAGAATAGAGGGTAAGGGTGGGCTTACCGTGAGGATGGTCTCTCCCACATCAGTGTCTTCCTTAACCTCAATACTATACAGATCCTGGGGAAACTTGGGTGGATGATCATTGACATCAGTAATGTTGACTGTGACCATGGTCCCATCATTGAGGGAGGGAGATCTCTTTCGGATGCATTCGATGGACAGGTAGTATTCTTGACCAGTTTCAAAGTCCAGACTCCCATTGACATACAGAATCCCTGTTCAGGGGTAAGGGGAGACAAGGGTGATGAGACAAATTGAATCATGCAGAAGCAAGAGAATGATTCCCCTCTGAAGACCAGACCAGCAACCTGTAGATGCAAAGGGCCTTCTGTAGGTCATTCTAACCATTCTTCAGCTGGCCTCAGTTAAGCTGATCTAAATATAAGTGTTCCTGTCCCAATTTAGAAGACTGTGAGAGGGTGTTTCCCCATTTTATAGATGAGGCAGCTGTGAGGCTCTTATCTATATCCTCCCCTAAGTCTTCCAAAGGGACTCTAACTCCAAAGTCCTTTGCTATGATGTGGGCACCAGTGAAGCATGGAATGTGACCCACCTCTTTTTCCATCATGCATCTCTTGCAACACTGTATATACTAAGTCAGACTTTTTTCAATATATTGATCCATTTTGTTTAATGGTTTTCTCTTTCTTTTTAAAAAAAATCTTTTGTATAAGGAATGGTTCTCTAGAAGGTGAGAGGGATACAGGGGAATTCTAGGTGATATAAAAAAATCATAATAAAAATTTTTGAAGAAAGAACTGAAGCTATTTAGTCTAGAGATGAAATGTTTTATTGTCCTGTGAAGTCTGGATTCAGTCAAAGGGCTGCACTTAAGGACCTAGAGGACCACATGTGGCCTCAAGGCTGAAGGTTCCCTACCCCTGTTTTAGGAGAAACATGACAAGTCTTTAAATATCTGATGGATTATCACGGGAAAGAGGAATTAGATATGTTCTCCTTCACTTTAGAAGGCAAAACTAAGAGAAATAGGGAACGTCACAGAGACACAGATTTTTGGCTTACTATAAGAGAAAACATCCTTAGCAAATGTGGTATAGTGGAAAGAGTTCTAGACTTGGAGACCTGGAGTTCTACTACTTAACTAGCTGTATGAATGCTGGTCAGATCACTTCAGTCAGTTTTCTCATCTGTAAAATGGGAATAATGCTACTTTTACTACCTGCCTCACAGGGTTTATTGAGAGAAAAAGGCTTTGTAAGTCTTAAAGTGTTACATATATGCTATATGTGTGTAGCCCACTCCCTCCTTCTGATGAATGTCCTTCCTACTTGTCCTAACAGAGCAGAAAATTCCTAGGCTGACAAGCACGAAGAGGAGGGAGAGGGGCCAAAGCTTCTGAAGGAGAAGATTGTTGTTGTTTGTCCTTCATTCTTGAAGAGGACCATTACATCAGGAAGATGATGCTATGACTTGCATGTGAATTGGATTTAAATGAAGGAGAGTTGTGCAAGGTCAACAGCCTCACTTTTTCCTCCTAAGCCATCTGGGTCCAGTGGCCAGATATTGATCAGCATGACTGGAGATGGCCATGTGAAGGAGAAGATATAGAAAGAGCAAAAGAGGGAGACAGAGCCAAGATGGCAGAGTAAAAGCAGGAACTTATCTGAGCTCCTGCTCCAACCACCTCCAATGCCTGTAAAATATGATTCTAAACAAATTTTAGAGCTACAGAACCCACAAAGTGACAGAGAGAAACAAATCTCCCAATGAAGGCAGCTGGGCAGGTGGACAGGAAGGATCCATCACACCAAGCCAGGAGACGAGTGCAATCCTGCGTGAGCTGCATGGGCCCAGACCCGAGGGACCCCTGACCAGCGGCACAGACCAGCTGGAGCAGACTTAAGGAGAGTGAATCACCAGCAGCTGTGGTGGTTTCCAGACTTCTCAACCCATAAACACCAAAAAGAAAGTAAAAGGTCAGTAGGAGACTCTGTCAGAACTGGGTGACAGAAAAGCGTGGTCCGGCCCCTGCCCCTGGGGTGAGAGCTATAGCTGCTGCCACATGGCTGCCTCCAGAGCTCCTGGCCCACAGATCATAGGGGGATCAAGTGACCATTCAGAGGGTAATTGCTCTTGCTTTCACCTGCTTGGATCTGAGTCACAGTCTTGGGTGGTGGCCCTGGGGTGAGTGTACCAGAGCTTGTGGTGGCTGTAGAAAGGGCGCCCTCCTCATAGTTCTGACAACTGCAAAAACCACAGTGATTTGGGACACAGCTCTATCCACTCTGGAAGCAGAGTCCTACCATGGCAAAGAGCTCAAAAGTCAAGTAATTGGCTGACAAGATGAGCAGGCAGAGGAAGCACAATCAGACCATAGAATCTTTTTTTGGAGACAAAAAGGATCAAAACATGGAACCAGAAGAAGTCAACCAAAGTCAAAACTCCTGCATCAAAAGCTTCCAAGAAAAATATGAACTGGTTACAGGCCATAGAGGAGCTCAAGATGGATTTTGAAAATCAAGTAAGAGAAGTGGAGGAAAAATTGGGAAGAGAAATGAGAATGATGCAAGAAAATCATGAAAAGCAAGTCAACAGCCTGATAAAGGAGGCCCCCCAAAATATTGAAGAAAATAACACCTTAAAAAATAGACTAACTCAAATGACAAAAGAGGTTCAAAAAGACAATGAGGAGAAGAATGCCTTAAAAAGCCAAATTGCCAGATTCCCTTCCCTTCCTAGATGGAAAAGGAATTTCAAAAACTCACTGAACAGAATAATTCCTTCAACATTATATTGGAGCAAATGGAAGCTAATGACTTTATGAGAAATTAGGTTACTATAAAATAGATCCAAACAAATGAAAAAAATTAGAAGGCATTGTGAAATATCTCATTGGAAAAACCACTGGCCTGGAAAATAGTTCCAGGAGAAAAAATTTAAAAATTATTGGACTACCTGAAAGCCATGGCCATAAAAAGAGCCTAGAAATTATCCTCTAAGAAATTCTCAAGGAAAATTGCCCTGATATTCTAGAACCAGAGGGCAAAATAGAAATTGAAAGAATTCACCAATCACCTCTTGAAAAAGATCCCCAAAAGAAAACTAGCAATATCATAACCAAATTCCAGAGTTTCCAAGTCAAGGAGATAATGTTACAAGCTGTCAGGAAGAAACAATTTGCATATTGTGGAAACGCAATCAGGATAAAGCAAGATCTAGCAGGGATTGAAGGGCTTGGAATGTGATGTTCTGCAGGTCAAAGAAGCTAGGATTAAAACCAAGAATCACCTACCCAGAAAGACTGAGTATAGTGCTTCAGGGTAGAAAATATGGTCATTCAGTGAAATAGAGGACTTTCAAGTATTCTCGATGAAAAAACCAGAGCTGAACAGAAAATTTGACTTTCAAATACAAGAAGCAAGAGAAGCATGAAAAGGTAAATAGGAAAAAGAAATTATAAGGAACTTATTAAAGCTGAACTATTTATATTCCTACATGGAAAAATTATAATTGTAACTCATGAGACTTTTCTCAGTATGAATATATATGTATATATATGAATATATATGTGTATACATACATATAT
>CM053581.1:310239749-310469848 GCA_028627135.1 Pseudochirops cupreus | reverse complement strand
TATTGAATTGCTTATCTTCCCAGAGGGGGTGGGTGAGGAGGGAAGAAGGGAAAGAATCTAGAAATCAAAGGTTTAAAAACAAATGTTATAAAAAAATTGTTTTTTACATGCAACTGGGAAATAAGATATACAGGCACTGGGGTATAGAAATCCATCTTGCCCTACTAGAAAGTTAGAGGGGACATGGGGGAGGATATAAGAGAGAGCAGATTGGGGGAAGGGGTATTCAGTAGGTTTGCTATCTTGGGGTGGGGGGCAGGAGAAAGGGAAAAAAATTTGTAACTCAAAATCTTGTGGAAATGAATGTTGGAAACTAAAAATAAATAAATAAAAGATTAAAAAAAGAGAGAGAAGATATAGAAAGGGCAAAAGAACTTGGAACTGAAGTAAGCTAGGAGACAGCCAGGCCATGGGCTACATCAGGAGAAATGGAAGGCAAGGGAGAAGTCTGCCCCTGGGCCTACCTTGGAGCTATAACTATCGTCCATCATGGGACATGACAAGTGTTGATCAAGAAGCAGCTGGGTCTCTCACGGCCCAGCCAATGAGCCATCCCTACAGGTTAGCTGCCAAAAGGCAGGACCAGGGAGATCCCAAGTAAGAGTATCAGGGAGATGCCCTGAATTCTGAGATCCTCAACAAACTGGGCCTCAGAAAAGCCATGAGTGGAAAAACTTTGGGAGATGATTTTGAGTTTCCCATGGTTTTAGCTGGTAAGGAGATCTATGTGTAGGCTCCTGAACTATTTAGGGCACACTTATCAATTTGTTTTGGGTCTGTCACTTAGAGAAGAATTATAGGCTCCTTTCCCAAAGTTATTTTAATATATTTTATTTTATAGCTTTATTTATTTAATTAGTAAGATTTAATATATTTTATATTAAATATATTTATTAGTATATTATTTATAATTATTAATTATTCATGATTTATTTTATAACTAGATTTTTAAATAAAATATATTTTACAATGTATAATTTTATATATTTTATAATTATGATGAATAATAATTAATATTATTTATTATTAAAATATATTTACTATATTTTACTTTCTTTTGTTTCTGTGGTTATGATCAAAGGACTATCATGAAGCTAATGTGATTGGCTTTATTATGCTTTGCTAATGTAACTGAATGGAAGAACAGCAATGAAGGGAAGAGGGTGGAGTTTTCCCAGTGGTTGAGGTCTACACCCAGACTTTTAATAGATAAATTTATATAGACTGTGAGTCCCCAGACTAAGGAGACAAACACTGTGACCATGAAAGAGGAGGCTCTAGGTGACAGAGGTCACCCCTTCTCCAAGAACCAGAAAGCATTTGGAATTTCTCGCCAGCCCAAGCCTTCTGGTGTTGGGTGGGCAGCCATGATACAACTCCAGGGTATTGTCAGTAACAGTAGTAACAGTAAGCTAACATTTACGTAGTACAGCCTACGTGCCAGGTGCTGTGCTAAGTATTTTACAATTACTATCTTATTTGGTCCTTACAGCAGCCTCTGATCCCCCCCACCATCCAAGTCTTACTGGCCCCATTACACCTGTAGCTGGAACTTCTCTTGCCTTTTATCTGCCCCATTTTATAGATGAGGAAACTGAGTCGAACAGTGGTGAAGGTACTTGCCCAGGGTCACATGACTAGGAAGCGTCTAAGACTGTATTTGAATTCAGGTCTTCTGAGTTTAAGCCCACTGCACTAACTTACTTCCCTGGTCGTTATTGTTGAGTAGAATCAGGGAAATGCCTTACAGTGTCCCCGGTGATCAAATGGGAATGCACATTATAGAGCTTCCAAAAATGAGAGGGACATCCTCATTCAATTATGAGCTGGCCATATCTGGAGGTCTTTAAGTGGAAGCTAGAGGAAGACTTGTCAGGATGTTGTAAAAGGGGATTCCTGCCTCAGTATGGGTGGACTAGCCTAGGCACTAGGACCTCTAAGTAAGATCTCTTCCAACTCTGAAATTTTAGAATTCTTCAGAAGCTGAAGGTCAGAAAATATTAATTGGTGGGAGAATGGATGAGGAGATGAAGAATGTTCTTGGAAACAGGAAAAGCAGCTGGAAGAACAGGTCTAAGAGGAACTATAACTAAGCTATTCTGAGTAAAAAGAATCTTCAAAACAACAACAAAGGGCTTATGAAGGAGAACACTCTCCACCTTCAGAGAAGAGCTGACATGTGTGGTCCCACATTCATCAAATATTAAAATTTGTCAAATGTGGGCCTTCTCTTAATGTGGAGCTGGGAGGCAGGAAAGGAGACAACTCAGAACTCAAAATGTAACAAAAATGAATTTAATAATTTCTTTAAAAAATAATTGAAAAAATAAATTTAATAAAAATTTAAAAATAAATTTTAAAATGTGGTGACAGCATTTATAAGACTAATTATAATAAATATCATATACACATAATAATAAATAGCATATATATACACATATATAGCTATACATATAAATACACAAATTTATATAAGGAATATACATATGTGTGTATATGTGGTGTGTATAATATATGCCCTATACATGTAAGTATACTACACACATATACCATGTACATATGATATATACATATGTGTGGATATATATCACACATATATCCCTTATATCCATGTATATATGTATTTCCCCTTTAAGGGTTTTGAAGTGCTTTACATATATTATCCCATTTGATATGCACTGGTGAACATGTGAATGTTCAGTCTGAGGGTGCTCAGAGTGGCCCTCCTGCCTTGCACAGAGAGGACATGTGCAGCCAAATCTGGCTTAGAGGTCTACAATGTGAATTCATACCCTTAGAATCACAGAAGGGTAGAACGATAAGTTCTATAAAGAACCTTCTTTTTCAGCTTTCTCTGTTGAGAGCAGAGCAAACTGATGTCCCAGGAAAACAGGACTTGCCCCAGTTTGCACACTGAGTCAGAGGCAGAGTTGGGACTAGAACTTAGGCCTCCACATTCCCTACTCCTTCATTCTTTCCAGTCTTTTCCAGACTGCTGCCCCTTGCAAGGGTAAAGAGGTGAAAGGCACTGTGGAGGTGGAGAGCATCTGGGTAGCATTCATATGGAAAGATGAACCTGCCTAACCCTACCAGAGGAATGATTTCAGTAGTTTAGCACAAAAGACCGAGTAGACGGTGGGCTTCTTCAGGGAGGGATTATTTCTTTGTTTTGTCTCTGTCACCCTGTGATTCCTAGCACAGCTTTAAACAACAGTAGATTCTCAAAAAATGCTTGCTGAATCTTGAACAGTCTTGTGTGGAGTATGTGGGGGATCAGGTGGGGTAGAGCACAGAGAGGAGGTTATAGCATTCAATAATCAATGTTGAGGGGGTGAGAAGAGCCCCCAACTTCAAGCTGCATAAGAGGAACAAGAGTCTTTGTGCCTCCAAAGAAGGGGCACGGGAAGAAACCAAGAGGCCAGACTTCAGTGATGTACTGCTAGATGTCATTATTGCATTTTTCCCAGCCCCTCGTCCTCAGCCCTTGAACCCTGGTTCTCTGATGGGAACTAAAAGGAAAGAGTTAATAGATCATTGTACCCTTTCCTCCCCCACTCTCAAATACAGGCAGAAGGCTTCTCAGTTACTTTCTTGTTCTAACTTGCTCCTCCACACTCATCCTTCATGGCTGTGTTCCCAGAAGATTCTATAGCTAAGAAAACAGCCAGAACTGCCAAGAAGATGCCCCAAGTCTACAAAAGATCTGCCTCCTTTTTCTCTTCTCTTGAGGTCTCAGGAATCTCTTCCCCCTCTCTTCCACCCCCAACCCTCTCCCTCACCTTCTTCAGGATAAGAAAACATAATACGAAGACAAGGGACCACCTATTTCCTTAGGGAGCCGGCCAGGACCTCTCTGGGCTCCCTATGCCCCACAAAAGAGCTTCTCACCTTTCTCCCAGGGATAGGACTGAACAATGACTGTGACACTGGAGCAGTGTGGCACAGTAGAAAGAACACTAGATTTGGAAACAAGAGGACCTGGGTTTGAATCCTGATGCTGTCACTAACTTCCTGTGTGAGACTGGGAAAGTCATTTACCTCTCAGGGACTCATTTTCTCATCAGTAAAATGAGGGGGTTGGGATAAGATCTCTTGCTGCTCTAAATCTCTGTTCCTGTAAATAAGAGGACCCTTCCCCACTCTCTGCTGTGCCCAATCCTTACCTGAATGATGCCTGCAGAGACCTGCATTTGTTGTGAAATGCTCTGTACTCTCCGAAACTTCTCTTCAAAGTTATCTGCCAATTTCCACCTCCTATCTCCTTTCCCCCAATCTACCTCTTGTTTCTACCTTTTCCTCAACCAAACACATTTGCCCTCAATTCCTTATGCTCACTCTCTTGTTGTTTTGACTACAAAGTCATATCAGTGCTGCAAATAGCACTGGGGGGGGTGTCTTATGAATTACCACCCATTGGCTACATACACCTCCCACTCCCATCCTAGACCATCATAAAGCAAAACAACAACCAGGCAAGATGCTCTCTTATCAGTAGAGATAATCAGTGAAATGGGATGGTTGGGAAGCACTGAGCTAGGGATGAAGACGGAATCTGATCCCTTTCCACACCCAAGGCTTATTGGCCCTACGACACCTGTAGCTGGAATTTCTGTTTCCTTTCCCTCACCTGTCCCCTGGCCCTTTCTTTCTCTTCTTCATCTTCCTCTTCTCTCTGGTCTTCTTTTCCCCCATCTGCCTCTCTAACTCCCTCTTTTCTGCCTTCCCTTCATCCCTCTCCTTTTCTCTCTTTCCCTTCTTCCATTCTTCCTCTTTTTCTCTTTCTCCTGCTCTCTCTAGGTCAGTGGATGACAAGGGACTATCAGACCTATAGAAGACTTATAGATCATCTAATACCAACCTGCTGATTTGCAGGGGAAGAAAATGAGGACTCAGATTGACTAAGATCCCACACAGACTTAGGTTGGAAACAAAACCTCTTGATTCCCACTGTTTCTTTCACATTCCTGCCATAGAAAATTGAGCCCCCAATGTGATGGATTTCCAAGTTTCCAGAAAATGCTCCCATCCTACACTCTCACCTGTATGGTAGTCCAGCCGGAATTTCTCCCGCTCATTCCCGCTGACAATCTGGTAACCTGTCTTCTCAGCACCCTCCCGGGTGAGCGGACCCAACCGGAGGACCTCGGTGCCTGGGCGAGCATCTTCAGGGACCTGCACGCTGTGCTCGGTGCTCAAGAACACAGGCAGGTAGTCAGCCAGGTCCACCACAGAGACTGTGACCATGCCCAGTGTGGACAGTGGGGTTGGAGCCCCCTGATCTGAAGCCCTAACTGTCAATTCAAGGACCTCCTGTTGCCTTGCTCGCAGAGGCTTCTCCAGGCGGATCACCCCTGTGGTAGCCTCTATGGAAAAGTGACCATCAGCTGAGCCCACTAGGGAATAGGACACCTGGGCATTAACACCTGTTGGGAGGGAAATGATATTTACATCAAACACCTAGGCTTGGCTGGTCCTCTGAAAAAAAAATATCTTCCCAGGTTTGAGGAATGGAAGGGGTTCTTACTTATGTGGTGACTGTATGAATGATAGAATCAGCATTGAAAGTGACCTGAAAGGTCATCTGGACAAACTACTGTTTGAGCCATAAAGTCCATTTAGAAGATCCCCAATAAGTGACTGCCAAGACTCTAACACTTCCAGTGTTGGGGAACTCACTCCACCTTGAGAAAGAACACACTTCACTTTTGAACAGTGAGGATTGTCAGGAAGCTTTTCTTTATATTGAGCCAAGAAATCATTATTCTCTTAACTTTCACCCAGTGGTCCTATTTCTGCTCGAAGGGACTTGAGCAGAGCAAGTTTAATCCCCTTCTGGAATGAAAACCTTTTAAATACCCCCAAGAGTCACACAGAAGATATGTGTCAGAGGCAGGATTTGAACCCAGGTGTTCCTGCCTCTGAAGCTGGCTCTCTATTCACTATTCCACACTGCCCCTCTGATAGAGGCACCTGTTCTTTTAGTTAATTTAGTCATGTCCAAATCTTCATGACCCTGTTTGGGATTTTCTTGGCCATGATACCGAAGTGACTTGAGATTTCCTTCTCCAGCTCATTTTACAGACAAAGAGACTGAGGCAAACAGTTAAGTGACTTGCCCAGGGTCACACAGCTACCAAGTGTCTGAGGTTAGATCTGCACTCATGAAGATGAGCCTTCCTGACTCCAGGCCCAACACTCTATCCACTGTGCCACCTAGCTGCCCTGGTATAGGTATACTGGAGAATAAGGAAAATCTCACTGAGATGGTCTGGGATTCAGCTATGAGAACTATCCCTCTTTCCTTCCAGATAATTTCTTCATATAATCAAAACTCTCCTACCCTGCCCCCCACTCCCATCAGATTACACTCATTTCATCTTTTCCTTCCTCCCTATTAAAGTCCCTCTATTCCAAGCCAATCTGTTTGGCATCTCCCAAACACGGGTTATTAATTCCTTTCCCCTTGCCTTTGGACTAGCCAAGTCCCCTGTTACAATGCTTTTGACCTTCCACTCTGATAATCCATGTCCTCCTCTAAAACCTAGCTTTTATCTCCTCTGGGAAGCCTTCCTAGACTAATACTATTTACTTCCTCTATCATTCTGTTACTCGGCAGCCCATTAATAATATTAATATGTTTTCCACTTATGAGTAAGTTAAGGCAATGTATGTGTACACCTATAAATGTGTCTCCTCAAAAATACTGTAAGCCTTTTGAGGTCAGGGACTTTGTTTTGTTGGTATCTGCCTAGCACGGTGCTAAGTCCCACCACTTCTGGCTCTTCTCTCTAGCTGTCCAGAGCCTTAATAATAGAATTAGTTCTGCAGCTATCCCTGCTTCCTTAGAATAAGGGATAAACCTGCTACTTGTCCATGTTGTATATAAGTTGTCCAAATGTGGACCTTTGGTTGTTCTCAGTGGTTAGCATGGATGGTCTACACAAAAGGAGTGGCTCCCCCACCCTGGCCCCATTTAAACTTACCTTCATCTGGATCCCGGGCAAAAACAACAGCTACCGGCGTCTTCACAGTTGTGTTGTCAAAGACAGCCACAGAGCAATGGTTAGGGAAGAATCTAGGGGCATTGTCATTCACATCCTCTACCCGGATGGTCACGTCTGCTTGACATGACCGCCCTCCTCCATCTGTGGCCTTAGTTACCAGGTGGTACACATCCTTCTCTTCACGGTCCAGAAGCATTAGGGTGGTCAGCTCCCCTAGCAGGCAAAATGAGAACTGGTGAGCTTTCCCAGTGGTCAACAGGCCTTGTGCTACAAAAGTCTAGGAAAGGAGAGAAAATGATCACCAGCCCTACTGGTCAGCCCTTGGTCAGGGTGAGACTGGCTGAAAGCTCAGGTACTTTGCCTTTTGGGGAAGGGGCCTGGATAGGTCTGAGGAGAACATTCTCCTTCTACTCACTCTGCTGGCCTGCCTTAAAACACTATGTAAAGGTTGGCAATCATCAACATGATTACACTGACAACTATAATAAAGGTAATACAAGATAAGTAGATGAGGCTTGCAAGCATCAACTATTGCCTCAGTTTTCTCATTCGTAAGTGAAGATAAGAAAATATGGAGTCAGGGCACAGAATAAGTTTTTAAATTTTTTGGACATGACCAATTCAAGAATTGGTTCTCTCTTTCTCTCTCTGTCTTTCTCTTTATGTATATAATATACACATATATACATATATGTATGTATATTTTTATTATGAGGGTTTGTTTCCTTTTTTTCTTGAAAAGGGGGGATGAAAATCCGGCCTCTGACACTTAACACTTACTAGCTGTGTGACCTCGGGCAAGTCACTTAACCCCAATTGCCCTGCCTTCCCCTCTCAAAAAAGCGAAAAAAAAAAAGGGCAGGGAGAGATGAGAGGGAGATAAAATTTCATTATTGAAAAAAAACTAAACTAAATTTTGAAAAATTAAAAAAAATAAAAGTTATTAAGCTCTGACGGAGGAAACAGCAGCAAAGCAAGGTTCAGTATAGCCAGCAAGCCCGGGCATTTGTGGCGGGAGAAGGGAGAAGGGGAAGAATGATGATGTGACATTAAACTTCCTGTAGTACCATTTTCTTCCTGTCCTGATGATCGAATGTTAGAGCTGGCGAGGAACTTGAAGGCCACCAAGGGCACAGGATCAGAGATTTGGAGCTGGGAAGGACCACTGAAACCAATCACCTCATCTTCAGGTGAGGAAACTGAGACCCAGAGAACTTTGGTGAGGTGTACAGGGCCACACAGCCAGCAGCTGACCTTGGCATGGTTTGAACCCAAGTAATCCTGGCTCTAGGGTCAGCACCCTACTCATTACATTCCCCTCATTTTACAGAAGAGGCACAGAGATGATCCGGCCCATTTGGGGTCATAAAGTTAGGAGCTGGCAAAGCCAAGACTGGTGCTCCTTCTGCTACCTCACATCTCAAGAACCTGCAGCCCCTCCCCATTGCCTCCTGGGTTGTCATAAAATCAAACAACTTAGAATGTCAGAGCCAAAACGCAGTTAAAAATTATCTCATCTAATTCCTTTTTTTTTACACTGGAGGAAACTGAGGCCAAAGGGGGTAAATGACTCATCCCAAGGAACACAGTGGGTCACTGGTAACACCTATCCATGTCCTACCTGGCCTTCATGTTCATTTTAAACACTACTGTTCCTATGGAGGCTTCCCTTACTCTTCCAACCTGCATTTCCCTTTGCCTCCACTGAAGTCTGTTTGCCTCAGTTCCTCATCTGTAAAAAGGGGGATAATAAGAATACCTACCTCACAGGATGAGATGATATTTGTAAGCCATGTTTAGCACAGTGCCTGGAAGGCAGCAGATGCCATATAAATGCTACTTATTCACTATTATTATTAATCACTAACACATTCTTGTTTCATTCATATTTCTCATCTGCCCAACTGAACAAATATTTATTAAAGACCTACTACATGATTTTGCATTATTTTAGTTGACAGGGTTAGGCTGAGGGTAGAGAACCAAAATTTAGATAAGACATGGTCCCTGACCTCGAGGACCTCATAGTCTAACTAAAGAATGCAGATAAATGTGCAATGTGCAAATCTTAAAGTACTACAGAAGTATCAGCTAGAATTATCCTTATTATTATCATTATATAAATAATAATATTTTAAAAAATTAAAAATTAAAATTAAAAATATTTAAAACATTAAAAAATAAATAAATGGGCGGAGTTTTTATAATCTTAGTCTCCTATGATAATAAAACCGTAAGTCTGAACAAAAATATATATATTTTTGACAAATAATTATAATGAAAAATAGTATGTGGTAAATGTATAAGGTAGCAAGGTGCCACAATGGATAGAGTGCTAGAATTGAAATCAAGAGGATCTAAGTTTGTGTCTGGGCTCAGACAGTGATTAGCTGTGTAATCCTAGGGAAGTCACTTAACCATTCTCAGCTTCATTTATCCCCATCTGTAAAATGGGGGGAATCATAGCATCTATGTCACAGGATTGTTGCAGGGATCAAATGAGATAATATATGGAAAATTATTTTCAAACTTTAAAGTGCTATATAAATGTTAACTATTCTCTATACAATTATTAATACAAACAAAGAAGAAGCAAAGAAAGGTCATGACTGACTAAGTGGGGAGTGGGGGGGGGGGGTAACCACAAAGAGCCAACATTGAGCTGAGCTTTAGAAGGATGGGTAGGATATCAAGAGGTTAGGGAAGAGGGAGGGTCAGACAGAGGCATTCTAGGGATAAGGTCTAGTGTGAATAAAGGTAGGATGGTAAGAAAAGAAAGGGAAATTATTAGAAAAATGAGTAGATTGGTTTACTGGGAATATAGATAGATGGAGTTTATGAGATAAGGTTAGAAACGTAGGGTGGTGACAGATATGGAGGGCCTTGAATGCCAAGCAAAAGACTCTGAACTTTACTTGGTAGACAACAGGAAACCACTGAGCAGAGGAGTAACATGATCAAATTTGGGCATATATCTAGACCTCAACTACTCGAAGGCAGTGAATCTGTCTTGTCTTTCTTTTTTTATTTTCCATGCAAAGCCTTGAATAGTATGTATTCAATAAGCATTGGTTCAGACCACTTCCCTCTAACACAGGGATCCCACCTGTATAAGGATCCAGCTTGAACTCATCAGCACCAGGACCATGAAGAGAATATGTGACCTGGGCATTGACACCAGTATCCAGGTCTGTCGCAGTAACTTGCAAAATAAAGTGTCCTGGGAGCATGTCTTCTGGAACTTTGCTAGAATAGAGAATCTGAAAGAAAGAGAGAGAAAAAGAAAGAGAAGGAGGAGGTAGAGGAAAGAGGAGAGAGGACAAAAGAGAGAGAAAATAAGAGAGGAGAGAAAGCAAGGAAGAATAAAGAGGAGAGGAAAAAAGTGCAGAGAGAAAAGAATTTTTAAAAGGAGAGTAGAGAAAGAAAGGGAATAAGAAAAGAAAGAAGAAAAAGAAAAAGAATAAGTAAAGGAGAAAAAAGGAAGAGGAGAGAGAAGAAAAAGAAAGGAGAGAGAGATGAGAGACAAAAGAGAAGAGAGAAAGTGGAGGGAAACAAGACAAAGATAGTAAAGGAGAGAAGATGAAAGATGCAGATGAGAAGGAAGAAGATAAATAGAGTAAGGACCAAATCAGAGAACAGAGAGGGTAAAGAGAAAGAGAGAGGGAGGATAGAGGGAGATAGAAAGGCATTCATTACTGGCCCAGTCAACATGTCATGATGAACACATGACAGAATGCTCTATCCAAGCCTGGGAGAAACACCCTCCAACGTACCCCACAAAAGGCCCTTTGAGAGTTGGGGAGAAGGGAGGGGAATGTAGGCAGTACCTATAAGGTAGAGATGGAGATGATATTGAGCTATACCTCATGGGAGTGGTGACCAAGAAATTCCAACCCAAGCAATGCCCTTTCCTCTGGTCTTTCCACCCTGAAGTTAATCTCTCTCCCCCACCCATCCTCACTACCTCAGAACCTCAGCTTCTCAGGTCTACTGCTTTCTCCAGGTCTGGTCCTCAGCAGTGCCAATACAACAAAGCCAAAGACTTGGCTGGCTGGCCCTGAGTTCACACTCAGTGAACACTAGGAATTGGCGCTACCCAGGGAGATGCGGGTGACATCAGTATCGGATGAGGGCCAAACTTGGACAGAACCCAATTTTCTCTTGGACATCAGCCCCCTGGCACAAACAGCTTGCCAGCCAGGCTCTTCTCCCATCTGGTAGGCACAAGGTGGACACCACCACTGCCTCCACATGCCCTGTGGTTGGCAGCTCCACACCCAGGTAGGCTAGAGGTAGAGGCTGCTCATCAGCAATAACTCAATAAGTAAATCAGCAAGTCCATGAGGCCTCCTTGGTTGGATGTCTTCCCCAGGTTCCATCCCCTTTCATCCAAAAGGCACTGTGGTTGTTTCTTCCCGGGGATGGCTAGTTGGGTGGGCTTGGAATTCCCCCACCCTCCAATCACAAACCACCCCATGTTCGGGAAGGAGGGATGGGGAAGGAGGAGGAGAGGTACTCAAGGCAAGGCAAGAATGGAAACTCATTTAACAAGTTTGAAAGTTCAGGCAGAGGAGTAAGGAATCCTGAGAGACACAACATAGATAAATGGTTTGACCAGTAAAAGTTGGAGAGGGTCTGGGCTAGTACATAGGAATTCCTCACTTCCCACCTGCCCCTGCTCCCATGGCTCATGTATCCTGATCAGTTCTCAGGTATGTCCCAGACTCAGTCTGGTTGAGGAACGGGGAAGCAGCTTTAGAGAATTGGTCCATGGGCAAAGGAGACGACAGACAATGGACAATGCCCCCGGACAACTTATCAGCAAATAGGTTACCGGGGAGAGACTCCAATAGGTACAAAAGGCTTTGATAATTTCCCAAAGAGCACAAGAAGCTAAGATGTCACATTAGATCAGATGAGATCAAGGAGCAATAGAAGACAGAGTGAGGGATAACTAGGCTCTAAGGAAGAAGTCTAGCTGGTTGTTTTGCTCTTCCTTTCCCTATCCCTCCCCTCTCTACCTCTCCTTCTTTCCTTCCTGTACCATTCCTTTTCCCTCCCTTTCCTTCTCTTCCTTTTCCCCTTTCCCCTCTCCTCTTAATTTTCTGCTCTCTGTAGTCCCCATTCTCCTTTCTTCCTCTCCTGGCCTCTTGCCTGTCTCCTTTCTTTCCTGCTCTAGCTCCTCTCTCTTTCTCCCTCTCCTTTCCTCCCCCCTCTAATCTCATCTTCTCCTCTCCTCTTCCCTCCCCTCTCACTCTATTCTCTCTTCTGCCCTCTCTTCTCTTGTCCTCCTTCCTCTCTGTTCCTCTCACTATGCCTATTACAATCACAAAACCTCTAATTTGGAAGAGATTCCAGAGGCATCTAATCCAACAGGTGCCTGAACAGGAATCCTCTCTGCAGTATCCCCATCAAGTGATCATCCAGTTCTCCAAGTGTGGTCTTTGAACCACTGGGGTCCTCAAGACTCTTTCAGGAAGTCCAACAAGTCAAAACTATTTTCATAATAATACTAAGACATTATTTGCTTATTAAAATACGCCTTTTTCCAACTGCATATTTGGACGGATATTCTTTATATTCTTCAACCATAACATATCACAAACAGATTGAATATAAAAGCAGATATGAGAATCTAGCCGTCTTCTATAAAGCCAAATATTAAAATATGCAAAAATATGTAAACAATGATACTCACCTCATTAAATTTTTTGGTTCATGGAAAATAGAATTATTTTTCATTAAAATGTTATTTATGAATGTATATGTAAAGTCTATATCAGATTGCACACCATCTTGGGGAAGGGGAAAGGGAGGGAAGTGGAGAAAATGCTCATGAAAGTGAATATTGAAAACTAAAAATAAATTAATTAATAAAAAAAAAAAAAGAAGTGGAAGGGATGGGATCAACCCAGTCATAAAGAATGCTCAACATAGCAAATTGATTTACTTGTCATCTCAAAGCTGGAATAATGTCATGTTCTTGACCCCTCTTAGCCTCCCCAAAATGTTATTTATGCTAACACATTTTAAGGGAATTAATAAATATTTTAAATTATAAGTTTCATTTTCTAGTACAGTAAATAACAAGATATAATTTGCATAAACAAAAGCTCTTTGGGGTCCTCAATAATTTTAAGAGTGTAATGAGGGGCAGTTAGGTGGCACAGTTAAGATGGAGCACAGGCCTAGAGTCAGGAGGACCTGAGTTCAAATCTAGCCTCAGACACTGACTAGTTGTATAACCTTGGATAAGTCACTTAACCTAATTGCTCCCCCCTCCCCCCAAAAAAAGAGTGTAATGGGTTCCTGAAACCAAAAAGTTAGAACTGCTCTGGACAAAGCCACATGAGGGCAAGTTTTTCCTTATATTCAGTCAAAATGTCTCTAGGTAACTCCCACCCAACAGTTCTAGTTCCACTTTTTGGGGCCAAACAGCATGATTCTGATTCTCCAAAAATATTTGAAGACAACTGTCAGGTCTCCCCTTACACCTAATGCCAAGTCTTCTCTTCTCCAGGGTATTCCCAATTCCCTCAATCGACTTTTGTATACCTTGGTGTCCATTCCTCTCACTATTTTGGTGCTCAGTCCTCTAATCATCCTGGTCACCCTTCTCTAGACTCATTCCAATTTGTCATTTTCCTTCCTAAAATGTATTAACAGAGCTAAACATACAACAATCAGAGCTAACTAAATACAAGACTTCAGATATGATGTGGCCAGGATAGAGGGCAGAGGGATGGCTTGTTTTGGAAAAATCTTTTTTTTTTAATGAAATCTACTGCTTTAACATTTTGGCTTCTGTGTCATTGTTTGCGTTTGCAGTTTTGTAGCATGCCCACAACTTTTCCACATGAATTTTTGTCTATTCGTGCTTTCTCTATCTTGTAGTTGATTTTTTAAACCAAAATGAGGACCTAAAATGTTCCTCTATTAAATTTCATCTGTTTAGATCTAACCCATCATTTTAGGCTGTCAAGATCTTTTTGGACCAGATTGTGTCATCCATCTTTTAGCCAGCCCTCCTAACTTCATGTCATCTGCAAATCTAATAATTCTGACATATCAGAACACCTAAGTCACTGATAAAAATGAAAAATAGAACAGAACCTGGCACTCCATGAAACACCACCCTCTTCCCTATTCCTGCTCCCTCTTCTCATTTTTCTTTATTTTCCCATAGCGTTTCCCATTTCTCCTTACCCTTTCTCTGCCCATCTCCTCTTCCTTCTGGAGATTCTCACCTGTGTGCACTGGGGGCTGTTGTCATTGATGTCTAAGACGAACACCTCCACAGGGGTGGACGCCTGGAACTTGCCATCAGAGGCTGTCACCTTGAGCAAATACTTGGCAATGTGCTCCCGGTCCAGGGCCTTCTTGGTGGAGATCTTCCACTCATCCCCAACTCGGCTAATGTCAAACTGGCCCAGTGGATCTCCCTCTGGAGAGATAAGACAGGACCTCATGAGTCAGGCAGCAACGCTTGGTTGGGGGAGGAGGAGAAAGAGGGGAAGACTAGGCTCACTTTATGAAGGTAGCCAATGGCCCAGTGCCATTTTTAGGGTTGTGTCAACCTGCCTAAAGTTCTACTCTTGCAGTTTCATTCATTTGGGTTTAAAAGTCTTTTCCAGCTTCAAGACTAAGTAAAAAGGGGAATCATTCATCTAATTACCCTGAATACCCCAAATGCTCAATGTGGAACAGTGGAAAGAACACTGACCGGAGTCAGAACCCAAATTGATTGAGTTCAAATACCACCTACAAAGTTTAATAACTTTGTGACTTTGGGCAAATAAACTTTAAAATAAGGGGGTTGGACTAGATGGTCTCTGAAGTCTCTTCCAACTTCAGATCTATGTGTCCTGGGAATTTTCTTTCAGTTACCATGTAGACATCCTGGTCAAATTATAACAAGATGACAAGGACATCTCTCAGGTTAATTTTCATCAGTTTATATACTGTGCCTGGCTACTATGACAGACTCCTGCTTAATGGGAGGTCTCAAGAGAAGGTCAAGTTCCCAATCAGATTCTTTTCTCCCTTCTGAAGACAGACATCTTTGCCCTGTCCTGAGTCTAATCAGTGAGATGGATTTGAAGGATGAATTCCAAGTCAGATAGAGGGTTGTACCATCAGGCTAATGAAGCAAAGTAGCCCTAACTCATAGGTCTAGATAGAGCCAAGCTGGTCTGAGGTTTCCTGAGCTCTGACCATGCCCCTTCCTTCAAAGTCTATGCAATGATGTAATGAGGTAGAAAACTAAGGAGAATATCTTTAGGTCAAGTTTGGTAATCAGGCCCAATGCTGAGAGAACATCTCCCACAGCTAGGTAGACTGGAATTGCGCATTGGGAGAAGCATGTCCTCAATGCAACATTACGATGGTGGGGATGCAAGAGGGAATGGAAATGGATGGTGCAATGGTGTAGAAAAGCCATGATCCAGAATTCAGGAGAACCCAGTTTGAGTTAGAATCACTAATTCAGAGCGTGACTCACTTCCCCTTTCTGGGTTCCAGTTTCTTTACATTAAGAGTGGGGATAATAATG
Source organism: Pseudochirops cupreus (assembly GCA_028627135.1). Taxonomy (NCBI): domain Eukaryota; kingdom Metazoa; phylum Chordata; class Mammalia; order Diprotodontia; family Pseudocheiridae; genus Pseudochirops; species Pseudochirops cupreus. The sequence continues at coordinate 310,454,293 of CM053581.1, read as the reverse complement.
TTCCTTTTGACTCATATGAGCGTTATAAGGATAAATGAGACCATGAATAAAAAAAGCTATACAAATTATGCGACACAAGAGTCATGCCTTTAAATATTAAAACTTTTCTGTCATGTTAATTATGCATCTATTATGTGACTAGCCTTGTGCCAGACTAGGGGATACCGAAGAAGATAAGGTTCCTGTCCTCATGGAGCTTATATTCTGGCTGAGAAGACTTGTTATGAGAAGATTCTGGTTATGAGACAACACACTGTCAGGTACAGACGGAAGGGTCTCTAGGAATTCAGAAATAAGAAGGACAAAAGTAAGGCAAGGGGAAGAGAAGAGGGACAAATTAGGGAGTGGAGGTGAGTGGAGGGTAGAAGAGAGAGTATTTCAAGCACAGGAACTATATAAGCAAAAACAGCAATGACCATGGGAGTGCGGGGGGTGCTACGTATATAGGGTCTGTCCTAGATAGAATGAAGCAAAGTGCTATGACTTCCATTAACTGATTAGATCCTCAATTATACACCTGTGAGGAGTCCAGGACAGATATCATTATCTTATTTTACAGGGAAACAAACTGAGGCTCAAAGGCTTGCCCACCAAGATCCCATTATGAAGTAGGAGCAATAGAACCCAGGTCACCTGACCTAACTCAAGGCTCTGTCCACCACACTGCTCTATATTCAAAGCCAGGCCTGATGACCTTACCTGTGATGTAACAGGTGACCTGCCTGTTCTGCTCTGAAATATCTGCATCCAGGGTCCTTAGGGTGACCACGTGTTCTCCAGGGTCACTATTCTCAATCACTGACCCTCTGTAGACCTCAGAGGCAAACTGAGGGGCATTGTCATTCTCGTCTGTGACGGTGACTTCCACCAAGGTTCGGGAAGACAGCTGAATGGTCCGGCCATGATCCGAGGCCACCACATAAAATCTATAGGTCTCTTGCACTTCACAGTCCAGTTCCCGGAGTGTGGTAATCCAGCCATTCTCACCGTTGATGGCAAAGAGATCAGCAGCAGCATTTCCCTCTTCAAGAGCCAGGCTGTATGTTACTTCACCATTAACACCTGTGTCTTGGTCATTGGCAGTAACTTGTATGACTGTGGTTCCCACTGGCATGTTCTCTGTGAGGAAGGCCTTGTATGGATCAGCTTCAAAGACAGGCTTATTATCATTGACATCTTTCACTTGGATGTTGACAGAAGCCAAGGTGATTAAGCCAGTCTCCTTGTGGGAACAATTAGCCATCACATCAATCTGGTACCATTTTGTTGTCTCATAATCAATAGGCTTCCTCACCTTCAGAGCCCCTGTTTCCTGATCCAAGGAGAAGACACCATCTTTATTACTTTCAGGGGTTGTACCTTTCACCAGACTATAGATGATAGGATCTTCAGCAACTGCTTTAACTAGCCCAACCTCGGACCCCTCAGGAAGATCTTCAGATACTGAGAAAGTATATGAAGGCTCAGAAAATTTGGGCAAAGTTACTTCATTAGGGACGACTTGAAGTCTTACTGGGATAAGAGAATCCCAGTGAGGAGGTCCACCATCTTGGGCTTTGATTTTAAAGTTAAATGCCTGATTTTCCAACCCAACCAGGCTCTCTTTGACCTTGACTACACCAGTGGCTGAATTGACCTCAATGACTTCCTCAGCCAAGTCTTCCATTGAGTCTACTGAGTAGGTTACATCTGCATTAGCACCTTCATCTGCATCATAAGCCAGCACCTGAATGACTGGGGAGCCCTTGCTGACATTGGACTGAATAGACACAGTATAATCAGAGGCCTTGAACTGTGGTGGGTTATCATTTTCATCTGTGAGGATGGTCTGCACAGAGCAGAAAGCCACTTTGCCTCCACCATCCCGGGCCATGACCTTAATGGGCATGAGTTTTTCTGTTGGATTTTCTCGATCTAGTTTCTGAAGGGTAGCTATCTGACCCCTGGAGTTGATAGAGAACTTTTCACTAGCCAGTTTGTTGATGATGGTGTAATCTATGGTGCCATAGGGCCCATCATCTGGGTCAACAGCCAATAGCTCGATCACCTTAGTTCCTATCTCAGCGTTTTCTGCTAATTCAACCTCATAGATGTGCTGACGGAACTCTGGACTGTACTTGTTGGCATTCGTGGTATTGATATACACTGGCACAGCAGTCCTGAAGACCCCATCTGAAGCAGCTACCCTCAGTCGGTAAGCAGGATCTAGGTGCTTTCTGCAAAAGTTAAACATGGAAATAATTCCAGATGTGCGGTTGATGATAAAGTGCCGGTCCTCATTGCCTGAGAGAATCAGATACTCTAATCGGGTGGTATCCCCACTGTCAGGGTCCAGAGCCTGAACTTTAATCACCAGGTGTCCACAGGTTGCCAGCTCACTTATGTTGGCCTCATATTGAGGTTGCCTGAAAGCGGGTGGGTTGTCATTGACATCGGATACATTGACAATGATGAGGGTTTCTGCACTGAGTGGGGGTACCCCATGATCCACAGCTCTTACTTTCACATGGAACTGTTGCTGGGTTTCATAATCCAGCTCCTGAGCTGTGGACATCTTCCCTGTGCTTTCATCAATCTGGAAGAATGAGGAATCATCAGAGCCATCCTCTACAATCCAATAAGAGACATCCTTGTTCTGACCAGAGTCTCGGTCGGAAGCCAGTAGTTGGATCACAGGGGTCTGAGCAGGCAAGCCCTCTGAGACCAAAGCAGTGTAGACCAATTGGGAGAAAACAGGAGGGTTATCATTGATGTCTTCTACCTGGACTTCCACTATGGCTTCAGAGAAGGACCCCAGAGCTGTATCAGTGGCTCTAACAGTAAATACATGTTTGGTCTGGGATTCATAGTCCAATGGACCTGTCACAGTCAGTACACCAGTCTTGAAGTCAGCAGTAAACAGTGTCAATGACTCTTCTTCCATAATGTTATAGATCAACCGTAGTCCCTCTGGGCTCCGAGCCTGGGTGTGAAGGATGGGAGTATAGAGAGCAATGTTCTCAGGCACTTGGACTTTATAATGAAGACTCTGGAACAGTGGGTTGGATTTATTCCTCACTGTGACAAGCACATTTTCCTCAGTCTGTAGGGATGGGTTACCTCCATCCCGAGCAATGACTCTCAGGGTATATTTATTTAAGGCTCGATAATCAAAGGGTTTCTTGAGTGAAATATCTCCAAGATAGGGATCAATCCAGAAATACACATAATCCTCTGCAAATGCATATGTGATGGCCCCATTGGCTCCCATATCCAGGTCTGTGGCAGACACCTGGAAAAGGACATCTCCAGGTTCTGTACCATCTTGAATAGCTGTATAATATGGTAAATGCTTGAACTCAGGGGGATTGTCATTGACATCTTCAATGGAGACCCTCACTGCGGCTTGGGCCACCCTTGGAGGATGTCGATCATCCCTCACTTCCACAGCCACTTCATAAATATCTTGCTGCTCACGATCAAATGCCACACCCTTTGTTTGAAGCACACCAACCGACTGGATCATTTGGAACATGTCTGTTCCATTCAAGACTGAGTAAGAGAGAGTATCATTCAGCTGACTGCCCTGAACACCCAGAATGATCAAAGCTTGTGTGTGTCGAGAGTTCTCTTTCACAGTTACTGTATAGACATCATGGTCAAATTTTAATGTGGTAATAGGAGCTTCAGTCAGGTTAATTTTCACTACTGAGGTATCCTGGTGTAAGCCGTCAAAAGCCTTCACAGTGAGGTCACAAGAATGGCCCAGAAGAGCCACATCCACCACAGAGATGAGACCAGTGACTGGGTGAATAACGACAGCATCATTGGCATTTCCAGCAACAATGCTGTAAGTCACCTCTGAGTCAGCATCAATGGCCTGAACTTGAAGGAGCTCCATCCCTGGATGGACTGGCAACAAAACTTTCACCTCATACAGATCCTTTGAAAACACTGGAGGAGAATCATTCACATCTTTAACGTGGATTGTGACCCTGGCAGGCCTGGAGGCAAATAAGATGGGGTTTCCTTGGTCATGGACATGGATGCTGAAGCTGAAAGCAGGGATATGCTCATAATCCATCTCCATCACAGTTGTGAGGGTCCCCATGCTGGGATTGATTCTGAAAAACTTTAAGGCTTCCCGCTCTAGAATCTCATAGACCAACAAGGCATTGGCGTCTGTGTCAGCATCAGCTGCACGGACCACAAGAGGGTGATTGTATTCACCCAGAACCATGCTGTGGATTGGAGCAGCTTCGCTGATATGGCCTACAAAAGAAGAATTTGCAAAAACAGGAGCATTGTCGTTCTCATCAATTATGTACACGAGCACCAAGACATCGGCAAAGGCCCCCACCATATTGCTGCCACGGATTTTTAGCTGGTAAGAGGAGACTTTTTCATGGTCCAGATTCTTCTGCGTGGAAATAAGGCCAGAATAGGAGTTTATGGAAAACACACCATCTTTGTTTCCCTCTCTCATCTCATAGGTGACTTCAGAGGTACTCACGGCTGAGACTAATAAGAGAGGAGAGCCGGTGGCAACAGATTCAGGGATCTCTGCAAAATACTCAGCCATGGAGAAGACGGGGGCACTGTAGTCAGAGGGGTGGATGTGAATTGTCACAGTGGCTGTGTCATGCAACGGGGGCGACCCTCGGTCTTCAGCCTTCACTGTTAGCATGTATTGGTCCTGAGGCATCAGGTTGAGTTTTTGAATCACTGTGATGATTCCCAGGTGGGGGTCAATGCTGAAGAAACTCTCACTGTTCCCTGAAATAAAAGATAAGACCACATGAAATTTGTTGTGCCTTCAAAAGGCAACCCTGACTTCTCTTTACAGAGAATGCTATAAGTAAACTGGGCCACTAAAGCATTCCAAGGTCCAATCAATATTCTGAGTCTTTCCCAGTTCCTTAACTCCACATCACAAGATTCTCCCCCTCCCTCCCAAATGTACTGCACTTGGCTGCCTCCATGCCATTGATAAAATCTGTTCCCTATTCATAGAATGCCTTCGTCCCTCTTTCTACCATCTCTGACCATTAATCTTTCTATCAAGGCCCAACTCAGGAGAGATCTCCTTCAGGATGCCTTTCACACTTCTTGTGTATATTTGTCACATTCTAATTTGTACTGAATTTATCTGCAAACATTTTTCTCTGTATCTATTGGACTGGGACCCTAAGATGACCAAGTGTCTTAGATATTCAAATCGACAGCATAACTTAATTTGACAAACATTTGCTAAGTACGTGTTTTGTACTGAGCACTGTGGCTCAGGGAGGTCACTGGATGGTGTAGCGGACAGAGCACTGGGCCTGCAGTCAGGAAGGTGTGAGTTCAAATTTGGCCTTAGGTACCTACTAGCTGTGTAACCCTGGGCAAGTCATTGAACTTCATTTACCTCATTTCCTTCAGCTGTCAAATGGAGATAATAACAGCACCTACCTCCCAAGGTGGTCGTGAGGATCGAATGAAATATTTGTAAAGCATTTTCACACAATGCCTGGCATGAAGTAGGCACTGCATCAGTGCTAATTTCCTTCCCACCACCTTTCCATGTGCTGGTTGCGAGAAGAAATACAGAGCTAAGCAGAGAGACAGGACACAAACCTAGACAGCCGTCATGCACACACATGACAGTGTCTGTCGTGTGCAGGACAGGATGTGACAAGGGCATCAGGGAGGCAGCTAAAGGACGAGGAAGTATCTGACAGGAGAAGAGGAAGGAGGTGGAGCATGAGGGGCAAAGGTAGAGAATGGGAAGGGCCAGAGCACGTCCAGAGACAGAGCCACCGCCTTTGGCTGGGGGGCAGGGTGAACGGAGAAAAGAAAGATGAAGTCATGCTGGAAGTCAAGCGTCTCCAAACTGTGGTGGGCCTTGAATGCCAGCATAAGGATTCTGACATTTACTTCTAGTGCCCCCAGTGCCTGGCACAATTCCCTGCACAGTTGTTATTTACTAATAAATCCTGAATTAACTAATTAATATTGAAAAACCAAGGCTGGCATGAATCTTTGCAAAAAAGGTACGAAATTTATTAGTGTAAAAATCACAACAAGGGCATTTCAAAGGGATTAAGCATTTATATAGCACCTACTACATGCCAGGCAATGTGCTAAATGCTTTGCAGATATTATCTAATCCTCACAGCAACCCTGAGAGGCAGGCGCTTGTTATCCTCACTTTACAGCTGAAGAAACTGAGGCAAACAAGCTAAATTACTTTGCCCAGGATCACACAGCTGGGAAGCATCTGAAACCGGATTTGAATTCAGGTCTTCCTGATTCCAGGCCCAGGGCTCTATCCACTGTTCCACCCTGCCGCCTCAATGGTGCCTGCCTTTGGAAGAGCTCCAATGCACATATGTGTATGTGTACCGTGAGCCTGTGTTTCATACTTACATTTCAAATACTTTAAGAATCTGTGACTTTGTGACTCTGTCAGTATGGTATTCTCCTTCCATCAAGGCAACACATAACTCTTCTGAACTTATTTTGGCTGATCCCTCAGACAACTGATACAGCATCTTTCAACAGGCCCCCACTCATAGTCTTTCCAGTCCTCCTGGCACCTACCAGGCCTTGTGTTCCACTGGAACAGTTTTCAAGAGCTCAGGGTTGCCTGCATGCCCACCTATATGTATGTAAACCTGTACTTACCTTAATAATTCAAGGATTTGTGATTTTATTGGTGTAGGAGTATTAATTCAAGTCCCTATGGGCACCAAAGACTGTCTTGGTGTTGTAATCTACTATTGCTCAGAAATTTATTGACATGTTCTAGCTCTACAAAGTGTGGTTCTCTTTGGCTCATGGTAATTCTAGACTAAGACTCGGAAGCAAGTACTTGGCTGGTTATCCAGCAATCCATGCACTCTTAAGCCTCCCACTAAGCTGCTCACCTGCCTGGAGAGAGTACTGAACTTGGCCATTTAATCCTCGGTCAACATCCAGGGCTCTGACCTGCAACAGCTCTGTGCCCAGGGTGGCTGTGTTGGAAGTAGTTGTCTCATAGTGGAGCTGGGTGAAGCTAGGTGGGTGGAGGTTACAATCTTCTATTTGGATGGTCACCCATACAAAATTCCTCTTGATGGGTATTTCCTGATCCCGAACCTAGAAAACCAAAGAAGAAGGATCAGATTAATAGCAGGTAGCATAAGGAAAATCTTTCTGCTGGGCCACAAGAAAGGGAAGCAGGGAAATTAAAAAGGTTTTCCCTCTGAAAAGGTTATAAATAGACAACTGAAAGTATATATTACTAGAGAGAGATCAAAGGCTGGATAGAAACCACTTGCAAGAGCTTGTGATGCAAGCTGTCTTAAGGAAAAGAGACTCTAAGTCAGAAAGTACATAGTGAATTAGAGCTATTACAACTTGGTGAAAACTTGAATTAAATTAAGCAGTGATTGATAACAGTGAAAGGTTAGTGACAAAAACTTACTTGTACCTAGAGTTTTTAAAAATTCCTTTAAAATTTAACTCTAATCATTGTACTACACTATTCTGCTCATATGATTTCTCTGCTCAGAAATCTTCAATGGTTCACCATTGACTAGGTGCCTTTTCCTAATGTTCAAGGGCATAATTTGCCTCCAGCCTTTATTTCTAGTCTTACTTCCATATTTTGTACACCTTCACATACTCTATAATCAAGTTGAACAGTAGTATTTACCATCCCTGTCATTGCTCAACTGTTTCAGTTATGTCCGATTCTTCATGACCCTTTCTAGGTTACCTAGGCAAAGATACTTTGGAGTGGTTTGCCATTTCCTTTCCCAGCTTATTTTACAGAAAAGGAAACTGAGTCAAACAGAGTTAAGTGACTTGCCCAGGGTCACGCAGCTAGTAAACGTCTGAGGGTGGATTTGAATTCAAGTCTTTCTGACTCCATGCCTAATGGTCTGGCCATGTTTACCATCCCTACCCCTTCTGATATTGCCTTGTTCTATCTCTGTGCCCTTCCTCATGCTGTCTTCCATACATGGGGAGGGGAGGGGGTGAAGAGAGAGAATCTCCTCTCCTTATCTGAGTCTCTAAATTCTATGTCCAATATTTAATTGTCCAATATTTCAACTCTGACATTATATGTTTCTATGTTAGAGAAGAAAAGGGGAACAGATCAGAATCATTTGCATTTGACTTTGATATGTAGTCAGAGGTAGCCCGGCTTTTGGTTAAAAGACACGGTGTGACACTGTATGTATTGAATGCTCTGAGGGAGAAGACGGCAGTGTCTGTGATTACATGGGAACTTCTGCTAGGCACTGATACAGTTCAGGCTTTGGGAGTTTGGGAGTGGAGAAGAAGGGGTGGGGGGTAACAGACTGTTGCCTAGCAGAAATCCTGGTTTTCCATGTGTTTTTTCTCTGTCTCTATGTAGATCTGTAAGCTGGCTCACAAGTTTCATTCTTGCTATTTCTTTCTCTCAAAGAGATGAAAAATAAAAGTATTTCAAACTGTAAGAGACTTTACAGGTCATCTATTTCCATCTCCCAATTTTACAGACGAGAAAAATGAAGCCCAAGGTTGAATGTTGGGGAGGAGGGTAGGCAAGAATGGGAACATGCCTAGGATTCAAGTCCAGATCTTTTGATTCAGATCCAATGATCTTTTTATTACATTCTGTTGCTTTAAGGCTTAGAAAGCATAGAATGAGAGTTGTGACACATCTGGGCCCCACCTGGCACATGCCAAGTGTCTCTGACGCTAAAAGTTCTTCTTCTTGTTATTATTCAGTTGCATCCCTCTCTTATAATAACCCCATTGGGGGTTTTCTTGGCAAGGATCATGGAGCGGTTTGCCATTTCCTACTCCAGTTCATTTTACATATGAAGAAATTGAGGCAAAACGGGTTAAGTGGCTTGCCCAGGACCACACAGCTAATAAGTGACTGAGGCCAGATTTTAACTCAGGAAGACAAGTCTTCCTGATTCCAGGCCCAGCTCTCTATCCACTGCACCACCTAGCTGCTTGTTATTAGAGGAGACCCAACCAAATAAATCAGCAGCCACGGGGGATTCTTGAAGCTGGAGAACGTCACTGGAAGCTTTAAGGTACAAAGACTATTGCCACTGCTGTCTAAATACTCTGGTTCCTAGGGATAAAAATGCTAAAACTACTGAAACTTTTGTAAGAAACTTAGGCATATCAGAAAGACAATGGTCAAAAGGCGATCATCATTTGACCTGCTAGATTGTTAGGCATTTATTTCCAGTCATCACAGCCTCTATGCAGAAGCACACTTCCACAATGCTGAGGCTGGATTTGGGGTCACTTCCAGACAAGAAACGAGGACATGGGCTAGCCCCTGGGGTAAAGGACACTTCAATGTCAGATTCCATCGGAAATACTGTGAAGGCCCTTGATGCAGAAAGATAAGGGCATGTTTGGATCTGGTCACTTTTTTTCTCCTCTTTCCCAGGTTCTTTATCTCATGCATAGACCACGATGTCCCCAGTCTGTCCCCTAGAGGACAGGAACAGATATGCAATATGATGTAATACAGCAGTTCTCAATGTGTGGTCTGGTGACCCATAAGGGTTCCCAGGATCCTTTCAGGGGATCCATAACATCAAATTCATAACATCCATAACATCTATTTTCATGATACTAACACATTCTAATTTCTAACACCATAAATATTGATAGATATAGCCTGCATAAACAAAAGCTAGTTGGAGGGTCCCCAGTAATCTTAAAGAATGTAAAGGGGTCCTGAAATAAAAAGTTGGAGAACCATTGATGTAATGGAAAAAGTACTGGCTTTGGAGTGGAAATCAAGCTCTGCTACTAATTATCTATTCGAATTTGGGTAAATAACTACCCTTCTCTGGGTCTCAGTGTCTTCATTTGTAAAATGAGGGGGCTGTGCTAGATGACTTCTAAGGTCCCTCCCAGACAACTAGATGGCTCAGTGGATAGAGTGCTGGGCCTGGAGTCAAAAGGACCTGAATTCAAATCTGACTTCAGATACTTACTAGCTGTGTGACCCTGGGCAAGTCACTTAACCTCTGCCTTAATTCACTAGAGAAGGATGTAAATCACTCCAGTATCTTTGCCAAGAAAAGCTCATGCACAATATTGGCATGGTATGGTTCATGGGGTCATGAAGAGTCAGACGTGACTGAAGAACAAAGGCTCTAGTTCTAAATCCTATGAGACCTATCAGAAAACCTCTCCTTATTCAAGATGCAATGCAGATGGCATGTCTTCCATGAAGTGTTTTCCCTGATTCTCCCAGCTAGAAGTGACTTCTCAGACTCTTCATACAATTTTTCTGGGCCTTCCCCTCTGCACTTCTCGTATGGCATCTTATTTGTGTGCATATCTCATCCTCTTGTTAAACTGCAAGCTCCCTGAAGGCAGGATCTATTCCTTATTTAAAACAGTACCATGTACCCTTCATCAATGTTGACTGAATTTTTGTTATTTTTATAAATATGGCAATTAATGATTGCTACAGAGGCAGGAGGGTGTAGCAGATAACAGAGCCAGCTTTGGAACCTGAGTATGTTACGCCTTGGACACATTCTCCTGGGCAAGATTTAACCTCTCCAGCTACTCCCAGGAAAACCACACATCTAGTCACCCTCCTTCTCCTCTCCCTATGCTCACCTGTTTTAATAGTTCTTGTCTTACATAAAAAGCTGTCAGCACACTGACTACAGCAATATAAAATATAAAGGACAGAGAGAGAGAGAGAGAGAGACAGAGAAACTTTACAAGTATACAGACGGGAAAAGGGCAAAGAAATTGTTACTTACGTTGTTTTGATAAAAGTTATTGTGTTAGTATTTTCCCAACTAAAATTGAAAAAGTGATTTTTTATTATTTTACTTGAAGATTAACTACATTTTACATTTGTTTATTTGTAAAGAATATTGATAAGTTTAAAAATAAAATTCAATTTTAAAAATTTAAATAAAAATAAGATTTTTTTTAATTTTGAAAAGTAGAAACGTGCTATGATGTTTGGTTGTACCTGTCCACCTTGTGGTGATTTGTCCAAATTGCAGTTACGGTGACTTGGAGAAAACAGTGGAAAATTTGTCCTTCTATGCCTTAACCTATACAATGATAGAAAACATCATAACATCCTAGAATTCCTGGAGTCTTTTTCTTTCCTCTTTAGATGAGACATTCCTGGGAGGCTGAGGTTGAGTTGTTTCACTTGACACAGACAATAGCAGACAATAATAACAGCTAGTATGGACAGAGCATTGGTCCCAGCATCAGAAGGAGCTGAGTTCAAATCAGGCCTTAGACACTTACTGTGTGACCTTGGGCAAGTCACTTAACTCCAATTGCCTCCTAAATAAATAAATAATAGCTCACACTTATGTAGTACTTTACAAATATTACCTCATTTGATCCTCACAACAACCCCAGCAGGTAGGTGTTATTATTATCCCTAATTTACAGATAAGGAAACTGAATCAGGCAGAGGTTAAATGACTTTCCCAGAGTCACACAGTCAGTTAAGTATCTGAATCTGGATCTGGACTCAGATCTTCTTGACTCCTGGCCCAGGCCTCTCTCTGCTCTGCCACCCAGCTGTCTAAGAACAAACCTTTGTAGATGAACATGTCCCTGCTTCTCAAAGAGGCTTATGTTCTGGTCTGTGAAGGAATCCTCAGCTTAATCAGTAAGCTGTTACTTTCTTTATGAAAATTAAAGGTCACCATTCCAAGACCCACAGCCTTGAACGGAGCCTGGACTAGGGCTCCGGGCTCAGACGTTCCAGGTTGTACCACTCACCTGCAAGTCAGGATGGTACAGAAAGAGGAGTGAGCTGCGAGACAGACGACCTAGACTTCTGTCCTCCCTCCACCACTAATTCACCACCTTATCGCCTCCGTTTCCTCACTACCAAAATGAAGACAACTGTACCTATTCTTCCACTCTCACAGAGGTGGCACAGAGATTAACACAAGGAGGTAATAGACGTGAAAATACTTCATACAGGATAAAGTAGCTTAACAAAATAATGGATCATTATATTGTCATTACTGTTATTGCTGTTATCAGGAAAACACATCCTTCAGGAGTCAGCAGTTCCTCCAAGACTCCATCTAGTTGTATTTTCAAATAAACATGTCCTTAAATGTATGCCCACTTTCCCAGAGGACTCACCATAACAGTCAGGACATGACGGCTGAGGCCTGAGCCCAGGTCCAGTTTTCCCACAGTCACCAGCGAGCCACTGCTTGGATCAAGCTGGAAAAGCTTGGTACTGCGGGTGTCCACACTTCCCTGGATTGTGTAGACAAGGTTCTTGCCCTTGTCTTGGTCTGTGGCCTGGACTTGGAGAAGCTCTAACCCCGGGGGAGTATCTTGGGGTACCTTCACCTCATACTGAGCTTCCAGGAACTGGGGTCGATGCTGGTTGATGCTGATCAGATGTATAAAAACCTGGGAAATTTGAGACAGAGGAAGAAATAGAGACAAATATTCCTTAAAAAATCTTAGGAGCCAAAAGAGACTTTATACAGTTTCTATTCCAACCTCCCAGCCAATGCAGGAATCTTCCTGCAGCATCCCTGGCAGGCTGGCCATCTCAGCTCTGTCTGAAGACCTCCAAAGGTGGGTATCTCACTGCCTATCATGGGTCCATTTTACTATTCAGTGGCTGTTATAAAGTGCTTTCTTATCAATTGAAAACTGCCTCCTAGCAATGTGCATCCATTGTTCATAATTTTGCCCGTTAGATCCACACAGGATAAACCAAGTTCCTCATGAGTAGGAGACCTTAAAGTCAGGGGTTAGCCCTAACCCCAATACTAGCACCTGTCTCCATCTTGGTGGTCTCATCATAGTTCCTCCAACAACCACCATCTGTATTGATAATATTAGAGTTCACTCACTAGAAGCAAACAGTTGAACTAGATCACCCCTTGGGGGTGCCTGTTCATTTGGGAAAATCCATCATTAGTCACATTCTTCCCTATGCTGACACTCCCCATGCTCTTGCCAGTCTCATCCTGGGAATTTTCAGCTGTGGCCACAGATTTGTTACAGCTATGGATTCTAGCCTGGTGAGTCACTCCCACAATCCCATACTGGAGTGGCATAGAATCTCTGCCCACAGATAGGTGGGAAAGTGTGGCCTGAGCTACAGGTTGGAGGAGGGGCAGGGCCAACCAGATGCTCTGCCCCTGAATTGTCCAGTGCTATCCACTGTTTCTGTTTCCATTTGCCTTCCCAATGGTGCCACCTCCCCTTTGGGAATCCAGGACCATCATACTCTTTTCTCTCTTCTGATCAAATGCTATTCTCAAAAAACTTACAAAATCATAGAATCTCAGAGAAGAAAAAGACGTCAGAGATCAACAAATTCAGTCCCTGCTCCAGCAGGAATCTACTCTAGAACGTGAATGTTTCTGGTCATTAGAAAGGTTCTTCTCATCTTGAGCAGAAATCTGTGCCTGCATTGCACACCCTTTCCTCCTAGTTCTGCTCCCCACAACTGTGCAAAATAAGGCTAATCCAGGATGGGGAAACTATGGCTTCTAGGGCACACGTGGCCCTCTAGGTCCATAAGTGCAACTCTTAGACCGAATCCAAACTTTACAGAACAAATCCTCTTAATAAAAGAATTTGTTCTGTAAAACTTGGACTCAGTCAAAAGGTCAAGCCCAAGGTCCTAGAAGGCCACATGTGGCCTCAAGGCTACAGGTTCCCCCCCCTGGGCTAATCCTTCTTCCACATGATAACCCTTGGGATACCAGAAGACGGCCACCATGATCTCCATACGTTTTCTCTTCTTCCACATGATAACCCTTGGGATACTGGAAGACGGCCACCACGTTCTCCATACGTTTTCTCTTCTCCTTGCTAAACATTCTTAGTTCCTCCGAGGGATCTCCCTAGGATATGGTACCCGATCCCTCACTATCCTGGCCGCGCTCCTCTGGACATGCCCCACCGTATCAGAGCTCTTCGTACAATGCCTCACTCCGGACCAAGCACATTGCATTGCAGACATGGCCTGGCCAGACTACTGCGTCCCTTGTTGCGGACACCTTGCCTATATTAATGCTGCTTATTAACTGATTATTTTTTTTGGCTGCCTCATCACATTGTTGACTAAAGTTTAATTAATAATGATGGCTAACATTTGTATTGAGCTTACTGTGTTCTGGGCACTGTACACTTTGCAATTATTATCTCATGTGATCCTCACAACAACCCAGAGAGGTAGGTGCTGTTATTGTCCCATTTTACAGATGAGGAAACTGAGGCAAACAGAGGTGAAGTGACTTGCCCAGGGTCATGCAGCTAATAAGTGTCTGAACACAAGTCTTCCTGACTCCAAGCCCAGCATTCTACATACTGTACCACCCAGCTGCCCAAGATTTGACACTCCAGAAATAGATTTTTTTTTCACATACATTTCCCATCTACTACTCACCCAGTAGATATTCTGAACCCAGATAAGGACATCGCATTTGTCCCTATTAAATTCCATCGTATCACATTTGCTCTATCACTTTGGACTGATCATTTGATCTCTTAGGGTGCTAGATCTATCATTCACTGTGTTAACTACCACTCCCATGAATCTGATAAGCATGCTACCTTTGCTGTTACCGTGGATAAAAATGCCTGGGAACGCACGGTCAAAGACAGATCATGGGCAAGTGGCCTAACTTCTGCTAGTCTCAATTTCCTCAACTGAAAATGAGGGTCCTAACACACCTCCATTGCAGGGTTATTGTGAGGCTCAAATGAGGTAATGTTTGTAAAGAGGCACCTGGTACACAGTGGGTGATATCAGTATGTGGTTACTCCCTTCCCTTCCCTTCCCCTGGCACACACCTCTAGAGACCTCCCTCTGACATCATACATTTATACTCAGGTCTAAATGACTAATAATCGCTTAATGTGTGAGATAGCCTAACCAGAATTAATTAGCATTTCAATAGGGAACAAAACCTTCCCCCCAAAAGAAAGGATATCTAGTTGCAATAATGATAGTTAATGCTTATTATGTAGCTCAGTCTGCAAAGAGTTTTACAGATATTCTTTCCTTCTATCCTCACTGCAGCCCTGGGAGATAGGTGCTATTACTGGCTCCATTTAAAGATGAGAAAACTGAAGCCGGCTGAAATTAAGTGATTTGCCCAGGGTCACACAGCTAATAAATGTCTCAGGTCAAATTTGAACTCAGGTCTTTCTGATTCCAGGCACAGTGCTCGATTCCCTGTACCACTTACCTGCCCCTAAGATTCTGTCTCTACGAAATTCTGGTAGAATTTTATGGGTCAGTGGCAGGCTGATAGGGACAACCTTTTATGGGATACAGGAGTGTTGCCTTTTACCCCTTCAGATCGTGGGGCCCCGCTAGCCTACCTTTAGGGAGAGTCTTAATGGCCAGGAAGTTAATGTGACCTCAAATCACCTGGTCAAGATGCATGGTCTCTAGAATGAGGGAGCTAATACCCACCGTACTCTGCCCTGCTCACCACACCTTGAATTCTTTGTCCAGTTCCCGGTACCATATTTTAGGAAATGCATTTTGTAAGCTGTAGAATGTTCATAGGAGGGGTAAACAGTATCACGAGGGCCTGGAGACTCAGGCATATGCCAATAACCCAGTGAAGGAAATAAAACTGGAAAAGAAAAGGCTTAAGAGAAACACGGTTAATGTCTTCTCCTATCTGAAGGGCTGTATTTTAGAGATTATAGATTTAGACCTAGAAGTGACCTTAGACCATTGTTTTAGAGTTATTTTTACAACTGTGGCTGAGTCAGGAATCAAATCCAAGTCTACCGACACCACTCTTTCTGCCACACTATGCAGCCTCTCATCCCACCTTAGACTTGTCCTGTTTAGCCCTGGGAGGCAGAACTAGAAATACTAGGTGGAAGCAGATTTACAGTTCATATGAGAACAAAACCAAAACCAAAACCAAACTTCCCAACAACTGGTCCTGAGGTAGAATGGGCTGACTCAGGAGAAAGGGAGCTTCCCATCTCTAGAGATCTTCAAATAGAAGCTGGATGACTGACTACATGCTAGGAATTTTGTAAAGAGGGTTCCTGCTCAAGTGTGCTTTGGGCTAGATGACCTAGCTTGGGTCATAGGCAGCTGGTAGCACAGCAGATAGAATGCTAGACCTGGAGTCAGGAAAACCTGGGTTCACATCTGGAGTCAGACACTTACTGGCTGTGTGACTGTAAGTCATTAAACTTCCATTTGTCTCAGTTTCCTTATCTGTAAACTTGAGATAATAATAGCACCTACCTCCCAGACTTGTTATGAGGATGAAATGAGATAATATTTGTGAAGCCTGGCTCACAGTAAGCAGGTACTATATAAATGCTGGCTATCATGATGGTGATTTCTGAGGTCCCCCTTACACTAAGATTCTGTGGAATCTCATCCACAATGCATTCTAAGTGGCTACCCAGCTATGGATGAGAGATGTATTCTTAACCAAAGAGGCAATTACAAAAAATAAAACTGATCACTCTGATTACATGAAATTATAAAGTTTCCACACAAACAAAATTAATGCATTGAGGATAAGAAGGGAAACGGTCAAGTGGAAAAAAACAATTTTTGAATCAAATTTCTCTGATGAGAGTTTGGAATCTAAGGTATATAAAGAAATAATGTGTGTGTGTGTGTGTGTGTGTGTGTGTGTGTGTGTGTGTGTGTGTGTGTGTAAAATCAAAAGTCATTCCCCAATATATAAGTGGCTAAAGGATATGAACAAATACTTCTCAAAAGAGCTACAAATCATTAACAACTATAAGAAAGAATACCCCAAATCACTACTAATAAGAGAAAAGCAAATCAAAACAACCCTGAAGTTTCATCTCACGCCCAGCAAATTGGCAAAGATGGCAAAAATGTTAGTTATTACTAAAAATGGCAAAAAATGGGAATGATCAACGTTGGAGGGGTTACGGGAAGATAGACACACTAGTGCATTGCGGGTGAAGCTATGAATCAGTATAACCCTTTTGGAAAGCAATTTGGAATAATACCAATAAAATAACTAATCTGACCATACTCTTGAATCCAGATATTCCCCCAGCAGGTTTATACCCCATGGAGGTCTTTGACAAGAAAGTCTCTATCTATGCTGAAACAGTTACAGTAGCACTTTTTGTGAGAGCAAAGAATTAGAAACAAAGCAGCTACCTGTTGATCAGAAAATGGCTACACTTGACTGTAATGGGAAATTCTATTCTATAAGAAACAACGAATATGATGAAAATTAGAGACTCATGGAAAGATTTACACGAGCATCAGGTAAGATACCACTAACTGAAAGGAATATGACCTCCAGATCCTCCAAGACATCCAAGCCTAAACAGCCAAGAATAAATATTGCCAGATAAGGGAAAATGACTCAACATGTGATCAGGCAGAGTACTCTCTGGAACCCCAAGAGAACATGGAACCACAGCAGAACGCTCCCAAGTGGTCTAAGAGGGAAACAAGAATCGTGAAAGCAGAATTTAGGGCCTGCAGAGCAGAAACTGGGAAGCTAGGATAGAGCACTGGGCCTAAAGTCAGGGAGACTCCTCTTCCTGAGTTCAAATCTGGCCTCAGACACTTATTAGCTGAGTGACCCTGGGCAAGTCATTTAACTCTGTTTCCCCTCAATTTCCTCACATGCAAAATGAAGAAGACAATGGCAAACCATTACAGTATCTTTTCCAAGAAAACCTCAAATGGGATGAGGAAGAGTCAGACACAACTGATACACCTGAACAACAACAGCAAAAAAAAAAAACTTGAATCCACTATGGGGGAGGGGGGAGAAAGAGAGACGGGGGGGAGGAGGGAGGGAGACAGAGAGAGAGACAGAGAGACAGAGAGAGACAGAGACAGAGAGACAGAAACAGAGAGAGAGTCAGAGACAGACAAAGACAGAGAGAGAGACAAAGAGAGACAGAGACAGAGAGACAGAGACAGAGAGACAGAGAGACAGACACAGACACAGAGAGAGAGACAGAGACAGAGACAGAGAGAGACAGAGAGACAGAGACAGAGACAGAGAGACAGAGACAGAGAGAGACAGAGACAGTGAGACAGAGACAGAGATGGAGACAGAGAAACAGAGATGGAGACAGAGAGACACAGAGAGAGACAGAGACAGAGAGACACAGAGAAAGACAGAGACAGAGACAGAGACAGACAGAGAGAGACAGAGACAGAGAGACAGAGACAGAGAGAGAGAGACAGAGAGAGAGACAGAGACAGAGAGAGACAAAGCGAGAGAGACAGAGAGAGGGAGAGAGAGAGAGAAAGAGAGAGGGAGGGAGAAAGAGAGAGAGAGAAGGAGGGAGGGAGGGAGACAGAGAGAAAGAGAGAGAGAGAGAGGAAGGGAGGAAGGGAGAGGGAGAGGGAGAAGAAGATGGAGAGGGACAGAGAGAGAGAGAGAGAAAACAATTGAAAAACAAATAGAATTAAAGAACAATCTGGAAGAAAAGATGCAAAAAAGCAATAACATTAAAAGAAAAAATATTTTTAGATGGGATGTTTCTCTGGGAGGAGCGAGATACTGAAGGTGTAAAATATCTAAATAGATCTTTTAGAAATTATTTTAGGGCTTGAAAAGTACAATTTTTGATCCTTCCCTCACATTCCCCACCTACTCAGGGGCTGAGGAAGACCCCTGGTGGAATATTCATGAAAATCTGGACAGTGATTCCTGTGGGTTTTGTGAACACTATGACAATCAGATGCAAATGACCCCCAAATCAGCATGAAGCTTAGTACATTTCCAGTAGAACCATAACAGTGACAAGGGGTCCACTGCATAAAAGAATAACTCTTTATCCATACTTTGGCCTATAATTTCTCTTTAAGGAAATACCTCTTTTTATGAGAAAAACTTTAGTGAGAAGGTGCTCAATAAATACTGGTTCAGTGAAGATGGAACAGAAGGGGGAAGAGGAGGAAGAGAAGGGAGAACCAGCCAGTAAACACTAAGTGCCTTCTCTGTGCCTGGCACTGAGCCAAGCTCCAGGGGATTCAAAGAGAGGTAAAAGGCAGTTGCGGCTCTCAAGAAGCTCATGGTCTCATGGGAGAGACAATACAAAAATGACTATGCATAAACGAGAAATGTACAAGACATAATAATATAATATTATAATAATACTGTAATATAGAAAATATAACAATATATACAAGAAATAATTAACAGAGAGGAGCCATTAAAAAGAAGAAGAACTGGGAAAAGCTTCCTGTACAAGGATATCTCTAAAGTCTGGACACATAGGAAATCTCATTACGCATATTTTCAAGAAATGAAATGAATGAAATTTTCAACATTTTATTTAATTAGTATAAATGAGATTTCATGGGAAGACATAGGAGATACAAGGAAATCTTACTAATTATTTTAATTTAATTAATCTCATTAATATGGAAATTAGTTTCCAATAGCTAATGAAAGTTTTTATTCCATATGAAATTGTCATGGCTAAAATTTATGCTAATTAAACAACATGTTGTTGAAAATTTCATTCATTTCATTTCTTGAAAATATGCATAGTTAATGAGATTTCCTATGTGTCCAGACTTTAGGGACACCCTGTAGAAGAGGGGACTTTAGCTAGGAATTGAAGGAAGCAAGGAGGTGGAGATGAGGAAGAGAATCGCAGGCATGAGGGATGGCCAGAGAAAATGCCCAGAGTCGGGAAATGGGGTATTTTGTTTGAGGAGCAGCAAGGAGCCTGTTGTCACTGGATCAAAGAGAACAGGGGGAAGAGGAGTCTAAAGAATAAGAAGCCTGGCTACGTTGTGGGGTCAGGGAAAATTCTGGGACAGATCATGAAGGGCTTCAAATGCCAAACAAAGGATCTTCTGTTTGATCCTGCAGGTGGTAGAGAACCACTGGAATTTATTGTGTGGGAAGGATGGTCAGATGCGGTCAGACTTGCATTTTAGGCAGATCATTTTCAAGAGCTGAGTGGAGGATGGACTACAGTGGGGAGCAACTTGTTGCCGGGCAACCAATAATCAATGAATAAACCATTAAGCGCCCGCTATGCACCAGGTACTGGAGGCTATTGCAATAGTCCAGGTGTCAGGTGATGAAGGCCTGCATCGGGGGTGGCAGTGTCAGAGAAGAAAAGAGAGAATATTTGAGAGATGTTACAAAGGTAAAACTGGCAGGCCTTGGCAACAGATTAGAGGTAAAAGTGAAGGTAAGAGAGAGTGAAAAGTCAAGGACGACCCCTAGGCCATGAGCCTGGGGAACTGAGAAGATAGTGGTACCCTTGAGGGTAATAGGGAAGCTTAGAAAGGGGGAGACTTGGGGGGCATAGATAATGAGCTCAGTTCCGGACACGCCGAGATTAAGATGTTGCAGGATATCCAGTTTGAGATGTCGAACAGGCAGTTAAAGAAAAGAAAAAGAGTGAAGGGGAAGAGTAGTAGGAGTGAGAAGAGAAGAAATTAAGGGAGACAAAAGAGGAAAAGGAGGAAGGAATAAATGAGAGAGAGTAGCAAAAGAAAGATGATAATAGCATCCCAAGATCACAGATTTAGAGCTGGAAGGAGCCCTCAAGTCCACCAAGTCCTGTACCCTAATTCTACCAATGAGGAAACTGAGGCCCAGTGAGTTAAGCGGCTTGCCCATGGTAAAGGCCTGAGGCAGGATTGGAACTCCAAGTCCAGAACTTTATCCACCGCAAAGTGTGAGGAAGAAGAGTTGGGAGGGACGTGGAGGAAGGAGAAGGTAAAAAGAGCAAGTGGTATTAAAAAAAAAAGAGGAGAAGGAGAAGAGAGGGGAGAGGAGAAGATGACTGAGAGGAGGAAACAGGATGCAAAGGAAGGTGGGGCAGGGGGGTGGAGGAGTGATAGAAGAAAGAACTGCCCAGCTCTGCCTGTCAGGGGGCCTGGCCAGCTCTTACCTGGGTGGTGACCGTGCGGGAGCCATCCGTCACCTCCACCATCAGGTTGTAGCTTGCCTTCCTCCTGGAGTCCAGGCGCCTGGCAATGACCACGCTGCCCGTGGTCATCTCAATGTCAAAGTCCATGTCCTCGTCACCACCTACGTGTAAGGAGGGAGTGGGAAGTGAGACAGAAACAAGATTGATGGGCTCTGGTCAAGGAAGACTGAGGTTCCTCACTGCCGCAGGGCTCCATCCAGCAAGCCCCAAGGCTTGTGTGTATGTGTGTGTGTGTGTGTGTGTGTGTGTGGTGGTGGTATTGTTGTTGTAAAGATGTGGAAGTGGGGAGTAGAGTAAGAAAAGGAAAGCAGATGGTCTTTAGGAAAGAATCCCCAACAGGGATTCAAAAAGGAATTGTAATATCTAAGTGCCCTTCCCAAGAGTCCAGAAAGCAGAAAGCTTATTCTGTAAAACTGTCCAACTGAGACTGAAATAATGGACAGGGAGAAGTCAAGCCCACTGACATCACTTGGGGATGAGTGAGACAAATCCCTTCCTCCCAACCCTAGAATGGGGTAGAGAGAAGTGGCCCCAAGTTTGGGGCTAGCCTGCAGAAAAGAGGCCCAGAGCCCAGCTCACCAGAGATGTTGAACCACAGCAGGCCAGGTGGGTCCTCAACACTGACCATGCCCACCATGTGATTCACAGGGTCAGTTTCCATGGCAGCAAAGTTGTAGTGGGGCTCATCCAAGGCCCACAGCTTTCCTGAAGGGCTGGGCCGAGGGATCCACTCTATGTGCAGTCTGACGCTGGAGGAGCGTGGGGGCTGCCCACTATCGACTGCCTGGATCTGCAAATTGAACCATCAATCAATCAACACATGTTTATTAAATCCCCTCTTCTATGCCATGTGTGGGGGATATGAGTCCAAAGAACAGGAAATTCCCTAACGGAAAGGAGCTCACAGTCTAATGGGGGAGGTGAGAAGGCCATATGAAAACATAAATGACAAATACAAAAATCTAGACAGGGTAGTTGGGGAGGGAGGGCACTAGCACTCGGACGCAAAGGCAGGCTTCTTGCAGAAGATGTATCATAAAGAAAAAGGCAGAGGAAAGGAAGGAGTGTGTTCCAGGCAAGTGGCACAGCCCATGCAAAGGCATGTGTCATTGGTCAGTTTGCCTGTAGAGCAGAGTGCAGGAAGGGGAGTGATGCTCTGTGAGGCTACAAAGTTAGGTTGTTTAAGGCTTTAACGACTAAACAAAGGTGTTTATGGTTGGTTTGTTTTTCCACCGGAGGTTTTCCACAACCTACTGGAAAGACCTTGGAATTAATGATGGGGGTGGGGGGAGGTTCTCGAACCCCTCAGGCAGAGCAAGAGTCCCTGCAGCTCTGTCTAATCCTGACACCCAAGATCCCTGGTTTTTCTCTATCTCAGTTTCCTTACCTATACCATGTGACCAGTTGCAAATTGAATGAATTACTATTCTCCAGAAAAATGTCACACCCTGCAATCTTCAATCCCAGATTCACATTTATTGGGATCTTTGGTCCTTTAATTCCTTCCTCTTTTCCCAGTCTGTCAAGGCTGATCTGACCTTGCTTTGTCTCCTCTATAACCAGTCTTTACCCTATGGTCGGCTATTTCAACAAGGCCTCCTCTTCGCTTCTGAATCTCTTGTCCCTTGACCTCCTCCCTTATTCATGTCTAATCATCAAACTTGGGAAATTCCAATCTCCAGACTTTTACACTCCCTCTCTCAAGGGGGGGAATACTGATGGAGTCACTGATAAAATAGTACTTGGCCAATCCACTACAAAAGGATGCCGTCTGACCTCAGCTGGCCTCTCAGTGCTGTACAATTATATTTTTGTTCATCTCTTATTGGCTCCATCGCATTTGTACCCCAAACCTCCTCCTCCGCCCCACATCTCCTAAAGCTGCCCACTTCATTCCTTTCCCCTTCACTCTCATCAGAATACTTCAACAACTACTTTGCCCATAGGCAAGACATCTGAAATGATCCTCAACTTGTTTCTTTTCAATCTCATAACTCTGAGAGTCTTCACTCCTCTCCTTCTATCAAATTTCAGAGGCTATGGTCCAGAATCATAGAATCTTATTTTGCAGGCCCACAGGGGTGAACCAACTTGCCAAAGGTTACACAGGTAGCAAGTGGAAGAACTAGGATTTGAACTCAGATCCTGAGACATAGTTAGCTGTTCTTTCTGCTGTATTACAATGGTATGCCCTGAAGCACCCTCCCTCTTGCCTGTTCTGTGACCTTCCTCAATAAAACATCCCTTCTCCTCTGCATTCTCAGTCTCTCCCTCACTGCTGTTTCCTTTTCCTCAAGTACCAAACACCTTTGGGTCTCCCTATCCTAAAAATTACCTTCCTCTGACCCTGCAGGTCCTTTAAGTCAGAGGTGTTAAACATGTAGCCCACGGCACTCACGAGTGCAGTCTGAACCAGCTTAAAATGTAGTCCCTTCATACAAAAGACACATTTACTTTAATGTGTTGATATATTTATATACAAAAAAGAAATATAGAAATGTGATCTTCTAAGTCAATATTCAGCCCACAGGAAACTTTAAGTGTAGTTTAGCAGCTCCCGTTTTTATTTTAATTTGACACCACTGCTCTAAGCTATTATCCTATTTCTCTCTTCACCTTCATTGTCAAACTTCTAAAAAGAGTAGTCTATACTTGTTGCTGTATTCTTCCACACCACCCATTCATTTCTCAACATTTGCAGTCTGGCAAATGTCCCAACCATACCATGGAAGCTGCTTTCTTCAGTCACCAATGGCATTCCCAATGGCATTCCTCTGCCCCCATTTTCTTTTACCTCTCTTCAGCATTCAGCACTTAGAACCATGATTCATTCTTGATATCCTCTCTTTTCTTGGCTTCAGAAACACTACACCCTCATGGTTCTCGTCCTCTGACTGCTCATCTGCTCTTTTGCTGGCTCCTCATAATACCTCTACACCTGGACGTGAATTCCTCCAAGGTTTAGTTCTTGGCTCTTCTCTCTATATAATCCTCTCCTTGGGATCTCATCTGCTCCCATAGATTCAATTATCACCTCAATGCAAATGACTCGCAAATGAATAACTCTAGCCCTGAACATTCCCCTAAGCTCAGGTTCCATAACTTTAACTGACTACTGAAAAATCTCCACCTGGATTTCCTACTGACACCACAAGCTATTATTGCAAACCGAACTCATTATCATCCCACCAAAAACTTTCCCGTTCTCCCAGGTTCCTTATTTCTGTTAATGCATCACTATTCACCCACCCACCTAAGCTCAAAACATTGGAGTTGTCTTTGGCTTTTGCCCAGTCTTCACTCAAACAGCCAATCACTTGTCACACAACTAATGTTCTAACTGGGTCTTCTAACTCCATAACATCTCCCACATCCATACCTTCCTTTCCACGTCCATTACAATCCTTCCCCTAATCTGACTTCCTGCCCCCACTCTCTAGTTTATTCTTCGCTCTGCTGTCAGAGTAATCTTTTAAACACATGATTCTGAGGCTGTCACTCTCCCATTCAAATATTTCCACTTCATACAAAAGACAGCATAGCCTTTTAAATCATAATCAATAATAGTAACAGCTATCACTTAGACAACACAATTTACATGTTTATCTTCTTTGATCCTCACAACACCTTTGGGAGGTAGGTGCTATCAATATTCCTACTTGAGGAAACTGGGACCAAGAAATTTAACTGGCTTACCCAGGGTCAAACAGCTAGCCAGTCTGAGGTCTAGTCTTCCTGGCTTCAAGTCCAAAGCCCTGTGCTCTGTCTAGTTAGACATTTTACACTAAACACATCCAAATGGAACTCACGATCTTTTCCAACCTTCCCCAGCAACTGCCTTCCCTATTAGTACACAGGGCAACACCATCATCTCAGTCCCTCAGGCTGTCATCCTTGATTTCCCCACTATATCTCACCACTCCCCTATCATCCTATATCCAAGCTGTTGCCAAAGCCTGCTGATTTCACCTCTGTACCGTCTCATAAATATGTCCCCTTCTCTCGGGACACCGCCACCACTCTAGTGCAGGCCCTCATCACCTCCCCCTGGACCACTGCAGTAGCTGCTGCTGGGTCTGCTGCCTCAAGTCTCTCCCCACTCCAATCCATCCTCCATTTAGCCACCAAAGTGATGTTCCTAAAGTGCAGGTCTGACTATGTTACCTACCTACTCAATAAACCCCAGTGGTTTCCCATGGCCTCCAGGATCAAACAAAAATCCCATGTTTGGCATTGAAAGTCCTTCATATTCTACTCCTCCTCCTACCCCCAACCATTCCAATCTTCTTGCACCTTACTCCCTACCACATACTCTTTGACCCAGTGACACTGGCCTCCTAGCTGTTCCATGAACAAGATGCTCCATCTCTGGGCTCTGGAGATTCTCTCTGGCTGTCTCCCATGCCTGGAATGCTCTCCCTCCTCATCTCCACCTACTGGGTTCTCTGGCTTCCTTTAAGTCCCAATTAAAACCCCATCTTCTACAGGAAGCCTTCCCCAAATCCTCTTAATTTTAGTCTTTTCCCTCTGTCAATCATTTCCTCTTATCTTGTACATAGCTTGTTTGTGCATATTTTTTGCATGTTGTCTGCACCATTAGATTGTGAGTCCTTGAGGGCAGGGGCTGTCTTTTGCCCCTTTTTGTATCCCTAGCATTTAGTTTAGTACCTGACACACAGTAGGCACTTTATAAATATTTACTGACTGACTATGCACTACCTAGCTCTTAATGCCCTCTACAGTGAGGTTCCAGGCTGCCTCTCCGGGATTGTCTCATATGATACTTTTATCTGTATTTTACAGTGCCTGGCACATTAACAAATAAATGCTTGATGCCTGACTGACATTCCAACCAAACTAGATTATTTCTTTTCTCCCTCATTCCCCTCTACACCTGTTCCATCTTGATGCCTTAACTCATTCAGTCCCTAGAGTGGACTACCCCTTATCTCTACATGAGGAAATCCCTTCCTTAGGTGCCACACACTCCATAAAGTGGGCAACATGGTGGGACAGTAGGTAGAGTACTGGGCCTGGAGTCAGGAAGACCTGAGTTCAAATCCAGTCCTACATACTTACTAGTTGTGTGACTTTGGGCAAGTCATTTAACCCTGTTTGCCTCAGTTTTGTCATCTGTAAAATGAGCTGGAGAAGGAAAGGGAAACCACTCTAGTATCTTTGCCAAGAAAAGTCCCAATAGGGTAACAAAGAGACAGATGTGACTGAAACGAGTGAACAACAACCCCTCCATGAAAGCTTCCCCGATCCTTCCCAAGGAAAGAGGCTCTCTCCCCTCTCTGTCTTTCCAGCTCACTTTGCTCAGTCCTTTCCTTCATGCTTATTGCATGCTCCCTTGTGTCCTATTTATTTCTAAACGTGTCCTCCCACACCTATTACACTATAAGCTCCTCAAGGGCATGATCTGTGGTTTATCTGTCTTGGTAAGCCTAGCTCAAGGCCTTGCTTTTCAGAAATGCTTGTTCAATTGAATCTGGGCAATTAAGTTCAGCAACTAAAATCCTTTCAAACCTAAAATTTAGTGGAGATAAAGCTGCGGAAAGTAGAAGGGTTCAGTTCTGGCTCCCTTGGCCTACTTACCATTTTGGACAAATTATCCAACCTTTCTGGGCCTCAGTTTCCCAATATGTAGAATAAGGACAATATTCTCACCCCATCTCATTGCCTACCTATGCCACAGGACTGGCAGACTAGTGGATTAGGCCAATTCTCTCCAATGGAATATGGAGGGAGACACATACTACCCTGGGCAGCCAAGGGTGGCATTGGGCAGCCAGGGTGGAGAGACCCTTCTATGCATGAGTGTGACTTTTCCTACCTCTCCTCATACCCTGGGTGGAAGGGACTTAGACCTCCAGGCATGATAATCTACTCAAAGATCATGAAAAACCATCAGAGCTAGAAGAGTTATAAACCAGTTACTCTAACCTTTTCTAATTTTTAGGGAAGAAAATCGACCCCCAGAGATAGGATGAGACTTGACCATGACCACAAAGCTGGTCCGTCATCAAACGAGAATTGGCATCCTAGTCTCATGATTCCTAGTAGGAGGTTGGGATGAAAAGTATATTCATTATTCAAGTGGGAACTAGAGATAGTAGGCCTTTCCACTTAGGTCAGCGGACCCCCGGCAGTGTTCCTCAAAGGCAGGGTTCCCCAAGGTATACATATGCATTTTAACAGCAATTCACTAAGAGCAGGGGATGGAGAACTGGCCTTGAATTGAGGAAGACTGAGGTTGGAGTCCCACTTCTGACACATACAGTCTGTGTGACCCTGGGCACATCATTTAACTCCTCAGTGCTCTTGGCAGCTCTCTAAGACCAAAAGTTCCATGGAAAGTGCTGACCTGTATGGGGAGAAGGAATTTCCTCCCTGGGGATTCTCTAGAGACGTGGTGTCAAACTCACCTAGAAACAGGGGTCACCAAATTGCACCTAAGAGTGCCTAGGAGCAGCATATTGATTTAAAATCCACATAGTAACATTATCTATCTTCTATTGTATCTTTATTTATTTTGTTAAATATTTCCCAACTACATTTTAATTTGGTTCAGGCCATATTTGAGAGCATTGTCGTTGCATTTGCCATTTCAGGTCCAGGGCCAATTCTGAAGTGTCGTGGGCCCCACTGCCTGGGCTCAGTGTTTGACACCTCTACCCTAAACCAGTGAAATCACAGGATCGGTCCCTATCCCTATCTTAATAACAACAGGTCATATTATTTATATAGAACCTTAAAGTTTACAAAGTGCTTTTACTATAACAAACCTATAAGGTAGGTGGTGTAAGTATTATTATTATTATCATAATTATTATTATTCCCATTTGACAGATGAAGAAACAGAGGCTCAGAATTTAAGTGACCTGCCAAATGTCACACAGCTAATAGGTAACTGCGCCAGGATTTTAACAAGAGATAACACCTCAATCCAAGGGTAGTAAAGACAAACCTGAGAACCACATGAGGTTCTTCATGTATACTTAGACTAACCCCAATTTGTCCTGTGTGTACCTCATTTCTACATAGTTGTTTGCATGTTTTCTCCCCAGTAGAAGGTGAACTTGGAAGCAAGAAGTGTTTTTGCCTTTCTTTGTATGCAGAGTACTTATTTAACATGGTGCCTGGCCTGTAGTAGTAGGTGCTTAATAAATGCTAACTGATTGACATACATACTGCCTTTAGCCAAAATACATATTTGAATGAGTCTTTACCAGTCTGTTGATTCATTTCTCTAATACACAAATATGCTATAAGTTGCCAGCCCAGGCCTGGAGAGCTAAATAAATCCCTTTGCCAACCAGCACTGCCCAAAACACATATTCTGACTTGGGCTTCTCTCTAGTCATCTCTCAGCATTTAGCAACCATTCCCCCAGGGTTTATGGCTGAGTGCTTCCCTCCTCCTCCTCCTCCCTCAGCCCCCATACCTCATCTCCCCCAGGCCAGATTCTTACTGTCATCCTAGGTGATAAACAGCTAATCTGTTCCACGTACTGTACAAACATGCCAATGAGAAAGGCAGGAAGAGCTCATTGCCCCCTTTTTTTTCACTTCCTAGGCCAATAAGGAGCTTCAGCTATATTAGAGAGGAAAGGTTTGGATTCCAGTTCTGGCGCCAACATTTACTACCTATGTGAACTTGGATAAATCATTTCCTCTCTTTTAAGTGTCAATAATTGCTATTTGTTCCTTCTACTATGTCATCACAATCCCCCAAAACATATATAAATGAAATAGAATAATCAAGATGAAGTGGTACAAATGGAATCTGTGTAAAATCTCTTGGGTATTCATTGAAAAACTACTCAGTATAAGGTATAATGTGGCTTGTTAGAAAGTATTTATTTTTTTAATTTTTAAATTAATTTTTATTTGCAGCAGTTCTTTTTGTGGCATCTAAGACTTGGAAATTGAAGGGATACCCATCAATTGGGGAATGGCTGCACAAGTTGTGGCATATGATTGTAATGGAATATTATTGTGTTATAAGAAATGACAAGCAGGATGACTTCAGAAAAATCTGGAAAAACCTACAGAACCAGGAGAACGTTGTACATAGCAATATTGTTCAATAAAGAACTATGAATGACTTAGCTATTCTCAGCAATACAATGATCCAAGACAATCCCAAAGGGCACATGATGAAAAATGCTATCTGCTTCCAGAGGAAGAATTGATGTTGTCTGCATACAGACTGAAGCAGACTATTTTTCCCTCCCTCCTTTCTTTGTTTCTCTGTTTCTTTGTTCCTTCCTTCCTTCCTTTCCTTCCTCCCTCCCTTCTCTCTCTCTCTCTCTCTCTCTCTCTCTCTCTCTCTCTCTCAGTCTTCTTGTACAAAATAATGAATCAGGAAATGTTTTACATGATTGCACACATATAACCTATATCAGATTGCTTATCACCTCAGGGAGGGGGAGGGGAGGAAAACATAGAATTTGAAACTTAAAATTAAAAAAAATATAAAACTATTTTTACATGTAATTGGGGGAAATTAAAATATTATTTTAAAAGTATATTTAAGAATATTGCACAAAACGGATCTTCTCTCATAAAAAAGCATGCCAACTCCTGTTTTAACCCAAAGGCAGAAGCTCTAAAAATGTAATTTCAGACCTTGAGATAGGTTCAAAGAAAAATATTTGTGGGGACAAGGGTGGGCTTTGGATTTGGTCTATGCACAAAGCTCTTTTTCTCCTACTTTTAAACCTCTTTCAGGTCTTATTAGTTAGGCTTCTTCCTCCCCTCCTCCATCTCAGGGGTTCCTTGTGGGTAGACTAAGATTAGGGCCTATAACCACCCTTTCTGTCTTCTCACCGTGAGGATGTTGTACACGCCAGCAGGGAAGTTGACATTAGTAGACACCACACCTGTCTCAGGGTCAATGGTGAAGGCCTCCTCATCATTCTCCTCAATGCTGTAGGTTACCTGGCCATTGGGGCCTTCATCACGGTCTGAAGCCACCAGTCTGTACACAGGCCCTGGTACAGTGGAGGCTTGCCGCTCTGGAAGACGGATTTTGAAGCGTTTGTGGGAGAAAGTGGGTGAGTTGTCATTGACATCCAGGATGCGCACTACTATTCTAGAAGTAGACTGTAGGCCTGGTTTGCCATTGTCTTGTACAGACACCTGGAAGCAGATAGTCATATAATTACTGAGTACCTCTGGTTCAAAAGCATTAAGTTTATCTTGCATCATTCTCAAATCTACGACTACTTTTGACAACTTGCAACTAGGAAGCAAAGAACCAGAAAAGAAAGAAAGGTGAGGCACAGAGGGAACTACACAGAATTAAAGACTCTTAGACATGGAAAGAGTCTCCAAGATCATCTAGTCCAACCTTCCAGCTAGCAAATAGCCTCCTACCTCCACTTGAAAAACTTCAGTGATGGGGATCTCATTGCTTCATACGGTAAACCATTACATTGATAGGTAGCTCCATTTTTAGGAAATTCATCCTCTTATTGAGCCTCTCTGTTTCATTGAAAGAGCTCTAATGATGGAAAACATTCTACTTTTCAGTGTAGTCCCTTTCCCTTTTTGATAGCTAGTTATTGGACAAGCTTTCCTCATATGGAGTATCAGTATGTCCCTTGGTGCTTTTGCCCGTTGCCCCTAATTCTACTTGGGTCAAGTATTGGCTACCTCAAGCAAGTCCCTTTATCTCCTACTCTTAGTTTTCTTACCTATAAAATGAAAGAGCTAAACTAAATGACCCCTAATTCTCTCCTAAAGCTAAATTTACCATCACAAATATAATCTCTCTTATACACTCAAATTTTTCAAATGCTTGAAGACAAGTCATTGTGGTTTTCCCCCATGCCAAGTCTTCTCCAGGCAAATCATTACTAGTTCCTTTAACTGATTCTCACAGGGAATGGTTTTCAGTCTCTTCACCATCCATCGCTTAGTATGGTGTGTGGCACATAACAGATGGTTAGTAAACATTTGTTGAATTGGTCATCTTGGCTGCTCTGCTCTCAGTACCCTCCACTTGGTTAACGTCTTTTCTAGCACCCAGTCAAGAACCGAGCATGAAACCCTCCTGATGTGTTCTGACCATGGTAGAGGAGAGTGAGACTATACTTCCTTTATCTTAGACACTACGCTTAGATTCAAGTAGCCTAAAAAAATCGTTAACTCTGTTGGCTGCCGTATCATACAACCGACTCCCATTGACCTCACAGTCAACTTAACTATTTCTTATGTGCCCATGAGTACTAAAAATAACCCATACTTCCTGGAAATGAGGAGATGCATCAGTTCTATCTTGGCCATGTTATTTTTTCCTCTCTGGGGTCTCAATTTCCTCTTCTATAAAAACGTCCAGGTAGGACAAGATGTTTTCTGAAGTCCTCTCCAGCTGGCTTGATACGCTTCTACAATAAGGAAGAATTTTCTAACAGGACAGACAAACGCAGAATAGCCTGTCCTTCTTGTTCATTTTTTAGTTTCCTCAGCGGTCACTTTTTAGAGTTTAGTCTTATTAATGTGTTTTATTTTTACATTAAAAATATTTACATAGTGCTCCCACTTTGTGAGAGAGAGAACAAAGTACAACAGTAGTTAACAGCGCTCTCACATGAAAGTACATGCAACATACCACATCTGTAGTACTCCCCCTTCTCAATTTTTCTTTAATTAACAGAAATCTATCTTCTTTCCCTCTTACCCTCTACTCCACTGAAAAAAACAATAAAAGCAAATTTCTTGTAACAAGTATGCATAGTTAATATTAATTGCTCATGGATAGGGCAAGCCAATATAATAAAAACAACAT
This sequence comes from Pseudochirops cupreus, assembly GCA_028627135.1. Taxonomy (NCBI): domain Eukaryota; kingdom Metazoa; phylum Chordata; class Mammalia; order Diprotodontia; family Pseudocheiridae; genus Pseudochirops; species Pseudochirops cupreus. The sequence goes on along the minus strand of CM053581.1, from coordinate 310,422,589 downwards.
ACTACCTATGTTAATTTGCTTATTCAATGTCTTATGAAATGGTAAACTCCCCATCACTCTACATATTCAAGCAGAGAGATTATTTGTCTTGCTTTTGTAGTAGGTGTTCTGCTCCTACAGTAGTTAGACTAAATGACCTCTGAGGTCCCTTCCAACTACATGGATCTGAGGATCTAGCCTGGCTATGATGATTCAGGACCTGAATGACCCCACTTCTGGGTTCCAACATGTCCTAGCCTGCCCCCTTCTTTCACATCCCCTGGTGAATCCTACAAATCAATCTACATAATTACTCTCCTGCTATTACCCACCTCAAGGATATGTTCAGCCTTGTTCTCACGATCCAGCTGCCGAGCTGTGGAGAGGAGACCTGGTGGGGAAGAGATGGGGAGAGAGGGTAATCCTGTGAGCACTGGGACTCCCCCAGGACCTCCACAGAGGTACTGCTGGGGGAGCCAGACCAAGCTCTAATGTGGAATTCTGCTGGTGTGCCAGTGCTGGCAGGAGGTGGAGAAAAAAGAAGGAAAAGAAAGGGAGAAAGGGGAAAACTCCGCAAGGAGTTCTAATAATGCCCTATTATCTGGAGTGCACATTAAAAACCTCTACTTCTCTTCACTAAGCAATACACCAAAAGGAAGGCAAATCATTGGGACTATGAATTCTGGGCCATATACTGAGAGGTGAAAACAGATCATGGACCATAGGGTCCAGAAGAAATAGTGCCAATGCCTCTTTGGTCAAAGTCCATTGCTGAGGGACCTTTTCATCAGCACAAAAGGAACAAAGAGAGCTGAAAGTATGGATATGGGTACATGTGTGTACCTATGTATATTTCATGCACATGTTATGTCTGATTGCAAGCATATGTATATATATATATATGTATCTACATGTACACATGCATATGCTTTGATAGTTCCCCAAGAATCTGTTTTGCACGAATATATATTATGGGGTTTTGGTTTTGATTGGGTTTTGTTTTTCCTGCATTTGCCATGGGTGGGGGAGGAGGAGTGAGGAAGGGGAGAATTCAGAAATGAAAATAAAATTTTTAAAAACTGAATTAAAAAAATAGCCAATTTCCTTAGTTTAAGACATCCATCCACTGGTACAGATTGCAATCCCTTCATACCATCTCATTCTATCTCATTGTTTTCTGTGTTTTCCTGTATATGCTCCACAGAGGATTCATCCAACAAGATGGATCTTGATCTTTTAATGTCTCAAGGTTACCAGTGAAGTACTTGGCTGTCCATCTGCAGTCTCTCACAACATGACCTGTTACATCTCTGCATTTTGGCTCCATGAAGAGCTCACCTTCTCTTCTAGTCAGAGCTGGCATTTGGCTTCCCAAGGGTACCATTTCTTTCTGCCACTTCATAAGCACTATAGCTTCTCCTGGAGCTACTCAGTGGCACCAGTTCTCAAAGTCCATCCAGATGATGTAACTTTGTGCCCAAGGCTCTGTCTCCTTGCACTCCACTAATCTTCAAAATCCAAATAAAGGCTCCAAGGCTCCAAGATGGACTTTCTTGATCCCAGAATCAACTTAGTTCTCTGATTAAGAGACCCATTGCATCCAACCCAAACCACATCCTGCCTCTTCCATTGCCCCTGCTCTAGGTTTCCTTTCCTAGTATCCAGTAAGTCCTAGTTTTCATCCACTCAGAGCCATAAGAGTGAATTCTCTAAGTTTTAGTTACAGGAGAAAAAAATGTACAAGTTCAGAATGAACACACCAGGAGGCTATTAGAAATACATATATTAAAAATTCTACTTCATTTCAGACCATGGAGTCCCAAATTTTCTAAAGATCCTCTACTAAAGTTTCCCTAAGCTTAGCCTAGAAATCTTGATTTCCCTTAGGCCAGGATTAAGCCATTGTGACAGATATATTTTCTCCTCTAAAGTAAATTTAGGATTCACCCACCTAAGCTCTCAGAACCCAGGTCATTAGTCCAATGACTAATTCTTCCAATTGCAGGTTGATGCTTAGCCACTCAAGAAGGGTGTGTGGATCCACCCCATACTTCTAAGCAAACCCTTAGCCAACTAGAAATCTGACTACAGCTGCCCCACCAAGGGACAAAGGAGGAAATGCAAATGAGAAAATTATTTTCAAGACCATTTCCCATGACCTCAAAATCAAAATAATGCAATCTAATCCAGGTAACTTCCCAAAGTTCACAAAAGAAAGACAGCCCCATGCCTTACAACCTCTCAGTTTGCTGTACATGCTAAAGGATGTGGTCAGCTATAGAAAATCACCTGTGAAAGCCTGCAAGTCCTTGGAAGTCATTCTCCTCATAAACATTTTATATTGATGGGAAACGGGCCTGTGAATTGGGAATTGTTTCTATCTTTTTAGATACCTTCCTTCTTCTATAAATTTATTGATACATTTTGTTTTGATATAATAGGCAATCTCCAACAAGCACTCAAACAAATCTCTGCCCTTCCCAATCTGTGCCCCAAACAATTAGCAGAAAGGAAGTTTATGTCCTTTGACTTCAATAACATGCTACTAATATTAAACACTGTATTCAACTAGAATTTTGTTGCCTTTTAATGCTGACTGTATCTAAATTGTTGCTGTCTCAATAGCCTTGCTGGAGCATTGTTTTATAATTTATTAAGAGCATCAATCATGATTTTTTCCACTTTTTGAGAATCTTCCATCTTCAAGGGTGTTTTCAAATATCTAAGTGCCTTTAAAATTCCGTTGTCTCTAGCACAGATTTGTTCTGTAAGCAGGTCTAGACATTTCCTCCTAGCTTAATCTCCTTAAATGTGTCCTAGTATGTTTGCATAATACTCCTTTATCAGCACATAAATGGATGGTGTACTTGTGCATGTATGTCTACAAACATAAGCACTGTGTGTATGGGAATGCACATGCATATTGTATGAATGTATCTGGCTACCTACATATGTGGGTATCTATGTGGATGCATGTATTTACTATGTGTGACTATAAATCAGTAAGACCAACATTGGTTTCACATGTATGTACACATATATTCTGTATGTGAACAAAGTAGCTGGGTGGCATAGTAGATAGAGTGCTGGACCAAGAGTCAGGAAAACCTGAGTTCAAATTCATCCTCAGAAATTAGCTGTGTGACCCTAGATAAGTTTCTTAATCTCTATCTGCCTCAGTTTCCTCCTCTGTAAAATATTTTTTAAAAAAAATAGCATTTATCACCCAGGATCTTTGTGAGAATCAAATGAAATAAAATATATAAAGTGTTTGGCAAACCTTAAAGTCCTATATAAATGATAGTAATTCTATACATATATGCATACATATATGTGTGTATTTATACATGCATACATACACAGTTACAGACACTCATACATATATAACTTCAGATCACAGATTTGAAGCTAGAAGGGGTCTAAGAGACCATCTTGTCAAACCTTCTCATTTGACAGATAAGGGAAACTGAGCTGGAAGGAGATAATGTCCCAAGGTTGGATAGCTAGACACTTATCTGAGATGAGATTTGAACTTGAGGTCCTCCTGACTCCACACCCACCACTCTATCCACTATATCATTTAGCTTCCAATGATCTTACGATCATAGAGAATGGGTGGGCTCTGTGTGTAGAGTTCATGTGCACACAGACAAATCGAGCTCTGTAAGTATGTCTAGTATTTTAGTACTGACGGAAAGAAGATGAGGCAGGATGTCCTCTCCTACCTCCAGCCTGAAAGTGCTGACTCTGTGAATAAATAAGCCTATTTCCTTATTTCTCTAACAGAACAGTGACACAGGCTGTACCGTTTCTTCATCTCCAAGCATGCTTTGTGTGCCTAGGTGTATGTAACTGAGAGTGCAAATGTTAGTGCATGCACGTACTTGCTCAGGCAGCATCAGGCACCCAGGGTAAAGGCCCTGGGGAGGTTGGCTCAGTACTTCCAATCTTGGCCTATTTTCAATACAACCAGCCCAGGCAATTTGCAACCCTGTTCAAATGCCCCTAGAGCAGCAAGCTAAGTAAGCCTATGAGAGAGAATTTGGGGATGTTATCTTGGTCAGTGAAAAAGAGAGGAAACTATCAGGGTATTTCTGAGCAATCAAGGCTGACTGTCCTCCAAGGAGGCCCCTGACATAACCAAACAGTTCCTGTTTTAGGTAGAGCTTAGACCTACTTGTTCCTGCGGTCCCTTCCAGCTCTGAGAGTCCTATTTGATAAATTCTGGAATCCAAGGAGCTCCCTTGATTTCAAGCACAGTGGATACTATCTCTCAACACAGAAGTAATAGAAAGCATGGAAGGAAAACTATCTGCCTATATACAACACCCTGTGTTTTACCACTGACCTTTATTTCCCTGCTAAACAAAAGTGGCCCATGAACCTAAGAATGGTCAGGATGGCCAATGACCCCATGGCTAAGGAGGGAGAAGAGAGCAGGAAGTTAATAAAGGAGAGCAGGAAGCTGAACTCTGTCCTCATATGTCAATTCTTCAACTACACATTCATTTATTTATTTTGCAGAGTCCAGAGTCCTGAGAGCCAGCAGGTAAGTATCAAGGATGAAGGGACTAAACGCTAAGAACAGAAGAGAATCCCCCAGAAGGACAGAGATGACAGCAAGGGTATGGGTATGGGGACTCTGCTAGAGAAAAGAGGCTCAGTGAAAAATAATAATAGCTCAAATCAATACTGCATATTTAAGCCCGCAAAGTAATTTATATACATTATCCGATTTGATTCCCACAGCAATCCTATTCAGGAAATGCTATCACTTGCTTCATTTTACAGAGGAAGAAACTGAGGCAGAGAGGTTAAGAGATTTGGCCAGAATGACACAGGTACTTCAAACCCAGGTTTTCTTGACCCTAAGTTCAGTACTTGATCCACTAAGCCACACTGATAAAAATTCAATAAAGAGCCTCAACGGGGGACTGACTCACTGCCAGACCATAGAGGCTAAGTATTGAGGGTGGGATTAATTTATATTTTAAGATCAGAATCCTCAACTCTTTCTGCCCTCAAGACTGATAGGGCCCACTACCACCACTGTTTCCAGTTTTGGGTCCAAGATGAAGAAGGCAGTGAGAAAGGTAGGGTCCTGGCTCCCTGCCAGCCCCATGGCCTTGGGGTCACTGTTAGAGGAGGAGGAAGAAGTAAGGAAAAGGAAGACATTATCAAGTTGAAACAGATCAGGCCCATTGTTCTCAGCTAACCTAACCCAGCCCAGCCCATCTCCGAGCACAGGGGGAGGAGACACAAGGGAGGAGGGGAGGCTGATAGAGGGATTATGGAAGCTCCACAATTACAGCCGGGAAAGAGGCCACAGAAGAGCTCCACAGGGGGTCACAGACGTCTCTGTCCTCTCCAGGGTCTTTGCCTTCTTCTCTACCTCTCTTCCCACCTTTGTCTCTTCTATTTTATCTCTTTCCCCTCATCTCCCCCTTTTGCTCTATAACCTAAGTTTGGGTCACTGGTCCCTCCTCATCCTTTTCATCTCTCTTCTTTTCTACCTTCAGCTTCCTTTTTTCTTCCTCTTCCTCCTTTTGTTTCCTTCCCCTTTCCCATTCTCTCTCCTCCCCCTCTCTCCCTTTCCTTTTTCTCCTCTTCTCTTTCCTTCCATTCTCCCTTCTTCACTCACCTTCTCCCCACACACTTCCCTCATGGTTTTTGTCTGTCTCTCAGGTATGACCATCTGGACTTGCTTACAACTCCTAGAAAGGCGCATGTCCATGATTGTCTCAGTGAGGGATACAGAGGATGGGGAGAGGAACAGGGGAGTAGGCTAAAGGTAAGAGGATGCCTGTACCTTTTGGGGATGCCTCTGCCTTTGGGGAATAAACTGCCAAGCACAAGGAAAACTTTTTCTCCAGCCAACTTGGGTCCCTAGAGCAAGGCTCTGAAGGGCCCTATCTTCACCATATTCTATTCTCTCCAGCTTTGCTCCCCTTTTCATTCCTCAGACTCCCAAGTGGAAGCCCCTTGCCTCCTGTTTCTTATGGGAAGGGGGTGGCTTCAGGTCCCAGTAGGACCACCCTCACAGTACATATAGGGGTCACGAGGCCTCTGTTTCCTCAGATCACATCAGAATCACATTCAGGCTCACAAGAATTCTCTATCTCTTATGTTTTCTTTGAGAGAGATGAGGATGACAGATGAGTTAATTCATCAGTCACAAGTGCATTCGCTGCAAAGGTGGAACTAGAACCCAGCTCTCTTGACTCTCAGCCTAGTGATCTTTATGCTAAAACCATACTGCATTTATGTGACATTTTATATTTTAGGAGATTGATTTCTCTATCCCTGAGCCAGAAGCTGGACCATCCTAGGTTGGAAAACAGAGGGCCTGCATGATGTTTCCTTAATCACAGGTACAAGGACGGTACTTGGCATTCACAAATACTCTTATATGAACATGGACATGCCTAGCCATGCTAAGAATATAGAGGCTATCACCATTACCATCTAAGAGCCCCAAGCCTTGTCTGCATTGGGGGCCCCATGTTTATGGCACTAGATGGGCACAGGGCAAAGACCACAGCCTCTGCCATCCCCTGACCCTCAGAACAACTACCCAACTGTCCACTCACTCCAGCTTTATGTTTAACCACATCATATATAAATATACATAGAGACACGCCTATACATAAATCTATGTACCACCCCACCTCCCAGAGACATACAGAGAATCAAAATATGTCAGAACTCCAAAGGACCCTTCAAAGGCATCTAGTTCTGTCCCCATGTTTTACAGATAAGAAGAAAATAGGAAAGAGAGGTGAAGTGAGGTGGCCAAAATCACCCAATTAGAACTAGGACTGTCTAAAGACCTCTCATCTGGAAAAAAGATTAGACACTTTTTTTTGTTGGGTCCCAGATGGAAAGATTAGGACCAATAGACAGAATAATAGTCTTACAGACTTAGGGCTAGAAGACACCTTAGATGCTGCCTAGTTTAAACTTCTCATTTTATACATGAGGAACTAAGGCTCAAAAAGGTTAAGTGATTTGGCCATGGTTGCACAGGCAAAGTTACTCTGAAGCACTGCATAATTTGCCTCTTTTAAAGGAAAAGTTCCTAACATACATGTCCAAAAGCAGGATCATCCATTCATCCCAGAGGCTAGTGAATCTCCAGTCACCTGAGAAAGGATAGCTCTTTACTGGTATCTGAAGTAGTTACAGTGCAGGCATAAATTAGACTATGTTGTTGGAGGTCCCTTCCAATTCTGGGATTCTGCAAGTCCATGCCCTCAAAAATATTTTGATTTCTGCTTCTTTAATGGCATTTCAGAATCACAAAAAAAAAAGAATCTCAGATCTGAAAGGGACCTCAGGGGCCATGTAGCCTAACTCACAATTTAAGAAATATCCTCCCAATAACATCCATAACAAGCAGTCGGTTCAAGCTTTGGCTTAAAGGCCTCCATTGAGCACTTTCCAAGTTACCTCGTTCCATTTTGGGACAGCTGTAATGGTTAGGAAGGTTTTTTCCTGATTTCAAGCCTAAATTTACTTCCTTTCAACTTTTTAAAAATTTTATTTCTTTTATTCTGAACTTAAGAAATAAAACACGCATTTCCATAACATAGTAGTATAGGAAAAAAAGATGATTGCACATGAAACTGCAAATCTATTACATACAGTTTGCTATACCTTTTAAATATATAATAAACCTATCATGTGGCTTTCTTTTTTTCTCTTTTTTCCTTCCCTCTCCTTCCCCACCCTAGAGATGGCTACCATTAAAGACAAATTACATGCATATATATATATGTATATATATATACACACACACACACACACACACACACACACACACACACACATATATATATATATACATGTAAAATCATATTTCTTTTTATCAGTTCTTTCTCAGGATCTTTTGATATATGAAGACTCTGAGGTCAAGACAGGTCAAAAAAGTTGCTCAAAGTAACATAAATAGTAAGAAATACAGCAGAGACACTCAATACAGGACTTGAAGGGAGCACAGAGGCCAGATGGTACAAACTCCTCATTTAAAAGTTGGGAAACTGAGTCCTTCAGAGGTTAAATGATGTACTGATAGCCACACAAGTCACATATAAGCAATCAGAGGAAGGAATGGGACCCATGTTCTCTGACTCTGGAGCCAATGCTCTTTCTGCTGTGCCATATTGCCTCAAAAGGGATGTATGGAGTGTTCAAGGACAGACTGGTCCAAGAGCTGCCCTCTCAGGGCCACCAAGCAGAAAACATCTAAATTCCCTTCCCCATGGTAGCCCTTCTACTCCCTGCAGTCAGAGCTTGTGCCCTGCCTAAGTGTTCTAGTTTGCTCTCTTATATTATAGTTTTTCTACACACAGCTTATCTTCCCTCCTAGATCAAGGGTTCTTAACATGGGATCCATGAATTTTTTTAAAGTATTTTTATAACTATTTCGATACAATTAGTATCCTTTCTAATCCTATGTATTTTATTTTATACATTTATTCTGAGGAAGGGTCCATAGGTTTTATCATACTACCAAAGAAGCCCATGATACAAAAAAGGTAAATGCTCCCTGTCCTAGACCATGAGTCCCTCAAGGGAAGGGACCATGTCCAACTGATCTTTATATTCCCCTTACTAATGAGCACATGGCTTACACATAGTATGTGTTCAACATATGCCTGATGGATATTCAATTAAGTTGAATCATTAAGATGATACGAAAGATGGATGAGAACACTTTCCTTTGTCAGCCCCTAGGGGAAGGCAATGAATTTTCCAACTGTTTTTGGTGGTGTGTTGGGGTTTTTTGTACCTGGCTGATGCTATTGCATTTTTAAACACACACCCTTCTGAAAATTACCTCTTCTCACTTCAGTTGGGTGGGAAGAGGAAGATCAGGAACATCTATCTCTACTCTGCTGGGAGCAGTGCCAAACACCCCTGTAAGGGAGTTGTTGACAGTAAACAGAACCTGGCCCTGCAGGGAGCTGAGCAGAATGAATGGTCCTCACTTCCACCGGCAAGAAAGGAAGAGGAGGTGTAGGCTAAGACTGGTAACAGATCTGGCAGACCCCAAAGGGCCCATTCCAAACTGAGCTGATTATCTTTCCCTTCCAAAACTCCCTTTTCAAACTGTCTCATTCCTGTTCATGGTGGCACAATTCACCAGGTCTCCCTTGTTCAAAAGCTCGTTTTTGTAACCCTTTCTTCTCTTGAAGTCTAATATCCAGGCAGTCACTAAGTCCTAGTAATTCTATTTTTAAAGTATCTTTAACATCTATCCCCTACAACATCACTTTATATGCAGAGAATATCATGTGAAAAGCCAGGCTGGATGAATCAAAAGCTGGAATTAAGGTTGCTGGGAGAAATATCAACAATCTCAGATGTGTGGACAATATCACTGATGGAGCAAGTGAGAAGGAATTAAGAAGTCTCTTGAAGAGGGTGAAAGAGTAAAGTATAAAAGCTGGCTTGAAGCTTAACATAAAAAAAACCTAAGATCTTAGCAACTAGTCTCTTCACTTCCTGACACATAAAGGAAGAAAAAATGGAAACAGTGTCAGATTTTATATTCTTGGGCTCAGAGATCACTGCAGATGCAGCCAGGAAATTAAAAGATGCTTGCTCCTTGGAAGGAAAGCTATGGCAAATCCGGACATCATATTCAAAAGTAAGGACATCACTTTGCTGACAAAGGTCCATATAATCAAAGCTATAGTTTTCCCAGTGGTAATATGTGACTGAGCAAGTTGGACTATAAGGAAAGCTGAGGGCCATAGAATTTATACTTTTGAATTGCAATGCTGGAGAAGACATTTGAGAGTCTCTTCGATAGCTAAGAGATCAAATTAGTCAATGCTTAAAGAAATTAATTCAGACTTTTCAATGGAAAGTCAAATACTGAAGTTAAAACTTAAGCACTCTGGCCATATAATGAGAAGATAATATTCAATGGGAAAGACCCTGATGTTGGGAATGATTGAGGGTAAAAGGAAAAGGGGACAACAGAGGATGACATGGAAAGTGTGATGGAAACAAAGAACATGAATTTGGACCGACTTCAAGATATAGTGAGGACAAAAGCACCTAGTGTGTTCATGGGGTCACAAAGAGCCAGGCACAACTGAGCAGTAAAAAACACTCACAGCATACATGAGCATGAATAATGCCCAGGATTAAGAGGTAGTCTTTGCCTGGGTTTAGGACTCTGTCTGAAACAATGGTTAGGGTTTGTTCTGAGACAAGGGCTAGGGCTCAGTCTCAAAGTTCAGTGTAAGGTCAGAGATTATAGCTTAGACTGGGTCCAGGGACTAGAGTTCAGGCTGGGATAAGGATCATGAATTTGGGCTTAGTCTGAGGCAAGGGTCTGGACTATCTCACTGGGTTTGGTCACTTATTCCCATTTAAGTTTAGAAAAGTTACTTAACTTTGCTGAATTCCCAAAGAGAACAAGTCAATGTGCCATCTTACCTTCCCTAGGAAAGAGGCATGCCCTGAGGATGCCAAAGGTTTTAGCTAGGCTAGTAGATACAAGGCTAACTAGGATCCTTACCTGTCAGAGAGTTAATGATGAAGAATCCTAAATTATTTCCACTGATGATATGGAATGTCAGCTTCCCTTTGGAGACGGTGTCTGGGTCCCAGGCATCCAGTTGGAGGACAGAAGTATTCATAGGGGCATCTTCTTTAACTGAAGGGTAGTAGACAGGCCTTGACATTTGGGGTGGGTTGTCATTAGTATCCATGACTTCAATATAGACTTCAGTCACAGAGGAAAGGGGAACAGACCCCTTATCCACAGCCAATACCGTCAGCCAGTAGTGTGGGGTAAACTCTCGGTCCAGAGGCATCATGGTCTGGATCATCCCTAGGAAATAAGTGAAAGCCTTCAACCAGGCACCTAGACTTGCATTAGGTATCATGGAATCACAAAGCTAGGAGGGAACTTAGATTATAAAATGTCAGACTTGAAAGGAACCTTAGAATCAGAACATAGAATGCTAGATTTGGGAGAGACCAATCATGATAGAATGTTGAAAGTTGAAAGAGACCATAAAATACAGAACACAGATTGCTAGAGCTGCAAGGAAACTTACAGAACATAGAATATTAAAGCTAGGAGGGACTTTGAACATACAACAACAGAGTTGGAAGGGATTTAAAAAACAGAGAACGTTGTTAGAACTAAAAGAGCCCTCAGAAACAAATTCCCTCACATCTCAAAGACCAGGAAATTAAGGCCCCAGTGGGGGAGTGACCTGACAAAGTCAGGCCTCCAACATCCAGTCTAGGACTCTTTCTACTATACTGTGATGCTTACCTGTGTCCCGATCAATGCTGAAAGTGGCAAGGTCAGTACCATCTCGAAAGAAGTACTGGATTACCCCATCCTGGCCAACATCAGCATCCTGGGCAGTGACTGATATCACTAGTGTCCCGGGGAGGCTGTTCTCTTCCACCTGGCCCTGGTATACAAAGGAGGCAAAGTGAGGAGGATGCAAGTTCTCATTCACATCCAGAACTGTTACTTGTACATGGCAAGATGCCCCACGGGCCATAGGCTTTCCACCATCACTAGCCCATAGGCTCAAATTATACCAAGTCTTCTTTTCAAAGTCCAGTTCCCGCTCCAGGCTCAATGCTCCTGTTAATGGATCCAGTCCAAAAGTTCCCTGAGCATCATCCATCAATGTATACTTCACCTCTCCCCCAGGGCCCAGATCTGGGTCAAAGGCCTCCAGAAAGGTGAGGACTGTCCCCAGGGGCAAATCTTCAGGGACCTTCACTTGACTCAGTTCTGGGATGCATTGTGGAGTGTTGTCATTGACATCACTTAGTGTTACTACTAGGTTTGTGATAGAAAAGAGCTGATGACCCACCTTTGCCTGGTCTCGTGCCTCTACCTTGAGCACATACTGAGGCTGGGATTCCCTATCCAAAGGCCCTGTGACCACCACCTCACCAGTGAGAGCATGAAGGGAAAATTTATCTGTGGGACTCAGCAACGTATAGCAGACTCTCCCATTGTCATCCTTGTCAGCATCTTCTGCTTTCATCTGTGCGATTGTGGTCCCCACTTCAGTATCTTCTCGGATCTCGACCTGATAACCACCAGGGGGGAATCTTGGAGTGTTATCATTCTCATCTCCAACATTCACTGCCAGCTGCTTCCATGAGGATTTCTGGGGAATGCCAAGGTCATACACAGTCACATTAAGGATATAGAAACTGGTGGCCTCATGATCCAAGGGAGCAGCCACCTTGAGTAGTCCTGTTTCCAATTCAACATCAAAACGGCTTTCTTCATTGCCCCCTGCAAGGACATAAACCAGTTTTCCATTGAAGCCAGTATCAAGGTCAGAAGCAGCCAGGTGTGCAACAGTAGTATTGATGGAGACACCCTCCAAGATGTCAATGGACTGAGGGAAGTGGTCCTCAAACTGAGGGGCATAGTGGTTGATGTGATAAGTGTTTAAGGAGGTGAACTCTTCAAAACTAGGTTCCTGGATCTGAGACCCAACAGAGTGGATGATGGTCTCTGTGAGATGCTTCAGCACTCCTGTTTCTTCACATTGCACATGGACTGGAGAGCCTGAGGCCACTACAGTGACATTCAAAGATGTAGGCAAGGCATAGTTATCCCCATCTGAGGCAGTGATTTCCAAGGAAAAATGCTGACCTAGAGGAAGACTCTTAAAGGAACGTTTGAGGGAAACCACTCCAGAGAAATGGTTCAGGTCAAAATACTCCAACTCATTGCCAGACACAATTTCATACCTCAGGTTCAGAAGCTCATCCATATCTATGGCTGAGAGGGTCACTACTGTCTCTCCCACCCGTAGGTCCCAAGGGACGGTACCATTGCAGTTGGCATTCTCAAACATTGGTTGGTTGTCATTTAGATTATTGAGCATAAGAGAGATAGAAACTTCACTCTCCCGGCGGAATGGGGATCCCCAGTCTGATGCCCAGACTCGGAAGGTATAAAGTCTTTGCATGAGCTCATAGTCCATCAGTTTGGAAATGGAGATGACTCCCAGGTAAGGGTCTATGGTAAATGGGACAGTTCTTGGGCTAGTGATAGAATAAGTGACAAAGCTATTTTCCCCATGGTCTTCGTCTGTGGCAGTAACAGCTAGGACACTGGTCCCAGGAGGAAGATTTTCGTCAAATGTGCCATGGTAAGAAGATTGAGAAAAGACAGGGGCATGATTGTTACAGTCAATGATATCAATGATCACAGTAGTAGAAGCCTGACCCAAAGTGGTTCCAATGTGTAGCTGATATCTGGCTCGATCATGGAAATCCATCAACCTGGTGGTGGTTATCAGCCCAGTTCGAGAATTAATCTTGAACCCTGAGCTCTCTGAGGTAGATTTCAGAATGTATTGCAGACTTGGGAAGGTTGGGGTGACTTTAACCATCACAACACAACTTCCTGGAGGAGAAACTTCACTGAGCTGGACTCTATATATGGTCTTCTCAAACTTGGCTGAGGCTATTTTGGAAGGCGGTAAGTGGATGCCCCTGATTTGGGAATACAAAGGTGGCTTTCCTCCACCTTTGGCCTGAAGACTAAGGTTGAATCCATGGCGATATTCCAACCAATCAATGTCTTTGATGGATACTAATATAAACTTGTTGCTCCCAACATATGATTTGATGACTTTGAAATGCTTCCCTGGGTCTCCATCCACAATGTTCACTACTTCAACCCCAGCCTCTGAACCATTCGCATCCACTGTAAGTGTGGCATAGGCATTGTCCTCAGTGTCATCCTGTGTTGTCACCACTACTGAAGAAATAGTTGGTGGTTTCTTGGGACACGGATCTACCTGGATGACCAGAGATGCCAGGTTACCAAATCCATTGCCCTCAGAGATCTTCCGCATGCGATCCACAGCCAGCACCTGAAGTTCATGCCTCCCCTTCCAGGTGGCATTAAGTTTTCGAGTCACAGTCACTACACCACTGGTGGGATGGACTGTGAATAGCTCTGATCGGGTATTGAAGGCATAATAGAAGTCAGCATTCTGGCCAAGGTCAGCATCAGTAGCGCTTACCATGCAGATGGCACTTTTGAGAGGGGTGTCTTCAGGGATGGCAACTTTATAGGATGGGGGAGAGAACAATGGCTTTAAATCATTTTGATCTAAGATGCGGACCAGCACATGAGTTGAAGCTTCATACCCGAAAGTCTGTTCTGTGGCTTGAATGACAAGTGTGTAGCTGTCACATACCTCCCTGTTCAGAATTGCTGTGTTGCCACTTTTGGTCCTTATCCTCAGAAAGCAGAAACTACCCACCACATGCTCCTCTGTTTTGAATACATTAGCCAGATCTCCTGAGATGATGCGGTATCTCACCACCATCTGGGGCTCTGCCAAGTAGACGCCCATCTTGCCAAGACTCTCCACGTAGGTCTTGGGAGCCGAGTTCTCATAGATGGTGGCATTGTACACGGGGTGGGTAAAGTGCAATGTTGATGGACTGGGGCTCTCCTGGACCCTCTCACAGGACAAGCAGCGAAGCAGTAGAAGGACAAAACCCAACACTATGATGGCCATTGTGAGGAATCACCTGAGTGGAAACAGAAGTAGGTATGAATCAATGGGGAAAAGCTCCAGTGGGAAAAAGAATTAGCATGAAATTAAGTGCAGCAAAGAGGAAGAAAAATATTGTAAACAAGAACACCCAATATGTCACTACAGAATCCATTTGAACAACTCGGCTCCTACAGGATAAAATATAAACTCTCGGGTTTAGCATTCAAAACCCTGCACAATTTACTTCTCATCTACCTGTGCCAACATCTCCCAAGTACTCTTCCTGGACTTATTCTCTGTCCAAGTCACATTGGACTTCCATGTGTTTTGCTTTATCCTGCAATGTCCTGCTTCTCTAAATTTGTAGAGAAGAATAACCATGAGAAAAACTGTCTTCAACAACAACAACAACAAATCCTTTGGTTTTTAACGAGTTGAGAAGCTACGTTGAATCAAACACTGATCTGCTAAACTACCAGAGGCCAGTAAGGATGCTTTAAAGGCAAAACGAAGGTATAGAAGAAAGGACCAGGAATTGAGAGGCCTGGATTTGAGTAATGTTTCTGTCACTTACTCATTATATGGCCTTGGGCAAGTCTCTCTGCCTCTCTAAGTCTCAGTTTCCCCATTTCCATAAAATGAAGGGGTTCAATTAAATGTCTTCTGAGTTCCTTTCAACTTGAGCCTACAACTCTATGAATACTCTCCCATATGCTCGCATGTGGGCAGACTAAAATTGTGGGATGGAAACTTTACTCTCCCAGCGGAATGGGGATCCCCAGTCTGATGCCCAGACCCGGAAAGTATAAAGCCTTTGCATAAGCTCATAGTCCATCAGTTTGGAAGTGGAGATGACCCCCCAGGTAGGGGTCTGTGGTGAAAGGAACAGTTCTTGGGCTAGTGATAGAGTAAGTGACAAAGCTATTTTCCCCAGGGTCACTATCCTCTGTTCAAGTCACGTTGGATTTCTATGTGTTTTGCTTTACCCTGCAATGTCCTGCTTCTTTAAATTTGTAGAGGAGAATAACCATGAGAAAAACTATATTCAGCAACAACAACAACAAAAAATTCTTCGGTTTTTAATGAGCTGAGAAGCTATGCTGATGCCTAAAATTCCTGCCTCCATCTTTTCCTCCAAGATTTGGCTCAAGGTGCCACTTCTTCCAGGAAAATTTCCCTGATCACACCAGCTGAAAATGATCTCTTTTTTCCTCAAATTGTCTTAACATCTTTTGTCTGAATCCCTCTTTTTCCCCTCCCATCACTTTCTACTTGTTATCATCCTTATTTGTGTAAATAGCATTTCCCCCTTATTAGGTTATAAAAGAAGCAACGGGGTAATTTTTAAGCTTTAAAAAAACAAAACCCTTTCTATCCCCCACTGTCTAGAATAGGTTTGGCATATGGCGAGCACTTAATTAATATCTGTGGAACTGAATTCCTGAACAATGCCACTTAAACCTATTCCCCAAATAAAATCAAAGTCTTAAGGGAAACCTGGCAAATATTGACATGGTAGAATCCTGGGGCTGGAAAATTTGGAAGCTATCCTGCTCCTGTCTCCAGGCAGGACTACACCTAATCTCGCATTGAAAAGAACTCAGGAATAGAGACTTTATCTTCCTTGTCCATCCTCCACATCTCCTCCATCTCTGAAATTTTTTCCTTCAGTATAATGGAGAGGAGCATCCAACCAGGAATTCTAGTCCTGGATCTGTTGATTCCTTTGTGTAATCTGTGATAAATCACAGTCTCAGCACCTATTGCTTCACCTGTAAAAAGGAAATAAAAATCTCTACCACACCAACCTTGCTGAGCTGCTGTGAGAATCAAATGTGATAATGACACTGTTTTGACAAAGTATCCCTGTATAAGGTACTATTGTTATTATTTGGCCACGGCCACACAACCAGTGAGTGACAGAACCAAGATTAGGATCTAGGTCTCCAGTCCTTGGCAGCTGAGTGTGAGAATGGGGCTAAGCATCCCTGGGGCAGTATCTCAGGGGATATTTTCAATGGGAGTCCCAGAGTGGGTGCTGCCTCTAAGTATGGTCTGACATTTATCCAGGTTGGCACAGAGTGGCCTTCCAGGTGTTAAATGCATTCCTGGGTAAAACAGGAAGAACTTGTTTCTCCAGGCGCCTCTTGTCTTCAGAGACCAGGAAGAGTTAAACTTCCAGGACAGAGGGACTGGAGAGCCTCAAGTCCAGGAGGCTGCTGGCAGTGACTGTCTCTCCAAGACCGTGCCATAGAAAATGGGGTGGGGATCAGGGCAGAGACAGTCCTACAAAGATACTCTAGACCAGAGCCTGGGGCAGGGCTGAATGTTTTCTATGCAACTTCCCCTCCACCTCAAATGCATACCACCACCACCACGACCACCACCACCACCCCATACTTAGAACCCCTCTGGAAACCCCCAACCCCAAGACAAAATCTATATTCATAACACCTCCTACATGGGCCAAACTTAACTCACAGCAGCACTGGTTAGTCTCTAGGAACTAGGACAGGAAGAGACTCCCAGACAGAATTATTACTCTGTCTCATGGCATGACAAAAGCAGATGTTTTTTTCATTCATCAAATTCTGGGGGTAAGGTCCTTAGCCACCATCCCTCTGCTCCGGCACATTGTCACCAGCTCAGGATAGACCTGGCCCATGTATGGCCTCCTCTAGAGTTCTCTGCCTTCTTGGTATGCAGAAAATCTTCCCACTCACCCAGGTCAGCAGCGGTAGCGGGCAGGCTTCAACAGGCTCGGCCTTCCAGCTGCTGCTCCTGCAGCAAACCTGCCTTGCCGAGCAGTTCCTACAAGGATGGGGGTGTAGGAAGGCGGGGACAGGGAAGAGGGGCTCAATAGAAGACAGAAGGGGAAAGGACACAGTGCCTGGGACTGCAGAGCTGCACATACATATAAGCCTGCATCTGTGAATATGTATGTACTCCCCTTTAGTAACCATGTCTAGGCCCATTGGAAGTAGGCAGACAGGTGTACCTCTGACTCTCTCTATAGAATACATGGAGACCACCAGCCCCTCAATGACTAGAACATATCAGAACAGGAAGCTTGGGGGAGCTCCAGGCTTATCTGAACCTTGGACAAGGGGTAGAGCCAGACTAGTGCCCTATGGCCAGAACTGAAGCTGACAAGTGGCCACCACACAGCCACTAGCAACACATGGAAGCAAAGCCCACTTGCCGCAGCAACACGCAAAAGCTTGTCAGGGGTTGTGCCGAAGGCTGTTTGCTTTTCAGACCCTGAAAGAAAGGTGAGCATGGGTTAATACGTGTACCTTTATGCATGTATGTCACTATTTGTGTATGCATATGTATGGAGGTATTTTATATGACCATATACATGTGTGTGAGTGTATATCTATGTATAAACATGTGTAGCTGAAGGCTTTAAGAACACCCACATGGAAATATATGGAAGTATATTCAAAGAAAAGACCCAAAGGTTGAAAGTTACTCAGAGAACATTTAATCCAGCCCCTCTATTTTACAGATGGAGAAAAGGAGGCCTAGAAAAGCAGAGAAACTTGCCTCCAGTTACACAGTGACTGACCTTAAGTGATGGAGTCAGTACTAACACCCCGCCTCCCAATTCCTGATCCTTTCTACTGCACCTTCTCTTTGCCTTTAAAACATCCTTATTGGCCTCTGTTTGTTTTGCAAGTAAATGTCTGATTGAACATAGCATCTCAACCAATTAAAAAGTTGGGGATTTTTTTTAGTTCACGGTAATTCTCAGGCAGCAGACACAGACAGCTATATTTGTAAACTGTTCTACAAGAGAAAAGAATTCATGCCATCCCTCTCCACTGCACATCCTGAACCCCCCAGTCACTACCAGAACACTAGGCCTGTTAAGTCTGCCAAAAGGGGTACAGGATGATAGGAGTTAGCTGGCGCTGAACGGGACCTTAAAAAATATCTAATCCAACCCCCTTATTCTACAGAGAAAGAAATTAAGACCCAAATTTGTTGAATAACCTTTCTAAAGTCAGTATTTTTTTTTATACAGGCAGTAAAAAGTAGAGCCAGGATATGAAACAAGTCAGAAGACTTCAAATGCAATGCTCTTGATTTAAGGTCGAAATCCTGAATAATGGTCTAAGCAAAGACATTCTTATCCATCATTCACATGGATGCCAAGGAACAGCTAGGTCATTCTCAGCTTCACCAATAATAACAGCCTTTCCTCTATCCTCAGAGCTTCCTATTTCTCAGGCATTAATTAGTAACCCACACAATACCTCTGGGAAACATCTGCCCTTCTATGCCCATTTCACAGATAAGGAAACTATGATTTGAATGGCTTGCCCAAGGCCACCCATACAGTCACTAAT
Organism: Pseudochirops cupreus; assembly: GCA_028627135.1. NCBI lineage: Eukaryota > Metazoa > Chordata > Mammalia > Diprotodontia > Pseudocheiridae > Pseudochirops > Pseudochirops cupreus. Next base: position 310,403,727 of record CM053581.1, on the reverse strand, counting down.
ATCAGACACTTAGGGTTTCCTGAAACCTGGGTTCCTCCAAATTTCCCAGGCTGTAGTATCAACGAGATAAGATATTTGAGGCTCAGTGATACCGTCATGAAAGTAGCCGAAGTACAAAAAAATGCATTACTGGCCTTGTTCCCCTACTGCATAGGCCAGGAAATAGCTATATGTCTCTCCCTTAACCAGGGTGAAGTTGGTCTTCCACGACCTTAAACTTCCTTTTCTGTGCCCTTTCCTATTCTTCATGCCATCCCAGGGGTCCAGGTCCCTCCTGTACTTTCTCCCACCCAGCCCCTAGAGAATTTTGCCTTAGGAAAAGAATAGATAAATCCATTCATTGAAAGGTCAATGACAGATACTGACTTAATGAGTTACCTCTCCCTGGCATTCAAAGCTCTACAGCATGACTCCAATCAACCTTTCCCATCTTATCTCACTGCTTTTCCCTTAAGAGAGATCCAGTGAGGTGTATCGGAAAGACCATTGGACTTGAAGCTCAAAGGCTTAAATTTAAATCCCAGGTCTGCCTTTCTTTGTATCACCCTAAGCAAATCAACTTTTCTTTCTGGGCTGCACTTTCTTCATCTGTAAAGTAAAAGGACACCGCCCCAGGGGAAATAATGATACTGACACTACCTAAGGCCTCACAAGGTGGTTGAGTAGAATGTTGCAAACCTGAAAACTATGCTAATATGAACTAACAACATAGACACTTCATGCTCTAATTAAATTGGGTCACTCAACATCTTTTTGTTAGACTGCCCTCTCCCATCTCTCTGCCTTTGCTCACAAAGTCATATAATACGGGTTGTATGGAGCATACACAGATATTCCAACTGTTTTCTGCTGAATACACATATGACCTGGCCCTTGAGCCCTTTGGGGATGACAAACTTCCTGGCTGCTTCTGGTCATCAGGTGGCCTAGCACTAAACGGACTTGTCATCTTGGTATGGTGCTGAAACTCTGAGTAGTCACTTGGTCTTCTCTTGCCCCATGCTTGACACTGGTGACTCATGAGTTCCAGAGGTCCAGAAATTATGGATGCAATGAGTAGGGCTCACTGGTAACAAGGCGAGCTTCTGCATCGGAGAAGACAATTGCCAATAAGAGGAAGAGGCCAAGCTTTTGGTCTGCCTTGGACAAAGGCATGGACTTTAAAGGAGAAAGAATACAGAACGGAGATGTGAAATGTAAACTGCCTAGTCAGCAGGACTGCAAACTGCTTCGTGTTTAAATGAGATTAAACAGCCTCTCAGTAGATTATAAAAGTAGTTATGTCAAGTTACTAAATCCAGTTTTAAGTCACTCTGTCAATGTGTGATGTCTTTTAGCATTTCTTGGTATGTAGGAAATAAATATCTGTCCCATACCTGATTCAAGTTGTACATTAAGTGTCTTTTTATTCCACCCCACGTACGCTCCCCCTCCCAACCTAGACATGAGCTGAAACCTAAGCTTCAAACCCCCAAGACAATGAAGTTGGAGTTTAATGGGCCAGGCTTTTATCAGTGGTTCTACTACTCCAGGGCTGAACACCTGATGCTGAATGGATATGTGGATCCACTGCAGAGGGGCTCCACTTGTGGGGAAGGGAGTGGGTACATGCCCCAGACTCTCAGGACCAACAGAAGTTCCATATTGTTAGACTGAGGATACATTGTGCCTTCATCTGTTGAAATCCCTTCCTTCATGCCCTACTCAGTTGCCATCTCCTTCTTGATGCTTTCCCTGATGTTCGATCAACTCTAAAGTGCTTTAAAACTGTGACTTATAATGATAAGATTTATTATTCTTTAATTTCCTACAGAACTTTGCCTGAACCTCTCCTTTGTACTCATCAGCCTATCTCCTATCTTGGTTATAAGTGTATATTCTAATCCCTTCTAAAAGACTGTAAACTCCTTGAGAGCAGACACTGTCTTTTTTCATGTTTGAAAAAGATCATCCCAACTATGAACACCCTGCTTTACATATACTATAGAAGGCACTTCCTAAAATAACTATAGAACTGAATTTTAACAGGATGCATGGACAGTTAAATTTCAGGTGACACTGAGTATTTCACCAGGTACTTTTTATTTTTTGGCAAAGTGATCTTCTTTTTGTGTCTAAAATCTCCAAACATAGGTGGTTGAATTCTTTGCCTGCATGTAAAGCTGGCCCTGCCGATACTCTAAGAGACAAGCAGTCACTGTATTCTACAAGGTCATATTTTTTAAGGGAGAAGGTTGGGGAGAGGGACTGCCATGATTCTGGGGAAACACCTGAGGGGGAAAACCAACTATGAATCCTAGGAATGGAACGACCGTAGCTCCTGATCTCCTCGCTTGGATTAATGGCAGGTCTACCCTGATGAGAAGGCCAGAAGATATCCCTAACATTTGGCTATACCTAACAAAGCTATAAGAGAGGTAAGGCTTGTCTTTGATACCCCTATGGCCCTTTCTATACTCTTTCCTCAATCATGAGCAGGACTGAAATTAAGAAGTTATCTTGAAAAAATCCTTCCTCTCTTTGGCAGAAGTTGTAAAAATGTAGTAAAAATGCTACACTCTGCTAGGCCCTCTCTTTCCTCCAACAAATACTATTTTCAAAAAAAGATCCTAAAGCCAATCACACCGAGGTGTGGATGACTAAGAACAGCTTCTAACAGAAGTGAGAGAGATGGATATGCATTTTAACTGGGATCAAAGACTGAATCACTATAATACCTTCCATGTATAGGACATTTTAGAGCTTTCTCACAGTGATAAGGTAGTTGTAGCTGTTTGTCCTTCATTCTCAAAGAAGACCAATGACCTCATGAGGATGACATCTTTGACTTTCCAGTGAATTGGATTTAAGTGAGGTAGAGCCACACAAAGTCATCAGCCTCACTCTCTCCTCCAGTCTCACAACTCCCATGAGGTAAGCAGTACAAATACTATATTCTCTCTTTTAAATAAGAAACTGAGCCTCAAGGAAGTCAGAGATTTGCTCAAAATTTTGCCTAGTAAGTGTCTGAACCCAAAATGGAACCAAGTTTTTTTCTGATTCCAAGTCCAAGAACTTAGAACTGTATCCTATCACAATCATTAAATCAGTGGTTCTCAACCTTCCTAATGCCATGACCCTTTAATACTCGTATGTGAGCGTATCTGCATGTGGGCAGACCCACCTGGAGACAGAGGAGCTGTGTCTTGGTTCCTAAGACCATTGGAAATATGTGTTTTCCAATGGTCTTAGGCGACCTCTGTGAAAGGGTCATTCAGTCCCCAAAGGGGTCGTGACCCACAGGTTGAATGATGGTGAATAATACATTTGTGGGTTGTTTTTTCAACAAATAAACAAAAAGACAGAGTTCACAGAGCTCAGTATAACATTGGATGTAGAGGAGGGAGAATTCTCAAACCCTTAAATCAGATTGTGTGAGTAGGTGGTAAAGATTTTGTAAGGAATTTCCTAGACCCTTATAATGGTCATGGGAATTTGAATGTCTTCCCTGCCCCTAGTAAGCTGAATGCAATCACATGAAGCCTGTGGTGGGAGGAGTTTGCTGAATGGGTAGAGCAGGGAGGGGTGAGCAGAGCGGAGAGGAAGTTGGGAGTCAGAGCAGTTAGAGCTGGGGGAGAGAGAGGATTGTAGGCAAGGAGACAGCTAGGCTTGTGAGTGTTTGTGGGAAGTCTTTGCGATGGTGTTGCTCCCTGCAGTGTTACTGTGTATAGATTTCTTTGTTGCTATGATGAATTTGGTTTTCTGGTGTTGAGATCTGGCTTTCTGGTATCTGAATAAGTGTTTTACTTCTGTCTTCTATATGGAGAATCGATTTTGTGATTCAGAACTATGCCAGCATATTCATAGTCGCCGTCAGTGCTGTGAATGTTATGACGGCGCTACAACTCTTAAGTCCTACTCTGAACAAAGATTTCCTGAGCTCTGCCCAGAGACACCTCTGTCTTTGGTAAACCAATGGAGACATCTTCCATATCTAGTCAAGTTCAAGTTTTTTCTGTACTGGGCTCCTGGCAGGGAGGGACTGGTTCCACCCCTCCACCCAAAGAGCACTTCCCAATCAGGCTTCTCCTTCCAGAGACAGAGATCACCCCACTAGGTGTCAAAGGAGGGAATCTTTGGTTTCTAGGTAAGTTTGCTTCTCTCATCTAAACTCCCTAGCTCATTACCATCCACACCACCTGTTAGTTCTCCTCAGTACCAAAATCACAGAATTCAAAAGTACCTGAAAGGTCATAAAGTCTGGCCTCCTAACCAAAGTAATAATCTTCTCCACAGCACCACCACAAGTCATCATGTAACTTCAGCTTAAATATCTCCCAAAGCAAGCCATTCTACTTTTAGACAGCTTCGAATCTTAGAAAATTCTTCCTTGTACAAGAGCACTCGTCCTGGAGTCAGGAAGATCTGAGTTCAAATGTGTCCTCAGACACTAGCTGTGAGACTGTGGACAAATTACTTAATTTCTGTTGGCCTCAGTTTCCTTAAGTGTAAAATGGGTACAATAATAGCACCTACTTCCCAAGGTTGTCATGAAGATAAAATGAACATCAAATGATAATAATAATTGTAAAGTGCTCAGCACAGTGACTGGCACACAGAAAGCACTATATAAATGTTATTTATTATTAATATCATTATTATTATTATTATTATACTGAGCGGAAACTTCCCACCACTGTTTCTGATTCTCTCTTCTGGCAAATCTCTTTCCACATGTGAGGCCTTAGAACTTTTTTTTTTTGCTTTTTGGAGGGCAATTGGGGTTAAGTGACTTGCACAAAGTCACACAGCTAGTAAGTATTAAGTGTCTGAGGTCGGATTTGAACTCAGGTCTTCCTGACTCCAGGGCTGGTGTTCTATTCACTGTGCCACCTAGCCACCCCAAGCCTTAGAACTTTTGAAAGTAATTATTATATTTCCCTGAGTCTTCTCTTCTTCACTATGCTATGATGGCAGTAGTACTGGGCTCTGGATTTGGCTCTTGCCACAGATATTTATAAACTAGGCCACCTTGGACCCCTCTGAGCTTCATTCAGTTCTCTCTTCTGCAAAATGGGGATTATAACAGGGGCAATGTATTGTGAGGCTCAAACAACATACCACATGTAAAGCATGATGTATCGTAAGCATAGTAGAGGAACAAGGAAGAAATTGCTTTCAGATCTATGGATGGGGGAAGAATTCATGTCCAAATAAGAGATAGAGATTCACAGAAGATAAAAGAGATGATTTTGATTACATTAAATTTAAAAGGTTTTGCATAAACAAAACCAGCGCAGATGAGATTAGAAAGGAAATAATTAACTGGAGGAAATCTTTGCAGCAAGTTTCTCTAATAAAGTTCTCATTTCTAAAACATATAGGGAACGGATTCAAATTCATAAGAATACAAGTCATTCCTCAAAAGATAACCAAAGGGTATTAATAGGCAGTTCTCAAAGGAAGAAATTCAGTTTATGAAGAGCCATGGAAAAAATTCTCTCATCCCCAATGATTAGAAAAATACAAATTAAGACAACTTTGAGTTATCGCCTCCCACTCATTAGATCGGGAAAATTGAATTTCAAAAAATGACAAACGCTAGAAGGTCTGGGGGAAGTCAGGTACACTGGACGCCTTTGGTGGAGCTCCGAATTGGGGCAGTCATTCTGAAAAGCAATTTAGAACTATGCCCCCAGAGTTACTAAACTAGTATGCGAAAAGTTACTTACCTCTGACTCAGTGATACTGCTGTTATACCCCGAGGAAAAGGTCCTGTATGTATAAAAATATTTCTTTTTGTCGTGGCAAAGAACTGAAAACCAAGGAGGTACCCATCAACGGGGGCAGCTACAGGGCACAGTGGAGAGAGCGCGAGGACTGGAATCAAGAAGACTCATCTTTTTGAATTCAAATCTGGCCTTAGACAAGGAGTAGCTGTGTGACCCTGGGCAAGTCACTTAACCCTGTTTCCCTCCATTCATCTGTAAAAGGAACTGGAGAAGGAAATGGCAAACTCACTCCAGTATCTTGGCCAAGAAAACCCTAAATAGGGTAATGAAGAGTCACACACAATTAAATGACTGAACAACAATAACCTATCAATTGAGGAAGGAATGAACAGATAATGGCATATGAATGTAAGGGAACACTATTGTGCCATGAAGAATAACAAGAATGGATGGTTTCAAAGAAACCCAGGAAGGTTTGTATGAAATGATGTAGAGGGAAGTAGCAGAGCCATAAGAACAAATTACATTACAACAACAATATTGCAAAAACAAACATTTTAAAAGGCTTAAGATCACTGCAATGATCAACTATGATTACACAGAACTAATGATGAAGAATGCTAGTGACCTCCTGAGAGGTTTTAGTCCTCCCATCATCCTGATCATCATGCTTTCTCACTTTAGCTTGTCAGTGACGTTCCTAAAATATGGTCTTTAAAATTGAACACAGAACTTCAATTGAATCCTCCTAGGGCAGAGGTCAGTCGGGCTATCAATTGCCTCACACTTGATATTAAATTTTTACTAATGCTGCCTAGGATCTTCACCACCCTTTTTGGCTGCCACCTCCCACTACTGACTCATTTTAAGGTTGGAGTCTCTAAAACTCCCATGACTTATTCGCAAGAAATTCTTTCTAGGCATGCCTCTTCTCTCTTGCACAATTGATTTTGGGGACCCAAGTACTTAACATTTATCCCTGATTAAATTTCATCTTTTTGTAATTGGCTTATTGTTATAAATCCTTTGAGGTCTTTGGGGATCCTGATCCCATCATATAAGAAGGCAGTAACTAACCCAATGAGCTTCTTGTCATTGGAAATCTGAGAAGTGTGTTATCTATGCCTTCACCTAAGGCATCCATGAAAATGTTGACCAGCACTGGGACAAGTACAGAGAGGGCAGTGGTTATTATTAGGAATTTTTCTCCTAGGTTGACATTCATCCATTAATGAATAATCATTGGGTTCAACCTTTTAGCTAGCTCTATACCTGATAAACATGTGTCCAGCTCACATCTCTCCATCTTGTATTCAAGAATATTGTGATTCGGCTCCACCTACATATATACCACCTCATCTTTGCCATTCCAGGGAACTCTTCTCCCATCTCAGACCCACTATCCTGCCCTAGTTGGCTGTTCTAGCATTTCAGAGACAAAAGATGTAAGCTATAAAATTTCTTTTCTCAAGTTGACAAAGACTAGGTCAGTTTTTATGGGGTAACCCATAATAAGCAGAAGGGATACAGTGAAAAGAAAAGGCCTTTCTAGTCTTTCAGACGAGGATGGAATATATTTGGATCCAGGGGGGCCTCTGGAAGATGGAGGATTCACTCGGGCTATGACAGTGTGCCTAGCCAGGTGTGCTAGATGGTCCCAAGTATGAAGCAGAACCAGATTACCATTACCCTACACACACACACACACACACACACACACACACACCCCTTTCACTCAGGTGAAATCAGGTTAGAATGGCAGTCTTGAAGATTAAAATTAGTCACAAAAGGGAAATCAGAGGAGAGTGTGGAGGTAGGGGAGACATATAGCAAAACTCAGGAAGAATGGGGACTAGCAATCACCAGCCAAACCCCAGACCACTCTCAATGAGAATTATTTTATGCTCTTTGGATCACAGGATGTTGGAACCAGAAAGGATCTTAGAACATAACAGAAATGCACCTTCAAACACAGTGTCAGAGTAGAAAATGTCCTTAGCACACAGAACATAGAACGCTCCTCTATCTACACGCTTCCCAGTTCTACTTCTCTCCCTGTGCCCCAAACACCCAGAGCTCCAAGCAGCAACATCCCTCTTGCTTCTCTTTGCTTCCACACAGTTACTGAAGGTGAAATTCATGCTGCGACTTGAGGCAATATTAAAATAATGAGAATAATTTCTACTCATCTCACTCCTTCCTTCCAAATGAGTTCAGAAAGGTAACAGACATGATCTCACTCACACCTTAAGGAAGGGGGAAGAGGGGTGGGTGAAAAACAGTCAGGAAACAGAATGGCACCTAAGTGAATGTCATGGAACCCTGGTGCTCTAATCAGTTCACACACTGACCTGCTAACAATGGGATATGTCACTTAAAGGGGAGAAAATTCCTTCTTCTTGAGCCAGCAATAAGCTCACATTACTAGTTTCTACCTTTGCTACTGGCCACTGTCCCCTGGGGCAAGTTGCTTCACTCCCTTAGGCTCAGTTTTCTTTTAAATAAAACTGGCAGAATAATATTTACATAAGAGGAAACAGATCCTGAGAGAGAACTGAGAAGACTTGGGTTCAGGTCCTACCTCTGACACATGAGAGCTGTGTGACCATGAATGTCATTTAACTTCCCATAACTCAGGTCACTCTTGAACACTATAAGTTGTGTTGCTGTTGTCTGTTGACTTCACCTTTGCAGTATCTCTTGATTATGGCCTCTGAAAGTGCCACCACTCTGGTGCAGACCCTCATCACCTCACACCTGGACTATTACAATAGTCTGCTGCTGGGTCTGCTGCCTCAAGTCTCCCCCCACTCCAATCCAGCTTCCATTCAGCCACTAAAGTGATTTTCCTAAAGTCCGATCATGTCACACACACACACACACACACACACACACACCCCTCCCACTCTATAAACTCCTCTGGTTTCCTATTGTCTCCAGGAGCAAATACAAAATGCCCTTTATAGACTGTCCCTCTCCTGCCTTTCCAAGATTCTTCTACCTTACTCTCTGACACATACTCTTTGATCCACTGACACTGGCCTCCTGGCTGTTTCATGAACAAGATGCTCCATCTCTTGTCTCAAGGAATTGTCTGCAGCGTCCCCCATGCTTGGAATGCTCTTCCTCTTCATCTCCAATCCTCCCTGGCTTCTTTTAAGTCCCAACTAAAATCCCACCTCCTACAGGAAGCTTTTTTCTCTTCTTAATTCTGCTGACTTCCCTGTGTTAATTATTTCCTATTTATCCTGTATATGACTTGTTTTGTATATATTTGTTTGCATGGTGTCTCTCCATTAGATCATAAGCTCCTTGAGGGCAGGGACTGTCTTCTGACTCTTTTTGTAACTGCAGTGCTTAGGGCAGTGCCTGTCACCGGGCAGGCGCTCAAGAAATGTTTATTGAGTGGTTGAGACCAGTTACCAAATTTAACCAGTGGATGTAACTACACTGGGAGTTCCTTATAGAGAGGAAATCATAAGTCTGGACAAAGTGATACTTACCACATCACTAAACTCAAGAGGTTATAGGGATAGCTCCAGAAACAGATGTTCCTTTAATATTATAAATCTCTACAAATCAATTCACACAGCTCTTTCCTCACAATCCTGTGCCTGTGACATAGGTCAGGCAAGTATTATTACTCCCTGTTTTAGATATAAAATCTAAGAGGGCTCCCAAATAAAGGAAGAGAGAACCACAAAAGTGAAATGATTTGCTCAAGGTCACAGGACCATCGAATTAGCAATTGAAAGTACCTTGAAGGGAGTGGCTACGTGGCACAGTGAATAGAACACTGGCCCTGGAGTCAGAAAGACCTGAGTTCAAATGTGACCTCAGACACTTAACATAAAACTAGCTGTGTGACCTTGGGCAAGTCACTTAACCCCAACTACCCTGCCTTCCCCCTCCAAAAAGAAAAAAAAAGGAAAAGAAAAGAAAAGAAAGTATCTTGGAGGTCTAATCCGAACCCACTATTTCATAAATGAATAAACTGAGGACCTGAACCTGAGAGATTGCTTGACCTGTCCAAAATCAAATAGTAAGGGTCAGAGGTGAGACTTGAACCCAAGTTCTCTAACTCCAAAGTCTATATTCTTCACATTATACAACAAGGTCACCCAGCTTATCATTGTTAAAACATGGACTAGAACCCAAGTGTCTTGATTCCCAGTTCAAGGCTCTAGCCACTATGCCAGGTTACCTCCCCAGAAATACCAAATTTGTAGCCAGAGAATCTATATCCAAATCCTGACTCTGCCACTTCTTATCTGTGTGACTTTAGATAAGTCACTCACCCATCCTAGGTCTTCCTCCTGACATCTCTAAAATGAAGTTGTTGGACTATTAGCTTCCAAGTTTCCTGTCAGCTCTATAGCTAAAATCTATGAACTTCCCTAGCCACTGGCTTCACATTAATAAATGGATCACAGAAGTCTATGCTCTGAGTCAGTTAAGAATTAGCAGGCTCCAGCAAGGACTGAGCGTGGTAACCTGCCTCTCAGGTGACTGTCTCTCCTGCTGCCATCTCATGCATCATCCCAGGCCAAAAAAGCAGCTGAGCAGAATAAAAATGGCATGCTAGCTGGCCAATGGCATGAGGGTGGGAGGAGGGGGTGGAGCTCCATCTGATTCAAAAGAGTCTAGAAAAAAATTAGACAGTGGAAGAGGCAGGAAGGTGAGACTATTGTTCTTGGCCTACTACTCACTGCTGCTTGGGTACTCGGGGATCCAATGCACCCTCTTTCCCTTGGGATAGTGCTAATGGAGCTAGCTGTTATCCCCACACACATCCTTCAGGAGTGATCAGAACCAAAGAATGTCAGAGCTGCCAATCAGCTTTATGTTGTTCAGTCATTTCAGTCATGTCCTCATGATCCCATGTGTGGATTTTCTTGGCAAAGATACCGGAATGGTTTGCCATTTCCTTCTCTAGATCATTTTACAGTTGAGGAAACTGAGGCAAACAGGGTTAAGTGACTTGCCCAGGGCCACATAGCTAGTAAGTATCTGAGGCTGGATTTGAACTCAGGAAGACGAGTCTTCCTGATCCCAGGGCCAGCGCTCTATCCATTGTACCACATAGCTGCCCATGCCAGTCACCTTTAGGACACTGAATAACTAGAAGGGTCCTTAGAAAATGAAACATAGCATATTAAGAGCTAGGCACAGCCTAGACATCATCACCTCCCATGCTCAGACCACTGTACTTGATACAGGTAAAACACAGAGTTTCCTAGAGGGGATAAGATGGTAATTCAGAACTAGCATAAGACAGTCACAAAACAAAGTGCTGAGGTCCGTGGGGCAAGTTTGTTTCTACCTGGGGGAATCAAGTGGAGGTCCCTGCAGGAGGTGACACTGGAATTGGATTTGAAGGGATGGTTCAACAGGTAAAAGATCAGGCAGGTGGAAATTTCAAGCACAGAGAACAGCCTGAGACTAGGGATCGAGGTCTTCAAAGACAAGTTTTGTTCGAAGGGCAGAGTTTTCCAGTTCGGATAGTTCATAGGGAACATTTATAGAAACGCTTTAAGGTATGCAGAGCACTTTGCAAACATGATCACATCTGATCCACACAACAACCCCAGGTGGTAGCTGTTATTATCCCATTATACAGATGAGGAGATGGAAGCAGACAGAGGCTAAGTCACTTGCCCAGGGTCACACAGGCGGCATGTGTCTGAGGGGATCTGAGCCCAGGTCTTACTCAGTTCAGGTTCAGTACTCTATCCAATGGGCCACCTAGCTGCCTCTATACCTTGCCCTGAAGGGAATAATAAGAAACAAGATTAGAAAAAGAGGGTAGCACTAGGCTATGGAGGGCCTTGAACACCAGGCAAAGGAGCCTGAAGTTCACTGGAGAGGCACTAGGGTTCCACTGGAGCTTTTTAAGGAGAAGTGACTTGGCCAAATCTAGGAAGATTTTTCTGGCAGCAATAGGAAGCATGTGTCCGTGACCAAGAAGGGCAGAAACAGACCCAGAGCTCGGTATGAACATTTATGAGTCATTTTTTTAATGTACTCTCAGTGGCCGCGAAACGTCCTGGGGAGAAGGCAGCCTGGTAGCACAGAGACAGCCTAGATTGTGAGTCAAGAGACCTGGGCTCTAGTCCGCGCTCTGCCACTGACAGGTTGTGTGACCTTAAACAGATCACTCTACAAACTACTTGCTCTCTCTCTTTTGAGTTTTGTTTTGTTTCATTCCTTCTTTCTTGTTGTTGATTCCATTGGTTATAATCCATCTTTACAACTCGACTAATGTTTAATGTGAAGGTATCTGTAGAATCTATATTGGATTGCATGGTTCCATTGGAGGGAGGAAGGAAGTGGATGAAAATTTGGAACTCAAGGGATTGTGGAACTGAATGTTGTAAACTAAAAGTAAATAAATAAATTTAAAAAAAAACAGATCACTTCCCTTCTCTCTTTTCAGATGGAGAAACCAAGGAGCAGAGAGGGAAGATGACTTGCCCAACGTCACATAACCTATCAATGGTAGTTCAGGAGTAGAACTCAGGTCTCTTGACTCCTGGTCTCAGCTCTTTACATTCCAGACTCCCGGGTTAAGCCTAGTTTCACTAGATGATAGTTCTAGCTTTGGACTCTCTGCTTCCTCTCCCTCCCCTACACTGTACTTTACTTCTCAGAAAGGGAGATATGGAAAAAGAGAAGAGAAAGAGGAGGGTGCAAGGCCCCTTGAGCCCTCGACTGGCTCTCCCTCCTTCCCTACCCTCCCCCTTTGGCTTTCTCCAGTTGTGCCTGTAGGCTCCCCTTTGCCAGGATGTAGCAGAGCTGGGACAGCTTAGGGCAAACCCCAGGCAAACAAACAGGTTGTGACAGGCTGGAACAGCTTTCCAATCAGGCAGTCTCTAGGTTAGATTCCCAGCTCCATCAGGGTAAAGAGGGAGGAAGGGCAGGGGGGAAGAGCCCCTCTCGACCCTGACCCTAGAATGCCCTGCACCCCCCCTTCCTCACTGACTATACAAATCCTACACAAGGTCTATACCACATGCCACCTCCTCATGACAGCCCTTACCCGACCAGGAGAGTCCACAATGGTTACTCCTCTGAAATATTTTCTAGGATTTGTATCGAGGAATTAAGCACAACCAGGAATTAAGCAGGTTGTTTCTACCTTCCCATCTCTCTGGTATGCCCCCTTCTCTCCACTCACAGCCACAGCCCTAGTTCAGACCTTTATCCCCTCTTGCCTGGGCTACTCTCTTCCTCCCTAAATCCCTCCTCTGCTCAACCACCAAGGTAATTTTTCTATAAAAATGTCACACCTCCTCCTCTCACCACCACATGAGCTCTAGCAGTTCCCTATTACCTGCAAAATCAAACCTAAACTCCTCTCTTTGGCATTTAAAGCTTTTCATGGCCCCTTCCTACCTTTCCAGATTCCTTAAACTTTCCTCTCTTCTACAAACTCTACCTTCCAGCAATGCTAACCTACTTGTAACTTTGCTTACGTGATGCACCATCTCCTATATCTGTGCCTGGAATGCTCTAGTCACGCATTTCCACTTCTCCCTTCCCCTGGCTTCCTTCAAGACTCAGCTCAAACCCCACCTTCCCAAGAGACCTTTCCTGGTTCCTATCCCTCTGCTGCTAATGCCTTCCTTCCTCAGAGTAACCCCCACTTCCACTGTATAAACCTTGTATTGACCAGTAGTTACTCATTGTCTCCCCTATTAGAATGTGAACTCCTTGAGAGTAGAGACTGTGTTTTTCCCTCTCTTTGTATCCCTAGCCCTTAGCACAGTGCCTAACACAATAGCAAGGGGAGGCAGTTAAGCGACCCAGTAGATGGAGCATTACACTGGAAGTAAGAAATCTCACCTCAGCTGCTTACTAGCTATGTGACCTTGAGTGAGTCATTTTACCTCTGCCTGCCTCAGTTTCCTCAACTGTAAAAGGGGCTTACTAATAGTACCTAACTCCCAGGGTTGTTATGAGGAACAAATGGTATAGAATTTGTTAAGTGCTTGGTACATTGTAGGGGCTACGTAAATGTTAGCTATCATCATCATCATCATTATTATTATTATTATTAATAACATGTTTGTTTACTTGTTGACTTGACTTGCTCTTCTCAAGACTTCTTTGTCAGCACCAGAACCCTCATCCTCACCCCCATCCTAGTGATCCTAAGACTCCAAAAAAGCTGTAAGAGTCAGGGTGGCCATGAACATAGAACTAGAGACAGAAGTTGTCATTTAATCATTTTTCAGTCCTGTCTGACCCTTCGTGACCCTGTTTGGGGTTTTCTTGGCAGAGATCCTGGAGTGGTTTGCCATTTCCTTCTCCAGCTCATTTTACAGATAGAGAAACTGAGGCAAACAGGGTTAAGTGATTTGCCCAGGGTCACACAACTACTAAGTGTCTGAGGCCGGATTTTAACACAGGTCTTCCTGACTCCAGTCCCAGTGCTCTATCCACTGCCCCACCTAGCTGCCCTAGAGTCAGAAGACATGAGTTCAAATCTTGGCTCCAAAACATGATAGCACGTGAAGCTATATGGCCTGTTTGGACAGATTATTTCCCTTGTCTGGGTCTAGATTTCCTTATCTGCAAAATGAGAGGGTTGGACTCTCTATAATCTCTATAACACCTTTCAGCTCTAAGTGCCATAATCTTAAACCACTTTAGCTACTGTTTCCTCACTGTAAAGTGGAGATAATAATTCTTGTACTACTTCCCCACATGATGAAGATACTGTTAGAACTGACTCCATACACTGTTGAGCACCATAGATACAGGTGTCATTGTTTATAGCCCCACTCAATTATCCTTTCATTCATTCCATAATTCAACAAGCATGTAGCAAGTACATACTATAGTATGAGGAAGTCATCACTTAGATGTGTGGAAAGATATGACGTTTGGATAAAATGTAGGTCTTGCCCTCGTGGAGTTTACAGTCTAATAGGAGCTACCCTGTCTGCAACAATAATTAAGAGAGCCCTCTGTTCAGGACCCCAATACTAGTCACACCAGAACAGAGCTGGGGAGAACTTGGGGCAGAGGGGAAAAGAGAAATATTTGAAAATATACTTGAAGACCCATGCCTTCAGAGAACTTACAACCCAGGTAGGGAGATAGGACCAGCAAACCCAAAGCAACATATCATAGAATACCAATGCTAAAAGCCAAATTCCTGATACAACAGACAAAGAAATGAAGGTCCAGACAGAGATAGTGTGTGTCCCAAGGTCACTTGGCAAATGAATGGTTGAGTCAGGCCTACAGCCCTGATCCCCAGGGTTCTTTCCAATATACCATATGTCAATGAGGTCTTTCCCTCAACTGATATTCATGAGGTAGCCCTCACTTATCTGTGTAATCTCTCTCTTCTTCAACTCAAACAGCAGATCCTTATCTTTTTCCATGGCTTATATGCCAATTTCCCTGGGCCAGAGTCCATTCCAGAAGTCACATACTATTGGCAATAAATACTCATGGTCCTGAAAATTAAAATCGTCCACCTATCAAGAAATCCACATCCCAGGATCATGTAATAGCAGGGTTCTGCTCACAGATCTATTGCTCCAAAAACCAGGCAAAAGAACCATTTGGGTTTCAGGAACCAAAAAATTCCAGACCCATACCAAACCAGATCAAGACTCCAGAGAAGGAAAGATGATCCAAGCTTTAAAAAGCTGGCCTGTGACAGAAAGATTTGAGTGGTTCTGCTGATCCTAGAAGGGAGAACAAAGTACAGTGAATGAAAGTTGTAAGAAGGTAGACTTGGGTTTGGCAAAAAAGAAAAGTGGAACAGCTGGGTGGCATAGTGGATAGAGTTCTGGGCCTGGAGTCAGGTAGACCTGAGTTCAAATTTGGCCTCACACATTTATAGCTGTGTGACCCTGGGAAAGTCACTTAACCCTATTTGCTTCAGTTTCCTCATGTGTCAAATGAGCTGGAGAAGGAAATGGCAAACTTCTAGTATCTTTGCCAAGAAAACCCCAAATGGAGTCACAAAGAGACTGAAACAACTGAACAATAACAACAAAAGGGGAAAGGATCTGAATAATTCAAGCTGTTCCAAAGTAGAACAGCATGCTTGATAACGTAATGAGCTCCCCATCAGTGGAGGTCTTCAAGAAAATAAATGGTCACTCCTAGAAAATGTGTTAAACTCAGGGTCCTCCAATGTCCCTCAGAGCTCTGAGATACTATGATTCCAGGATTCTACAACTACCATGTTGGCAGTGACCTTTCCCACACTCAGGATCCCAGGGCTGAAGAAGAGTGAACTGCCTTTCTGAAAGACCCTAGAGACTTATTGGTTCTTCAGATGATTAGGAGGGACTTGAGGGGAAACTGGCTGTTTGGATGCATATGGACACACAAGTCCATGTGCACATGCTAACATCACCACAAGGTAGCATGATCTGCATGGAGACCAAGAGTTGTAGGCTTTGGAGCCTAATGGGAATTCCCATGAATTTGTTTCTGTAAGTCATATCCAACCTTTCTCCTCTTTCTCCAAAATGCATACACATACACACACACACACACACACACACACACACACACACACACACACACACACACACACACGAAGCTGGTCCTGGCCCTCCAGGTAAGGAATCAGACATATGGCCTCTCAAATTCTGGAAGGCTCCTACAGCTAGAAAAAGGATGATGCATTATTACTCCTCCCTCTCCCTCAGCCTCAGTTTCTACATGTGCAAAATGAGGGGGTTGGAACGATTTCTAGGGTCCCTTAATAAACAGAACTAAAGATACAAAGATGAAAAATAACTCAGTACCCAGTCAAGTCAACAATCATTTATTAAGTACCTGCTCTGTGTCAAGCACTGTGCTACCCACAGGCCCCCAAAATGAAGTCCAAAGACCTGGTTCAGAATTCTAGCTTTACCATTTGCTAGTTACGTGAACCTAGGCAAGCCACTTAACTTCTCCAGATCTCAGTATTCTCATCTATAAAATGGGGATAATGATATTTATACTACCTTCCTCACAGGATTATAATGAGGATGTTGTAAGCTCTGAAGCACTGTGTAAATGTCAGCTACAATTACTGTCATTATTAATATTAATAATAATAGGAGAAAAGACATGTAGACAAACAACACTCGATAGGATGGCACAAATGCATAGGAGGGGGCAGAGAGGCAGGAAAGATCACTTTGAGTGAAGGAGTAAGGGAGACCTATAGTAAATGCCCAAAGGGCTATAAAACTGTTCATGCCCTTTGACTCAGCAATATCACTACTAAGTCTGTATCCCAAAGAGATTCAAGAAAAAGGAAAAGGATCTATATGTACAAAAATATTTTAAGCAGCTCTTTTTGTGGTTGCAAAGAATTTGAAATTGAGGGGATGCCCATTATTGGGGAATGACTGAACAAGTTGTGGTATATGATTGTGATAGAATACTATTTTGCTATCAGAAATGATGAGGAAGATGATTTAAGAAAACCCTGTGAAGAGTTATATGAACTGATGCAAAGTAAAGTGAGCAGAACCAAGAGAACAATGTACATGGTGATGGCAATATTGAAACAATAATCAACTACATAAGACAGCTACTCTGATCAATATAAAGATCCATGACAATTTCAAAGGACTCATTAAAGAATGCTATCCACATCGAGAGAGAGAACTGATAGACTCTGAATGCAAATTGAAGCACATTTTTTCACTTTATTTTTCTTATTTAGTTTTTTCCCCCTGCAACACAGATGTATGTTTTACATGATTTCACATGTATAATGGGTATCATATTTCTTGCCTTCTCAATGTGTGGGGGAGGGACTTGTGGGAAGGAGAAAATTTAGAACATAAAATAAAAATTAAAAATTGGCTCTTTTATTTTCTTTAAGAGGGAAAACCAAGTAAAAGGAAAACTTTGTTTACTTCAAAGCTCAGCTAAGGTGTTACCTCCTAGAAGAAGTCTTTTCTGATTGTTAGGGCTCTCTCCTTCCTCAAATTATCTTGTATTTACTTATGTGTGTTTATATTATACATAATGCTCCCCCCCACCCCCGGGAGAATGTAAGTGCTTTGAGGGCAAAGATTGGTTTTCTTTTAGCACCTTGCACTTAAGAGGCAGCTAATAAATGTTGGCTGAACTAAATAAAACTAGATTAACTCAGTGTAAGCATGAGTAGAGAGGAGGTGGATTCAAGAAGAGTTAGAATTGACCATAATTGGTGATCAATTTGAAGTTGGGGGCAGGGTTCATGAGCAAAAAAAAAAAAAAGCCAAAGGTGTCTCCAAGGTTTTACCCTGGATAATGGGAACAGCGGTACCTCTGACAGAAACAGGGAAGTTAAAAGAAGAAAATGCATTTCTAAAAGAGGCTGTAGAGGCTTAATAAAGAGTTTCAGTCCCAAATCATAATCTCGGACCAGGAAGTGTGTCTAGTTCAAAAGTTTGTGAAATAATGATGAGCGTTTGTTACAAAAAAGGAAGCAATTCCACAAAGTCCCTGAGCTCAGCAAACAAGAGTCACAGGCATCAGAGATGAAGCTGTTCCCCAGCTACAGTGGGGTGACGGTGGGGTGACTCACCTCCAGGAGGAACCAAACCCATTTAAGAAATCGGCAAGTCTTGAGGGAGTTGGGTTAGGAAGAAAGGGGCTAAAGAGAACCTGAGTATCTTGGCGCAAACGAAATCTTAAACTCACTTCGAGAACATCTTAGAAGAGGATTTGGGAAGGGCAGCCATGAGTTGGGCAAGAAGTATGGGAAAAGTGAGTCTACAATGACAATAGCAGTAATATTCTTCATTCTTATAGGACTTCATGCTTTCCACCTTGATTCCCAATCATTAGCTTGTTTAAGCTACACAACTACCCTGAGGAGGTAAGGGCAGGTATTATTGCCCCCATTTTACAGAAGAAGAAATAAGCTGAGGCTCAGAGAGGAGAAGTTGCTTCCAAATGATTGTAAAGTAAGTCATTAGCAGATCTGGATTCAAACCTAGGTCTCCTGTCTTCCAGTTCAATGCATTTCCCACTATAGCACATCCCTGTTGGATTTTCTTCCTTGATTCATTCTCTGAAATTCTTGGACCTACCCTTCTAATCCTTACCCCCAACTCCAAATCCTGCCTTGAGAGTTAATTCTGATACAACTAACCCTGAGTGAGAAGACTGACAAGAGACAGTCCAGAGACCATTACACAACTGTGGCTACAGTTGCCTGAGGCTAAAGACAGGCTAATAACTGGTTGCAATAAGAACTGTGGAACGGGTACCCACTATGTCCAAACCATTGCAAGGGGCTCTATGGGGATCAGTGAGGGGGCAAACAATCTTGCCATTACTTCCAAGATGGTCCAACCCATGAGAAATGGGAAAGTCCTGGGAAAGTTGGATAAGGCAGGAAGGAGCGGAAGGGAGCCCAAGCTTCTTGATACATACCAGGTCTTAATCTTACTCTGAGAACATCTGAGAGGAGAGCTTGAGAAGGCTGGCAATGAGCACATGAGAAAATGTGGGGAAAGTGATTCTGTTGATTACTGTTGGTTAGAACAGTAATACTTTATATTCCTTATGATTGTGAGACCTTTCTGGATCTCAGTTTCCTCTTCTGTAAAAGGGACTGGGTGAGTGGATTAGAATCTAATCTAATCTAATCCAAGAGGTTCTCAACCCTCCTAATGCCTTGACCCTTTAATACAGTTCCTCATGTTGTGGTGACCCCCAACCATAAAATTATTTTCGTTGCCACTTCATAACTGTAATTTTGCTGCTGTTATGAATCGTAATGTAAATATCTGATATGTGGGATGTATTTTCATTGTTACAAATTGAACACAACCCACAGGTTGAGAACTGCTGGGATGATCTCAGGTTCTGACATTCTATGTTCTGTAAACAACCAGCCCCCCACCCCAATCCTAGCTCCCAAGGGACTGAACACAAGCTGCTAGGCTACTAAGTCCAATAACTCAGGATAGAGGAAAGACCATCTGAGCACACACAGTGGATGCGTTTCTTCCAGGACAGCCCATGACACTAACCAGCCCAGACAACTAGCCCAGGTAACAGCAGGATTGAATAAGTCCTATCCAATAACTCAACTTATTCCCTGAAATTTCCCTCCTTGGGAAGAAACTGATCTGACTCCATTTTTGCAGGCTGCCCACTGCCTCCATAGGACATATAGTTGATACACACTGGAGCTCAATAGCCATGTTCAGCCTTACCTAACTAAACAAAGCAAGCAACTCTACCTAGTATCACAAGTGCAGGTATACTTTCTGCATCAACACCCCCCCCACACACACACATACATATAAACATCAAGCAGAGAGTGTCTTGCACATAGTAGGCACTCAACAAATATTGGTTGGATTCATTGACATTATAAGCCCCAGCAGTTTCCAATATGACTCCCACCTATCTACCAGTACCTAGAGTTGATACATATTTCTCCACTGAGTCACATCCCTGGACACTTCCCCCAGCTACACTTACTTCAGATAACCCTCCGAGGACACAATTTGCCAATGCCCCCCCCCCCCCCCATAGAGCCCCACCCTGAGTGCTGGCCCAGAAACACTCAGATGAGACAAGTAATTTCATGCATGTTCAAACCCAGATCCAGCATCAGATGTTTCCAGATCCTTTCCACATCTAACAGTCTATGTTCTGTGTTCTAAAGTCCCTTCTAAATTTAACATTCTACATTCTAATATTCCTTCAAGCTTTGATACTCTGTGTTCCAAGGTCTCTTCCAGTTCTGACATTAAATTTTCATTTCTCCCCACCAGGTATACAAAGCTTAATCTTAAACCAAATAGAGTGCCTATTTAAAATATCAACATGCTATAGTAAAGTTGACTTCAAAGTTAGAAAGACCTAGATCCAAGTCCCACTTCTGCGATATATAAGTATGTATATGTTTATTATATGTGTATACATGTGTATGCATGTATGTGTGTGTATATATATGCACATATGTAATATATGATATGTGACCCTGGGCAAGTCACTTAACTTCAAGGTGCTCTAGGCACCTCTGTAAGACTATAAATTGCAGACAAAGGTGCTGCTGACCTTCTTCATGGGAATTCCCTGTATCAATGAAAGTGGAGACCCAGTCTCTATCCTTAAGTACCTACTACTTGCATTATACAGTGCAAGCCAATTTGAATATAAACAAAAATTTCAACACTCTCTTGCCCTCAAGGAGCTCACATCCTGCTAAAAGATCCCAGCTTCTTTGCTACCAGGAGGGCATCCCAGTCCTCAGTGGGGGAAAGAAAACACCAAAACCCAGAGAAACAATCCCCAAGACACTGAACCCTTTCTGATCCCAACTTTTCTCTTTTCTCCTAACCCCTGTCCCAATTTATATGACAGGGACCATAAATTTAGAATTGGAAGGGCCAAGTCCAGCACCCTCATTCTGCAGATAGAGAACTTGGGCCAAAAGAAGTGACTTAACCAGGGTCACACATGCAGTAAGTATCTGAGGAAGGATCTGAACGAGTGTCTTCCTGACTTCAAATACAGTAGTCTATCGTCCAGAAAAACTACTCGAGAATAAAGCCCTTGCAAAGTTTTCAAGATAGACTTTTCTATCACATCCTCAGCCTCTTATCTTCATAGAAACCCAGAATGTCAAAGCTGAAAGGATCTACAAAATCCCACATAGGGCCTGGAAGAGCCCTTAGATCAGTATAAGAATAGAAATTTAGAGCCCATCCACTCCAATCCCTTCATTTTAAAGATGAGGAAACTAAGGCGGGGGAAGTGGGGAGGAGAGAATGGTGCTTTGCTTAAGTTCACAGAACTAGTTAGGAGCAGAACCAGTATCAGAACCAGAACTCAGTTTTCTGACACGTTCCTGAAACCAGTTCTTTCCACTACACTGCTCCATGCCCTTAGAGGTGCCTGCCTAACTCCTCTTGCCTCCATGTTCAACCTTCCAGCCCTATTTGTCACCCTCGCCGCCCCCCACCGCCGGCCCGACCCCGCACGCGCACACACCTCGATGGCGCAGGTATGCCGGTCCGAGACTCTTACCTACCGGCGGGTGCCCAGCGTGGGGAGGGCGTCTCCTCGGAGCAGTTCTGTGCGGAACCTTCAGACCCCAAGTGGCAGGACGGACCGGGCCGCCTCCATGGGGGTGGAGGGAGGCGAGCTCCGAGGGGCGAGCGGAGTAGGGGTGGGGGGCGCCGAGGGCAGGGAGGCGCAGGCAGCGGCGGCCAGCGCGAGGAGAAGCAAGTACAGGCTGAGAAAGTTGGAGGAGGTGTGTCCCCACCGGAGAGAAGGCGGAGGAAAGGGAGGAAGAGAGAGGGAGAGGGAGAGGAGGTGGAGATAGGGCTGCTCCCAGCTCCCCACCTCGGCTCTCGGGAGAGGCGAACCGGTTTGTCGCCCGCTGGGGTCCCCAACACCGTTCCCTCCCCCGCTAACCCGCGTTCTCCTCCCCCACATCCGAGCCCGGGCCTGGGGGGAGGGTAGGATTGGGGGGTAGGGAGGGGACCTGCACTGGGGAGAAGGATGCTGGGAGCGCGTCCTCGGGTCTGGGGGCGGAGAGGGATGGTGGGCAGCCCTGCAGCTGGACGGAATCCCCATCCCTGAGAATATTCATCTACCAGGGCTGCACAGATGTCCGAAATGATGTCCGACTGACCAAGCTGGACGGGGCTTAAGAGGTTATCTAGCAGGAGCACCACTCCATTTTACAGATGAGGCAAAGGAGGCCCAGAGAGTGAAAGTGACCCCGTGGCACATAGCTAGCAAGTAACAGGATTTGAGCCCCAATTTACAAATCTTTCTATTGTTCCACAAAATCTTACCGACAAGGTCCCCTCTCCAGCCTCTGAACCCTTCCTTATTCAAAGGGGCTTTTGCTGTGGCTAGAGCGGGCAGGATGAGGGAGTGTGGCCTTCATTTAGACACCGGGAAGAACTTGGCAAGGGGTGCTTACCCGGGAATATTTTAGAGGGGGATTTAGATGGAGGAAAATAATTTGGGTTCAGTCCTTATCAGAGAGGGAAGAATAGTACCTATCAAGCACTCATATAGTGCTTTAAGAATTGCAAATTATCTCATTTTAACAAATTATTTCATTTTACAAGTAAATTAATCTCATTCTAATAAATTATCTCACTTTATTTTCACAACTCAATGAGGTGTTATTACTATCCCCATTTTACACACGAGGAAACTAAGGTAGGCGTTAACTGACTTTCCTAGAGACACACAGAGAATGCTGAAGCTGAAGTTGAACACAGTTGGGTTTTTTGTTTGTTTTTATTTTTTTTCAACAACAGATTCAGCTTTATTTACTGTCAATATTTGGGGAAGAAGTGGAGCCCAAGATAGAAAAAAAAGTCCAGTGAGGGGGAAAAAAAAATCACACTGTAAAAAAGGACAAATTTGAGGAAGAAAGGGGTGCCCCAGGCACAGGTTCCTCTAATTGGTTCAAAAGACAGTGAGAGTCTCAGAAGAGTGCAACAGGTTGCAGAGAAATTTGGCTCTACTGAGGAAGAGAAGCCCGAAGTGGACCACAAGGGGGTACTGGATAGGAGATGAGAGGGGTTCTCTTTGGTAGTCATAGGATGGAGGTTGAGGATGACCACTGTATTTGTGAGGGAACATTAATGGAAGAGGTCCTCATATACCATGGGGAGGCGTGGGTCCTGGGTAACCCATGGGAGATCCAAAAGGGGTTCCTCAGAGTGGCATTCTCATAGGAGGGGGATCAGGATGAGACATTCCTGGTGGTAGTCATGGAAGAGGCTGTCCCCCTAAGCCTGGGGGCCCTGCATAGTGGTGTCCCAAGCCATGGGTACCATGGTGAGTGAGCTGCATTTGAGGCTAACCGGGATGAGGCATTCCACCTGGTGAGAGTAGATGGGGATGGGAGTGTCCATGTCCAGGATGTCTGGCCCCAGGTGTTCTTGCTGATGGAGGGCCATGAGCTCCAGCCCCGGGAGGCATAGTTGGGGGAGGCATATCTGGGGACATTCCTGGAAGATAGGCTCCAGGAGGTGGCACTGGAGGTGGGAATGAGCCTGGTAGGGGCATACCTGGTAGAGAAAGCCCAGATCCCAAAGAAGGGGCAACAGAATTAGGGGCAGAGGGTCAGGGTGATGCATTAACAAATAGTTGATATGATCAATCTGCCTGAGACAACAGGTTCTTGCTAAAGTCACTCGGCTGCAAAGCCATGGTGTTCACCCTTACAAGTCTTTCTTGAAAGCACAAGATACTGTGACAGATCAATTGCACGGGCATTGCTGTTCATGGCCTCAATTGCTACATCAGATGCATCAAATGAAGCAAAATGAATAAAGGCATAACCCTTGGAGTTGTCTGTGTCAGGGTCCCACATGATCTTGGGAGTCTGCAAAATAATCCCAAAGGTGCTAAAGGTATAATAGAGCAGCTTCTCAAGGTCCCATA
Organism: Pseudochirops cupreus; assembly: GCA_028627135.1. NCBI lineage: Eukaryota > Metazoa > Chordata > Mammalia > Diprotodontia > Pseudocheiridae > Pseudochirops > Pseudochirops cupreus. The sequence continues at coordinate 310,379,614 of CM053581.1, read as the reverse complement.
GCTAGTGTCTGAGATCAAATTTGAACTCAGATCTTCCTGATTCCATGCCCAGCATTGTGACACCAGCTACCTCTCAAATACAAAGTCTGAAAGAGTAGAATATCTTACATTTTAACAGGGGGAACAAGTACATATACGTGCACACATACATGCACATAGATGTATACATGTAGAACAAATACAAAGAGAATAAACAATTGAATGCAAAGTAGTTAGATAGAAGGTAACTTTTGAAGGAGAGCAGCTGGGGAGATCAGGAAAGGCTAGTTCTTGGAACTCCCTCTTAAAGGAAGAGAGAGATTCTATACGGCAGAGGTGAGGAGGGAATGCATTCCAGAAAAAGGGAAATCATAATGCAAAGGCGCAGAGATGGGAGACGAGTGTCGTGCAAGGAACAGAAAGAAAGCCAGTTTGGCCAGATCACAGAGTATACAATGAGGCTGGAAATATGTATAAGTTGGGGCCAAATTATGAAGCCAAGTCAACAAGCATTTATTAAGCATCTACTCTGTTCCAGAAACTGTGCTTAGATGCCAAATAGAAGGGTGATATTTTATCCTAGAGGCAATGAAAGGTCATAGGTTCAGATAACGGTGAAAGGATAGGTTGAAGCCATACTGTGGAGGGCCTTGAATGTCATAATGAAGTCATGTTATCAATTGACAATAGGAAGCCAGTGAAGAGTTTTAGCAGGCAAATGCTATAATCAAAGCAGTGAGAGCATTTGGAAGATGGGGCGGAGGTTTGAGGAGAGAGAGAAAGAGAGAAAAAGAGAGGAGGGAGGGAGGGAGGGAGAGAGAGAGAGAGAGAGAGAGAGAGAGAGAGAGAGAGAGAGAGAGAGAAGAAGAAGAAGAAGAAGAAGAAGAAGAAGAAGAAGAAGAAGAAGAAGAAGAAGAAGAAGAGAGTAGAGAAGAGAGTGCTGGACTTGGAGTCTTAAATCTTAGGCTCAAAGCATACATGATATACTTATTAGCTGTGAGACCTTGGGCAAATCACAATGTCTCCAAGTTTCAGTTTCTTCATCTGTAAAATGGGAATAATAGCAGTTAGCTCATGGGGTTGTTGTGAAGAATAAATGAGATTGTGTATGTGGAATGTTTGGCAAACTTAAAATACTTTATAAACATGAACTATTTGTATAAGGTTGGATAGATGCAAAACCAGGTTACCTGAATGGTTCAGGTTAGAGGTGAAGAGGGACTGAACTAAGGTGATAGTAGTGTGAATAGAGAAAAGGGGACAGGTAAAAGAGATACTGTGGAGGTATAATCAGTAGCATTTGGCAAACAATTGGATGTAGAGGGTGAGGGAGAGAGAAGAGCCAAAGATGATTCTGAGGTTTCCAGCCTCGCTAGCTGATGGTGCCAAGAAGGGTGAAGCCATAAACAGAAGCAGGGAAGCTGGGAGTGAGGGCAGTTTTGGGGGGGGAAATGATGAATTCAGCATTTGGAGTATGCTGAGCTTGAGGTGTTAGCAGGGTATTACTGTGAAGGTATAAAAGCAAGCAATTGGAAGTATTGAACTGGAACTCAGACGGGTTATTTGAGGACTTCCATGAGTATATCTTTTTCAAATACTTTTATTCATCTGATGATGAATACTCACAAATATATACACACATACATGCATGTATCTATGTACATGTGTATATATGTATCTACACATATACATGTAGATATACACATATATACATGTAGAAGAAACATAAAGAGATAAACATAAGGGCAGGTAGTTAAATACTAGGTAGCTTGGAAAGGAGAGCATTCACAGTTGGGGAGATCAAGGAAGGCTTCGTGAAGAAGTTAGTGCTTGAATATATCTTAAAGGAAGAGTGAGATTCTGTGAGGAGGGAATGCATTCCAGGCATTATTCATCAACCTTATGAAATTTATAAGGCATGTATTATTGTCCCTCTTTTATAGAGAAGAGAGACTCAGTAAGGTCAAGTGACTTGCCTATGATGCCACAAGCATATTTGTGACAAGAGCTGCACTGGCATTGCAATCTGAAGAGGAAGAAGAGAGAGAAGCTGGTGTCTAAGTACAGCTGGGTATTACCAGAGCTAGTGGGCTGGTCCAACTTGCCAAGGCTCAAGAGGGACGAGGGCAGGAGAGTCAGTCAGATAGTGGTCCCAGGCTGAGACCCAGGAGCCACCTGGCCAAGAGCCAATAGGGATGCAGCAGCTAATGAAGTTGCTGCACACAGGCAATTACCTGCTCCACTGAGCCCACCTACTGAGGGTTATGGCCTGATGAATGATTAACCTGCATGCCCCAAGTGTCATAGTACAAACCCACTAGGCCTTTGACTATTCATGTGTAGACCTGAGACAATTTTCCTTCTGGGCTTGCCCTTGTCTGATTCTAGTATAGCAGTACCTGAGGACTGTCTGCTTCCCTGGAGGTGTTCACTGAACGTGGTTTAAAGATGGTTAATGGAGTTAGGGAATGCTTTATAGACTTTCAAAATAGTCCAACTGGAAAGGATCGAAGAGATTCCCTAGTGTTTAAACCATAGAATAGCCAAGGTTTGAAGGGACTTCAGAGGTCTTACCTGAAACAAGAAAACGAGCTGCAACAGTCCTAACGATAAGTCATAAAACTCCACTTTAAAACTTTTAGTGACAGGGAGCTCACTACCTCCTGGGAAATATTGTTCTATTGTGGGATAGCTCTAATGATTAGAAAATTACCCCTTTTTTAAAAATTCTGGAGGCGGCTAAGTGGCGCAGTGAAAAGAGCACTGGCCCTAGCGTCAGGAGTACCTGAGTTCAAATCCAGCCTCAGACACTTAACACAAAAACTAGCCGTGTGACCTTGGGCAAGTCACTTAACCTCAATTGCCCTGCCCTTCACCCTCCAAAAAAAAATTCTGCTTCACTAGGTCTAACGTTCTCACATGTTCTAAGCTCCCTTCCAATTCTAACATTTCTTGTCTATGTTTTCTGTCGTCTTCTAATTTTTCAGTCTGTCTTTCTGTTACTGTCTGTCTACTTCTTTGGCACTGAGAAGACACTGCCTGGTATTACTGCTTAACTAACTTTGATATCTGGGTCTTGTCACTCCAACGAAACAGTGAACTTCCTGAGGGCAGGCACTGTGTCTTTTTCTCTTGTCACTTCCACAATGTCTGGCACAGAGTTGGACACATATCAGAAAAAGACTTGTCGACTTTCTGATGCATTTGAGTTATTGTTAAGTCCATTATATAAAAGGGGGGAAATGTTACTTCAGAGTTTAATCTCCCTAGAGGGAAGAATTCAGGAGGAGAACAAAGGAATGCTTGGGAGCAAAGGTGATTTTCCCCAGCCCAAAGGGTGATCTAGGATAAAGAGAGCTGCTCCGGTGTGAATAGTAGAATCTAGAGCAGTCTTCAAAACCAAGCACTACAACTATGAGTGGTCATCTGAGTTGAATGGGTCAGTGACTATTTGCAGGGCAGCTTTGGAAGTGGGCATCCCTGGTGTCATCCCCAGTACCCTAAGGAACAAAATTCCCTAGCAGAGCAAGTCCTTGAAGACCCTAATTAGGCTGGCTGCTAGAGAGATGGTATGCCTTTAAGGGAGATGAAGTAATCGAGGCTTGAGGCCATCTGGCTTAACCAAAGTGGGGTGAGCAGAAGGTGGGCAGCAGGGGCCAGGGAAGGGGAATGTCAGCACTCAGGCCGACAGAAGGCCTGCAGGGGAGGAGAAGGTAAGGCCCCGGGGGGAGGCCAGGAATGCAATCAACCACTCAGCGGACCTGCTGGCTGTGGGCATCTGGGCACCTCCCATCCTTCCATCTCATCCGGACTCCCAACCAGCAGATCTGACAGGACAGGCTGTCGTGTGCCAGAAGGAGCAAGGCTGGGCCCAGGAACCCAGTATCCACTGGCTTGATTCTCCAGTGAGCTCACTTTTGGCCAATCCAATGTCTCCATTTGCCTGTCTCCTAGGGGCCAACTCTTTTTCAACTCCAACCATTATCTCTTGTACCCCAAAGAAGGTGGGCTGGCTCTGAAATAGCAGTATGGCGACCACCAAGCAGGCATCAAGTGGATGGGACAGGACCTAGCAAGGAGAGCTAATATGTAGTCACCATGGCCTTTGCTGCCTCTCCTAAAGGATTTGGGGCTCTTCTTTACTGACCTTTCTATCAGGGTAAGGAGTTTCCTCTACTCACAGAACACAATGCTACAGTGGTGAGCATGTGGGAGGATACCAAATGTATCCAGGTCAGTGGTAACAGGTACACAGTGTACGTTCAGAGTCCCAACTGGTCCAGCCAAGACAATGTCAGATTCAGATCATGTGATGCCCTAAGGCACAACTTTGGGGACCTTTCTTCACAATCTATAGTATTTGTTCTGTGGTATCATAGTATAAAATGCTTGTTTTTAAATATAACAACTATTTTTTAAAAACTAAAAACAAATTTTCCAACATTTTTCTAGCATTAACCGTTTATATTCTAAGTCCCTTTCCAGTTCTGGCATTGTCCGTGTCTTTCTATGTTCTAGGGTCTCCTCTAATTCTGACATTGTTTTATCTTTTAAGCTCACTTCCAATTTTAACATTTCTACATTCCCTGTCTTAAAATCTCTTCCAACTTTGCTTCTCTAGATTAGTAAGAGCATAGTTACTCCTGGCTATTTGCATTTTAATTGAGGAAAACATTTTGATTCAAAGGAATAAACATGTAATGATGGAATTGGGAGCAGTATACTTTCTCAAGGATCTTGTGCCATTTTACTTTTCTCTAAAATTGTCCAATTTGTTTTTTCTGCTGGATTTTGGACTCTTTCCTAGGCTGAGCATCCAATCAAAGATATTCCCTATGGGAAAGCCTGGACCAGCTACCTCCTGACGCAGGAATTCCCCATTACTGGAGGTAGAGATTAGATGACCGCTTGTCCAGGGCATGGTAGAGAACATTCCTGTTCATATATGAGTTAGCTTAGATAAACACAAACACTTACTTCCAAGTTTAAGATTTTGTGATTCTATGAATTTAACTCCTGTCCTGGTGAGCACTTGGCAGCCTGTGCTGCCACCACTATATGCCACCACTATACTAGGATCTCTTTTCCTGACCTAAGTGTTCCTCTGAGACTTAGATGGCCCCCTTCTCCTCCCTACCCCCACAATTAATAACTCTGGGGCCACTCCCTACCTCAGGGCCAGCAGGTAGCTGGCTAGCCTGATGTCATTCAGGGGAGGATTGACTCACTAACTGGCTTCCCTGACTCCTGGGAAGGTGAGTTCCCCCAGGCCCAAAATGGAGCTTGGTTGGTCTAACTGGTGAGGTAGCCCTTGGATTTAGGCAACTCCTCCTGTTTAGAGATCTTAATACACTTACGCAGGCACTCTTAGGAATACAGACACTGTGTTCCATGAAGAAGAAGGTGGACCTTAAAGGTTAAGTAAAATTTGGCTAGGCAGAGATGATCATGGAGAGTGTTCCAGAAGAAGAGGAAGGGAGAGACAGGAGTAGATTAGGGAACTATAGAAGTACTGGAGAGAACATGGGAATAAGTATGATCTATAAAGGGTTGGGAGGGTGGGGGGGTATGGTAAAGAAGTAGCTATAGTGTATGGGGGAAAATTGGAATGTAGCAGTGGGAAAAAACGCTAACTTGCTGTCTTCTTGGGGTAGTCCCCTTTCCCTCTTTAGGCCTCATTGGTAAAATCAAGTGATTGGATTAAATGTTCTCTCCAAGGACTCCCTTTCTCTGAAACTGCATGATTTGATGAGTCTACTGTGGATAGATACCCAGTCCCATAATAGAAACTGTGGGGAAACAAGAGATGAGGCCCCTTATCCAAAGGAAGATCACTGGCTTGGGGGGAGGGGGAAGAAAATTCATGGATCTGGCACAGAGAACCAGGCAGAGTACAACTGAGGTTGAAATTACATAATACAGAATAAGCATTGTAGGAATTAAGGGAGAGAGATTAGTGTGGGCTGTAGTATAGCAAGCGCTGAACAGAAACTGTGTGTGGCTGGGAGAGACCTTGAAATGCAGAATGCTATAACACAGAACACAGAATATTAGAGCAAGAAGGGATGTTAGGAACTGTCTAGTCTAACCAGTTTCATTTTACAGAGGAAGATACTGACCTCCAGACAGGTAAAGTGAGTTGACCAAGGTCACCTAGCATATTAGTGGCAGAACTGGGACTAGACTCCAGGTCTCCTAACTCCAAACTCTCTCTCTGTCCAGATGCAGGGGAATGCTAGAATTTTCCTCATGTACTACTGGATTATTTATAGTCCTAGAATTCTGTTTTTTCCTTCCGTTCCTTGCACACAGTAGGTACTCAGTAAATATGTGTCCAATTGAATTAGATGGAAAATTCCTAAGCAAGCATTCCAAATTGCCTGGGGATTTCAGGCTAAGCTGTCTGGCTTATATAAGTCTGGTTAAGAGATTCTTTCAGAATTAGACTATCATTTACATCTAATAAGATTCTCACTCTTCTGTGGAGTTGGCCCCAGACCCAAGTGATAGAAGCTCTGTTACTGACATCTAGCCAGAGGTATAAAATCCTGGAGGGCTCCCAGGACTAATAATTTCCTACAGAAAAAAAAAATGGGCGGCTTTGGGAAAATTGTTTTTTCCACCTCCATGGAGGCAATTCCATTTCTTTCAAGACAGCTGCAAAGAGTTTTTGAAACTGTTCCTTTGTGCTATTGGGCAGAGCCCTTCCCATGAGGTTATGGGGCTAGACCAGGGGTGGAGAACCTGTGACCTCAGGGCCACATGTGGCCCTCTAGGTCCTCAAGTGTGGCCCTTTGACTGAATCCAACTTCACTGAACAAATACCCTTAATAAAAGGATTTGTTCTGTAAAACTTCTACTCAGTCAAAAGGCCACACTCAAGGACCTAGAAGGCCACATGTGACCTTGAGACCACAGGGTCCCCACCCCTGGGCTATACCATACAGACCAGCTGGACCAGCAAGGAAACCTATAAAATCAGATGTTCAGAATAAGAAAAGACTTCAAGGATGACAACCCCTACCTGTGCAAAAGTCTCCTTCATGACTCAATGACCACCCCCACCTCCACTGGAGGTGCTCTAATGATGTGAAACTTAGAGGAAGTTCATCACAAATTTGAACAGTTTGTATCATTGGAAAGTTTTTCCTCATGTTGAGTTGAAATTAGCCACCATGTTACTTCTGCCCTGATCATTTTTGTATCCCAGGGCAATTAGGCTAGTAGGATAAAAGTTATGATGATGATAATGGCTTTCTATAAAGTCATTCTCCAATAATAATAATACTTAACATTTATATGATGCTTTAAAGTTTGCAGAGCAACTTCCATAGATTATCTTTGATCCTCACAGCAACGCTATGAGGTAAATACTATTATTATCCCCGTTTTACAGATGAGGAAACTGAGGTAAACAGTGACTTGCCCAGGGTCACACAGGTTGTAAGTATCTGAGGAAGGATTTGGACTTGGGTATTTCTGACTGTCAAGTCCATTGCTCTATGTGCCATGACATCTAGCTACCTCCAATGTCACTTCTGATGCCTCTCTATGATAGAGTGGTGACTCTGACTTCTCAAAGCCTATACCAGTGGAGTCCTGCTAAGATGGAAAAGCTTCAGTCAGTTGTCAGTCTGTCATTAAAGGGCCAATCAAACTAAGCTGGGAAAAGCTTATAGAAGGTTGACCACAGGGTGATGAATTATTTTCTACCACAGAAACTCATCAAGGCAGTCTACTAAGGACTGGAGAGCCATCTCTACAGTGATGAGTAGAGCTCTCACACAGATGAGCCACACAAATCTTTCTAATTATTAAAGTGATGATAATGATAATCCCTGTGAAGAAGTAGAGTTCCTTTATGAACTTGAGAAGTGAAGTTGGTGCCAGGTACTCTTTGTCATAATTTTGGTTTTGAAGCAACTGCCTATTAACCGCTCTTCAGTGGAAAAGACACTGGACGTGGAGACAGAGGTTCTGGATTTAAATTGTCTCTGCTACTTAGGCTTTGAATGACCTTGGGCATGTCCTCGTTAGACTTCATTTCTTTCCTCTGTAAATTAAAGAAATTGGACTAAATGGTCTCTAATGTCCCCTCAATCTCTAGATCCTATTTACTAAGATTAGCTAAAATTTAGATTAAGGATCACATAGACGCATATACCAGGGTTTACCTAGTCTCGTATGAAGGTGGCTTCTAGATTGTTTAGAGGTGTGGTGCTGATTATAAGCCTACAAATGATCTAAACTGAGGGAATTGGGAGCCAAGCCAAACCAAGGTGGGTGGTGAGAAATTTAAGGCTGACAGCATTGTCAATGGAAGGAAAGAACAAGGTTATTTTCAGACCTGCCTTATGGGATCATTGTCCCTAATTTCCTCCATATTATAATCTTTGACTATCTGAAACCTCAGGCTAGGGGTGTCCAGACTGACTCTTTTCATGTATGGATTAGACCAGGTCGCATTGCCCATAGTTACTGTTCCAAATCTTCTCATCTCCTCTCAAACCTTGAATGGCAACCCCTTCCCCAGAGGAGGACATCACCTTATATTTACTGAAAAAGGGGAGCATTTACCATGATATCCCTCTTCTGCCCTACTTGATCTCAAAATTCTTTGATATCTTCTTATATTCTCTCCTGCTTTCGTTTCCCATGAAGCCATAAACCTCTTTGACAAAGCAAACTCATCTGGCCTCCTTCAACAGACTGCCTTCACAATTGTCCCTTCACATTCTAATCATTAATCTCACCTATCTATTGATTCATTCTCTGCTGCCTAGGAGCATACTCAATTCTCTTTCATCCTTAAAAACCCTCACTACATCAAATCATCCTTTTAAGGAATAATCCTTCTTTTCACAGTCAAGCTTCTAGGAAAAGTTATCAATTCTCCTTACCTCCACTCCTTTCCCTTTGATCCTCAAAACCCTTTCAATCTTGATTCCAACCTCATCACTCAAATGAAACTACTCTCTCCAAAACCACTAATGATCTCTTTGTTGCCTTACCCCACTCATTTTTCACAGTGGTCTTCATTCTTCTTGACCTCTCTGTGATTTTTGACATGTTTATATCCTTTGATTATCAATTTGCTCTTATTCTTCCAAGCCAATATCCACATAGCTGGCATTCCTATATCTCAAATCTATCTATGACACTTAATTATTCAGTAAATTTTAGTAACTCCTTACAAACTCCTTTGGCATTTAAAGCCCTTCACAGCCTGACTCCTTTCCCCATTTATTAAGCGTTACTCCCTTTTGCACACTCTGAGATGCAACCAAACTAGCCTGGCTCTTCTTCATACACAATATTCCATCTCTTGGCCAATCAAATTAAGCTGGGAAAAGGTTGACCACAGGGTGATGAATTCTTTTCCACCACAGAAACTCATCAAGACAGTCTACTAAGGACTGGAGAGCCAGCTCTACAGTAATGAGCAGAGACCTCACACAGATGAACCTTTGCACAACCTACCCCGATGTCTAGAGTGCACTCCCTCCTCATTTCCAGGTCATAAACTCCCTAGTTTCCTTCCAAGCTCAGTGCAAGCACCACATTCTGCTTTCCTGATCTTCTCCGCTACTAGTGCCTCCCCTCAAGATTCATTGTATTTTTCCAGTATATCTTTTGTATGCAGCACACTTATATATGTACATATTGTCTCCTCTAGTGCAATCTTTTTGAGAGCAGCAACTGTTCCATTTTTGTCTTTGTCTCATAACACAGTGCAAAGGAGTCATTTATGAAATGCTTGTTGATTTATCGATTAACTCATCAGTTGAGTGGAAAGCTCTGGATTTGGAGTCAGGTGACCAGGATTTAAGCCCCACCCCACCCCACTATGTGGGCTGTAACCTCCCACAAGTTATTTCATTTCTCTAAATCCCAGTTTTTTCTGTAAAATAGTGATGCTGTTATGAAGATAGAAATGTTTTACAAGACTTCACATGTATAATGGGTCTTATATTGCTTGCCTTCTCAATAGGTGAGGGAGGAACTGGAGAGAAGGAGAAAATTTGGAACTCAAAAATTTAAAAATGAGTATGATTAGATAGATAGATAGATAGATAGATAGATAGATAGATAGATAGATAGATAGAAATAGATATAGATATAGATAGATATGTTGCTGTTAAAATCAAATGAGATACATACCCTAGAACATAAAATCTTGAGCTGGAAGGGACGTAAGAACATAAAATATTAATGCTATTGTTGAACTCATTTAAAGGGACCTCTGAACAGTTGGGAGAGCCCTGGAGGTTTTGTAGTGCATTCTCCCTTATTTTACAAAAAAAGAACAAATTTATGGAGCACTTTAAGGTTTACAAAGCACTTTCCCCCAAACCCTCTGAAGCAGGAGGTGGTGGCTGTCATTGTCATCTGTTGTGGTCATTGTTGTTGTTGAATCATGTCTCATTCTTTGTGATCCTGTTTGGGATTTTCTTTTCTTTTTAAGTGGTGCTTATGAGTTTTCCCCCAATTACATGTTGTAATGGTAATGGGAATTTGAAGATCTTCCCTGCCCCTTAATAAGCCTAAGTCAGCAGTTCTCAACCTGTGGGTCACGACCCCTTTGGGAGTTGAATGAACCTTTCACAGGGGTCACCTAAGACCACTGGAAAACACATATTTCTGATGGTCTTAGGAACTGAGACACCACTCCTCTATCCCTCTCCAGGTGGGTCCGCCCACATGCAGATACGCCCACATATTAAAGGGTGGAGGCATTAGGAAGGTCGAGAACCACTGGCCTAAGTTGAATTTGAGGACCTTTCCTGATTTGAAAATATACTCTGCCCCCAAATAGGTGGCATGTGTTTACCTGGAGCCTGTGGTGGGAGGCTTGTTTTTCAGGAAGGCACAATTTTTGTTACTTTGTAGTCAATTGGGTCAGGAGGGTTGTGATGTTCTCTGACCCTGGAGAAGGCTATATATACCTCTGAGGCAAGGTTATGTTTTGGGGCTCACTTTGGGAAGAGTTCTGTAATTTGGCTAGATGAGACTCTGGGCAGCCATTGAGCCTTCCAGCTTTGAAAACCCAGATGTTGGTGCTTCTCTCTCTGGTGACTAACTAGGTATGGAGGTAATGGTCAGACTAGAAGCCCTGTCTGCTGAATTGTGTTATTTTCTCTGTCTGTATTTTTGTCTGCTTGTAACTTCTGTTTGTATTCTTTGAAGTTCAGAGTGCTGGCTTTCCCCCCTGAACTAGGTAAATGATACATGTTTGATTGATTAAAGTAAGATTTTTAACCCTTTTTGAGTTGCCTTCCTTTAGAGAAGCAGATCAAAGAATCTGTGCTAGCAGCCATCCTGGGTATGCTAGAGTGTTTGCTATGACACACGTCAATACGATTTTTAGCATTCATTTCCCCCCCAGTTTTTAACATTATTATTTAAAGTTTTGAGTTCCAAATTCTATCTTTTCCTCTCCTCCCCTCTCCCTGAGATGGTAAATGATCAGATATGTTATACACGTGCAATTATGTAAAACATTTCCATATTAGTCATTTTGTACAAGAAGACTCAAATAAAAGAAAAAAATGAAAGTGAAAAATAGCATTCTTCTGTTTATATTCAATCAACATCAGCTCTTTCTCTGGAGGTAGCTTCATCATTAATTCTTTGAGATTGTCTCGGATCATTGTATTGCTGAGAATAGGTAAGTCATTCGTAGCTCTTCAGTGAACAATATTGCTGTTACTGTATACAACATTCTCCTGGTTCTGTTTACTTCACTATGCATCAGTTCTTATAAGTCTTTTGAGGTTTTTCTGAAATCATCCTGCTTGTCATTTCTTATAGGCACAGTAATATTCCATTATGATCATATACCACAGCTTGTTTAGCCATTCCCCAACTGATGGGCATCCCTCTGATTTCCAATTCTTAGCCACTATAAAAAGAGCTACTATAAATATTTTGTACAAATGAAATGACATGACTTGACGAGTCTTAACAAAGTGACCACAGAGTCCGAATTAAAAGTTTTAAGGAGCTTTAATTTACCAGCTGGGGCTACTCCATGCCAATTAAAGGGGGAGCAGCCCAGAACTCAGGGGTGAGGAACCTTTTATACATTTCATTAGGTTTACGTATCTAACTAACACAATTGGTTACTAAGCAGGTTGTCATATAGATACAAACAAGTGGTTACTAAGGCAAGCGGAGGGGGTAAGCGGAGGAGGTCTGTAGGGTAAGTGGAGGGGCACAGGGCATGGCGACCGAGCAAGAAAAAGATAAATTACTCTAGGCCAGCTTCCCAGGTAAAGATAAATTACTCTAGGGAGGCTTCCCAGGTTCATAGAGGTTCACTTGGCTGATTACCAATTCCATAAAGTATTTCTTAACTATTTCTTGACCATAACACAAATAGTCCTTTCCCCCTTTTTGTGATCTCTTTGGGATACAGAGCTAGTAGTGGTATTGCTGGATCAAAGGGTATGTGCAGTTTTATAGCCCTTTAGGCATAGTTACAAATTGTTCCCCAGAATGGTTGGAGCAGTTCACAACTTCATCAATAGCACATTAGTGTCCCAATTTTCCCACATCCTCTCCAACATTTATCATTTTCCTTTTTTGTCATATTAGTCAATCTGATAGATGTGAGGTGGTACCTCAGAGTTGTTTTAATTTGCATTTCTCTAATCAATAGTGATTTAGAGCACTTCTTCAAGTGCCTTATAGATAGCTTAGATTTCTTTATCTGAAGACTGCCTGTTCATATCCTTTGAACATTTATCAGTTGGGGAATGACCTGTTTTCTTATAAATTTGACTCAGTTCTCTACATCTTTGAGAAATGAGGCCTTTATCAGAGACACTTGCTGTAAAGATTGTTTCCCAGCTTTCTGCTTTCCTTCTAATCCTGGTTGCATTGATTTTGTTTATGGAAAACCTTTTTAATTTAATATAATCAAAATGATCTATTTTACATTTCACAACGCTCTTTATCTCTTGTTTGGTTACGTATTCTTCCCTGACAGAGAAACTATTTCTTACTCTTCTAATTTGCTTATTGGTATCACCCTTTATGTCTAAATCATGTGTCCATTTTGACCTTACCTTGGTATATGGTATGAGATGTGGGTCTATACCTAATTTGTTCCCTATTGTTTTCCAGTGTTTCCAGTAGTTTTTGTCAAATAGTGAGTTTTTATCTCAAAGACTGGGGTCTTTGTGTTTATCAAACCTTAGGTTACTATAGTCATTTACTACTGTGTCTTGTGTACCATTTGGGGTTTTCTTGGCAGAGACACTGGAGTGGTGTGTCATTTCCTTCTACAACTCGTTTTACAGATGAGGAAACTGAGGCAAATGAGGTTAAGTGACTTGCCCAGGATCACACAGCCAGGCTAAATTTGGACTCACAAAGATGAGTCTTCCTGATTCCTTGCTTGGCACTCTATCTACTTGACCTTTCTATTTTACACGTGAAGAAGCAGGCCCCAAGGGGATCCTAGAACAAGTTAATGCAGTGGTTCTCAACCTTCCTAATGCTGTGACCCTTTAATACTTGTATATGGGCGTATCTGCATGTGGGCAGACCCTCCTGGAGACCGATAGAGGAGTGGTGTCTCCGTTCCTAAGATCATCAGAAATATGTGTTTTCCAATGGTCTTAGGTGACCCTGTTTGACCCCCAAAGGGGTCGCAGTTGAGAACCGCTGTTGTTAATAGCAGAGCTAGGATCAGAGCATCCAGGTCTCCTGATTTCCCTTCTGCTGCTCTCCCTGAATTGCCCTGCCTTTCCCATGCCCACCCCCCACCCCCAGCTGCTAATGGCTTCCCCTTTGAACTCTCCTCGGTATTTATCTTGTATATACTTAATCATCTATGTGCAGTCTCACCCATCAGAATGTAAGCTCCTTAAAGGCAAGAGCTTTTTTTTTTTTTGCCTTTCTTTTTATCCCCACTACTTAGCACAGTGCCTGGCACATACAGGTGCTTAATAAATGCTTCTTGGCAGACTTACTCCCTCCTGACTCAACCTACTACCACGCTTGGAGCAAGAAAGACTAACAAGCTATCATATCAGCGACAGGGAGGTACATGGGGAGGATTTTGAAAGGGGGCTTCAGGCTAAGCATACAATTGACAGTTAAGTATGAAGACTACACATGATGCCAAGTTGGTTAAAAAGAATATAACAAAATCCCCACAACTTGCCTCTAATTGTTCCATTTAATTCATTAAAGGATTATCCCTGAGACTGATGGGAATAAATATGGGGGATTGAGATGAGAGGCTGGGTGTTCTGGCATCAGTAAGAAGGTCTCCTGAGGCACTGGAGAAAAACAACCCCCTGTAGCAGACACCACAGGCCCCGATCCCAACTGTCAAGAACATGCCCTTTGGGGGAGAAAAGACGAGACTGACCCCTTCCTCTGATTACTGCCTGTCAGCTAAGGCTCAGATTCTTCAACCTGAGCACCTGGGGCAATCCCCTCTCGTGTGAGCCCCCAGAGAACTCGGGTTCAAGAGACTCACAAAAAAAAATGTAACCCACCAAGTCCCCAACCATGGGTTTATTTTTACAAGATATCCCATGTTCAAATAGTCAACATTTAATCAAACAACATAGCAAATAAGGTGACAAGATCCTAACTCTTCCCCATCCCTCTACACACACTCACACAGGGAGTACATTTTCTCTTAAATTAGCATACCACTAGTGGAAGAGGGCACCCTCAAGGAAAAAAATTGTGACACTTTGAAAGATTTAAGAACTCTAATCAATGCAGTGACCATGGTTCCAGAGGAAGCATGCTACCTACCTCCTGACAGAGAGGCAATGGATTCACGGTGCAGAAGAAGCCATCAATTTTTTTTTTTTGACATGGCCAACGTGAGAATTTGTTTTGCTTGACAAGGCATATTTGTTACAAGGGTTTTTTTTTCTCTTGTCTTTTCAATGGGGTGAGGTGGGAGTAAGGGGTTTCTTCTCAGAAAAAGAGAAGAGAACAAAAGGGAGGCCATAGGGAATCAAGCAATACTTTTTTTTTTTTTTTGCTTTTTGGAGAGGGAAGGGCAGGGCAGTTGGGGTTAAGTGACTTGCCCAAGGGCAAACAGCTAGTAAGTGTTAAGTATCTGAGGCTGGATTTGAACTCAGGTCCTCCTGACTCCAGGGTCAGTGCTCTATTCACTGCGCCACATAGCCGCCCCCAAGCAATACATCTTTGCAGACTGTGTGTTGAATTTATCATATGCTTAAAAAGAAAATCAACCTACGTGTAACAGAGATTCATAACAGGTCCAATCTCCTTCTGTTCCACGCTACCTATGGAAATACTCATTTATCTAGTATTTTAAAAGTTCAGAATTAAAAAAAAACTTGTGATAATGGAACATGCATGGAAGGCACATATAGGTAACATGTGTGGTCAGGGAACATGAGGAAGAGTAATATATCAGAATCCTGTACAATCAGATTTGATGCCTGGAGGACACACATAGGGAAGGTAATTCATATCTCAGTTGTTTCAGGGTTAAGAACGGTCACTGAGCTACTCTCCTGAATCTTCTGTCTCTCCTTTAGAAAGTGAATGGGCATCTCCATAGATACCAAGATCGTGAAGCTTCTTTTCACTATCAGCAGCTAAGCTGCGATCATAGAAAGTCTCTTTCTGAAAAGGGGTAGCTAACAGTTTTTTAGTTCACCAGCTGAGGTTATGGACTGCCACACCTAGCTAAGAACCCAGGCGAAAAAAAAAGCCAACCACAGTACACCAGATTAAGGTTGACTTTCTTGTTTTTAAATTTTTTTTAGCACTTGTTCCTGGTGCTGATTTAAAGTGTGTGGTCCTAGACAACTCCATGTATTAGAGCTAGAAAAGCCCATTTAAGCCCTGGTGGGGCTCCTATACAACCTATTACAAAGTTTCTGTCCCTCTCCCCAACCCCAAGGAGCTGTGTAGGGAGGCTAGGACCACTAAGCTCTTCTCACTCCCACGACTCCTCCTGATTGACATAAAATTTAATTTGAGCAACAGCAAAAGCCAAGCAAAAAAGGCAAGGTCACTGACCTCCTGACCTACGATCCTCCCCAATGCCCAGCAAAAACAAAAATAAAAACAAACCCCTGACTTTTACTTTATTTTAGCTGTCCCCAAACCGTGCTCCCTCCCTATTGGCATTTAAGGCCTTCTATACTCTCATGCCATCCAAAGTTATAGCCTCATCTGTTGTTCCTCTTGACACACTCTCAGCTCCAGCCAAACTGGACATTTCTCCACCTTCAGAAAGTACTCTGCTCTCCTGCCTCTAAGTCTTGGTATATACTGTTTGCTGTGACTGGAAAGCCCTCTCTCTTCCTCTTGGCCCACTGAATTCCTACCCAACTCAAACGCCACCTCCTTTGTGAAGCCTCGCCCAATCCCCCACCTTGGATTTCACATAGCACTTAGTTTATAACTTTCTGATTTGTATTTAAAGTTTGACTCTCTCATACAAAGATCCCAAACTCAACCTTCCATAGTTCTGTGTCAGCCCAGGGTACAGACTTTAGTTCTCTAAAACAGTGCTTCTTAGTCTGTGGGTCAAGACCCTACATGGAATAATGAAAAATTTGGCAATAATAAAAGGTTTGTGAACTCGCAACAACTAAAAATAAATTTAAAATCAAAAGAGTAATGAATCCGAGGTGTTTCTGGCAGTGTTTGCCAGTGTTGTATCCCACAACTTTTCTGCAGCCTTGGTCCTGAACATGAAGCATGCACACTTTGCTCTGCACATGCCTTCAGGCCACAAAACACCACCAGCCGAACTGCAAAAAGAGTCTTGAGAGGAAAAAGCAAAACTCTTGCTCTGTAATCACTTTTCCCAGGCACACCTGGCATCTCTCAGCTCCTATCTCACCCCTCAGCCCTCAGCTCCAATTCCAGGTGATTGGAGTACATTTTTCCATGAGGAGGTTCTATGCACCTGCCTGACTTGGTTAGATAAGGGATTCTAGGTCAGTTAAGGAGACAAACTTAGGTGGAGGTTAGGAAATATTTATTGGGACAGATGATCTCAGATTGAGATGCCTGGGGCATCTAGCTGCTCCCAAACTGAGGCTCCACCGGGCAGCTGACTTGAGTTTTGGGAAACACTCTTCCTTTTTTCCAATAGGCTTGATGGAAAACACAGTTGAGGAACGGAGATGTCCTTTCCCTTACACTCCTCTAGGTTTCTTCTGTCTCCTAGCTGGCCCCTGGCCTCCACCTCTCCCCTCTCCTATCAATCCCTAGTAAATTAAGCGATGAGATTGACGATGAGGTGGTGCTACACAGTCCAACCCAAAGAATCCCAGAATAATATTATTGGTATGGTCTTAGAGACTGTCTTGCATTTCTGAAGGCTTCCTAGAGCGCATGAAACTTGAGCTAGATGGAGAGCTGGTCCAGGTTAAGTGGAGCCAAAGGGAAGGAACTGGGGGGGGAGGGAAGGGAAGAATCAGGAGTAGGTAGGTCACATACCACCAAACTGGAGGAGTGTATTTTCTACAGCTGCTGCCACTGGGGCATCATTCTAGGTAGGAGGAAGGAGTGGAAGCCTGAGCCTCTTCCAACCCTGGCAATCCTAAACCTAGTCCTAAATGCCCTCATGAATAAGTCAGGACTTGGAATCCCATTCAAGGCTTGGCTCACATGGGGACTCCATTCCTTAATCTAATCTGAGTTCACTTTATAGACATAGATCATTCTCAGATCCTGGAAAGGACCTAAAAGTCCTGAACATAGAATTTCAGAACTGTATGGGAGAAGGATAAGAGGAACCCATATTCAAATAGTATGTTTATGTTTGCAAAGTGCTTTAGCACAATCTCAACAGAGGGTCCCCAAAACCCCATGAAGGAGTCAATGCAGATGTTATTATCCTCATTTTGCAGATAAGGAAACTGAGGCACAGGGAGGTGGGAGGTAATAGTGACTTGCCTAAATTCCCTTGGGTAGCAAAGTGGGAGAGCCAATACTCTGGCTCAGGTCTTCTCATGTTAAAATACAGAATTTAGAGTTCCAGAGCTAGAAGGGATATAAAACCATATAGAATCTATATATAAAATATATCAAAATTCATATATAGACTAACTAGAAACCTATAGAATCCAAACATAGAATCCAATTTTATAGGGAAGGAAACTTGAGACCCAGAAACTGAAGTCCTAATTTTACAGGGAAGGAAACCAAATCTCTGGTCCCAAGACAAGGATTTGTCCACAGTCATACAACTGATTAGTAGTGGAGAAGGGATCCTGACACTCTTTCTGTGTTCTTTCCACTACAATGGGCTGCCTTCCTATCCACTTCAACTCACCAGTTTACATCTTTCACTTCAACAATAATAGCTCACAGTTGTTATAACACTTTATTACATCATTTGATTTTCCAGATATCATTGTGAGGGTCAATAGTGCAAGTATTATTTTACCTATCTTATAGATGAGAAACTAAGGTAGGTAGGTATGAAGTGACTTTTTTTGGGAGGGGGGAAGGCAAGGCAATTAGGGTTAAGTGACTTGTTCAAGGTCACATAGCTAGTTAAATGTCATGTGTCTGAGGGCACATTTGAACTCAGGTCCTCCTGACTCCAGGACCGGTGCTCTATTCAGTGTGTCACCTAGCTACTCCAGAAGTGACTCTTTCAAGGTCTAGTAAGAGAAAGATGTAGAATCTGAATCTAAGTATTCTTATTTCAAATTCAGGCTTCTTTCTACTAACCCAAGCCTACAAAACACAGCCAGGTATTCTGAGTCCTTCAGCATTGGGGTGGAATCTCCTAAACTGAGAGTATTCCTGTTTTGCTCAGACTCAGGTTACCACTTTCCTCCCCATCTTTTGACCTTTTTCTGCAAGCTGCTTGGTACTCAGTCTCTGATCCATAACTCAAATTACCAGACTCCCTTCAGCTCCTAATTCACACTTTTTTTTTCTGTGCTCTCAGTCTAATTTAGTGACTGCTCCCCATTCTTGTGTCCCAACCTGCTGAAGTCCAGCTCTGTGTTGCTTCAGGTCATCACAAACTAAATTCAGGCCTCAAAATTCCTACTATAACCCAATCCCCTCCTTCTAGACCCAAGTAAACAGCTGAGATCCCTATAGAGGGACTGAGGCCCACCTGAGGCTGACCTCTTCTACCTAGCACTTGGCCTAAATCCACAACCCCAGCTATGCGGAAGATTGAGGAGTCTCCAACCTAGTTCCCATTCCAGTGAAAATAATCATTTTTAAGGTGGCACAGTGGATAGAGGGCTGAGTCTGGAGTCAAGAAGACCTGATCAAATCCAGCCTCAGATACTAGGTATATGATCCTGGGCAAGTCATTTAACCCTGTTTGCCTTGATTTCCTCATCTGTAAAATGAGCTGGAGAAGGAAATGGCAAACCACTCCAGTAACTTTGCCAAGAAAACCCCAAATGGAATCATAAAGAGGTGGACATGACCGAAATGACTGAACAACAACAGAAAGCATCCCTCATTTCCTCAAGAATGGCATTTACTTATGGTAAATGGCATCTTTGTTTAGAATGACATATATTTCTGTATGTGTAAGCATTGTGTATGCACAAGCATGCATATATCAACTGTTAGCATTGTATTGTGTACTTTGTATCTATATATGAGTATATATGTATGCATACATGTATACATTATACGTAGGGGATGAAGGGGATGTTCAGGGAAGTCTAGCCCTTCTGGCATAAGGACTTCTGAGCCCTTTTCATGTCCACCTGATTTACCCAACTCATCTATGGCTCCAAGAAGCTATAGTATGCAAACAGCCACACCCTGCTAAACTATTTTGGCAGAAGGGCTAAATCAGGCTGAGGGCACCCCAGGGGTCTCAAACCCTTTGGTGAGTTAGGGAGATATCTACCCCAAGCATGGGAAGACTTCACCCAGATCATCACCCGTCATCTTGACTTTTGTCTTGCCACTGGATTTTCATGACTTTGGAAGAGAGAGTAAGGCCGATAACTTTGCGCAACTCTGCCCACTTAAATCCAATTTGTGTGTAAGTTAAAAGACCTTGCCCAAACCATTTTACCATTTTTACCTACCTCAATGTCCTGTGGTGACTGGCAAGTGAAGAAGCAGCAGGTGCAGATACACTGGGAGTTGTAGTCACAGCCCTGCACATAGGCAGTCCTGGCTATAGGGTTGTCTTCTCACTGGATTGAAGCAGCAGTGTGATTGAGCAGCCCCCTGGGTGTCTGGGCAGCATTTTGTTTTTTGCTTTTTATGGAGGAGGAAGTCAGGGCAATTGGGGTTAAATGACTTGCCCAAGATCACATGGCTAGTTTTTGTGTTAAGTGTCTGAGGCCAGATTTGAACTCAGATCCTCCTGACTCTAGGGCCAGTGCTCTGTTCACTGTGCCACCTAACTGCCCCTGAGCAGAATTTTTAAAGGACTGCACTGCTCACCTCCTGGTTTGAAAAAGAGGCTAGAAAAGGTACCCCGAAAATTGTCTGCTTCACCCAACCCTGGCCTGCTTACCTGGCAGGCAGGGATCAAAAAGGTACAAAAATCTTTTGGAAAGATGATTCTACTCACCATTAGTACATAGAATGTGCACATGCTTATGGACAACACAAAATTCAGTAGACCTGAAGGACAAGCAGCTCTTTTTGTGAGAGAACTAAGCATGTATGGCATCTAAATAGCAGCCCTGAATGAAATGAAGTTGGCATTTTTTTCTGGAGTGGCCACAGTAAAAGGGAACACTGTGAAGCTGGCATAAATTTTGCATTCAGAACTAATCTAGTCACCAAGTTTATATACCTATCAAAAGGAGTGAATGACAGGTTCATGGCAATGTGATTGCCATCATCAGTTAATATGCTCTCACCATGATGAACCCTGAGGAAGTTAAAGAAAATTTTTATGAAGACTTGGAGACCTTCATCATTAGTGTGCTGAAAGAAGACAAGCTTATAATAATTCTAGATGATTTTAATGCTAAAGTAGGCACAGACTACCAGACATGGTAGAGAGTCCTTGGAAAGAATGGAGTCAAAAACACCCACAGCAAGCGTTACTTACTGCTGAAGACTTGGGCATCTCACAACCTTATCATCAACACTGTTTTCTGTTTACCTAAATAAATTAAAATTTGTGGATGTACCCTCACAGCAAACACTGGTGTTTAATAGACTATGTCATTGTAAGGAGAAGAGGCAGACAGGATGTGAGAGTGATAAAGGCAATGTGTGGTGCAGAGTGCTGAACTGATCATGGACATTCTTTCCAAGCTAAATATTTGCATTCAAGAAAAGTGGGGGCTTCAAGGAAAGACAACTACCAGAAGATTTAATGTTAACATATTAGAACACTTCCAAGGAGAAGCAGTTTATTATTAACTTGGAGTGAAAGTTGACCCAACACACAATCGGCAACAGTGGAGCAGAAAAGGAGTGGGCAGCCTTCAGAGATCTGGTTTGGTTCAGTAAGAAAGCAGATGAAATTCAGTTTTACATTGATTGTAACAATCAAAGACACTTTTATGATGCTTTGAAGGCTATTTATGGGCCAAAGACCTATGGTGTATCTCAAGCACTCAGTGCTGATGGAGTCACATTGATTAGTGAAAAAGACATGGTCCTGGAGAGATGGGCTGAATGCTTCCATAGTGTTCTCAGCAGACTGTCACCAATCAATGCTGAAGTCATTGACTGGATACCTAAGGTTGGAGTCAATCCCTCTCTAGTTGAACTTCCAACTGAAAAAGAGATTTTAAATGCCATTTGGCTCTCCTCTTATATGGCAAAGTGCCTGGTACTGATTCTATTCCAGCTAGGATTTACAAGGCAAGGGGTCCATTACTCATACAAATGCTGACTGAATTTTTCTGAGTTATATGGCAAGAGGAGGTTATCCCTCAGGAGTTCAAGGATGCCTTCATTATCCATTTCTATAAAGGTAAAGGAAATAAATTGTCCTATGACAATCATAGGGGGGCAATCTCTTAGTCATTGCCAGTAAGATTCTTGCCAGGGTCTTCCTTTCAGCTGAAAGATGGTCATCTCCCTAAGAGCCACGGTGGTTTCAGAAAGGGCCAAGGAACAGTTGATAAGGTGTTTGCTGCCCAACCAGCCCAGGAAGTCTGTATACAATATTTGTTGATCTGACTAAGGTCTTTGATACTATGAGTCCTGAGGGTTTGTGGAAAATTACGGCAAAATTTGGGTTCCTGAAGAGGTTCATCGATATTGAATGTCGGTTTAATGATGGCATGCTTGCACAGGTTCTGGTTAATGGACAATGCCCCTGAGCTTTCCCAGTCACCAATGGAGTAAAGCAGGTCTGTGTGCTTGCTCCCATGCTTTTTTGCATGATGTTTTCAGACATCTTCAACAAGGACAAAAACAGAATCAAAGTCACCTACCACACAGATGGTAAGTTATTTAACTTGAAAAGGCAACAAGCTGAGTCTAAAGTGGAGGCAAAGTTGGTGCATTAGGTTTTGTTTGCAGATGATTGTGCACTCTCAATGCTGCTTCTGAAGCTGAGATGTAGCAGAGTATGGATTGATTTTCTCCTGTTTGTGCTAATTTTGGCCTTTTAGCACCAAGAAAACCAAAGATTTTCCACCAGCCAGAACCACACCATATGTATGAGGAACCATTGGTTACAACAATAGAGAAATTTTAAATGCTGTGGATAAGTTCACTTATGTTGGCAAAATATCTTCCAGGGATGTACATATAGATGATAAGGTTGACGCATGCATTGCCAGAGCTAACTCAGTGTTTGGGAGACTATGAAAGAAAGTGTGAGAGAGAAGACATATTAAACTGACTACCAAACTGAAGGTCTACAGAGCTGTTGCGCTGACTTCATTGTCGTATGACCATGAAACCTGGACAGTCTGCCAGCGCCATGCCAGGAAACTGAATCACTTCCATCTGAATTGTCTTGGGAACATTCTGAAGATCACTTGGTAAGATAAGGTACCAGAAGCTGAGGTTATTTCTTGAATTAAATTGATAAGCATTCAAACTCTACTGCAGAAAGTGCCAATAGGCTGGCCATGTCGTTAAAATGCCAAATGTATGTTTGCCTAAAAGACTATTTAACAGAGAACTTACACAAGGAAAGAGATCCCATGGAGTTCAGAAGAAGCAATACAGACACTCTCAAGGGTTCTCTGAAGAACTTTGTAATTGATTATGTGTCATGGGAGACACTGGCAAAGGACCACCCAGCATGGTATGCCCACATCAAAGAAGGTGCTGTGCTCTATGAGCAAAGCAAGAATTGCAATAGCTCAAAAGAAACATGATATGCACAAATTTAGAGTTACCTCCACTCTGAATGTTCGTACAGACTATTTGTGCCTGATCTGTGTAGAGTATTAAGAGCTTATGTTGGTCTGATCAGTCACAGTCAGATACACTGTACCTTGACTCCAACATAGTGATGTCATTTGATCCTCGTCAAGAATGAAGGACAAGAACCAAACATGCATGTATATTCACATATATATGTATATGTGTGTATACATTTATGCATATATATGGAGAAAGAGAGAGAAAGAGAAAGAGATGGGGAGAGAGAGAGAGAGAGAGAGAGACAGTATAGGTGTATTTGCAAGCATGGACATGCATTTTAGGCATAGTTATGTATGTTCGAGTGCATATGTGGGAATCAATTGGTGAAAAAGCATTTATTAAGCACTTACTAAATACCAAGCTCTGTACTCAGAGCTGGGACTCTAAATAGGAAGTTTAGATAATTCCCAAGGGGATCATATTCTAATTAGAATAGAAAACACATATAAGACGGTTCAGCTGCAGAGCAGTTAGAAATCTGTTAGTCCTTGGGGCGTAGAGGCAGGGTAGATAGTTGTCCAAAGTCTTACCAGAAGGATCTCTGGTGTTAACTTTCTGTTCATCAAAGTGGTGTGAGAGGCTTTGTCTCCAAACTACTTTTGCAAGGAGGTAGTGGGCCCCAAAGATAAGAAAGGAGCTGGAGCTCTGGGTTACCTCTCTAAGGATAGACATGAGGTCTCAGCATCTAGTTAGAATGATTCGTCCACTGACTGGTAGGAATTAAGTAGCAGGGATTGTGTGGAGGAAGGGAAGATTTCTCTACAAAGAATCCTGGCTGATCCTCTCACAGAAAACACCTCTGTTTGTATAGATGCAGCATGTGTATAACCCATGCATGTATACATGCCCATGTATATGTGGGTGCTATGTATCTGGACACGTATGCATAGCACAACTGTGTACATATGCCTGTGCTGTTTTATGCAATACGTAATTTTGTATTTGGACCCACATCTGTGTATGGCTGTGTTTACAATCACAAGACATAGAAACACATATATGATACTTGCTCATTTCTGCATGTTAGTACATCTTATTTGTGTATATGGACATATACATGTCTGTGTACAGAATATACTTCTATGTGTGTGTGTGTGTGTGTGTGTGTGTGTGTGCGTGTGTGCTGATGGAAAAACAGTGAAGTTTTTGGAAACAGAAGGAAGTAGAGCAGGATGGGCCCTGCCACAAGTCAACGCTGCTTCAAAATGCTAGAATTCTTGAGGTTAATTCTCACAATACCACAGCTCAGGGACTGTTGCTTCTCCCTTCCTCCCCAACCCTGACTCTCCAATAAAAACAAAGTAGAGGTTTCCGGGTATGATACCCCTATCCCAAGCAGAACCCAGGTCCAGTGCTCATTCCCAACACAGAGAGTAATTGGGGAGTGGGTTCTCCTGGGCAATTAGCCTCATATTCCCAACCATTAGAGGCAGCTCTCCTAGATGGCAGACCAGAGGAATTGGCCTTGTATATGGATCAAGCTCAGGTTCCCATCTGCTGTAGGGAGAGGGAGGGGAATAAATCTTTGGTTTAATTTTCTGTGTTAAAACATTCCATTTTCTAACAGTCTCAAGTTCTCAGGTCCTTTTCAGTTCCAAGCTCTATGACTTGAGGATGTCCGCCCACCCTCCTTTCCCTATAACCCCCATTTCCCCACCCCTACCAAGTGTGGCAGCTTCAGGTTTCTTGCCCTAGGGAAGAGCTGGGGCATGTTGCTACAGTTTAGCTCTTTCCACACAAAGAAAGGAAAGGCTCACCTAACCTGAGCAGGCGGTGAACAGCCCTGGGAACCAAACTCAGGAGAAGTCACGGAGGGGTGGGGGCTGTAGCCAAAGAATGCTGACGTAGTTATAGGGGAAGGGAAATTCTTTCTTGTCAGGCCAGGAACCTAGATTCAGGCAGAAAGAGGATAGAATCTGTGCTGGGAAAGAGTGGAGGACCCGTGGAAGATGCTTGGTGTGGGACATTAAGGAAAGGGTCTGGACACCTTGGAAGCAAAGGCTCCTGGGAAAAGCACCCCTCCCCACACAGAGTCACATCCAAATCCAATTATCCCAGGGGGAGCCTAGCTCCCCAACAGCTAACAACTTGCCTTCAAGAGGCTGTGGCCTGGGTTCCCCAAATCCTAGCCTCCAACCCAAACTCAATGCATTCTGTCTCAGCCTGCTAACAAATTCATTATTTTAATGTACAGCTAATTCCTTCAAAATTGCGGGATCAAACCTGCTGTTAAATTTGGCAGGCAAAACTGTATACCTTTGCACTCTGCTTCCATAGTGGTAGGGCAAAGATCCTATGGACCAAAGATCCTTGGCAGAGAATCTCTTCCTCCCCCCACCCTCTCCTCACCACCCAGTTACTCAGAGGCCTTTGGGATACTACCTGGTGTGGTGGGAAAAGGACCAGTCTGGGAGACTGAAGCACTTTCTATGCTTTAGTCCTGGTGACCACTCTAACAGCTTACATGACTTTGGACAAGTTACTTCTGCCTCTTGTTCTATTTTCCTCATCTCCAAAATAAGAGGATGGGGATAGATGTTCCCTCCTCTTCTAGTTCTGACACGTCATGTTCTCTATTCTGAGGGGCCCTTCTAGCCCTGGCATTCTATGGTCTGAAGTCCTTTCTAATTCTGACATTCCATGCTTTAAGGCCCCTTCCCTGACTAAGGGGATTCTAGGAGGAACAAAATGAGTCATTATAATGCAGAAGCAGGAATGTGCATTTATAAGGAAGTTCAGACTAGGTATCCAGGTGGGTAGGGAGCCATTGTGGTGTAGAGGGACATGAATGTCAGACTGAAAGGCTTGGATTTCATTCTAGAAGTAATGAGCAGTTAGTGAAAGTTCTTAAGCAGGGGAGTAACATCAAATCTATGCATTCCATAGATGCCTGTGCATCTGGAGGGTAGGCTGGAGAAGGGAGGAAAAGCAGAGGTCCTCTGAGTACTCTAGTGTTTCTGAATACCTCCTCTCCCCCCCCCCCCCCCAGGGAAGTTCTGAAGCCTTGATACTGGACTGACATCCACCAAAGTGGAATATTTGCTGGGACACAATGAACAATATCAAGAGCATACTATGCAATAGTATTGATCAGCTCCCCACCATCAATCCAACAACAATATGCATAGAGTTTTAATATCAAGGAAAGTAAGCAGGGATGTCTTACCTGCAAAATAATTGTGGGGAGTTACTGCCTGCTAACCCTCTGCCAAATCACTGCACAGTTACTCATGCCCAAGCTTTGGGCCCAATTAAGTGAGAAAAGACAGTGGTTAATGAAGAATAAACAATCAGAAAGCCAGTAATTACACCACAAGCTTTGCTCCCACATGTCTGGGGGAGGGAAGGGAATGGAAGAGGGGAGGGTAGTGGTAGAGGGGAGGAGGAAGAGGAGGAAGAATTAGAGGAACTCTCTGAGGCAGAAGAAAGGGACTTCAGGCTTTATGTTGGGGACTTCTGTCCATCAAAGAATGTTAAAACAAGAAAGGACCCTAGGAAATAAAATATGAGCTGGAGCATGGGTAGGGGAAGGAATTGAAGGTGAGGGATGGGGGAAATGGGGAGAGGTAAAGGAAGGGGAGACTTAAAACACGGATTATCTCAGCTAGATGGACTTTGGGACATCAGAGAGATTCATTCAAGGGGACCCCAGATGCTATCTAATCTGACCCCAACCTGAAGAGGAATCTCTTCTACAACGTTTCTTATATATGGTCATTCAACTCCCAACTGAAGTTCTCCAGAGATGCAGTGATATGGACCATACCACTTCCCAAGGCAACCTTTAGATAGAACAAATCTTTAGACATTTTACCTTAACTTAAACCTGTGTCTCTGCAGTGGCAGAGTTAAAAGGATCCTTAGAATACAGAATGTCAGAACAGGGGCTGGGGGGTGGATGGTAAAGGAGGTGGGACATGTTCTAGCCTAAGGAGGAAGGTTGGGTGGTCTACACAAACTATTCAGGTCAGGTCAGAACATTAGTGCATTGGGTTGAACGCAGTTGCAAAACTTGCAAAACCAAGACTATCTGCAGTATAAGCCTCATAATGAGAACTGTATAAAAGTGGAATGGCCAGAATGAGTAGGTAGTGAGTGACCCATGTCTAGAGGTATCCAAGCAGAAGCTATATGATCCCTTGTTGGGAATGGTGTAGAAAGCATTATTGCTCAGATTGGCAGGGGGAATTTGGACCCTGAGCGCCCTTTGAGCTCTGAATTTCTGTGATTCATCAGATTGTAAACTCCTTGAGGGCAGGGACTCTCTCTCTCTTTTTCATATTTATAGCCCTAGTTCTTAGCACAGTGCCTGGCACTTAATAAATGTTAATTGACCAACTGACTGATTATATGATTGGCCCCAAGATCCTGGGGCAGCCTAGGTGAAGACTCAAATGCAGAACTTTTGAGTGTAATTAGGCTCCCCAATAGCTAACAACTTTCCTTCGAAGGCTGTGGACCTGGCTTCCCCAAATCCTAGCCTTCAACCCAAACTCGATGCGTTCTAAGGTTCTCAGCAGGCAGGAGGCACAGAGCTAGGCGGATAGAGTACTGAGCCTGGAATGAGAAAGACCCGAGTACAAATGTGACTTCAGACTCTTATTAGCTGTGTAATCAGCCCTGGGCAAGACGTGTCACTGTCTGCCTCACTTTCCTCACCTGTAAAACGGGCATTAGGATAGCACCTACCTTCCAGGGTTGTCGTGAGGATCTAATGAGATACGTGTAAAATGCCTAGCACGGTGCCAGGCACATGATGGACACTTAATAAACGAGAATGTCTTTCCTTCCTAGTAACCCATACAAATTTTTTTTTATGGCATTATTTCTAAAACAAAATGATAATCAGAAATAACTCAAGAAATGTCTGTCACTTTTCTAGATACAAAGAAAATGGAGAAGAATCAAAATTGAATTAAGAGGGTCTGGCTCGTGGGGATGGGGGAGAGGGCGCTTCCGGCGTTCTAACATCAGGGAAGTCTTAGCACTTAGCAGAGGCTCCCTTGGGGCTTCAGCAGTTTGGGCCTTGACCCCACAACACTACTGGATTGTAAAGTCATCTCAGGCATGTTCAACTCTTTGTGACCCCGCTTGGGGATTTCTTGGCAAAGACACTGGAGTGGTTTCCATTTCCTTCTCCAGCCCATTTTACAGATGAAAAGCTGAGGCAAAC
Organism: Pseudochirops cupreus; assembly: GCA_028627135.1. NCBI lineage: Eukaryota > Metazoa > Chordata > Mammalia > Diprotodontia > Pseudocheiridae > Pseudochirops > Pseudochirops cupreus. The sequence goes on along the minus strand of CM053581.1, from coordinate 310,351,146 downwards.
AGGGTTAAGGGACTTGCCCCGGGTCATGCAGCTGGTGAGTGTCTGTGGCTGGATTTGAACTCACCAAGAGGAGTCTTCCAAACCCGGTGCTCTATCCACTGCGCCACCTAGCGGCACTGACATTACTGGACTGTTCGTTATTGGATGACCCATGCTGTCTTGATGTTGTTATTATCAACCATTTTCAAGTGCAAGTGGCTTTTTCAATCCCTCTTGGATAGAGCATTCTTTTCCCATATGTAATTTACAGATTAGGACTAGATTTGAATTGGAGTCCCAGATAAATTCCACTTTTACCGGCTATGTGACTCTGGTTAACAGTCTCATTCCTCTGAACCTCAGATGCCTTATCTGTGAAATGTAGGTAACACTTTCCCTATGTTTTTGGGAAAAGGATAGTGATGTGAGCTACTATTGAGAATCAATATGATGTAATAGCCTCATGAAAGGCAGCATGGAATAGTTGATGGAGAGCCTGCCCTGAAGTCAGGAGGACCTGGGTTCAAGCCCTTGCTTGGACACACACTGGCTATGGGACCCTTGGCAAGTCCCTGAGCATCTCAGAGTCTCAGGCAATTCTCCAATCTGTGTCAGTAAAGGGAGGCTCCTCACTATGAGCTCCTTATTGTTGAAACCACAGATCTGGACAATCCAAAACTGGCATAGAAGAAGGAGTACTAAACATGAGAGCTTGCTATATCGATGAGCCTCAGTTTCCCCCTTTATAAAAATTAGGCAACACAACTCTGACTCTGCTTACATCTCCAGGTGTTTGGCTATTGTCACTCTAGATGAAACAAAGATGCCAAGTGACTCACTCTAAGATCACAAAGCAATCAGCCCTGAAGCAGTGCCAGCCTCTTATACTTTCTCGTCATTCCCAAGGTAATGACACTCTCTCATAATGGTCCTTCCTCCTCTAGCCTGAGTATGAAGACATGAAATTGTTCTCAATTCAGAGAGCTTGGATTTCTGTGAACTTCAAAACACCTAGTCCTGAGCCCTGGAGCGAGCACAGAGAAGGAGAACCTAGTGGGACATGAACTGGCCTGTCATCCACCACCTTCCCTTCACCTTTAGCTGGTCAGTTAATGACAGCAAATTACAAGAGGCTTATGGGCAAACAGGGGTTTTATGGCCTGGGTGGCAGGCCGAGACAGCTCTAGAGAGGTTTTTCCTCCACTTCCTTGGCTATGACACAACCATCCTTCAACTGGGAACACGCAAGCACAGGCCAGGGCACGAGGCAGGCAGGGAAATATTAAGCAGGCTTTCTTCCCTAGTTCCCACAAGAATGTGGTTGGGCCTTATGAAATAAAGTTCTGGGTGTCCTCACAGCCATTCAGGAAGCCTGGCTCACAGATGCCATGTACTAGGAGAAGGCCCTAGCCTTTCTTCCTCTGGTATAGTTATCAAGGTCTGATTCTCCAGGTGTTCCCTAGGCCAGAGCATGGTCTTGGCTCTCCCTAGCTTTCATATGTCTCCATATCTCTATATGTATCTCTCTGTTTTTCTCCTTTACCCCTTATGTCTGTCTCTCTCTGTGTTTCTTTCTGTCTCTATCTCTCTCCCTATGACTCTCTAGCTTCCAATATTTCTGCCTCTCCCTACGTTTCTCTTTCTCTTTTCTTATGCTTCTCTCCTTATGTCTCTCTTTTTCTGTCTCTTTTTCCCCATGTCACTCTCTTTATGCATCTCTGTCTTTCTCTTTCTCTCCCAATATCTCTCTCTCTCTCTCACTATGTCCCTTTTCTCTCTCTCCCAATGTCTCACTTTCTCTCTCTCTCCCCGTTTTTCTTTCTCTCTGTTATGTTTTTCTTTATCTCCATATGTCTCTATCTCTTTTTCTCTGTCTGTCTCTGTCTTCCTCCGTCTTTCTGTCTTTCTTCCTCACCACCACTACCCCTTTCCCATTCTATCTCTCAGACAGGATTAGGAGATTGTTTCTCTTTTCCGTCTTCTGTCTTAGAAATTAACAAGTTTGAGCTCACAAAATTATGGAATTTTAGAGCTGGAAGGGGCCTAGGAATAGAGAATAGAAGTATTTCTCTTCTAGTGTCTTTTCCCCTGTTGATTATTTCCAATTTAGCCTATATCTAGCTTGTTTTACATAGTTCGCATATTGTCCCTCCTGTTAGACTGTGATGTCCTTAAGAAGAAAGACTATTATTAACCTTTTCTGTAACCCTGGCATATGGTAGGCACTTAATAAATGTCTGTTGACTGACTGAGAATATTAAGAAATCCTTGATTCAGAATATTTGAATTTGAGTTCTGACTTCTATAGTTACTAATTGTACAACCACAGACGACTCACTTGACCTCTCTCTCATCCTTAGTTTATTTGCCTATAAAATGGGGCAGGAAAATTACTTCTACCTCCTTTCATCATAGTTGCTGTGGAGAAAAAGCTGGGTGAGCCTTGGCATGTTATATAAATGTGGGCTATTATATGTTATCAAGGCAGTACATCAGAGCTGGAAGGGACCTTGGGATACAGAGCATAGAGTGTCAGTGCTGGAAGAGACCTTAGGGAACTTTTGGCATATACACAGATTCCAGCTTTCTTGAGCCTGTGAGCACCTGAAATCCTTGGTCCCAATTCCTGCTTCACACTGACCTCTGCTGGCTGCACTCAGGATAGCATTCAATAATCCTGGGAGAGATGAATTCACTCATCTGCCTGGAAAGACAACCCAAAGGTTGTCTACTGTAATCCCTTTTCTTTCCTTCCACCAGGACCTTACCTAAACCTGTGTAGGTAGATGAAACTCTCCAAACGCTCCTCTACTTGTGTCACCTGAGGTCAAATCATAAGGGCAGCGGGGTGGTGCAGTGGATAGAGTACCAGACCTGAAGTCAGGAAGACTCCTCTTCCTGAGCTCAAATCTGGCTTCTTGTTAGCTGGGTAATCCTGGGGAAGTCACTTCACCCTGCTTGCCTCAGTTTCCTAATCTGTCAAATGGCAAACCACTCCAGCGTCTTTGCCTCAGAGTCAGACACAACTGACCAACAACAAAGGCCAAATCACATGCCCAGCTGGGTTCTAGCTTCAGTTTTGGTTCATGCTGTTTCCCGTCCAGTCAAATCTTGTCTGTCCTTCAAGCCTCCCCTGGGCAGTCTAGTCCACTTAGTCTACAGGGGTCTCTCCTTTATATGTTTTGTAGTGTTTATTCTCCACATTCACTCCTCATTATAACGTAATTCATTTTCACACTCTTCTTCTCTGGGGTTAGCCTAATTCCTGGTACAGTAATCTAATCCCTATGGGAAATGACATGAGAGCCCATAAAGTACCTTAACATCTGTACTGTCATTCTTTTCCAAGGATGAGCATTTAATAAGCACTTATTTCATATAGCTTACATATAAAGCTATCTCAGACACTACTGAGAAAGGAAGATATGGAAGGCACAGTCCCTGATCATAAGTAGTAAAATTAAAAGGTTAAGACTTCAATGATAGAAAGAAAAGCCCCATAAATTCCAAATTAGGTATGGGGACACATTTTTTATAACAAAGAAGTAGAAACACGGTAGATAAATGTTCATCAGTTGGGGAATGGCTAAACAACTTGTGGTTAGTGTATGTAATGAAATATTATTGCACTATAAGAAGCAGTGAATAGGAGAAATTCAGAGAAGCATGGGAAGAGTTACATGAACTGATGCAAAGTATAGTAAACAAACCCAGGGAAATAATATGCACAATAACTATAACAATGTAGAGAGAGAAAGAACAATACAATAATAGAAAGTGAATTCTATAGAATTATGATGACCAGCCTTGGCCCCCCAAAAGATATATGAGATGTCATCTTTTCCTGTGGGATACTACATATGACTTGGGGCCTACATTTCAAATGGCTTCCTGGACAGCAAGTGTAACTATTAGTACAGAATAAGGGCACTCATTTTTTTTATGGATGGGATAAGATTAGGATCTGGAGTTTCAGGGAATAATATAAGTTTTGTTGCTGCAAAGACTGGAGAATCTCAAGCACCAGTAGGTATACACAGCGGGGTTTTCAAGGACATAAATTAAGGTGGGCAATAGATAAAACACTGCTTATCTCCTTTGCCTGTTTACAATGAAACTTAATCTTAAGGATCATACGGATAAAACAATATACGCTGATTGTCTAACTGCATCTTTGCAGTTAGTCCTTTTGCAAGGGAATCTAACCCTAAGACCCCTGTGAGGAAACTAGATCTGGCTGAGGGATGAGACAAAGAGGAACTGGAGAGAGGAAATAAGGAGTCCTTGGGGCCACAATGAATGTAGGGCAGACAAGGATGAACAAACTTAAGTTGGGTTTAGTTTATACCTGTGCTTTCACTGGGCTGTACACCAAGTGAATAAAGAGAAACAGCATGGCGTATTAGAGAGAAGACTGAACTGGGGACCAGAAGAGACTGGAGTTTCAATCTCTCTTCCCATATTTATTTGCTGGGTGCCCACGGATAAATCACTTAACTTCTCTGAACTTCTGTTTCCTCATCCACAAAATGTTCAACTTAGGCGTAAAGTGAATAAAGCACAAGTCCTGGAGTCAGGAGGACCTGAGTTCAAATCTAGCCTCAGAAACTTTCTAGCTATGTGACCCTGGGTGAGTCACTTAACCCTCTTTACCTCAGTTTCCTCAACTATGAAATGAACTGGAGAAGGGAATGGCAAACCACCCTAGTATCTTTACCCCAAATGAGGTCAAGAAGAGTCAGACATGGGACGGCTAGGTGTTGCAGTGAATAGAGCACTGACCCTGGAGTCAGGAGGACCTGAGTTCAACTCCAGCCTCAGACACTTAACACTTACTAGCTGTGTGACCTTGGCCAAGCCACTTAACTCCAATTGCCCGGCCTTCTCCCCTCCAAAAAGCAAAAACAAAAACAAAAACAGAAGAGTCAGACATGACTGAAATGACAATAGCACTTACCTCACAGAGTTGTAAAGAATAAATGAGGCATTTGTAAAGTTTGTAAACTTCACAGTCATATGTAAGGTTTTAAATATATATATGTATATGTATATATATATAGTATATATATATATGAAGGTTATAGATATGTATTATTGGTAAAATGGAGGATAGTTTTTAGATGGAATTATGTTTATATATATACATTATGTATATATAGATCTGTATATACATAATGTGTGTATGTGTATCATATGATAAAGAACTAGCCTTAAAAAAAAAAAAGAACTAGCCTTAGAACCAGGAAGGCCTGGGTTCAAGTCCTGTGTTTGAAATATATTGGTTGCGAGTTGCAGGTCGTCACTTGACTTCAGGATCTAAAAAACTCTTTAAGACTTATAAACTGCACATGACTAACATGGAAATATGTTTAGCATAATTGCATATATATAATCTTTTTTATTTTTTTGCTTTTTGGAGTGGGGAAGGCAGGGCAATTGGGGATAAGTGACTTGCCCAAGATCCCACAGCTAGTAAGTGTTAAGTGTCTGAGGTCATTTTTGAACTCAGATCCTCCTGACTCCAGGGCCAGTGCTCTATTCACTACGTTGCCTAGTGGCCCCCCACATATATAATCTTTATCAAATTGCTTACCATCTTAGGGAGAATGGAAGAGAAGGAAGGAGGGAGAAATTTTGGAACTTAAAGTTTTATGAAAAAAAGAATGTTAAAAATTGTCTTTGCATATAATTGGAAAAAATAGAATTAAAATAATTTTTTTTGGCACACACACACACACACACACACACACACACACACACACACACAAAGGGACTATACATTGCGGAGAAGTTGCTGACCTATATTGGTAGAGGGAGACTTTTTCATTTAGGAAATACCTTGTGTCAATGAAAGCACAGATCCAGGAGAGAGAGAGAGAAGGAGAGAGAGAGAGAGAAGGAGGGAGGGAGAGAAGGAGGTATGGAGGGGGAGAGAGAGAGATTATTTTTATAAAGCTATATCAGATGTTCACAGTTTGGAGCATTCAAATTGCTCTGCCCCTTGTGGAGGCAGAAAAAGGCGTCATATCTTCTGACATAAATACTTTCATCTTGGAAACTATCCTCCATTTAATCTAAAGTGAAGAGGAATGTAACTCCTTGATTGTCCTTGTACATTAAAAACCTTTTCACTCTTGTCTTTGCTACTGAGCTACAAAACCAGATAGAACTATTTCTGGAAATGTAGATTAGTCCATCTACAGGGACAATGCTAATAAAAGATAGCCATTGTTCCTAGAGCCCAAACTATAAACTCATCCAATTTCATTGACCTTATTACTGTAACGCCAACACGATATTTACAACACCAATGGTGACTATGAATACGTTGACATAGTTCTGAATTGCAAAATATAACAGACTCTCCATATAGGAGACAGAAGCAAAACATTTATTCAGATACCAGAAAGCCAAATCCCAACACCAAAAAATTGAATCTCAACAGCAGAAAGCCACATCCATCATAGCAACAAAACAGTTAATACACCTTATCACCACAGGGAGCAACACCATACCTAGCTGTCTCCTTGCCTGCATCCTCTCCTCCTTCCTTTCTAACTGCTCTGATTCCCAGCTTCCTCAGGGCTCTGCTCCACCCCTTCAGCAAGCTCCTCCCACCCCAGGCTCCAAGCAATTACATCCACTGTATTAAGGGGCAGGGAATATCTTCAAATTCCCATTCCCATTCCCATTATCCTCCTAGATTTTTTGATCCAGCAACACTGGCCTTCTTGCTTTTCTTCCCTCACAATACTCCATCTCCCAGTACCTTTTCTCCTGCTGTTCTCCATGTCTGAAATAATAACAATACCTAACATTTACATATCACCTACTATGTGTCAAGCACTTTACGAATATTACCTCATTTGATCTTCACAACAACATTAGGAGGTAGGTGCTATTATTATCCCCATTTTACAATTGGGAAAAGTGAGACAAACAGAGGTTAAGTAACTTACCCAAGGTCACCTAACTATTAAGTCTCTGAGGTCAGATTTAAACTCAGGTCTTCTCGATTCCAGGTCTACCACTGCACCACCTGGTTGCCTGTCTTTTTTTTAGCTCCAGTCCTTGTCTTCTATCCTTTTCTTCAAGCCTCAGCTCAAATCCTCCTTTCTGCAAGAGGCCTTTCCTGATCCTCCCCTTAATGATAGTGCTTCCCTCTGAGACTACCTCCCATTCGGTGCTGCCTCAGTCAAACTGAGACCTGGAAAAGACCTTAGCTTAAAATGGCCAAGGTCTTCCACTGCATGCAAGGCCACCTCCAATTGTCCTGGTCTGTATCTTGCAACTGGACTCCAATGACTTTGGAGAAGAGAGTGAAGTTGATGACTTCAGCTCTGCCTCACTTAAACCCAAGTATAGGAAGAGATGTTTTTACAAATTATGTTTTTCAGGAGACCATTTCTTTACAGATTTGTAATTAAATGAAAGGAATACACAATTCCAGTCTGCTTATTGTTTGTGATGGACAACACATAGACCTGATTGATCAGTATACATATCTTAGAAAAATACCTTCATGTGAACAAAGAACTGGACCCAGACTTGAATAGGAGGAGACAAGGCTCAATTGCCTTTGGGTTACTGCATAGTGTTTCTGATGACTCCAAGCTTCTTTCCAATGTAAGGGGCCATCTTTTTAATATAAACATTTTTGTTGTTGTTGTTAATGCCATATGACTACAAACCATAAAATGCCATAGTCTCCAAAGCATTAAATTTGTGAGAATCAGAGTTGACATCTGGCTAATATTTTAGGACCTAGGAAAGTCTTGAACCCTGACAAGCATGCCTGTAAAACTCTAAAAATGCCCCAGAAGCAACAATCATGAAGAAAAACAAAGAGAAAAGTCTATGAGGTCTTCTGTCCAGTCCATGCTACACAAGAAGACTTCCAGAAACAGAGGGAAGCTCTGAGCAGAGATAAGCCAGAGTTGATAGAAGGCAAAACATATAGGCAACCTAGACTCACAACAAGGAATGGGGCCAGACTAGTGACCAAAGTAGGGCCCAGGCAGCCTATTCCTGGGCCATAGCTCTGTTGGACCTAGAGGGCAAAGTGAAAATAGGAAGAATCCATCAATCACCTCCTGAAAGAAGCCTCAAAATGAAAATTCCCGAAGACATCACAGTCAAAATATGGAGCTTCAATGACTAGAAAGGGTGTCCATTAATAAGTGTATAGCTAAACAAATTATAATATATGCAAGTATAATATTATTGCATCCTAGGAAATGGCAAAGGAAGAAACCAGGGAGGACTTTTAGGAAGTGATGCAGAGTGAAATGACCAGAACAAGAACAATTTAAAATAACAACAAAATTATAAAGAAAAACAACTTTGAGAGATTTATGCACTTTGATCAATGCAGGAACCAACCATGAATCCAGAGAGTCAATGAGGAAACATGGCATCTCCCTTTTGACAGAAAAGTGATGGTATCAAGGTGCAGAAAGAGACACACACTTTTTAATATGGCCAATGTGGGAATTTGTTTTGACTAGATGGTTAGACAGACAGACAGACAGACAGATTTGTTGTATAGGCTTTTTTCTTTCTTTTTGATTTTTTGGATGGGGTAAGAATGGGGAGGTGGCTTAGCAATGAAGTTATAAAAAATAAAAGAGAGTCACTGAAGTGTTTTTAATGAGAAAGCCCAGAAGGAAACATAGAAAAACAGGATAGTTTTGAAAGTTACATGTTAAATTTATTATATATAAAATTTATTTTTTGTTGAGTTTATTATATATAACATATTAACAAAAAATTACATAGGAGAAGCAAAGTGAAGAGTGTCATTAGACATACATATATATAACAAAAAATATGGATTGGTCATGTAGTAAGAATGAAGGATAACTGATGATAGGCCATGTATTTTCTGTGTAATGTCAAGAGACCTAGAGAACAGTCACCAGGATGTTGGGTGGATCCCTGTGGAGGGTCAGATAGGTGTTCTATTGCCATTCCCATGGAAATGATACTGTCTTAGGATAACCCTTCTTCCTTTACTCTAAGCCTTTAAAGTAGTGTTTTGTACAAATTCTTTTTAAAAACTCAGCAAACGATAAACATAGTGGTGTCACAATAGAAACTGCCCTGCGAAGGATTTACAAGAGAGCAAGAGTCACACAAAGGACATGAGTAAGGGAAGGTATGGATAGTTTTATCTGAATAGAAGAAAGAACAGATAAAGCATTTGCTAAGAGCTTACTATGTATAAAACATGGAGCTTAGTGCTACGGATACAACATAGCTAGTCTAGGGACCATCTCTGAATTCAAGGAGCTTCCATCCTAGTGGAGGAGACAACATAGGTGAAAGGTTTTGGCTGCACACAAGATAGGAGATCCCATGGTTTGGGGGTAGAGAGGCAAAGCAGACAGTAATACCTCTTCTTTAATGACATTTTCTATTAACAAAATAAAATCAATTTCTGGTATTGGACGATCTGACCATGTCAAGGACTTGGGTGACAAGAACTTTCTTTTCAGGGCCATCAGTAGCTGTGGCTATAGCATCTGCAGGAGCAGTTGCTTGGCTACATCTCCACAGGTTCACTTCCCAGGATGATGACCATGGGCCCTGAGCTAGAAATAATGCTGCTTCAAGGGTTCTTAGGTTCAGGGTCCTGGGTTGTCTCCATCGGGGTCTGAGGGCAAATGGTGGTGGTTCATTCTGCTTCCTGCCTCTCCCTCAGGGTGCCTCAGTGCTTTGGCTATGCTGGCCCCCCTGACCCCATGAGTGCCATTTGCTTGGTCGGTCTATTCTCTGCCAGAGTTGCTACCCTGGATGATGGTTATGAAGCAGGACAGGTGGTTTGGGAAGTGCTGCTGTTCCCAGGTTTCCTGAGCTCATTTGCCTGTTGGTGGGAGTTGGTCAGCAATTATTGATGGTAGCGATAAGCAAGGTGGGCTCCTCCACAATGATTTCTCCCTTCAGTGATGGCCATAGAGGCTGGGCTAGAAGCATATCTGGTGACTTGGGGAGCATTACTCTTCCCAAGACTTTGGGCTCAAGGTCTTGGAAAATCTTCTTTAAGGTCTGAGGGGAGAATGGTGGTCAAGATGGTGGTGGTGCAGCTTTCCTGGTGTGTGCAGACTCTTTTCTCTCCCTGAGGGTGCCCCGCTGCTTCAGTTAGGACAGTTTGCCTGCCTTCTGAGTAGCAATTGGTGGGGATGACTGACTCCTTCTCCACAGGTGTTGGTTTCCCTGGATGGTGGCTATGAGGGTGGGGCTGGAAGCAGAACTGGTGGTCTGAAGGGCATTGTCATTCCCAGATCTCCTGTGCTCATCATATGTGAAAGATGCATCCATACCATTGACACCACCACCAATCCTCTGAAGTATCAAAATATTGATTCTCTCCTATTCATCCTTTCTCAATGTCACTGCAATAGCATGCTAACTGATCCCCTTACCCTTATTTTCTCCTCTCATCCAATCCAGTCTTTATACACTCTCCTGGATTTTCACACGGCCTTATATGGTTGTTTTCCCAAGTAAAGTATAAGCACTATGAAGGCAGGGATATAGTCGTCTGTACACCCTCAGTGCCTTGCACATCTTATGTGGTTTTCTTTTTTTTTTTTTGGAGGAGGGAAGGTAGGGCAATTGGGGTTAAGTGACTTGCCCAAGGTCACACAGATTACGTGGTTTTCTCGAGTTGCTAAGGAAGAAAGGAGATCATCCAACATAACGTCTTAGTGGGCCTTGCTGTGAGGAAATACTTGTCAATTAATCTAGAGATGCCAAGAGGACACCCATGAATTCTTACATTCCTTTACAGCTCTACTCTAATCTAATTCCTCTTTTTAATTTGTTTCTCCATCACATCTTGACTAGGTATCTCAAAGCCCTTTCCAGGAAATATGGAATAATGATACTGCTCTTCACAAGTATCCTCTGGACCCTGTATTCTGAAGACTGCATTTCTACCCTGACAGGTCCTTCTAGCTCTGAGAGTCTGTTCTAAGGTCCCTTCCAGCTCTGAAAGTCTGAAATGTTCTCCATTCTCAAGTCCCTCCTAGTTGTGACATTCAATGTATGAAGAGCAAAGGAGATCATGTTTGAAAAGCACAGCGCCTGGCACATAGCTAGTCTTGGATAAACATTAGCTATTATCAGGGTGATGATCTTTGTTCTCTAAACCTCCAAGTTCCTTGGGTGCAGATTTCACCTGCTCTGATCACCAAGCCCACTAGGGGGAGCTCCAAGGTCCTCGGTCCATTTCTCCCCAGGATGCTGGGATCTGGAGGAGGAGGCCTCTCTTAGCAGTGGATACAAGCCCTGGTTTCTTTGGCTTAGGTGCCTCTCCACAGCCTGGAGCAATAGCTCAGCTGGAAAGAATGTCCGGTTCTGGCCCGAGTTTCTGGCTGACAGAGAACAACTGGGAAACAGGTTGCAATACTGCCTGGTCCCCTTCCCCCACCCCGCTTCCTCTCTTCGACCACTCTGAGGGCTCAGTAAAGGGAAACGGGGGACATCTCCAACTTGGGCACCTCCAGGCTGAGCTTTAACCTTTGCCAGCCTGGACTGCCTCCAACTCTCAGTACGACTCTGGACCTGTACTGGAACCCCTTTGGACTTCAGTTTTAGCAATTAAGCAATCCTACAGGTTGAGCAGCTGCCCTATGTGCACCCCATTATTAATAAGCATTGTGATGGAATAAAAAAGAATATCATATGTGAATTGTACTGAATTCCCCCTGCCTCTTCCTCCACTTTCACTCCCACCTCCCCTGGTCTAGATTCCACCCAAACTTCTCCTTTGGGTAGCTCATGTAGATTAAATTCATATTTAAACTCTTAAACAGATCCTTTATTTTGGTATATGGGTGGTCCCCCTCTACCAGTACTGATTCCAACTCATGTTGTTTCATCCTGTTTGATTCTTGTCCCTCTCTTTCCACCAATCCTTAGAAGATCCAACCAACCTCCCCCCTGGTTCCTTTAATCTCAGTGAAGTGCTTGGTCAGTCTGTTAACTCTTTGTCTCATCTCATAACTAGCCCACCCCTTTTGTCAGTCACTTGTGTCCTTAATGTCCCTTCTCATCATGCCCCCAGGAACCTCATCACCCTTCAAGATCAAATCAGCCTTGGTACTCACACCGCTTCAGTACCCCCTGTCCTTGGAAGCCCTCTGAATCAAAAATGGGCAGGAGAGTTCCTGTGAGAACCTTGGTGGAAGGAAAGGACCCAGGACAGCCATTTCTTCATTGCCCACTACCTGGACTGTTTTAGACTTGATCATGCCCCTTTGGGTACCTTCCCTTCCTCCCACTTTTGCAGCTTCCTTTAGTGTGTTATTTTCTCCCATTAGAGTGTAAGCTCCTTGAAGGCAGGGCCTCTCTCTCTCTCTCTCTCTCTCTCTCTCTCTCTCTCTCTCTCCCTCTCCCTCTCTCTTCCTCTCTCTGAGCCTCTTTCTCTTTCTGTCTCTGTCAAGTCTGTCTGTCTGTCTGTCTGTCTTTCTGTCTGTCTCTCTCCATATTTGTATCCCCGCACTTAGGACAGGGCTTGGCATAAAGTAGGTGCTTGATAAATGTTTATTGACTAATAAACTGCACCCTACTTAGACCTACCATATATTTTCCCTGAGAGCTTGTTTAGACATGCTGGGTCGAAAGTATTATAATAGGAAACTTATTTATTCTTTCTTCTAATTTGATATTGATTTTAACCAGCACGTGATCTGACTGCACAGGGACAGCTAAATCTGAAATATCTTATCAGACATTTTCCTGTCTGTTAGGATATATGGTTGGTTTCATTTTTTGTCATATTGTTTGTGCTCAGTACCTTCTGAGTCATTGCTAAAAGGTCTTTAAAATGTACAAGTGTGTGTTTTCGCACAGTCTGCAAACCTTTGGCCACTTTCATTCCTTGATCCTGAACCATATTTGCCAATAGTTCTCAGCTCTCTGTGCTCCCTCTGCTTTTAGGTTTCAAGGCACTACCCATCAAGGTTTATGTGAACTTGATTTGGAGGATCTAGCCAAATTCTTCATAGCATTTCTCTACTTCATTATTTGCAGTAGATATTGCTGATTAGGGGGCAACTAGGCAGTTCAGTGGATAGAATGCCAGGCCTGAAGTCAGGAAGACTCCTCTTCCTCAATTCAAATCTGGTCTCAGACACTTAACTAGCTGTGTGACCCTGAGCAAGTCACTTAACCCTGTCTGCCTTAGTTTCCTCATCTGTAAAATGATCCAGAGAAGGAAATGGTAAACCCCCTCCAGGATCTCTGCAAACCCCTGGACAACAACAATTGCTAATCAGACAGCAATTCTCTTTATGAAGATGTTTTTGCTCATGGTAATACAGGGCACAGTGGATGAACCCTCTCTGAGATGGGTACATGATTAAACTAACTCTGCTCATTCCTTTATTTGGCACCTCAAGGAGAATTTGTGAGCCGTTCTTCCATTTGATGGTAATTTCCTGATGTCTCCTGGTTTTGTTTATGGTGAATTTGTTCATTTGGTTATAGTTCAGTTCCTCTAGTCGTGTATGTCTTTGGACAAAGATTATTCATTAACGGCACCAACTGTTAAACTAATGTTTGTGGATATTCTTATCCTGTGACCCACAGCACCCCTTCCACACTTGTGCCCCGTTTGCTAGAGACAGAAGGGGCCCACCCAGGGCAGAAGGACATTTTACACTTCTAACTGGGGTCTGACTAGGACAACTTCCCAGTGTGCTATGCAGCAAACACAAACCCATTTGATCAGAAACTACATCTAGAGACCCCACGATTGATCAGAAACTACATCTAGAGACCCCACGATTGCTAGAGACAGAAGGGGCCCACCCAGGGCAGAAGGACATTTTACACTTCTAACTGGGGTCTGACTAGGACAACTTCCCAGTGTGCTATGCAGCAAACACAAACCCATTTGATCAGAAACTACATCTCCCAGAAAGCAATGGCTCACTGGAAAAGATTCTCAGGAATCCATTTTGCATGAACCTATGACAAAAGGCAATTTCTTCAGGAGGCACAGACTTTGATTGTGATAAAAGAGACTTCTGAGAAGAGGCACCTGCATGGATGAGATATTGAGATGATGGCACCCATGAACCCAAAACACCCATGAGCATATTGTCGAAATGTGACAGAATAAGGAGGAAGAATTGCCAAGAGCATTGAGGCAAGCCAGAATAGCCTGACGTGTTTAGATGTGGTTTCAAGCAAAGATGCTTGCACTGAAACCTACATCAACTTTGTTTTGGTGTTTGTGTGTCAGAGAGTGAGAGAGAGAGAGAGAGAAGGAGGGAAATAGAGAGAGGAGGGAGGGAGAGACAGAGAGAGAGAGGAGAGACAAAGAAAGAGAGAGAGGGAGAGGGAGAGACAGATAGAGAGACAGAGAGAAACAGACAGAGATGAGGAAGAGGCAGTGAAGAGACAAAAAGGGAGAAGAGAGAGACATAGAGAGAGAGAGAGAGAAAGAAGAGAGTGGGAGGAGAGACAGTGTGGGAGAGGAGGGGAAGAGAGAAGGAGGAAGAAAGACAAGAGACAGAGAGGGAGAAGAGAGAGAACTGAGATAGAGACAAGAGGACAAGGAAGAGAAACACAAAGAAAAAGAGAGACAGAAAGAGAGAAGAGAGTGGGAGGGAAGGCAGAGATGGTGGGAGAGATAGAAGGGGTGGAGGGAGTCATATAGAAAAAAAGACAGATACAGAGAAAGAGAGAGATAAAGAGACAGGAGAAAGAAGGGAGGAGGAAGGAAGAAAGAGAGAGACAATATTCCTCATTTAAGCAACTTAAATCCAAGAGAACATTATTTCTCTAAGTTATTTGCTTGGGGATAACACACTAATCCTCAGAGAGTATGTGTCAAGATTATTTTCCCTCCTCCTTGCCAATTGCTTTAATTATGATTAAATGTCTTACTTTAAAAATGCAGGTTATTTGCTTGATAGACTAGCTTGGGGCAGACTGAGTTTGGACAGTCTTAGAGATCCCCCAGTGGAGCTGGGATGGGGGCTTGAGGCAAATGAGGCACACATATTTGACCTTGAACTCAGTATTCATTTGGATCTAGAGGTGCAGTGATTCTAGCCTATATACTTTTATCTACTTTCTGGTAAATCATCACATAGTAACCGAAGTTCTGGTCACATGCTTCTTTGTCCTTAGAGAAGACAGAGCTTCTCACCAGGCCGGCTCTTAAAGCCTTTTCAGCTTAGTAGAACATGCTGTAGCTTGCTTTTCTGGCATTGCCTTCAAGAACCCAGGGCTGCTTCAGAGCCACAATGAGGCCTTGTTGTAGAACTTTTGTGGAGAAAAATTCACATTCATGGAACAGCTCCTAAATAATGCCAGGCAGTGTAGAATCAAATGCTAAACAGGGAGAGACCAATGTGGGCTAAAATGCTTATAGAATTCCTTCTGGAAGAGGTGGGATTTTTGACCTCCATTTTAAAATGTGGTCAGATCTGGATCAGAGAAGAGGAGAAAGCCATTTCACGTAGAGGACTCAAATATTTCATGTGCAAAGGTCCATGCTAGCTCTACCGTTCTGTCTGCAGTGCTGGGTTTCCTTCCAGTTCCAATACGGTTTGCTGTTCCATTCCCTTCTACTTCTGATCTCCTATGTCTTGTGTCCTCAAGGCCCATCTCACCCCTGAGCTCCACTTCTGTGTCTCCAACTGCCTTTTGAATATCTCTGAAATGTCCTGCTTCAAACTTCAAACTCAGCAGGACCAAAGTTGCATTCATTTTCATTACCCCAGACGGGACTTACTTCCCTCTTTCTAAGGATGGCACCATCATTCTCCCCAATTCCAAGTTTCAAAACCTCAGGATTGTGTTTGATTCTTCTCTTTTTCTCACTACCCATACATACATAATAAATAATGATTCACTTCTTGTTGTTCAGTCATTCTTCCTGACCCCACTTGGGATTTTCTTGACAAAGATACTGAAGTGACTTGTCCTTTCCTTCTCCAGCTCATTTCATAGATGAGCAAACTGAGGCAAACAGGGTTAAGTGACTTGCCCAAGGTCACACAGTTAGTAAGTGTGTGAGGCCAGATTTGAACTCAGGAAGATGAGCCTTCCTGAGTTCAGGCCTGGCACTCTATTCATTGTGCTACCTAGCTGCCCAGCAATAAATAATAAAAATGATAGCTAAAATTTATTAAGCACTTATTACACGCTAGGCACTGGACTAAGCTCTTTACTTGTTATCTCTTATTTAATCCTCACAATAACCTTGGGAGACAAGTGCTGATATCATTCCCATTGTACAGATGAGGAAACTGAGGCAAACAGGTTAAATGGCATGTACAGTCACATAGCTAGTAAGTGTCTGAGGCCAGATTTGAACTCAGGTCTTCCTGACTCTAGGCCCAGACCTCTATCCACTGTGCCACCTATCTCCCCATGTTGGATCCTCTTTCCTGCTACTTCTACCATATAGCCATCCCTCATTCTCTCACCATCGCCACCACCCCCACCTGGCCTGGCTGAAGGTGCTCATTCTTCCTTCTGTCCAATGAGTGGCAGGATTTTGTAAAGACCTCAAGACAGCAAGCACTCTGATATAGGTTATACCTGTATCACATTAAGTTTTGCAAAGGGTTTTACATACATTATGGCATTTGAGCCTTACAACAGACCTGTGAGAAAGGCCTTTATCCCGATTTTGCAGATAAAGTAGGAAATGGGCATCTAAGATCACCAAGCTACTAACTTCCAGAGGCAGGATTTGAAGCCAGGCCTTCCCAACTCCCAATTCATGTTCCTGTGCTGGTAAAAGTACATAGAAGAAAGACAACAGGTAGTGTAGTTCATGACAGAATGGGCTTGGAGTCAAGGACCTGGGTTTGAATCCTGACTCAGACCCTTCTAACTGTGTGACCATGAGCAGGGTACCTACGCTCTATGAGTTTTATTTCCTCAGGTATAACATGGGATATCAACGCCTGTAAGCATTTACCACAAGGGGCTGTGAGAACCAAATGAAAAAAATTTACATAAATGTCATTTATTTGGGGAGCAGCTAGGTGGCATCATGGATAGAGTGCTGGGCCTGGAGTCAGGAAGATTCATCTTCATGAGTTCAAATCTGGCCTCAGACACTTACTAGCTGTGGGACCCTGGGCAAGTCACTGCCTGAGTTTCCTCATTCATAAAATGAGCTGGAGAAGGAAATGGCAAACCACTCCAGTATCTTTGCCAAGAAAACCCCAAATGGGATCACAGAGTCGGACACAACTGAAAAGCGACTAAGCAATGTTTATTTTTCTCAATTCCTTTGGATCTTTCCTCTTTCCACCTTAACCTGGTATACCGATTTGGGTCCATTTCATCCCCTCTCTAGATCTCCAGGTCCTGGAGGACAAACCTCAGCAGGGAGGCTGTTTTAATCGTATATCACGGGTCTGACCAGAGCAAGCCTGCATCTCAGTGTGCTAGGTGGCAAGTACAAGCCCATTCCATCACGAACTACACTGCCTGTTGTCTTTCATCTTTGTACTTCCGCCAGCACAGGAACTTGAATTGGGAGTCAGGAAGGCTTCAAATCCTGCCTCTGGAACTTCTCAGCTTTGTGACCTTAGGCTCCCATTTCCTACTTTATCTGCAAATTCGGGATAAAGTCCTTTCTCACAGGTCCGTTGTAAGGCTCAAATGCCATGATCTATGTAAAACCCTTTGCAAAACTTAGCGCAATACATGTATAACCTATATCAGATTGCTTGCTGTCTTGGGGATGGGGGAGGGGAGAGAAAAGAGACAAAAGGAGAAAAATTTGAAACGCAAAATCTGTCCAAAAATGAATGTTGAAAATTGTCTTTAAATGGAAAAAATAAAATACTGTAATAAAAAAAAAACCGCCCTGATGAGGGGAAATGTGATAAATGTCAGTTATTATTATTGTAGTAGGTATTCAATAATTTTAATAGAGCAGCTACATGCCTGGAGTTAGGAAGACTTGAGTTCAAATTTGGTTTCAGACTAACTATGCGGCCCTGGCAAGTCACTCAACCCTGTTTGCCTCAGTTTCCTCATCTCTAAGGATGAGCTGGAGAAGGAAATGGCAAGCCACTCCAGTATCTTTGCCAAGAAGGGGTCACTAAGAGTCAGACATGACTAAAAGACATTTAATAAAGGCCTGTGGTATTGACTGAAATAAGGTCTCTTTCAGTTCTGCCACTCTAAATCTATATACATAGCTGATATGAGTTGCTGTTAAATAAAGACTGGAAAAAATGAGGCACAGATTCCCCAGTTGATAAATGGTCAAAGGATACAAACAGGCAGTTTTCAGAGGAAGAAATTAAAGATATCTAGAAGCATACGAAAAATGCTCTAAATCACTATTGATTGGAGAAATGAAAATCAAAATAACTCTAAGGTGCCACATCTCACCAGTCAGATTGGCTAAGATGACAAAACAGGAAAATGATAAACGATGGAGAGGATGTGGAAAAATTGGAAAACTGATACATTGTTGGTGCATTATTATTCTCCAACCATTCTGGAGAATAATCTGGAACTATGCCCAAAGGGCTATAAAAATGTGCATACCCTTTGACCCTACAATACCACTTCTAGGGCTGTATCCCAAAGAGATCATAGAAGTGAGAAAAGGACCCATATGTACAAAAATATTTATAGCAGCTCTTTTTGTAGTCAAGAACTGGACATTGAAGGGATGCCCATCAATTGGGAAATGACTGAACAAGTTGTAGTATATGAATGTAATGGAATATTTTTGTACTATAAGAAATGAGGAGCAGATGGATTCATAATAACCTGGAGAGACTTATATAAACTGATGCTGAGTGAGGAGGGCAGAACCGGGAGAACTTCGTACACAATTACAGACACATTGTATGTGTGATAACTAACTCTGATAGACTGGGCTTCTCTCAGCAGTGCAAGGTTAGAAGACAACTCCAAAAGACTTATGATGGAAAGGGGTATGCTCATTCACAGAAATAAATAGAGTCTGAATGCAGATTGAAGCGAACTACTTGCTCCCTCTCTTTTGTGTTTTGTTTTATTTCTTCTTTCTCACTGTTCACTCCATTGGTTATAATCCTTCTTTACAACTTGACTCATGTTTAATGTGAAGGTATTTGTAGAACCTATATTTGATTGCAGGCCACCATGGGGGGAGGAGAAGAAGGGAGAGAAAATTTGTAAATCAAGGGATTGTGGAACTGAATATTGTAAACTAAAAGTAAATAAATAATTTTTTTTTAATTAAAAAAAAAGAAATGAGGCACAGGCTGGCTGAATCTGCAGGTTTCCAAGTAATTACTTTTTATTCTGAAACTTGTCAGATTGCTCACACCACGTGGCAAGACTGTATAGGATTAATAAGAAGCAGCAGCACATGGAACACTGGAGGCGAAAGGGTCCTCAATCTCCGGAGAGAGTTGACATCCCTTTCACAGTGAAGATCTTATCTTCATTAAAAACAAACAAACAAAAAACCCCCACACACATCCTCACACACGCTCACACACACATACACACACAAAGAACAGACAGAAGCTAGAAAAGCCCCTCAAGGGATGAGCCGCAACAGTGGAACAGCAAGATCCACTTGGCTTAGGGTATTTTTTTGGTCCTTTGTCCGAAACAGCATGCAAATTTGGGGCTTCCCTGAGGGGGGCAAGAATTTAAAGATAAGAGATATAGAAGTAGAAAGAAGCTTCTAGAGCAAGGGGGTAGTTTGCCTTGAGGGAATTAGCGGGGGTCCTACTAAGCTGAAGCAGAAGAAACAGCCCAATGTTAGAGGAATGGGACAGAAATAACAGTGGGGAGCACTTTCTTCAGTTTTGTTTTGTTTTGTTTTGTTGTGGGGTGAGGGGGAGGGAGGGCCTGGGTGTGTGTGATGGTTTCTGCATTTACAGTCTCTGCTTTTCTTTGTCTTTCTTTTTTTCTTCTTTTGTTTTGACAAATTATTGCTCAATTGAAGTACTTCTGTATTGTTTTAAATTTTCTTTTGCTTTTCTTTACACTGGTTTCTCCTTCTCTGGGGAAGACCCCAGGAAATCTTCACCCAGGACCACTGCACTACTTTCTTAAATTCACCACCATTCCCGACATCCTTTGCTCGTCCCCTTCCTCTCCCTCGCCCATGGGCCAGGCGCTGATGCCCTGGAGTTAAGAGAGCTGTAGAAGCTGACTGTGAATTATTCAGTTTTAAAAATAAGAGTGTGGATCTGAACCAAAAAGGAGGGCCGCTGTGTAGGATGGGTCAGAGTGGACTGGAGATGCTCCCCATATGCCATGGAATCAGTAAGCATTGCTGCAGAAGAAAGAAGAGGAAGAAGAGTAGCAGAAGTAACTGAGTGAGTGAGCGGCCCTCAGATAGGGTAGGTTAGACAGCCAGAAAGTCACGGCTTCATTTTCCGTTTGGTTTTTAGCACCGTTAATACACACATCTTAGACCTATATTAGCACCTCATCCCCAGGGAGAAAGAACAAACCAACCACACACATTAATTATAAAAGAAAATAGGAAGTCGGGAGGTAAGGAAAGAAAACTTGGGGGACCAGGAAGGAGGCTTCTGGCTTAGATCACCAGGTCCTTGTCAATATCCTCTGCAAAGGGAGAAAAAAAGAGAGACAGAGTTAGAGACAAAACCTGGCATCGATGTGGCCCCTTTCTTTCCAAAAACATGTTTGAGATTAGTTAAGCAGCTGAGCTAGGTAACCTAAAAGACCCTTTCAGTGCACTGAATTTGAAGTTAGAGACCTTCGTTCATACCCCAGCTCTGCTATTTAGTACCTGTGTGACCTTGGGCAAGTTGCTTGACTTTTTAGGGGCTTGGTTTCTTTACCTGTGTAATGGGAGGGACTAGACACTATCTAAGGTCTATTCTAGCGCTAAACCTATGATCTCAGTATTTTAAATCAGAAGACAAAGTCCAAGAGAGTTTGAGATCAGCCCAAGGTTACAGTGGAAGGCAAGGATGAGGGTGGACACAATGGCCTTGGAACAAGTGTCCGCTGTTCAGCTGTCTCACAGATTCAGGTTCAGGTGGAAGGTTCAAAACTTGAAATGTTTTGGATGATTTCTCAGAAAGCTTCATCAGTGTCTAATGAACACTCACAGGACGAGGCATTTTTGGCTCTATGGTGAAAACTGTACAACAGAGTTCTGAATGCTTTAGGGGTTCTGGTGATGCTTGAGCATGACACTGGCCAGATTTATTACTGGACTTGGTACTTGGGAAAGTTTCTATGCCCTTCCAGTCACCCCAAAAGGCTGTTATAATGCAGGAAATTCCAACATAGAAAGTTAGGGCTATTCATCTAGTTCCACCTCCTTCCTTTTAAAGATAAGGAAACTGGGGTGCAGGTGAGGAAAGTAGCTTGTTCAATGTGACACAGAGGCAAAGGCAAAGACAGGAAGAGAACATGGGTCTCCCGACCTCCCAACCAAAGCTTTTCCCCCTAATCTATTTCTGCCTCAAGGCAGGTTTTCCACATAGTGCTGGATGCAGCGACTCTCCTCTTCATCATCAGAGGTTTCCCCAGGTATGTAAGGAGAGCTGGGGGAAATCTATGTGAAGTCAAGTGTGGTCCCAAGGGTGCCTCTTCAATGGGTATGGGGGAAAGGGGCTGGTGGCCCAGTGACACTCACGATCCTTGATGCCAAAACAGCCGGCCCATTCATCCAGGGCAATGTACTTGTCATTGTCCAGGTCACAGGTTTCAAAGAAGCGGGTGGTACAATGCTCCATGGGAATGAGAGGGGCCCGAAGTGGGGCCAGTTCAGTGTGGGAAAGGTACCTAGGAGGGAATTGGAGAGGAGAGGAGTCAGATGTTAAAGTCCTTTGACCCCTGAAAGGGGCATGAGTGGCAATTTAAGCAAGGAAGTGACTTGTCCTTTAAAGCAGAAAATCATTTGTTTCCCATATCTTGAGTCCTAACACTAGCTTCACTCCCAAACTCCCATTCTGTAGATCCAAGCTGACCAGCTCTGCTCTCTTGGACAATTCAGATAACTGAACTCCACAGAAGGTTCATAAGTCTCCCTTTAGCCAACAGTTCCTCAGCTTGGGGCAGTGGGATTTAGGGATGACTAGAGGACTGACCCCAGCCAGACTAAGAAACGAATTCTAGAAAGCCCTAAGGAGAAGGGATCTAAGGACCGAAAACAAAGGATGCCAGAGTTGGAAGGATATTTCAATGAATCCCTTTACTTTACAAAGGGGGAAGTAAAGCCCAGAGAGAAGGGGAAATGTTGTTTCCTAACTCCTAATCAGGGCTACACTGTTTCTGTTCTGCCGGCAAGGGGGCCAGCTATGGAGGGGCAACTCACCCATCAATGGGGTGCTGGTCCAGCTGTCCAAACTGCCAGTGCACGGGGAAGATGTACATTTGGTAGTTCTTCTCAAAGTCCCGGGCCAGCAGCTCCACTGGGTGGTCACCAGCTTCCAGGCGCTTCTCATTCTCGTGGATCTTCTTTACCTGTGCAAACAGGGCCAGGCGGAGGTCTGGGGCTCAGCTGGGTTGCAGGAAGTACTATTATCCATACTTTATAAATGAGGAAACTGAGATTAAGTGAATCACTCATGGTCACATGTCAGATTTGAACCCAGGCCTCTCTTGATTCCAGGCCCAATGCATTTTCCCTGATGCTCTGGTTTTCTCTCCAAAGAAGTGCAATGGTTAGGAAGCCTCCTCCCAACCCTCCTTCGGGAAGCCAGGGAGACTGTGGGTAGGGGTGGGGGTGAGTCCCTGGCTTCCAGTGTGGTGAAGGCATTGGTAGAAAGAGGCCATTCCCCTGCACATGCACAGAAGCCTGAGCAGAGGGTACTGACAACTAGGGCATTTTCATGTCTTCCCATGCTCATGTTCTGGAGGCTCACTTACTTTGAGTTTCTGCTTCTCAGTCAGCAGGTTGTTGTCCTCATCGCGCTCATAGAGGGTGACCAATACGTTCTTCAGCCAGTCACGCATGCGCAGGGGAAACTCACTCAGTTCAGAGTCCAGGCATGGGGCAATGTCTAGAGTCCAAAAGCAGGGTCGTCAGCCCAAAACCTGATTCTCCTTAGGTGGCCAGGAGTCATGGATGTCCTGTAAACCAGACTCCAGAGCCACAGGTGCCCTCTTCGATCACTAACTGGCCCTATATGACTTGAGCAAGGAGTTTCCTCCTCTATTCAATTTGCTCTAACTCATAGCTACTAATAGGTAATATTACTTAACGAACCCAGAAGGTCCTAAAGTCTATGCTGCACTTCCCAAGGGAGAATGGTTGGTAATTTATAATGTAGTCTGTACACTGCGTATGCCCTGGAAAAGCAAAAAGCAGGTATGGCCTTGGCTATGTTCACGAGCTGGGAAACCTAGTGACTTTTGTATGTGAAACAGGGAGAGAAGACTGAAATTAGGAAGTGGGAGCTGGAGGGATACAATTCTGCAAGGGGGTCAGAAGTATCTGGGCACCATCCCAATTCTCTATGTGGCCACCCAATGCCCTTCTGTGACTGGTCCTTGGTGTTGGTTCCCTACTGCAGATCTTGGCATGTTATTTCTTTTTTTGGGGGGGGGGGGAAAGGTAAGGCAACTGGGGTTAAGTGACTTGCCCAAGGTCACACAACTAGTAAATGTCAAGCATTTGAGGCTGGATTTCAACTCAGGTCCTCCTGACTCCAGGGCTGGTGCCCTATTCACTATGCCACCAAGCTGCCCCAGATTTCGGCCTTGTTGCCACAGAGCCCCAAAATCCCTGGGAAGGACTTCAGAGGCCCCCTAATCCAAGAAGGCTTGAATCTTTCCTACAGCATTCTTCGCCCACCCAAAGGAGTCATTCAGTCTCTGCTTAGAACCTCCAGCGATAGGGACTCACTGCCAATCAAGGCAGTGGCCCACCTTTGGGGGGCTCTAGTTTTCAGTTTCACTTTACATCAATCTGAAATCTACCTCTTTAGAAGCCCTGGAAGGTTCTCAGCTCTGTCCTCTGGGACTAGACTAAAAAGGCCTCTCCACAGGCTGGCCCTTCAAGTACTGGAAGATAGCTATTATGTCTCCTACATGTCTTCTCTTCTCCAGATATCCATTCCATGGATGGGAATGATTCCTACAACATGGTTTCCAGTCTCCTCTTCCTTGTGGTCAGGCTCTGGTCAGGCTCCACTGCTCGTGCCCAGAAGTGGACACAAACCTCTACTAAAGTCAGCCAAAGCAAAGCAGAACAGAGCTATCATGCCTCGCCCTGAACACTCCACCGCTATTAGCACTTCCTAAGAGCTTGTTATCTTCTTTTTTTTTTTGGTTGCCAAGTCACATTGCTGATTTAGAGGGAGCCTGGAGTCACTAAAAGTTCTTGGGTCTTTTCACAAGACCTAGGCAAGCTTCTCTATCCTGTGCATTTGTGCCAGGTTGGGTGGAAATTAAATTCTCTCGTTCGTCCCTTACCATGGACCAGAAGTGGAATTCTTAATGTTTTTTGGTGTCATAGACCCCTTTAGCAATCAGGGGAAATCTATGGTCCCCTTCTAACAATAATTTTTTAAATGCATAAAATAAAATATATAGGATTACAGAGGAAATATATTATAGTGAAATATAACGATTAAAACATTTTTAAAAAACAACAGAAGCAAGTTCATGGACCCTAGTTTAAGAGCCCCTAGGACAGGGAGCTAGCCCTTGGGGGAGCTCCCTTATGGCATATCTTCCTCATAGCAGATGCCTTCCTTAGCCCTCACCCCAATTTTCATTTCATATCCTGCACACCTATAGCTAGATGCAGGGAAAGAGAATGGCCTTGTTTTCCCTGATACCACTCTGACGCCAGACACACCTGAAGCAGGTGATAGGCGGTCCCCAGGTGCCACCTGGTGCCAAGATGCCTGAGGCCTACAATGAGGCCATTATCACAAGTAGTGGAGGGGAGGGTGTGGGAAAGCAGGTTGGAACTTGAGCGTTTCAGATGATGGAGGGGCAGCCTGCCTGGGCCTGAAGAGCTGAGCCAGCAGGATTTCACGAAGCTGTGATTACTTATGTTATCTTAAACATTAAGAAGGCCTTTGAGTATGAAATCCAGGTGTTTCTTCTACCCAACACCTACCTTGTCAATATCTGAGGCACAGACATTGCCTAATAATTGGAAGGGACCTGAGAGTTCAGCTAATTCAGACTACAACTGAAGTATGAACCTCCCTTGACCATATCTTTGATAAGAGGTCATCAGCCTCTACTTTAGGTCCCTCACAGATAAAGAGCTTACAACCAGCCAAAGCTGCTGAAATTGTTTTAAAAAAAAGTTTCCCCTTACACTGAAAGCTCTCTTCCTATCATTTTTTTTTTAAACAATCAAGGTTAAGTGACTTGCTCAGGGTCACACAGCTAATAAATGTCTGAGGTCAAATTTGAACTCAGGTCCTCCTGACTCTAGGGCTCTATTCACTGTACCACCTAGCTGCCCCTTCCTATCACTTTCAGCCTTTTCTCCTGTTCTATCCATTTATCCCTCTGGGGCCTAGAACAAATCTCCATCTTCTTCCACATAATTGCCTTTCAAATACCTGAAGACGCTATTATGTCAGGTTAAGTCTCCCAAGTTCCTTCAAATAATCCTCTTGTTTTGGGGCATAATTTCCAGTGCCCTTCCTACCTGGTCACCCTCTCTTCCATCTTGTCAATGGTCTGCCTTAAATGTGACACCCAGAAGTGAGCCTAGTACTCCAGCAGTGGCCTGACCCAGGGCAGAGGGCAGCAGGACTGTGCACCAGGCTGTGATTAATTAATCAGCCTAAG
The DNA here is from genome assembly GCA_028627135.1 of Pseudochirops cupreus. NCBI lineage: Eukaryota > Metazoa > Chordata > Mammalia > Diprotodontia > Pseudocheiridae > Pseudochirops > Pseudochirops cupreus. The sequence goes on along the minus strand of CM053581.1, from coordinate 310,325,421 downwards.
TTAGTTTTAGGTTTTCTTTTAGCTATCAGGTGACACTATTGACTTATACTGAGCTTCCAGTTCACTAAGACCCCCTCCTCCTACTCCCACCCCCCAGCACCGCCCTTTCCCTTATATTGAAGACTAGAAGGAGACACTTACATTTGCAGGGTCCAATGTAGTCCAGGTGGAGTTTGTGCCCCTTCTTGGTTCCCTCCAGGGTGCATTTGGTGGCAAAGAAGTGGCAGGAGGAGTCGAAAGTCTTGTTGTCATTGCTACAAACCTACAGGATAGAGATGAGCTTGGACAACTGGATTTCCAAGCATTTTCTTTCCTCCTATTTCATCTGGCCCTCATCATAAGCCTGAACCAAATGAACAAGCATTAAATTCTCTCCATTTTACAGGTGGGAAAGTTAAGGCCCAAAGACTTGTTTAATCACAGCTTCTGGAAGTGACCTTAAAGAGAACCTAGACCAGTCTCTAACTGAAACACAAATCCTATTTGCAACATCCAACAACCTATGTTTTATATTATATTATTTTATATATAACATGATACAATTAACATAATATATAATATAATATATAATACAAAATATAATATATTATATTGTTATATTATATTATGTTATATAACATAATGTTATATTATATTATATTATATCATATTATATTATATAGTCCCTTCCAAGGTTGGGGAGTTTCTTCCCTCCCAATGCAGTCCATTCTGTTATTGGACAGATAAACCCAAGGTTCTGCCCATGGAATGGCGGAGTCTTGAATGGAGGGTTCCCAATCCTGAGCTCAGGGATCTTTCCAGAAGACTCTGCTAGATTGTGTCCCTGAACCACTTAGGGACCTCCATTTTATAACCATTTCCTATGTAAGTCCTGTGTAAATCCTGGTGAGGGAGGAAACTGGTTCTTTAGTACTTTGTCCAGGAGGAAGATGACTATTCCAGGTACATCCCAACTCCACCTGGGGCACTCTTCCTTGTCTCTGCTTTGTTAGAACACTACTTCTTGCTCTGGAGTGAAAAGGAACCATCCTCAGACTTTCCCCTGCTGCTACCAGGCAGTGGGGATGTCTCCTTCCTTTCCCTTAGTCAACTGAGACAAAGGGTGGGGTCTCCAAAGGATTATTTTTGGTGACAAAAGGAAAGAGGGTAAAATACAAGAACTACCCAGAGAACAGGCTAGCCAGGTTACAGAGCTCTGGGATCTGTTCTAGAGAGCCTCTCCCTGGCTTCACCACATCCAGCTCCTGTCCAAAGTCAGTTCCCTCATGGTCCCTCCTACCAACCTCTAGGGTATAGACATCAATGCCACTGATAACTCCACTGAGGCTCCACCTACTTTAAAGAGTCACAGGCTCTTATTCTCAACCTTCCTGCCTCTAATCCCTAGAATAGATTCACATTCATCCATGCAAGGTAAGAAAAGGGACCTTTATTTGATAAAGTCTTGATAACTCATTGAGACCAAACTCTCTAGCCTGGTATTAAGCATCTTCCACAAACTGACTCTAAATGACCTTTCCAAACTTATCTATTTTCAGGGCTTATTGCATACACACTAGGTGCCTGGTACATGTTAGGCTTTTAAGAAATGGTTGTTGTCCTGTGACTGATGGAGTGAATGAATACATGAATGCTGAATGATTGGATGAGAGTCTAGCCCAGTGGTTCTCAACCTTCCTAATGCCACGACCCTTTAATACTTGTATGTGGGTGTATCTGCATGTTGGTGCACTCGCCTGGAGATGGATAGAGAAGCAGTGTTGCAGTTCCTAAGACCATCAGAAATGTTTTCCGATGGTCTTAGGTGACCCCTGTGAAAGGGTCGTTTGACCCCCAAAGGGGTCATGACCCACAGGTTGAGAACCACTGGCCCCTTCGGAGTTCTTCCTTATATTGAACCCAATCTGCCTCCTTGGAATTTCCATTCACTGGTCCTAGATCTACCCCTCAGGGTCAGGGTCCTGTCTCATGCCCAGGCACAGAGAAGGGTTTAGTAACTGAGCCCCAAGCCTCTGTTGAGTTGTTTCAGTCATATCTGACTCTGTGGCCCCATCTGGGGTTTTCTTGGCAAAGATCCTGGAGTGGTTTGCCATTTCCTCCTCTAGCTCAATTTACAGAAGAGGAAACTGGGGCAAACAGGGTTAAGTGACTTGCCCAGGGTCAGACAAGTACTAAGTGTTTGAGCCAGATTTGAACTCAGGAAGATGAGTCTTCTGGACTGGAGGTCCAGCATTTTGTTCATTGCGCCACCTAGCTGCCCCAAGCTGTACCAGCAGAAAATCCAGGATGCTTTAAATCCGAGGCCCATTGTTTTCATTCTTTCCCATTATCCCTGGCCCCCTTACCTTCTCAAACTCTCCTACGGGGGCAGGGCAGCTGGTAGGGTCTTGGCACACGCACATGGGAGAGTTGTTCTCATCCAGCTCACAGATCTTGCCATGTTTGCAGTGGTGGTTTTGGCAGGGATCTGGGAAAGGGCAAGTATACACATCAGGGCCTCTGGACATGCCCATGGTACTGTTAACCTGCTACCCACTGAATAAATGCTCTAAGTTATTTACACTGAGCCATCTACATTCCCTCACCCAGGTCTCCCTGAAACATTAGACCTGTGAAATGGCTGGCAGGGGGTCAGGGCTCATATGTACCCAGGATTAGGGCTCTGTCTTGGGGTCTGGGTTGGGCTCAGTCATGCCAGGGAAGCAGAGGAAGGAGGAGAATAATGGAAGACTAAAAATAAGTCACTATGCGGCCCAGGCCTAAACGTAGGACAGAGTAAGAACTCTAGGGGATTTCAGAGACACTGTCATTTCCTATCGTGAACTTTTCCTTCCTGTTCACTAACAGAACTGATGAATGCTCTGATTATAAATAGATCCTCCCAGGCCCTATAGCATGTCCAGGCCACTGAGGGTCAGAGCTAATTCTCAGATGCTAAGGCCAGGGCCTGTTTTTATCCTTCCCCAGCAGCATACCAGGGTCTCTAGATCCCCAAGGACTTTTACCAAAATCTCCAATGGGAAAGGATTTCACAAAGTGCTTAACCTCTCTCCATTCCCCACCCTCAGTCAGGGAAAGTTAAAGAATCTGCCAGGGTCTCCCATTACTTACTTTCAGCTACAACCTCCTCAGTCTCCTCTACAGGCTCATCAAATTCTCCAACCTCAACCTGGACAGGATTGGCACCCACAGGCTCCTGGCAGGGAAGAAAGACTTGGTCAGCTATTGACCAGGACAGGGCTTGGGGTAAGCAGGGAGGGACAGGAGAACAAAGAAAAGGAGAAAAGAGGGGGAGGAGAGGGAGAAGAGAGATCTGGGGGAAGGGGAAGAGAGACAGAGAAAGAGAAGTAGGAGAAAGGGAAGGAAATAAGATGGTAAGAAGATGGGAGAAGAGAAGAGGTATGGAGAAAACGGAAGGGAAGGACAGAAGATGAGAGAAGAGAGAAGGGAAAAAAGGAATGGGGATAGAAGAAAGGTGAAGGAAAGAGAGAGAAGAGGGGAAGAAGCCTGGGGAGGGGAGATTTGGGTTAGAAAGATGAAAGCTGGAGGCAGTAGAAAAATAGAAGAGAAAAGAGGAGGGGAAGAATCCTGTCAGTAGATATTGAATAGGGGTAGGTAACTTATGGCCTCGAAGCTACATGTGGCCCTCTAGGTCCTCAAGGCCACAGGTGGCCCTCTAAGTCCTCAAATGCAGCCCTTTGACTAAATCCAAACATCACAGAACAAATCCCCTTAATAAAAGGATTTGATCTATAAAACTTGGACTCAGTCAAAAGGCTATGCCCAAAGACCTAGAATGCCACCTGTGGTATAGAAAATACCACGGAGGGGATTAGGGGAGACTGAAGGCAAGGAAGTTTAGAGCCAGCACATCATGAAGCCCAGCTTTTTCCAACTTCCCATCCTCTTTCCCCTAGTACAAGCATAGAGACTACCAAGAGTAGTCAGCAATACTCTTTCTCCTGCCAAGGTTGGCTGAGGGATGTGGCAGATACATGGGACCTGTGTGGTGTTAGCATCTTCCCAATCATCAAAAACTTGCTGACACGTATAACCCATATCAAATTGCTTATCATCTCAGGGAAGAGGGAGGAGGGAGAGAGGTAGAGAATTTGGAACTCAAAATTAAAAAAAAAAACAAATGTTAAAAATTGTTTTTGCATATAATGGGGATAAAAAAATTTTTAAAGAGTTGCTGGGCATCTGCTCTGTGGAAGGGCCTGGGATTGATGCTAGATCATAAAGACGTCAATAAAAATCAGCCTCCCTCAGGGATCTTGCAATTTAGTTAGGGAAATTGTGCACATGTGGAAAAAAAACCCACCAGGCAGAATGTGCCAAGTGGCCAGTGAGTGGGGAAGCCAATAAGCACTGATGGTATCCAGAGAAGAGAGGGATGCCTACATGCAGGGAGATGGGGGAGGGACAGAGAAGAGGGGAGAGAAGGAAGATCAGGGAAGCTTTCCGGAGCTGAGTCAGCTTTAAATCAGGCCTGCACAACCTCTGGCCCACAGTTGCTTGCAGCACACCACACCAAAGGATTTCAAGTGGCCCTCCAAAAATATAGAGGATGTTTTCCTCTACACTTTTCAAGGGCGGCCCAGAATTCTTTGGAGTGACGCAGGTTGCATAAATCTAGTTTAAATAGTCGGGGGAAGGAAGGGAAGGATATGTCTTTCAAGGTAGAGGACACCACGTATAAGCAAAAAAACCACATGTGGTTTATTCAAAGAACAATAAGAGGAGCAGTAGAGGAAGTGAAGGGGAGTAGAGAGAGAGATAAGAGTGAAAAGACAGGGTAGGTCAACTTGTGAAGGGCCTTGAATGCCAGGTTAAGGAGTCTGAACTTGATTCCACTGGCAGAAGGTTAGGCATCGATGGTTTCAGTGCTGCTTCTGATGAGGACCTGTGTGTTGTGTGCTTTATGTACCTGCATGTAGTATGTTTCTCTTAGTGTGAACAAGGGCTATAAGTCCATGTCTCAACAACCGAGGAAGGGGCAGACATTTGAGCAACACCCCTCTTGCTTGAAGAATAGAGCCTATACTAGAGTCAACCTGGATTCCCTCATGAGACAATAGCCAGCCAGGAATCTGGGGCTAACATCAGGCACCTGTGTGTACAACTGGGTAAGCGAAACCATACCTCGGTCACCTCAGCCACCGGCTCCTCCACCACTTCAGCCTCATCAGGAAGCGCCTCCTGCTGCTGCTGCAAGGGAAAGAAAATCAGTGAAAGAGGGTCCATCAGCGTTCAAGTTCACAATGGGAATCAGTCAGCTGGCCAACAACCCTCCCCAAGGGAATCTCATACTTAGCATGAAGCAAGGGCTGGCATTTCAACTGGCAGATGGGGGACTCAATTTAACTTTAAGGATATTGGTTGAAGAAATCTCTGCCCTGGTCCAACGCTCAGACTGCCCCTCCTAGGAACAGCTCAGGCTAGCCAAATCTGCCCCCAAGGCTCCCTTAGAATCCTTAGTTCTATCTATCCTTCTCCATACAACATTCTGAATGTGTTGGAGAATGTCAAGAAGGGCTGCAGGGGCATTATTGATGCTGAATCTGCCTCTATCCCCTCCTACCTGACTGGGGAGAGGTAAGGCTGTGGGTATAGAATTGGACTTGCATTTAGGAAGACCTGAGTATGAATTCTGCCTTCGACACAACTAGTTGTGTGATCCTGGGCAAGCCAGTTAATTAACTGCCCTCTGCCTTACTTTCTCCATCTATAAAATGAAATTAATAATCGGATCTACTTCCCAGGGTTGTGAGAATGAAAAAATGAGGTCACATGTAAAACAATTTGCAAACCTTAAAAGTGATAAATAGATGCAAGCTACTAATGAGAGAATGGATGAAAAGGGGTTTTGGAAAATTAAAAGCACTTTATAGATGTGAAGTGTTCCTTAAAGGGAATTTGTTCCATTGTGGCATCCATATTTGTGGGAATGGGCACTAGAGTCTGACATGCCCTTCCTGGGCATTTGGCTTTGAGGATGATGAGGATGAGGATGAGGATGAGATTATGACATGGTCACCTCTTCTTTACAGTGGTGCTTTGTACTCCTGGCTCAAACTTGCCTAAAATCTGAGGACAGCCCATTGAAGGAGGACAAAAATGAAGGGTTCAAAGTCTGGCCTAGAAGGTTGTTTGGTTCTGGTAGGTTTACCTAGATCAGGGGTAGGGAACCTGTGGCCTTGAAGCCACATGTGTCCTGCTAGGTCCTCAAGTGGCCTTGAGGCCACAAGTTCTCCACCCCTCACCTAGATTATGATCCATTTCCAACTGCCAAGTGTATGACCAGCACTCCAGCCCCATGATTTCTTCTGTAGTAGCTGTAATAATTTTCATAATAAATGCTTTAAGGTTACAATGAACTTTCTTTACAACAACTTAGTGAGGTGGCTAGTATAAGTATTGTTATCTTCAATTTACAGATAGGGAAACTGAGGTCCAAAGAAGGGAAGGGTCACGTCCAAGGGTGCATGGCTAGGGAAAGTCAGAGCCAGGACTGGGCCTCAGATGGTCTGCCTCCAAATCCAGTGACGTTTCCAAATGGCCTCTCTTACACATCCCCCCACTTCCCATTTGGCCTGTCAGCATCACTCCCCTCCCCATCTCCTCTTTGCTGATCTCTGTAGTCTTGTGCCTGGGTTGTGGAACAGAAATCTGGTTAATCTGCCTTCCTCAGAAGAGGACCAGTGGGTAGGAAAGGGAGCCCTTGGAGACTCACGTACAGATGGAGAATCATTCTTAAACAAGCATGCCAGGAAAAATCAATCCCACAGAGGCCACTTGAGAATCCACCCCTTAGGAAATAAACAGTCATCAGACTGTTCCTCAGCTCCAGCTGCAGCCCCTGCTTTGGGAGCCCTCAGTCACACCAGGTGAGGGCATTTCTGCCATTAAACAAATTAGGGACCTTGGACCCAGGAAGGTCCAAGTGATTTATCTTAAAGCAGGGCTTAGTTCTTAAGCATGAACTTGTTTTATTTTTAATATTTTAAAACTGTTTTACAATTTAATTGTTTTTCTTTGCAATCCTATGTATTTATTCATTTAAAAAGACTATTCTGAGAGGGTTTCCTTAGGCTTTACCAGCCTGCCAAAGCAATCTATGACATAAAAAAGGTTAAGAACCCCTGGTGTAAGGGAACATGGACTACTAATGACAAAGCTGAGACTTATGTTCCCTTACTCTAGGACTCCTTCCACTACACCTCAGAGAGGGGGGAGGAGGAGGAGGAGAGGTGGGAGAGAGAGAGAGAGAGAGAGAGAGAGAGAGAGAGAGAGAGAGAGAGAGAGAGAGAGAGAATCAGGAAGACATAGGTTTAAATCTAGCCTCAGACACTACACTGGCCAAGTCACTTAAACTTTCTGTGCCTCAGTTTCCTCATCTGTAAAATGGAAAGGTTGGATTTTATGTTCTCTGATCCCACAATCCTTCATGGTAAGGAGGTGATGCAGGGTTCTCCAAGGCTGTACTCAAGGAGTATAAACTCTTATAGGTTTTTACCAAGATGGAAAAGCTTCAGTGAGGGCTAGGTGAAGGGCTGTCGATCTGTCATGAATTTTGAGTTCAGAGAGTGTCATCAATAGACTGGCCACAAGGTAACGAATGTTTTGGCCACAACAATTCTCAAAGTCTTTAACTACTACACTCAGAAGAAGGACTACTCAGAATGATGGAGTCACAGCTCACTGAAGGGTTGACTATTTCTAAGGCCATGTGGTACGGTGGATTTGGAATCAAATCTGGGTTTAGAATCCTGGCTCTGCCACTTGCCACCTGTGTGATCTTTGGCAAAGCAACTAGAATCTTTGTGCCCCAGTTTCTTCATCTGTAAAATGAGAGCTGGACTGTGTATCTGGTACAGGATGGTGATGGGAGCCTTCTCTCCAGGGATCTTATGGAAGGGAAGTAGAGGGGGTTGAGACTGGAAGCCCTGAAGCCAGTAACAAAGAAAACAGTTATATGGCTAAGGAGAGGCAATACTTACAGGTGCTGCTAGTGCCCTGCCTGCCAGGCAAAGGACAAAGAAAATCCAAGCCCTCATGGTGCTAGCAACCCTGTGTGGGAGAAAGAAAACAAGAATTGGGTCAGTGGGAGACCTTGGGTTGTGGGGGCAGGGTTCTCCTCATTACTGAATCTCCATCCAGGGAGCACTGAACCTACCCCCTGCCCCCCAATCACCACACACTGGAAGGAATCATAGGAACTTTCAGTTTGGGGAATTCACTTTAACTCGATAATACTGTGTGGGGAACACAGGAAGAGTGTCGGCTTCAGTGGCGTCTGAGGTTGTCTCCAGCTTAAATTCTACAATTCATTCTTCTCTCTCCTCCCCGTCTTCCTTCCCTTCCCCTCTTTCTTTTCATCTTTCTTTCCTTTTTCTCATTTCTCCCTCCCTTGTCTCTCTTATTCCCTCATAATACAATCCCCACACTCTTCCCCTTCTTATTGCCTTCCCCACATACAACTCAAAACTTCTCTTCCTACCAAGCCTTCCTTTCTTGCATAGGTATCCCTCTTATGCATCTCCTCACCTCTCTCGCACATGTTCTCTTTGCCCATTTCTTGAATGCACACGGACTTTAGTTCTCCTACACTCTCCCTCTCACACATATACTAGATTTCTCCTCCTTTTGCACATGCTCAGCCTACACATCTCCACATATTCTTTCCCCCTCACACAAACTCTAAAATTTTCCCATCTCTTTTCTCACTCTCTTTGCTATACAAACAATCCCTGCAGTCTTGACCTTAACCCCCCTCTTCCTCATATAGACCCATCTTCTTTGACAATACACAGTATATTCTCCCGCTCCCTCCTTTCTCTCTCTCTTCCCCTCCCTCCGTCCCTCTCTCTCTCTTTCTCTCTCTCTCTCTCTCTCTCTCTCTCTCTCTCTCTCTCTCTCTCTCTCTCACACACACACACACACACACACACACACACACAAACACACACACACACACACATACACCTAAATCACTCGCTCACTCCCAACCACAAGACCACAACATGGTGGCCTTCACTAAATCCTGAGTTGGCCCATCTCTTCCCAGGAGGTTGTGTTAATCAGAGAAAATGAGATCCAGACCCCAAAACAATGAACACTAGGTTCCTGAAAAATGACCCAACCTTTCATACAGAGGGAAAAAATGTTCTTGAACTTCCACAGAGACTCTGTCATGTGACACATCATGCCTGCATTTAATTTTCTTTTTACCCCCCTCCCTGAGAAATGAAGCAATTGTTTCCATTTGAGACCTAGAATGTCCTTGGCCCTCACAATAATTCTGAGAGCTCATATTATGTGTTGCTTGAAAGTTTTTACAAAGCACATTCCTCCTAATCACGTAAAGACTTTATTCTCTGGAATCCTGAGTTCTAGACTACTGCACATCTTCTTGGACTTTCTGACCATAGAACCTAGGAGAATGAGGGAGGTCACTGTCACCTCAGAATATTAACAGAGTGAGATATTCATTAGCCCTTCATAACTTACATTTCTTATAATCTTTTATGATTCACAGTTATTTTTCTAACAGTAATCCTGTGAGGGAATTAGAGTATTCTCATTCCCATTTTACAGAGGCAAAAACTGAATACCAGAAAAGTGTCTTATAGAATTTGGAGCAGGAAAGAATCTTAGAAATCACCTGGTCCGAACTCCAGCGGCATCTTTGGGGGGCAGAAACTGTGCCATAACTTATCCCCAGCACCCTGCACAGTACCTTGCATAGAGCAGGCAGTTAATAAAATATTGGTCAAATGAATTAATTTTATAGATAAGGAAATTGAGGCCTAGAGATGTGAAGTGACTTCTCTAAGCTATTAAGTATGTCATATCCCTATTAAATTGAAGAAGGAGGATCTGAACTCACATCTTCTGAATCTAGGGCTGGTGTTCTCTACACCACATTGTGTTGCTTCTGATCTAGCATCACACAGTTGGTATCAGAGCAGGGACTCAAACCCAGGGTTTGCTGCTGACTTATGCTGCCTTCCCAATCTCTGTGTTCCTGACCTGCCATATCTCCCACTCTTACACATGGATTTAGATGCCCTAAGCCCGCCATCATCTGGGTCCTGATGACTTGGGATTTCTGGAACCTTCTTCACCCCTCATACAGATCAGGACTTGTCTGATCAGGACTCAAGATGGAAAACTTCCCTTCCTCCTGCTAGCTGGCATACAGCTTTATGCAAACGAACCAGCGAAACTCTATCAATGAAAGAGTTGTCTGAGTTTGTTTGAAAGCAATCAATCAGAAGCCAGACTTGCAGCTGGAAAAAATCATCCCTGTGCCCCCAGGAGAGTCAATTGTGTCATCAGGATGGCTCCCAGCCTGGACTGGAAATTTACCATGCTGCTTTGAACAAGGGCCACCACCGGACTGGGCTGCATGTCTAAAATGAGATCTCTTTGAAAGGAAAATAAATAAATAAATAAATGGATGGTTATGCACAGAAAAATAACAGATTATAGGTGGCAGCCAGAAGTAGGAGGTAGGGTTGGGAGGAAGTACCAGTAATAGGTTACAGGTCTGGGAGTTGGACAGAGTAAATATTTCCTGAGTCTGTTTCTGGGCAGAGGTCCTGTGTGCCTCTCAGGCCACTAAAAGGGTTTATCTGTCAGCCAAGAAGTTCTGTCTCAAAATCTTCCTGCCATCCTATCTGGATGGTAGCCCTTCCTCTCTCCTCAATGTGGGCTAGAAGAGAAGGGCATTCAAGGCTATATACTGGCTTCAAAGCAGAATCCTGGTCAGTGTTAAAGTACGTGGGGACTTGGTTTGGGACTGAGAGCCGAACGAGCAGGTTTATTTGCCGCCCCAATGAAGGAGTGCTCAGATCTAAGAGAGGATGGCTGGGGGAGTGACTGGGAATATCTCAACTCAGGAAGATCTAGGGGAATGGCCAGGATTACAGAGAGACAAGCTACTGTACTATCCCTTTCCCTTGGAAGCAAACTTTTGAGTCTTGGGTCCTGAATTAGATACCTGGCCCCATCTCTAAGAAACAAATACAAACAGTTAAAAGATAGAAACAATGTGGAATAGTGTGAAGCATAAGCCTGCTTCTGACATTATATTACCTTGGACAAAGCCCTTCCTCTCTCTGGACGGAAGTTTCCTCTAACTATAAATAGAGGTCTCTGTGGGACATCACCTAAGGTAGCCATCAAAATTCCTTGGTGGGTTGGGAGAGGCGTTTTTGTATCTTGTTATAGCCTAAATGTTGATCTCTGTCCACTTACAGAAAGGTACACGGTTCTGCAAATGGTCCAAGGGTCCTTGCCCAAAAATTGGGAACTATGAAAGGACCTTTCAAAACCAACCGAAGTGTCAATACACATGGAAGGCAGTCTGTACCAATGCAAATGTTAACTTACTTCTGCTGCAGGCCAAGCAGAATAAATAAAACAAGGGATGGTAAGAAGGAAGCTTATGAAACAAGCTGTCCTTGTAGGACAAGCAAGCTTTGAGAAGTTACCTATGTCAGTGCCCTTTCTGTCAACTGGGCTGCTTTCACAACTGGGACCAGAGGGCAAAGCCAACTTCTTGTTTCAGAGAGTATTCTCCTGGGTGCACAGCTATAACCCCTTCTCTTCCTTCCCTCCTCCTACAACTCCTCCCTGAAGGACTCTGAAGGATGCGCAGGAAACCTTCGTGAGACAGCTCCAAAAAGGTCCAAGTGTCCTCACAGACTCCTGTGACAGCCCAGAGAGAGAATGGGGCTGAATGGTAATGATGGCGCCTCTAGAGTCTGAACACAGCAGGCAAAGACTCACACATCTCTCCCCACAAGGGTATAACCTGCTAAGTCCAACAGGCCCAGCCAGGGCATCTTAGTCATCCTTAAAATAGATGGTCTACATTTCTGGACATGTCCAATGTAGGAAATTTGTTGTGCATATTTGTTATAAGTTCTGTTTTTCTCCTCTTTTTTCCCCTAATAAGTCAGGGAAGAGACTGAGGTGGGAGAGCGAGAAATTATTGTTAGTTGAAATTTTTTTTAAAGACCTGACCTCTTAGTTTTGCCCAAACTTATTAAATAATCTCTCTCATGTTTGTAAAGCCCCTTTTACTTTCCAACTTCATCATCTCATTTGTTCTTCAAATTCTGTGAGGAAGGGGATTATTCTTTCTATTTTACAGATATGGAGATGGATCCTCAGAGAGGGCAAACCACTTTGTAGGGGTTACATGGTTACATTAAAGCTAGAATTACAGCCTAGGTCTTGTGCTTCCAGTATAACTGGATGCTGGCCTTTACACACTCCAAGTTCTCTCACAGACAATAACCCATCATAGAACTTCCAAACTGGAAGAGACCTTGGAAGCCATCCTGTCCAACCTGTACCTGAACAAGAATCCTCACTTTAGCATCCCTGATAGTGATCAACCTTTTGTTTAAATGGCTCCAGTGATGAGAAATTCACTATTTTGAAAGGAATACCATTCTACTTTTGGACAGGTCTAATTATTAGAAAGCTTTTCCTAATATGGAGTTGAAATCTGCTTCCCTGAAACCATTACCCCACTGGTCCCAGTTCTGCCTTCTGGGGCCAAGAAAAGCAAGTCTAATCCCTCTTCCCCATGACAAGCCTTCAGATATCTGAAGATAAGAATCATCTGAGTCTTCTCTTCTCTAGGATACACATCCTCTATCTTTCATGCACCAGCTGAATATTTCTTCAAGGGCAGAGAAAATAGGTACTGCTGTGGGACCTGGTAATGTTAAATGTGGACTTACGTTGTGGTCCCATCTCAGTCACTGATTTATCGTGTGACCTTATACAAATCATTCCTCCTTTCTGGGTCTCTGTTCTCCACCTATTGGTCTAAGATCCTTAAGGGAAGGGACTTTGTAAGTTGTATCGCTGTATTCATTGGTTGAAATAGCACTTTGAACATGATAGATGCTTGATAAGTCCTCAGTGAATTGGACTAACCTGAATTGAATTAAGCTGAATTGAACTGAGGAGCTTGACAGAGGTTAGAGGCCAATGGAAGGGAGGCATACGCTGACACACTACTTCCAGGCATTTCCCTTGGTGTGGTGGCAGTAGAAAGCAGACAATTCCCAAGGCCAGAACCCCCACTCTCTCCCCTTCCTGTTCTAAACACCAAGTCCCTTCCTCTGGTTTTTGTTTGTTCTAGAAGCTTCTGAAAGACCTTCCTCACTGCCAACAACACTGGAAACTGAGATCATTCAATCTTCTCAGGACTGGCCTTAGGGATGGAAAAGAACAGCTAAATTGGTTGGACCTTTCTACTCTTCCATTTCCCTCCTTCATAAGCAAGGACTCTTCCCCAGACACTTGGATAGGACACGGACTAGCTCCTGGGAGAAAGAAAGGAGGACTGGCCATGTGGCTGGTCCTCAGCATCAAGACAGAAAGAAGACACTGTTCCTCTAGCTATGGAGGAGATTATGGAGACTAGGGCCTATCTATCTCTCTAGCACAAAAAAATGCAGTCCCAAAGGATGAGAGTCTGGGCTCTTTAGCCAAGGTCAAGTCTGTAGGCTACAGTTATGTGGTTTGGAGGGAGACTATGGAAATTCAAATAGTTCCACCCAATAAACAAACTTTACCCCACAGAAATGGTAAAATAAACCTGAAGGGTCAACATCACCACTAGAAAAATATCAGGCTCTGCAGGAAGACCACCTCTAGTCTCTTTCACTATGGACACCATTGGGACATTGAGTCAGCTTTGCCAGGCCCCACAGGTTGTCCTACCCTAAACTGACTCTGCAGAGTTCTTATAGGCTTATATCTAAGGCAGGAGGGTGCCCAAATTGGGAAGCAGGGGATATGAGCTTGCTCTATCTCCACTTGGCCACAAGACTTTAGGTGAGCCAGTTTCCTTCACTGGGCCCCAATGTCTCCATCTGTCAAACAGAATAGGACCTGCCCTACCAGGGTTTTTATGAGGGACTGATGAGACAACAGACATGAGAGCTTCAATCGGTATGAAGGAGACATAATTGAGTATAGATAAGTAAGGAACTCTTGGAAAGACCCTGGCCTACTCTGACATATTGGAGGACAATCTGTTATAATTTGGGCCAGGGTGGGGGGGGTATCCTATTTCTGGGAAGCTAGTAGATTTTGCATCTGCCCCTACAAAAATGAGGCTCAGTGTCTCTCAGGGGTATTACAAAGATGGTTGGGCCATCCTTGTCTGACTTGGCTTGGGTTTATGCCAGCCATCTTGGCAGAACCATTTCATAGTTGGGCTTCTCTATAGGAGCAGAACTTTTCCAGGGAAAACAAGGGACTAAATAGAAGAGAGTGACCTTGAAACTCAGCAACAGTGGCTCTTGGGAAGCAGAGGGCCAGCTCCCCGGATGGAAGATGCAGCCTAAGCACAGAACTGAAGCTGGTTACATAAGCACCCACCCCATCCCCCCATTCTATGCCACGTTAGTAATGGGAGAACAGAATACATAGGCACAGGGGAAGGGTCCATAATGATTCTCTGGCTCCCTCTGGAGGCCAGACTTGGGACAACAGCCTGGACCAAAAAAAAAAAAAGACTTTTTAGGATTCATAGGATTTGGAGTTGGAAGGGGCCTTAGAGATCTGGCTAGTTTAACTCTTTGTTTTACAAAGGAGAAAACTGAGGACGGTTTCCTAACTAATTCCAGAGAATTTAAGTGACCTACCCAACGTAGCACAGCAGTATTTTAAACAGGTCCTTTGCTTCCAATGTCATGCTTTCCCCACTGACCCTTCTGGGCTACAGGACCATTCCTAGGTACTTGTTTTCTGAACCCTTCTGCTGCCTTCTTGTTCCTATCCCCTAGCCCCCACCTCTCATGCTGCCTAGTGAGCTCCCTTCCCACTCAGTCAAAAAACAAAATAGCTCCCAATAACATATATGAATTTGGGTAGCTTATCAAACTTTAGGCAGGCTAAGCATGGGGGAGATATGTTAGGCAATAATGCATTTGGAGACCTCTTAATAATGACTCCTATAACACTTAAAGACTTACAGAGCAATTTCCCCACAATGACAGAAAATGAAATTGAGGCTCAGAGAAGTCATGACTTGCCCAAGGCCACATAGAACTAAATGCTAGAGCCTTGACCCTGAATCCAGTGTCTTTGCACCACGCAGGTGGCCAGATATAATTATTGGCCTCAGAGTCCTGTATGAAGAATCAGGAAACCCAAGGCCTAGTTCCAGCTCTACCATGAACATACTGTGTGACCCGGGCTAGGTCACTCCTGCTCTTTGGGTCTATGAACTACTTTGTAAAAAGAAGGGTTGGATTAGATTGAGTTGGAATGTCCTTTTCAGCTCTAAAACTATTGCTTGGAAAAAAAAAACTATTGCTTGTTTATTTTCCAAGTAAGTCTTTTATGTGTGTCCCAGGATAGAGCTGAATGGAAGGGGAGGGGAAGGCTGAGGAGTGGAAAAACAGCAGCCTTGGGTCAACAGCCAAAGTCACCAGAAAATCTAGGGGCTAAAAAGATCATTTAACACTATCCCCCACCCTCACCCCCAAATGAGACTGGGAGGGGGGACCTCCAAGGGTTCAGACCTGGAACTTTGGATTATTCTGAGAAGAAAGGTCCCAAACATGGATCTAGCTTGCCAGAGCCAATAGGGAGTCTACTATGGATGAGACGCCCCTAAATAGGCTAGCTCCAGCTCCAGCAAGACCACAACACAAGCAAACAACACTTGATGGGTTTGTTTCTTTCCATCCTTGAACCAAGTCAGACTCGCCAATAGGGCTCTCCTGGTCACCAGGTTGTTTGTACAGAAAGGGGACTGAGCTTGGTCCAGATGTTGACATCTGTAACTGAACAGTGGGGTGAGGCATGGAGTTGGTTTCCTGTCCAGTCTGCCTCTCCTTAGGGAGTTGAGAACACTGTTTTTCTAACTAATTTCAGTTAGTTCATATCTTGACCTGGGGCAGGAGTTCGGTGGCCCTTCTAAGCCATCTGTTATACAGTGAAGTTCCTTCATTCTCTCCTTCCAAGTTCTTCCATGTTTCAAAAGAAAAGACTAGGTATTAGGAGACTAGAGGGGTACAGTGGAAAAGAGCACTGTATTTTGAATGAGAGGATCTGGGTTCAAATCCAGGCTCTGCTACTTAACTATCTGTGATTTCTGGCAAATTACCTTTTCTCTTTAAGCCTTAGTTTCTTCATCTGTAAAATGAGGTTGGATTAAGTTCCCTCCAGCTTTAAATCTGTGATACTCCCTAAATCTCTGATGCTTGCTGTCTTCCCAAAGGCATGAGATCCAAGAAAGAATCCTACCCCTCTACCACTCAGAAGCTATATGCCCCCGGACAAAGCCTGACCCCATCCTGAGCCTCAATTTCCTCATAAGCAAGATGAGTATAATTCTGGCACAGCCTTTCTTGTGAGCTTGTGGATGTGAGGATCAAACGAAATAAAGTGTCAAATGACAGTTGTCACAACGATCATCATTAATGCACTTCAGATGACCAAGGGTACATGAGGAATACTGTTGGAATCCTATGGAAATGATTCCCCCAGAAGGCAAATGTCCCAAATAATTGCGGGGTGGGTACCTCTGCTTTTTCTGGGGAGTAAAGGAAGTGGCAAGCCAGATGTGATGGTGGGTGTGACTGGGCTGGAACTCGGGAAACTTGGGTTCCAGTCGGACACTAACCTGTGACGTGGCCCAGCACAAGACCCTTATACGCCCGGGGCCTCAGCCTCCCTACTTGTTTTCTCATTCCAGTAGAACAGGTCTGGAGCACAAGAACTGTTTTTCATTTTGTCTTTTTTGTCGTTGTTTAGTCGTTTTCAGTCACGTCCCACTCTTCGTGGCCCCGTTTGGAGTTTTCTTGGCAGAGACACTGGAGCAGTTTGCCATTTCCTTCTCCAGCTCATTTTACAGATGAGGAAAATGAAGCAAACAGGGTAAAGTGACTTGCCCAAGGTCATACAGCTAGGAAGTATTTGAGGCCAGATTTGAATTAAGAAAAATGAGTCTTCCTGACTTTGCCTTTACATCTTATAAAGCCTTTCATGTCGTAGGTGATTTAATAAATGAATGTTAAATAGACGGATGGAAGAGGGGATTAGACTAGACAATCTCTAAGGCCACTTCTAGCTCTGATGTTCCAAGTTCAGACATTCTGCCTGTCCATTCCAGCCCTTATATTTTATGTTTAGTGTTCTAGGTCTCTTCTAGCTCCAATAGCTTATATTCTAATGCCCATTCCAGCTCCGATATTCTCTGTCCTAAGAACCGCACCAGTTCTAATATTTTATGACCTCTGTGATTTAAATGAATAGCTTGTTAGTGTGAGAATCTGCCCAGACTGCTCCAAGAAACTCCTTTAAGAATATGTAGCTACAAAATACACACATGAGCCCACACACTCCCCTTGTCCCAATGGGGCAAGCTTGCTAAGGGAGGACCACACTTTCCTGTCCTGTAATCCTAGCTCCTTGATGCTAGGGCTAAATCCCTCTAATTCTAGTGTGCCTTGGGGTCTGGAATTCCACAAACTGGTTCTTTTTATGGCCCCACTAAAGCAAGCGCCACAAGGAACCTCAGTTCTAGGGAAAAGAACAGTTGAGTCAAAGAATAAATCTCTGGGTCTGCCCTGCTGAGAATTCAGGGAGGGGGCTCAGCTCTGGCCACAGGGGGAGAGTCCAAGGAGGGAAGAGGCTCTATGACTGGGCAAAAGAAAGACTCCCAGGTTCTTACTCACCCTCTTTGTTTGGGATCTATTTTCTACTGAATGACACGTGTGTGATCTCTAAGTTTTTGTTTCTACGGTTCATTTCTGTATGCATAGGTGTCTGTATCTGCATATATATATATATATATATATGCATGCACACATGTATGTATGTATGTATGTATGTATGTATGTATTTGGTTGGTGCTGTGTCTATGGGTGGTCTTTATATTTATGTGTACATGTATCTAACATTCTTCCAAAGAGATCCCTAGACTTTCCTTTATTCTGTTCTCCAGCTCCTGGAGAAGTGCTCCCTCTCATAAATAAAGCCTTATTAACTACCAGGCTCTTTATTCACCTCCAGAGCCACCCATGTTTAATCTAAACCAGCTCTTCCTAACAAAGTGAGTACATGGTACTTGGGAACTGGGGTGGGAGAACTGAGGCAGAGGAATAGATGGGCCTGGAGAGGCAACAGGCCCATGTCTGGAGGCTAGCCAGAGGAACAAGCCACAGAGAGCTTTGGGATGTTCTGGAAAAGAAGGGGGAGGCCCTCACAAAGTGTTCCCAACCTCCACTTCCCAGGGAGGTCTGCCTCACACCTCCCTTAGATCAAGAGACCCTGAAAAAAGGTTACCATGGCAACACACATTCCTCTCAGCCTGAGTCATGGCAGAGGAGAGATTTTTCAGAGGGTGGAAAAAGTTTCAAAAGTAGATTCCCTCACCCCTTGGTGGCCTCCCCCCAACCACACGCAACTCCCCCCTCCCTTCCAACCTCCCAGCCTCTGTCGATGTGGCAGACAATGGCGGTGGTTAACTCTTTCCACCATGAGCGTTCACTTCCACCCAAAAATCCTTGGCCCTCTAGC
The DNA here is from genome assembly GCA_028627135.1 of Pseudochirops cupreus. Taxonomy (NCBI): domain Eukaryota; kingdom Metazoa; phylum Chordata; class Mammalia; order Diprotodontia; family Pseudocheiridae; genus Pseudochirops; species Pseudochirops cupreus. The sequence continues at coordinate 310,306,851 of CM053581.1, read as the reverse complement.
GGTCCCTCCCTCCCTCCTCTTTTAGAAAAAGGAACAATCAGCATGACCTTTACTCAGATACTCCCAATACTGAGAGAAAAGCTAGCTCCAAAATCTGGCATCATTCCACCCAAGGGTGCCAGGCAGGAAAAGAGAATCCCTTCCTCGGACGATATCATTGCCCTAGAGCAGTACTTCTGGAAACAAGTTTTTCCCTCACACAGGGCAGTTTGTACCTTACTGGCTCCCTTTGGCCAGTGAAATCATAGGTGCGGTTTTACATAAGAATAATAACATTTCATCTTTCTTTACAGTTTACCAAAGAGTTTTCCTCACCACAATCTTGGGAGGCTGATCCAGCAAAGCTTCATCTCTTCATCCTGAAGATACGGAAACTGGGGCTCATATAGGTGAATTGACTTACCCAGGGTCATACAGCATCAGAACCAAGCCTCAAACCCAAGTCTCCTGGTTCCCTGGCCAAAGAACTTTACATTACAGTGCCTTTCCCTTACCCCAAGCCCACATTCTGTCCTCAGTTCCCTTCAGAAAGAAACTGCAGCTAACAGGAGGCAGATATCTGGACCTGAAAGGAACTTTAACAAGGGGATGGTGTGGGGTTTTACTGGGCAGAAAAATCCTGGGAAACACCCCTGTTCAGGGCCAACCCTTAGAACAACTAAGTGGGCACTGGAAGTCAAAGTAGCCAAGTCTGTCCTTGGCAACTTCCTTTCCCGTAGGAGCCCCTACTAGACTCTGTGCTCCCCTCCCCCTCCTCATGCTGCAGGCTCTTCGGCAGCTGAAAAGTCCTTTCAGGCCTTGGGGTTAGTGATTTAATGTGTTACCTGGGCTGGGGTGGGGGAGAAGGGGAGCACGAGCATTTGAAGAGAAGGAAGGACCAGGCTGGTGGCCAATATTTAACCCAGAGGAGTGGATCTAATAGAGCTTCAGAGAGCTTTCTGTTTATACATGTATCTGCAGCTACATGTATACATGTATCTGTGTGTGTGTTTACACATATACATTTGCATATATGTATATATATTTTGGTGGGGTGTCCTCTCAGAGCCCTTCTAATCACATTCCACCTACATTTCCTCATTTGCCAAAACTCTGTTTTTGCTGAAACTGAACCACTAACAGAAACCTCCCCCTACACAGTTTCTCTCTTATGGCACAAGCAGCTGAACCAATTCCGAGTCTCAGCTCTGATGCCTCTGCACATTTGTATAGATAGAGAATTCTCAGCAAAAGGCAGTGTATGGTACCCAGCTTGTCACTCACTCACTCTGTGACTCAGATAAAGTCCCTTCTTCTATGAGCTTCAGTATCCAAACCCATAACATGAGGAAGAGGGATTAGCTCCCTCAAAAGTCTACTCTCGCTAGCTCCAATCAATGATTCTACACTTTATACGGTAGAGGTAAGGGAGATGATGGCCGTCCACACAGTAACGGGAGAATGCCCCAAATTGTGAAGTTGGAGAATGGGACCTTCTGATGCCCCCAGCTCCCAACTTCATAAAAGGAAACTGGTACGGGTGAGTGGGAGGGGAGAAGAGTACTTTGTGTGTGGATCTATGTGGGCTGAAATTCACCAGGCAGACTTCCTAGCCCCCCAAAGTGGCTTATGTAAAAAGGGGTGCAGAATGCATAAGGTTCATGGTGACCCCAGTTTCCCCAAAAAGTGAAGGGTGCACGACTCCAGCAGGAAGAGGTGTGTGAGCTGGGAAGTACTGCCTCTACCCTGAGTAGGGAGCATAAATTCAGTAATGAGGAGTTCCCACAGATAAAGGAAGAAATGGGGAGGGGGGGCATACCTCAGTGACTGGGCAGCAAGCAGTGCAGTCAGCAGAGAGCTTCAGGCAGTCTGAAGGTCTGGAGGAATCTGGAGGGTTTAGAAGCAAGCAACAGGAAACCACTTGCAGCACTGGGCTGGGTCTCTCTTACTCCCTCCTCCTCTCTCTCGCTCCCCCTCCTCCTCCCCAAATCTGTCTCTGTCTCTCAATTCTTTCTCTCTCTGTGGTGGGCAGTCCTAACTAGTCTCCCCCAACTCCGCCCTCTCTCCCTCCCTTCCTCCCTGATCTATTCTGAGCCTGCTGGACTCAAAGCCAAGTTAGACAAAGTGAAGGCCACACCAGTGGGAACTGGGGGGACTGTGGCTTTTGGGGGGCAGTTTCTATAGGCCAAGTAGACAACTGCCTACATACGGTGGTATTATCAGATTACTTAAGGAGGACCCTAGTAGCATCTCCTGCCCCAAAGTATCACTTCAAGATAAGCAGTACCCTCCCTATAAATTATAACCTCAAGACTTTAGGAGTCCTCTATTAAATCGCAAACATCCCTAGGAAGAAGCAGAGGTCAGGAAATCCATACTGCAGTCCCGGGTCTGACATTAACTTGATATGTAGAACTGGGCAAGTCACTTCCTTTTTCTGGGGCTCGGTTTATCTATCTGTGTAACAAAGGGGTAGGATTGGGTACTTAGAATCTAAGGTCTTCTGCACAACTCTTGACAGTTTGTTATTCAGCTGTTTTCTGGGGTTAGGGGATAGGGCTCTGTCTGTGGCTTGGATTAAAGGTTCATTCTGCGACTGGAGTCAGGGCTCAGTCTAGAACCAGGGTTTAATGTCTCTCTATGGCTAGGATTAGGGCTTGATGTGCTCCTTTGGGACAGAATGGTTCCCTACCTAAAGCTAATGAGGCCCTCTGGGAAGACCTCATTTTCACTCTTCCTCACTGGACCTATCCAATCAGTTCCAAGTCTTGTGGTTTCTATCTATACACTCCTTACATCCTTTCCCTTCTCACACCTCTACCAAGGTTCTTGTCACCTCAATTGGTCTCCCTGTCTCAAGTCTCTCCCCTCTCTGATCCACCTTCCACACAGCTGCCAAAGTGATTTTCCTAAAGCATAGGTTTGACCAAATCACTTCACTCCCCTGCTCAATAAACTCCAGTGGTTCCCTTTTACCTCCAGGATCAAATGAAAATTCCTCTGCGTAGCATCTAAAACCCTTCAGAATTCAGTTCCAATACAACTGTATAAGCTTATCTCATTGCCTTTGTACTGGCTGATTCTCTCCTACCAGGAATATTCTCCTTTATGTCTGCCTCTCAGATCCCTAATTTTCTTCAAAGCTCAATGTAAGCACCATCTTCTACATAAGGCTTTCCCTTACTCCCTCAGCTACAAGTACCTTCTTCCCAAAATTATCTTATATTTATGTATTTATTTTGTATATACTTAAACAAGGTGACCTAAAAGTCTTGGACTTTTGGGACACCCTGTTTATGTATACACTGTCTCCTCTTACAGACTGTAAGCCCCTTGAGGGTAGAGATGGTTTCTTTTTTGTCTCTGTATCCCCAGCACTTAGCATAGTGTGTGGCACATTGCTGTTTGTCCTTCATTCTTGAAGAGGACCATTACATCAGAGAGGTGTGCACGGTAGATGCTTGCTAGATATTGTCAATTGAATTTGGTGGGCATTTGATTTGAGGGGTACATTGCAGTGAGAACTCTGTCCAGTAAAATGAGTACTTAATATGTTTGTACTTAATGCCTTTCATTCTAGAACACAGGCTATCAGACTTGGAAGGAACAGAACATGCATTCCAGGCTGGCCAGTCCTAGAAGGGACCTCAGGTGTTACCTAGTACAAACTCCTTACTAATGTGGGAATAGCTTTCCACACCATTCCTTACAATGTTCATACAGCTTGTTCAATCACCCATAGGGATGGGGGAGTTCATTATCTCTCAGCTGAATCCATTCCATTGTTAGATGGTTCTGTTGGGAAGTTCTCTAAAGTATCATAATCTGGGCTCTAGTCTTGGCTCTACAAGGACCAGAGCTGTCGCTAACAAGGTGTGACCTTGGGCTAGTCACTCAACCTTTATGGGGGCCTCAGTTTCCTTGTCCAATGAGAGAATCTAATTCATTGATCACTGAGTCCCCCCTAACCCTGATCTTGAGTCCCTCTATGGGTCCCAGGTGTCCCCTCCTTAGGATGTCCATACTTATGTACCTGACTAAAACAACTGTACTGTGCTTTTAGAGCTACTCACTGAGACCAGGGCTCCAGGATAGTGGGAAGGGGGAGGGGGCAGGAGAAGGGGCACATGGGATCAGAGAGGGTCTGAGCATTCTCAAATTACCCAGCCCTTCCCATGATGCAGCATCTTTATCCCTGTCAGCCCTCACAAAGACCTCATTGTTCATGTGGCCACTTTATCCGTTGCTCTTAAAGGGGCAGGTAGCCAGCACCAAACTATGAAGCAGGTGAAGTTTGACTTTGGTGCCTTTCTTTATCATAGTGGCTCACATTTCTATAGTCTCGTGAGATTAAAAAGCATTTTACTTCCATTATCTTTTCTGATCCCTCAAAAGAACCGTTGGAAGTGGGCAGGGCAGGGATTATTGTCCTTATGTTAAAGAGGAAGAAGGCGAAGCCAGAGACTTGAAGTTCTTTGTTTAAAGTCACAGGACCAGGAAGAAGTGGAATCCAAGTATCCCCAGTGTGATGCTTTTTCTACTACTATAGGAGAACACTTCCCCACATCACCACCTCCACAACTCTCAGCAACCTCTCCCTCGAGCGCTCAGGAGGTCTCCACCACCCAGAGGATCCCTTTGAGGACGAATCTCCTGTATCCTGCTTCACCAAGAGTTCACCCTCCTGTGCCCCACTCGACCAGCCTCCCTTGCTCACCACTCAACCACTAATGAGGTCAGTGTGTAATCCCTTTGGGTTATACACTCGCCCTTCCACACGGGCTTTCTAGAATGACTGTGGCAGGAATTCAGAGTGGCAGGGAGGGCCCCACTACTGCACACGAAATTGGGGGACCTTTCTGTCTGCCCCCTAGATGACTTCTTTTAAATATGGTATCTCCTCCAATTGGATGTGAAATTCTTGAGAGCAGGGACTGTCTAGCTTTTTCCTATTCCTAGTGTTTGGCACACAGGAAGAGCTTAATGATTTTTCATTCATTCATCCAAGCCATTTTGCATAGGCCCCCAGATTCAGCCATGTGAAGTGTACACCCAATCCAAGCTGGCCTCCCCAGTATATTTGATCTTTAGGCAGAGATCAGTATCTAGATCCCTGGTACATTACTATCAGTGTGATCCTCCCTTCTCCAGGTCTCAGTTTCCCCATTTGTAAAATGAGAATAATAATCATCCCTGCCCTACTCGGGTGGTTGTGAGGATCAAATGAGTATAGTAGAAAGGAGAGCAGGGATCAAGTTTTGGCTCTTTTACTGATGAGCTGCATGACCCAAGCAAAGTCACTCTCCTTAGCCTGTGGACTCCCCTTCTTCCCCTGTACAAAGAAGGAGGCTCCTCTAAGGCCCCTTCCAGCTCTGACAGTCCACAATTCTGACAGTCTAGGATTCTAAACCCAGGGTCTTGGATGCCTCTTAGAACACTTTCCTGCACCAGATCTCCCTCACCTTGGCCTGGGCTGAACAAACTCTGGGGTGGGTTGGCTTTACCTCCTCCCTCAGTCCCCCAAGTCCCAATTATTGCAGCTGTTGGTCTTCATCCTATGAACAGACCAAATTTTTTCCCTATAACTCCACACATCTGGAAATTTTTTTTTAAACTGAAGGGGAGTTGCAGAGGGAGAGAAACTTAAAACCCAGTCCTGACAACGTGGCAGCTCTTACGTGTTCCCTGATGCGGCCTGAAAGCCAAACATCTTTCCAGAGCATAGTGGCTGGAAGTTGGGTGATTACTGCCACCACCACCATCAACGTGGCAGGCTCCGCTGGTGACTCAGCAGGCACAACATGGAAGGAAATTGTCGGCATTTGGAGGGGTCCTCTCCTTGGAGCTGGTGCCTGGTAAATGAGCTACCTCCCTGAGGGACCCTCAAGAATGAAACAGACCAGCTTTTCCTTTCCCTCATCATCCCCTTTGTCTCCTTCCCTCCCCCATTTTCCTGCTAGGGAAAGAAAACAGACCTGTCTGAAACAGGGGTGGCCATTTTCAGGACCAAGAAGGGAAGAAAGATTCTCTTTGGTGCCCTCAAACTCCCATTTCAGGCTCTCTCCTCTTTTTGGCATCTCTTCCTGAGGCAGAAGTCTATAGTTTCCTATTTACAAAACGTAGACTGTCAGAAGTAAAAGGAACCTCTAAGCACAGAATGCTGGAACCAGAAGAAACCTCAGGACACAGGTTAAACCTGCAAGGGATCTTAGCACATAGATGCTAGTGAAAGGGATTCAGGGATGATTGAGTGGGTCTCATTTAAAAGAAGAGGCATGCCCATCGTCAGTCACTATGAAACTGCAATTGCCCAGGTGAGGGAGGGGAAAAAGAATTTTTCTTTGAAGTGGCCCAGGAGAGCAGTGATGAGTTCACGAAGTGGATTGAAGGATGTTGCTGGTAGTGCCTACGGGGGAGGAGGCCAGACAACTATCTGTTCTTCTATACCCTGGGAATCCCAGTGAACCACTGGACTAGGTCATGAGGTGCCATCTGCCAGCTGATGAACTTTACCCTTCTGTCTATTAGTACTGTGTGATGATTTGCAACCAAAGTCCTGGGTTTGGCACCCTTCCCCCTCGTCTTCCCCTTTCTGGGCCCCAATTCTGGTGACTCTCATTAGCTTCCTGACCATCCACAAATCACTTCATCTTGATAAGCCAGACTCCTCATCTGCTAGTCTTGGGAAGATGTCGTGTTAACTGCTATAGGGTAGTTATTATTATTATTACCAGCAACTAAAGCCTTACTGCAGATTATGACAGCTAGTGGAAACGGAGGCCCAGTGGATAAAACGCAGAAAAGGCACCAGAATTGGGGCCCTGAAAGGGGAAGATGAGGGAGAAGAGTGCCAAAAAGGAGCTTTGCTGCTTTCACAAACACCCTTGGAGATCCCAGCCCAGCAGCTGGAATTCATCTGCTTTAGGAACCTTTCTGACCCACTGCTGCCCTGACCCACAGAGTAGTAAATCTCCCTTTTCCAACTGCCCAGCTGGTGCAGGAGGGACCTGCTGTGACCACATACTCTTTTCTGGGCTCTGTAACATGCAGCAGATCAGGGAGGAACTTGTAGGCCTCCTCTTCCCTTCTGTTTCCTCCCATCCACCATTTCTTCTTTCCTCTGATCTCCTTTTCCTTCTTCTGCTCCAGCCTCTCTTTTCTCCATTCTCCCTCTTCTACATTTTTCTTCTCCCTTTGTAGCCTCCTCTTTCCCCTTTCTCCTTTCCCTTTCTTTTAATTCTTCCTTGGTCAACTCTCACTTTTTAAAAAAAATTGGGTCTCCCCATCTTGCCCAGGCTGGAAGTACAGTGGTCACTCATCCCCTATCCCACTACTGATGGGTCAGGGAGAGTTAACCTGTTCCCTTTTATGACTGGGTCACTTCGCCCCTCCTTAGGCAGGTCGGTGACCCTCTGCTACTGGGGAGGGGGTCACTTTACTGATACTGGACTTAGTGTGGACACCCAACAGCCTGCTGCAGAACTCCCCAGTTTAAGTGATCCACCAGCCCCAGTCTCACTAGTAACAAGAACCACAAGCCTGGGCCACCACACCCTGTCTATCGCATTTCTTGGAGCAGCACCCTACCCCACCCCCTTCTCCCTCCCTCTCAACAGAGAGCCTCACCTACTTTACAGAGAATATTTAGGCTGTGACCTCTCTTTTCTCTCTTATTCTGCACCTCAAAATTCTTCTATAACGTTCTCTTCCCTCCACTCCCTTCCCTCTCCCTTTGCTCCAGTTTCCAGAAAGAACTGGCCTTTCTCCTAGTCCAGGCAACTCCTTTACTTCTGTCCTTGATCTCACTCTCTCAGGGATTTTAACTCTGTAATCGCTCTCTTCTCTTTCTCCCACATTCACACATGCACACACACTTTCCTTTACCTCTTATCCCTCTCATCTTTTTTCTTATCTCCCATCCCTCTCTGTTTATTTCTGATCCCTCTCTCTTTTCTCTCATCTGTCTCTCTCTCTTTTTAATTTTTCTCTTATCTCATCCTTCTTTCTCTCATGTCTATCTATCTTTCTGTCTGGCATTTCCCCCACAAATATGCCCAGGTCTCCCCACTTCCTTAAGCCTTCACTTGGTCCTGTCATATCCAGAAACAACTATCATTCTGATACCTTCTCTTTTTCACAGCAAAACTCCTAGAAGAATATTGGATATATTTGCTGACTCTATTTCTTCATCTTCCACTCAAATCTGAATTTACAACATGGCTTCCAACTCTACCACTCGAATGAAACTGCTGTCTCCAAGGTACTAATAAATCCAGGGGCCTTTCTTGGCCTTCATCCTACTTGACCTCAGTGTAGCTTTTGACACTACTAAGCACCCCCTTTTTTGGGACACCCTCCTTAACTTCTCTGACAAGTCTCTCCTGGATCTCCTATCAGTCTGACCCCTCCTCAGTCATTTTTGCTAGAATATCATCGATGCCCTGCCTCCTAAATGTGTGGGTCCTTTGAGGCTGTCAGGGGTCCAGCTCTCTTTTCTTCTCTTTATTCTTCTTTCTCAACTCTCTTCCTTGGTGATGTCGTCACCTCCCATGTGTTCAACCGTCCTTTTGCAAATGAGTCCCCAAATCTGCATATCCAATTTGAATCTCTTTCCTAAATCCTAGTCCCTACCTCTATCACCAGCTATTTGGTTGGACCTCTCAATGTAGATGTTCCATTGGCACTGAATACTCAGCATGTCCAAAAGAAGATTCATAGGATCATTGATTTAAGAGCTGAAAGGGCCTTTGGATATCATCTACTCCAACCTCCTCATTTCACAGATAAGAAAACTGCAGCCCAGAGAGGTTATATGTCTTAGCCAAATCACACAGGAAGTAAGTAAAGGAGCTGGGATGAGAAATTAGACTTTATGACTATCAAACAGTCAAGCAACAAGCATTTATCGAGTGCCTACCACTCATCATCTTCCTCCCAAACAAGCCCTTTTGCAAATGTCCTTGTTTCTGTTGAGGGCACCACCATCCTTCCAGTTACCCAGGTATACAAACTTCAGAATCATCTGTGACTCTTTCCTCTCTCTCACCTCTGAAATCAAATCAGTTGCCAAGTCTTGTCAATGTGACCCTTACAACATCTCTTACATTCCTCCCCTTTTCTCTATTCACACATCTGCCACCCTAGTTCAGGCCCTCATTACCTCTCACCTGGACTATCTAATAATCCCTCCATTGGCCCCCTCCGCAGTCTATCTGCCAAAATCAACTACTAAGGTACAGATGTGACCATGTCACTCCCTCATCAAAAATCTTCAGTGGCTCCCTATTGTCTCTAGCCCACATTATTAAAGCATTTTAAAGCCCTACACAGATTGACTCTCGCCTACCTCTCCAAATGTACTTCCCATCATTCCCCTTCATGTACTCAATGTTTCAGCCCAACTGGACAATTACATGTTTCTCAAACTCCACATTCCATCTCCTGTCTCCGAGCCCTCCCAAAGTCTCCCCCTCATGCCTGGAATTCATTACCTCTTCACATTTGGCTCACATTCTCCATCTTCTTTAAAGACTCAGTTAGGGAGCCACATATACACAAAGCCTTCCTCATTTTCTAGGACTCCTTCCCTCCTGAAGTTAGCCTGGTATCTACATGCTGCAGTAAAATGTAAGCTGCGTAAGGTCAGGGACTATTTCATTTTGTCCTATCCCTGCGTCTAGCACAGAACATTGCACGCAGTAGGTGCTTAATAAATGTTTGTCAAAGTGAATTGAATTTTCTCTTGCTCCCTTCCCCCTTTCAGAAGGAACAAAGAAAAGTACTGGAGGAAGGCCTGTCAGGGCAGGAATGAGGAGGGCTGTGCTATCTGAAGGACTGACAAGAGTGGGAGTGTCAGGCGAAGTTCTATGTGAGGGTGGGCTAAGGAGGTTTGGGCTAAGCACACTGGTATGTCCTAGTGTAACTGAAGGGACCAAGGCTGCAGGGCATGCAAAAGCTGTGGATGGATCTGTGAGCTGGTAGGTGAAGACAGACTAAGAAGGGGCTGGCTTGAGGAGAGGCTATGCACTGCACAGAAGACTGGTTCTGGGGTCAGAGGTGCAAGGTTCTAATCCTACCTCTCTTAGTTATAACCCAGGGCACCCCAGGTGAGTCAACCAAACTCCCTGGGAGAGAAGAGGGTTAGAGAAGAGGTCCCTTCTAGCTCTGGACCTATAACCTATGAAGGGGTAAGGGAAAGCCAATCAGTAGAAGAGGGAATCTAGGTGATAAATGTGCTCCTGGGTTATGTAAGCCACATGGCAAAGCAGAAGTCATGGGAACCCGGGGTTGTTTGGGGGTCAGATGGATTAGAATTAAGGAAGGTGGGTCTGCAGTGGGTTGGGGTGAGAAACAGAGAGGGGCTTGTTAGCTGTAGCCTGTGGCAGATGCGGCAAAATAAAGAAAGCACCCAGAGTGATAGAAACAGTTGTGGCCTGGGAGACAGGGGACCTGGGTTATAACTGCAGCTGGGTCACTGACTCACTCTGTGACCTTGGGCAAATCCCTTCCTTTCTCACGGTCCAAATTTCCTCCACTAAAGTGGGAGGTGGGGAAGTGGGGGACTAAATAATCTCTAAAAGTCCTTCCAGTAATATTCTCTGACTCTTCTTTTACTCCTTTTACAGGTAATTTTGTTAGCTCCAAGAGACTTGATGATTCTGAGAAGAGACGACTGAATCTGTTCCCCAACCCCACTCCCACTGCTCTGAATTCCTTTCTTCAGCTGTTGAGAATCTGAGACCTCTCATTCCTGCCTTCTGGATGAATCACTTTAGTCTTAAGGCCCAGAGTAGGGGTCCCCTCTTATTCAGACTCCCTACTTCATTTTCCCTGGGATGGTTTGAGACAGCTGGGGCTCCCCTACCTCTGCCCTCCTTTCCCTTTCTTCTCTCCACCCCCTGATTCCCAACTACTCAAACTGGCCACGTCTCAGCTCCATCTGAAGCAGTCTCATTTTCCTGAATCAGACATTTTTGTGGGATGAAATCACCCCCGGCTAAACCAGCTAAAGCCGGGATCTTGCTGTATCAGGCCCTCCCCCTGTCCCTCCCTGCCTTTGCCACGTCTCCTACACCCCTGGCTCTTCTCAGCTAAGCACTCCAGGTCTTTATGTGTTTTCCCATTTTTTTTTAAGTTTTAAAGACTAATCAAGATAGAAAAGAAATAGAGATTGAGGGCACAGGGAAGTAAAGAAAGAGAGAAGAGGGAAAGAGAAAAAGGCAGACTGTGAAACATAGTAAGACAGACAGGGTAGTATAAGAAGCTTGGGGGTAGAGATGGGGGGGGGGGAGTGTGATTAGACTCTGACAACCTGGAAAAGTCAGGAAAACCTCGGATGCCAGAGAAGGGAGGGAGAAGCTTCCTAAGGCCTCTCAGCCATGCCTGACATTTCTAAACCCTCTGTCCACATTCCACTGGCGGGAGCTGGGGGGGGGGGGGCAGGCTTCTCCCCAGAGTCCATCAACTTAACTGATACTTGTGGCTAGGAACACCTGGTATTTAGGGGTCCTCTTGGGCAGTGAACTTCTGGAAAGTCAAGGTTTATCCCCTTAAATTGGTTCCACTTGATCCTCCCAAGACCTGATAGGTACAAAAAGCACAAGTCTTTAACTAGGGATCTGTGCACTGTTTTTGCTTTGACTTCAATAAAATTGGTTTTCTTAGTAACCCTATATCTCTTATTTTGTGCATTTAAAAACAGGACTATGAAAAGGGGTATAAAGGCTGCCAAAGGGGTCCATGACACAGAAAAGATTAAGAAACCTTGCTAAAGGGGCAGCTAGGTGGCACAGTGAATAGAACACCAGCCCTGGAGTCAGGAGGACCTGAGTTCAAATGCGACCTCAAACACTTAACATTTACTAGCCGTCTGATATTGGGCAAGTCACTTAACCCCAATTGTCCTGCCATCCCCCCTCTAAAAAAAGCAAAAAAAAAAAGAATACTTACTAAAGAGTCACCCCTCTTTCCACCAAAGCCCGAGCAGATTCTGGCCCCAGCTAAATCTAGGACCCACACAGTCTTGAAGCTACTCTTAGAATCACTGAGTGTCTGAGTTGGAATGGCATTTGGCATACAGAATAAAAATAGCTAATAATCATTATAGGTAGCACTTACACAGCACTTTAAGGTTTGCAAAGAGCTTTACAAATTATCTCGTTTTATTGTTAACAACTTGAGAAATAAGAGGTATTGCTATCTCTGTTTTACAGATGAGAAAACTGAGGGAGAAAGGTTAAATGACTTGCCTACAGCTCGCACACAGCTAGTAAGTGTTTGAGATCAGATCTGAACCCACAGCCTCCTGAACTCCAAATCTAATGCTCTATACACTGGACCACCTAGCTGCCTCCTAGAACATCCCAGCTATCAGGGACCTCAGAGCTAGCTGGAAGAGACCATTAGCACACTGAACAATATGACCTTTGAACAAAACTACAAATGGGGAGGTAGAGAAAGACAATATTAGAGTTGGAAGAGACCTTGGTGATCATGTTGTTCAACAATTTCATTTTATGGAGGATGAAAACGAGACTGAGAGAGAAGAAGTGACTTTCCCAAGGTCACCCAATCAGGGGCAAGGCCAAGACTAGAATCCTAGTCTCCTGATTTCCAGGGACAGCTCTCTTTCTACTAAACTACGCTGTTTCTCTCTAAGACACTTATGCATTGTGTTTTCCAATCTAAGAAATGAAAAGAGTTTACAAGTTCTTAGGAAATAGCCTTCACTTCGACAACTGTCTTGATTCAGCTGGTCTGGAGAAGACCAAGGAGAAGCCATGTCTTGGGTAGGAGGCTAGGTTTGTAGCTTCTTCCCAATCCACCCAAGGAGCAAAGGATGAACAGGATTATTTATTTTCTCAAGTGGCCAATGCTTCTCCTTATCAAAATGGAGGGTCAATCAACTCAACATTTTCTTCCTCTATGCAAGTCTGTGAGAGACACACAGCTGAATGCACATGTGAGGTAGGAAACACTAGATGACTAAATTCATATGGCACCTTCAAAAAAGGTTACAAGGTTATTTCCTCACAACAACCCTGTACAGTAAACAGTGTAATTGTTACTAGTTTTACTTCCACTTTACAGATGAGGAAACTGAGGTTCAGAAAAAGACTAAATGAGGTGCTCAGGGTCACATGGTTAGTAAAAGTGCTGGAGCCAGGATGTAAACCTGAGTCTTCTTGTCTAGTGCCCTTTCTGCTGCACCACTTGAAGCAAAGACTCTAGTTAATCAGGCAAGACTGAAAGATAAATAAAACAGTACAATACAGAGCAAAACGAGTGTCAGTGGTCTCTAGAGGGAAGACTGCTGTGGGCTGGAGTGACTGGGAGGTAGAGGGATGGGAAGGCTTCTTAGAGCATGTGGGTTTAGAGTTGATCCTTAAAGTATGCCTAAATCTGGCTAAGCAACCTGGTTCTGCTTCCTTATTGGGACTCTTCTCCCTCACCGCACAGTGTTGACCACGGCTTTTCACTTGCCTGTCATCTGGCTCTTAGCACCAAAGAGGGGGATGGGAAGGAGATTGCACCTGTTCAGAAAGGGGGGAGCTAATTTAAATCACCAAGGGGACATATGGTAGCCTGGACTTCCTGAGTCTTGGAGAAAGAGATCCCTCCACAGAACCAGCCTCCCACAGTTCCTTAAAGCAAGGACCAGGATGTTCAAAAGGGTTATGGGGGTAGGGGTGAGGGAGCGCAAAGGGGACCAGAGAAATGAACCCCTAAACAGTTATTTGTTGGTAGTGGCAGCAGCAGACCACAGGTCAGAATGTTAGAACTGGAATCCAATTCCCTCATTTTCCAGATGAGGAAACTGAGCCCTGAAGAGAGGAAGTTACTTGCTCAAGGTCAGTAACAGAGGTGGTTTTGAACCCTGGTATCCTGACTCCAAATCTAGTGCTGTCCCTACCTCCTCAATTCTAAATTCTCTTCCTGTTCCAACATTCTGTGCTAAGGCTCTTTCCAACTCTAACATTTTATGTCTTATGTTCCAATGTTCCCTTTAGCTCCAACATTTTACATTCTAAGGTTTCTCTTTCCAGCTCTAACGTTCTAGGTAAAGGTTCAGTCTGTGATCTGTGACCTCTACCTCTGGTTACCCACTACACAGCTTCAGAAGTAAGGTTTCTGTCTTGCCTAATTTACTTATTCCGAGGATGAGACTCACTGTTTATTCCTCTTTTCATCTGTCTCAGTCTCAGCTGGGTCAGCCTAAATTCAACCACAGGCTCTGGACTGTCTGTAAGAATCTGACCCTTGAATCTTTCTTGATGGAGATTGGATAAGTAGAACTCCCAGTAGCTAACTAACTGAGGATTTTAACAGCCTAAGAGGACCCAAAGTTTAGATCCTGAGGGCAGACAGTTTGGAAAGAAACAAGCCTAAAGTTGCTGAAAGATTTACCCCATTCCCTTGCCAGACACACCCTGTCCTTTCCCCCAGGCAATGACAGTGCCTAGTCCCAACCTGCCCCTCTCCTAAGCCTCATCTCTGAGTTAGAGGCGAAATCACAAAATCCTCCAATGTTACAGTTGGAAGGGGCCTTAGAAATCTAGTCCAGTTATGGGTGTGGCATGTTACACACACTGCCAGGCTCTCCCCTGATGTGCTGGTTAGTTTTCTGAATTGCTTTTTTCTTTCCTTTTAAATTTCTGTTAAAAAAAAGAAGTCTGGGGCGGGGCGGGGAGGTGCGGTGGTGGTGGTGGTGGTGGTGGTGGTGGTAAAGAATGGGGGAGGCATATATTTAGGAAGGAAGAGAGGAAGGATAGAAGGAAGGAAGGAAGAAAAAACTAGAAAGAACAAGAAAGGGAGAAAGAAAAGAAAGAAGGAAAAAGAAAAGACCAAGGTTCATCTTTAAAGACTCTGCTATTTACTACGTGTGTGACAACTATGAAGTGGAGATAATAATATTTATAGTACCTACTTTATGGGGTTGTTTATAAGGATCATAAGACAGAAGGTAGCTAAAGCATTTGGTAAACCTTGTAGTCCATATTGTTGTCAATTGTGAAGATACTGATTGATTGATTGATCAATCGATTTATTCAAACATTTGGGGCAGCTAGATGGCTCAGTGGATACAGCACTGGCCCTGGAGTCAGGAGAACCTGATTTCAAATCTGGCCTTAGACACTTACTAACTGTGTGACCCTGGGCAAGTCACTTAACCCCACTGCCTCCCAATAAATAAATCTTAAAACAAACAAAAACATTTGTACTATGAGCTCCTGGAGGTGTTCTTTAAACTTGAAAGCAACTAGGACAGGACAGAGGCCAAATGCAGGCTCACTAACAGGAGGGCTCAGGACTAAAGCTGTATTTTCTTTACATCTCCACTGTTCCCTGGGTAAGTGAGTGCCTCCCTTATGAGGAAGCTAACCCTGACCACTGTAGCCTTCTTCTTTCTGAATTCCTGTACCCCAAAAGGTCTGAACCACCCAATTGACGGCTTGATTAAATAATTTTTAAAATTATTCTTCAGTTTTACAGCGTGTGAATTGATCTAGTCAACGAAATAAGCAGTTCCTTAGAGAAAAGTCTTGGAGAGTGTGTGGAAAGGAGCCCAGGAAGGTGGGTCTGCCATCGATATATGTGACCTTGGGCAAACAGAATAACCTGTCTGGCACTTAGCCGTGTGACGTTGGGCAAGTCACTTAACCCCAATTGCCCTGCATACCCCCCTCCAAAAAGAAAAAAAAAAGAATAACCTATCTGGGCCTTAATTTTCCCACCAGGAAAATGAAGGGGTTAACATATCACCTAGAGCAGTGGTTCTCAACCTTCTTAATGCCGCGACCCTTTAATACAGTTCCTCATGTTGTGGTGACCCCCAACCATAAAATCATTTTTGTTGCTACTTTATAACTGTAATTTTGCTGCTGTTATGAATTGTAATGTAAATATCTGATATGCAGGATGTATTTTCATTGTTACAAATTAAACATAACCCACAGGTTGAGAACCGCTGCCCTAGAGGATGATGTCACTGAACACAGTCAATAAATGAATAAACATTTATTAAGTGCCTACTAGATGCCATAACTGTCCTCAGTGCCTGGGAAGCTCACAATTTAATGGAATAAAACAACCAAAGCCATGCTCCAGGTGGCGGGAGATGAGGCCTAGTGGGCTGCTCCCACAGTCTAAGGTGAAAGAAAACAGCTCTTCAGCAGTCCTACCAAATTCTTTACATTTCAGGAAGAGTATGATGATGATGGATTCCCGTGATACATCGACAATGTTTTGTTATGGCTCACTAATGAGTCTTCTGTATTTTAAGCATTTATTTTTGTGCTAGAGGAGATAAATAGCTGCCTTTTGAGGGATGGCGAGGTGGGGGAATCAAGGACTGGAACTAAATGATGTTTAAGGTCCTATGTTTTAACAGTCTAGTTGTAGGCTCCCTTACTGCCCTAACCATCTACAATTCCATGGGAGTACAGAGGAAACTCAATGCTGAAGGGCTGGGACAATACCTGGAAATCAGCCCACCCCGCAGCTACCTGGTGCCATGTGGATGCCAGGAGCCCATGTCCAGGGTCAATTTCCTCCCACAGAGGAGGCCCAAGACTTCTCCCCCCATGCATAAGCCCACGGAGGGCTTCTCCCCAGGGGCTTGGCATGACCTACAGGAGGGAGAATTGTGCTCATTGTGTCTCCTGAGTTGGCAAGGTCCCAGCCAAACTGCCTGAAAAGCTCTCTGTCCATCAGCTGTGTTTTCTCTTAGCCTAGGTTTTCCCCGAGGGGAGTATAGATTCCTCCAGTATTCCCCAACTCTGAGCTCTCAGTAGGGATGGTCATATTGTAATGATACAAAGAAGAGGAGAGAGTTAGGTCTAGAGACAGCCTGTCTCCCCCTAACTCCCCCCTCCTGGCTCAGGGAAACCATAATCAGCTGCCCCATTCCATGGGACCCTGGACACAGCTGCAGCTCACATTCTCAACTGACCTGTCCCCTGGGCAAAAGGGCTGTGGAAACAAAGAGGCTGTTTGCCAAGAACATAAAGCTCTCCAGGGGAAAGACTACAAGTGGTTATTCTGGGGATGGAGCCTCAGAGTCAAGGTTGTTACTATTTTCCTGCTCTGTCTTCAGACAGCCTAATCCATGGGCTCATAAGGCCTAAGTGGCACAATTTCTTATGATCTGAGTCAATTTCATACCAAAATGGACCTTTATTCAAGACCCCCTTATTTTACATGAGGGAGGAACTGAGCTACAGAGAGTACAATGTCTTGACTTCTACTTCCAAGTTCTTTCCATTGCACACAGATTCCCAAGACATCCTGCCCTTTGAGCGTGTGCCTTATACATAAAGATACATCCCCATAGGAAAGGTAACAGGAAAGACACAGAGATACTGCTTAGGACTCACTGTGATGTAGATGCCATGGCAGAATGAAAATAGAACTAGATGCTTATCTTCACCATTGTAACAGATCTAACACCTGGATTTGAATCCCAGATCTTCTCATTACCAGTGTGACCTTACCTATGACACAACCTCTCTCAACTTCAAGCTTCTTCCTTTCTTCCAATAAGTATACTGAGCTAGATATTTCTGAATTTTAAATACTCTATGGAGCTGTAACTACAGTGGCATGAACAGGGCTATAGCTCAGGGCCGTAAAACATAGAGAAGTATGTTTTATCCATTAGCAGCGTTTCTTTAGCTTGCTGTCCCCAAGCCTTAGTCCCCTACCCACCCCTTTTTGGGTCACAACTCCCATTCTCCCTTGCCTGGGTCCCTTGGAGGTTGAGGGAGGCCACTGTAGCTGGGTCTTTTTCTACTGGTACACCCTCTCTACCTCCTCCTAGGGTTTCAGGAATCCATATTCATTGACTGAGCCAAAGGGTACAGGCTAAGTTTCCCCTCTATGGGTAAAGTGTATCCAACTGGGAGAGATCATAGGTGCTCATTAAAGCTACTGGTGGTACAATGAAGGTGAAAGCTGGGATGTCTGAGGGGGGACCATGAAGCTTTCCCAGATCCCAAATGAGCTCCTCCTTTGCCCCAGTCCAACCTGTCTCCCTTTAGCTACAACCTCTCCAGCATCTGACTGAGTTGCCTTTCCTTTCATGGGACTGATATATTCTTTACCTAGTTTTCTGGGGCCTTGCTCTCAGATGAGTGGGATCATAGAAACACAGGTCATAAGGTCACAGGATCATGGTTTGAGAGATGAAAGGGACCTTAGAAATCATCTCATCTAACTTTCTCATTTTGCAGGTGAAGAACTGAGGCCCAGAGAATGGGTAGTAAGTAGCAGAGTCCTCCAACTCCCAAATTCACTATTCTTTATGTTGTATAGCTCTTGAGATGATAATAAGGTGCTGTTTTGTTTTTTTTAAGCTATTTCCTAATACCTAAGGTTCCTGCATTTTTGATGGAAGGACTCTAGGCACCAGAAATACTGTTAAGTCCCAACATAATGAAGCTTCAATGGTGAAATTCTAGGCAAGAGATTATATGTGTGCAGGTATATATAATGTGTATATATGCATGTATGGAATATTACATATAAAATATATCACATAGATCTTTTCTGGGTGGAGGAAGGGTTGATGGGAGGGAGGAAAGGGACAGATTTTTCTCCAGAAATGCTTGAGCTGCAAGGAACTTTAGGACAAAGTACATAAAAGGTTGGATCATTTGGTCCAATCCCCTCTTTGAAAAAATCTGCTAACTAGGCACCAATGTCTCACCAAAGATCAAAGGGGATTCAGTGGGAGTGAGTGAGGTCTAAAGGTTACCTTAAACATGGAGGTAAATGGGAAAACCTGTGGGCTAACTTTACAATGGGGAAGGATACCTGGTCGGGCTTAGGGGAGGAGCAGGGAGTCAGGATCTGTTTTTGGTTAAGGCCAAGCAAGAATAACCTATTTCGTGTGTTTTATTCAACGCTCTTCTTTTCTAAATACTTTCGTATTCGTTGCCTCATTTGATCCTCACTACAGAGCCGGATAATTTTCTCTCTTGGGTGAAGAAACGCAAGTTAAATAATTTGTTAAATATCCTCTGCTAGTGAGTGGTGGTCAAGCCTAGAATCAAGCAAATATTTATCAATTATTAAATTATTAATAAATTTAAATTTAATTTAGATTAGTAATGAAAATTATTAATAAACACTGAGCACCTTCTGTGTGTTCTAGGCACTGCAGATACAAAGAGAAGAGCAAAACAGTTTCTGCTGTCCATTACTTTGCAAGCCAGCCTGTCAGCTTCTTGTCTTCTGGGGCAGGGCTATTTTCCACCCAATTGCTTCTGTTGTACAGAATATTCACACCTAATGGTCCTTACGCTGTTTGAGCTTCTGTCCTTTAAGAATGGTTCCTGAGGGTCGGCTAGGAAGTAGTGAATACAGCACTGGTCCTGGAGTCAGAAGGATTCGAGTTCAAATTCGACCTCAGACACTTAACACAAAAACTAGCTATGTGACCTTGGGCAAGTCACTTAACCCCAATTTCCCTACCTTCTCCCCTCCAAAAAGAAAGAAAAAAAAGCTTAAAAAAAAAGAGAATAGTTCCTGGGTCTTCCATTCATGTCTCAGATTTCCCATCTGTAAAATGGGCATATGCTGTAATGCCCTGAGCCCATAGGAGCGGTCATTAAGTCAGAAATCCTGTACGAAAATTGTCCTTTGGAGAAAGGAATTTAGTTTGGTGTAATAATACTTAATATCTAGTATAGTTGTGGTACTATCTTACTATTTTGTGAGCTTCCATTTTCTTCTCTGTAAAATGAGAGAATCAGTTGCTCTCTAAGGCCTTTCCAGCTCTAACATTCTCTGTTCTTTCTTTTACAGTTAGTCCCTTCCAGCTCTAATAGTCTACATTTCTTTTTCATAGAATCAGAAAAGTGAAGATTTATTTTGCATGAGTGAGGAACAATGGGATGCCACCTTCACCAAAAGGTCAACAAGCCTTTATCTGCGATTAATCTCAGCAATACCTCAGCTCCAAGTTTCCCACATGGCTGACCACTGAAAATACCTCAAGCCACAGAGGAAGGAAAGAAAAGACAAGACAAATAGTGCTGCCAACTTATAGGATTACTGGGATCAGGAGAAGTCTCTAAACCCCAACCAGCCTTCATATCTTTCCCACCCCTCTCCAAGGGACGGCTGGAATGCCAAAATTCCATTTTATCCATCTAACTCAAAATCTGGTACCTGAAAAGGGTTTCCCCCAGACGTCTCAATCTGAATGAGTTTTAAATACTTCCTGATGATGTATCTGATAAGGATTATTATTATATTATCATAGCATCGATATGTTGTACTTTAAGATATACAAAGCAGTTTACAAATATTGTCTCACTTTATCCTCACAACCCTGGAAAGTGGGTGGTGGTATTATCACTATTTTCCATATGAGGAAACAGGCAGAAGCCAGTGTTTGGGGCAAGATTTCTATTTAGGTCTTCCCATCTTCAGGTACAGCACTCTGTCCACAGAGCCACCCAGTTGTCTTGGTAATTGAAGGTTACTGAAGAAAGAAGAAAGACGAAAGACACAATAAAGGGTTTTGAAGACCTGAGAGGCAGGCTAGTACAGTGGCTAAAGAGCAATCAGACAGGGATCAAGAAACCTAAATGAATCTCCACTCTGTAAAATGAATGTTGAGCCTTTAAATATCTGGTTCAACCTCTTTATCTGACACAATTGAAAGGGGTTTCAGGTATCAAGTTCAATCTCTTCATTTTAAACATAGGGAAACTGAGGCCTAGAGAGTCACAAAAGGAGTTAGTGGAAGGTCCATATCTTTCAGGGAGATTTGCATTTTAACTGGGGACAATCACAGAACCATAGAGTTTTTGCGTTTGAATAGATCTTAGACATCATCTCAAGGGTTAATCTTGGGTCTGCAAACTTAAAAAAACCAAACATACATTTTTGATAATTCTATATTGCAATAAAAGTCATTTTCTGTGTAATTAATCCTAGATATCTGAAACATTATTCTGAGATGGCTTCATCAGCATGCCAAAAGGATCCATGAAATGGAAAAAAGAACCATGATCTAAACCAGTGGTTCTCAACCTTCCTAATGCTGCAACCCTTTAATACTCGTATGTGGGCATATCTGCATGTGGGCGGACCTGCCTGGAGACAGATAGAGGAGCGGTGTCTCAGTTCCTACGACCATCAGAAATATGTGTTTTCTGATGGTCTTAGGTGACCCCTGTGAAAGGGTCGTTTGACTCCCAAAGGGGTCACGATCCACAGGTTGAGAACTGCTGATCTAAACCAATGATTTTGATTATACTGATGAGGAAAGTGAGGCCCAGATAGAGTGAGAATCTGGTCAGTCTAATAAATGACAGAGTGAGGATTCTAACCCAAATCTTTTGACTCCATATCTAGTTTTCTTTCCTCATATTGCACTATTACTTAATGCATAGGACTAACAAGGTTCTAGTGACAAAGATTTCAGACACTGTAAAGAGTGGAAGATTTTAGTCAAGACTTCCCAGAGCCCCTCAAAACCATACCGCCTGAGCAAGAGTCCAGCCACAGAGATGGGCACAAAGTAAGTACTCAGTAAACTTGTTGATGGAAAGCCTAGTTGGCCAGGGAAACATCCAGCACAGTCCTAGCCTGGGAAGGGAGATCTCAACTAGGCCCCAAAGGCTGGCAGTGAGTTTGCTGTGCAAAAGGTATTCAAGCCAGCCAGTTACCTCCTTGCATTTATTTGGAGTTGCTTTTCTTTCCTCCCCATCTGCTTTCAAAAAACAGCTGAATGGCTTCAGTCTTTAGACCTATTCCTGGCCAACACCTCCCCCACCCACACACCTCCCCCCCTTCACTCACACTGAAGCCAAACTGCAGAAAGACAAAGAATAGAGCCATGGGGACCAGCTGTGTTTCATTCCCTCTCTGGCCCCTGACTGTTCTAACCCTTCCCTCCTTCAGTGATTCAGAAGGGGGAAGAGGATGGCTGATTTGGGCCAACTGGGGTTTAGACTCACCAGTCTCCCTACTCCCTACTCCAATCACACTAAAAAAATCACATGGGTTCCCGGGGTGGCATGGTGGGCAGAACACTGGCCTTGGCCAGGGAGTCAAAAGACCTAGGTTCTAGTTATCTGGACACTAAGCCTCTGTGTGACTTTGTGCAAATCACTTCCCACTTCTCACTGTCCTCCTCTAGAAACTGAGGGAGGGCTACACTGATGAGCTCCATGAGTACTAACATTCTGCTCCATTTTCTAAGACCTAAGGCCTCTTCCTGCTCTCTTTATGTTCCACGGTTCCTTCTATCTGTAATATTCTATGGTAGCTCTATGTTCTAAGATCCTTTCCAGCCCCAAATTTCTGCTTTCAGGTCTTTTCTAGCTCTGATAGTCTATGAGTCTATGGCGGGAAGGGAAAGGGGTGTTGTCTAAATCCCTGTGCCTAAAATTAAAGCTGTTTTGTTCAACAGTTCTAGTTACATCAGTGTTCAGAGCAAATGGACAGGTCAGAGATTGCTATCCCTAATTTACAGATGAGGTCAATATTGGAGGGTGTGACTTGCCCAAGGTGACAGCCACTAAGAGTGGGAGTCAATTTTCACACCAAGGTTCCTTGAATTTCTCCCTTTCCTAATCATAGGATCACAGCATTAATAGCTGGAAAGGGGTTCTACAATAGTTGTGTGAAGAAAAAAAAACAGGGAAGAGGGAGTATTGGACTTCAAGTTTCCTATAAACCAATAATGCATGACAGAGTAGGCCAAGAAGCCCAAAGCACCCTCTGGCTGGGCTGAGAAGCGCAGTGTCCAGAGTGAGATGACCATATTTGGGGTCTATGTTCATTCTGAGGCACATTTTAGGAAGGTCATAGACAAACTGTAACAGAGGAGTGTAAGGGGACTCAAGCCAAAAGAGTTGAAGGAACCAGGGATGTCAGCCTGGAGAAGAGAAAACTTAGGAGAAACCTTATAGAGCTGGATTCAAAATACTTTTAAGAGCTGTCATTTGAAAGAAGAATGAGACTTGTTCTGCCTGACTCCAGAAGACAGAATAGATGGAATAGGACCAACAAGTGAAAATTGCATATTTTAGCTTAATATAAGGGGTAAAAAAGGTCCAAGAATTAAAGGAACTTAAAACAGAATGCACTGCTTCAGGACAGTGAGCTCATTGGAAATTTTCAAGCAGAAACTGATTACCATATTACCATTAGATGGCCTTCTAGGTCCTTGGGTGCGACCTTTGGACTGAATCTAAGTTTTACAGAACAAATCCTTTTATTAAGGAGATTTGTTTTGTGAAGTGTGGATTCAGTCAAAGGGTCACAGTTGAGGACCTAGAAGGCCACTTGTGACCTGGAGGCCACAGGTTCCCCACCCCTGGTCTAAACCAACCCCTTCATTTTACAGACAGACACGAAGAGGTCCTGAAAGGCTGAATATTACCCAAGGTCACAATAGTCAATCTAAGACTCAAATCCAGGGCTCTTTCTACCGTATAAACCTGCATGGAGTCACAACCTTGCTGGTAAGAGGCCTGCACTACTCCAGTGGTAGCCCCTCAGGACAAGCTTTACCTCTGACTCTCTCTATTCTCCCCCAAGGGTCTTTCAGTACCACTACCTTCAGTAATAGAGATCACTCTCAGGAAGCTTAACCTAGAATACTCTTAGAAATGAAAGCACATGAGGGTCTTAACTGTTGCCTTGTCCCCTACTCCAGTTTCCAACCCCCACCCAGTAATTAGAGGCCAGAAAAGCCACAATCATGTAGACAACACATACCTCTAGCTACCTTTTTTATCCATACTAAGCCTCCAGTATCAGAAACAGTCCAAGGTCACACTGCCTCCCATTTCCCACAAGTGGGTGGGGCGCATTTCATTGGTGAAACCATCTCAAACTCCAAAGGCAAGGAGCTGGGACAAGCAGCTCCTAATGTTAGGACACTCCCCAGAAATTATAGACCCAGCATGACAGGCAAGTAGTTCTAATTGGGAGAGTGGTGATGGCTGAGATACAGAGAACAACCTCCTTTCTTCTCCTTTTCAAAACCACTCAAGCCCAAAGTTCGTCAGCAGATGGAGGAGGAAGGATGTACCCAAGACTAGTCCCTTTATGCTGTTTTCTGGAACACAAAGTAAAGAAGGTGGTTTCCTCCTTTCTATATCCAGGCAATGCTGGCATACAGAGGGTCAATCCCTGGCCAAACAGTGGCTGAGCAGAGTTCAGCTGATGGCAGAGCTGGCAAGAGATTCGCCACATCACACAAGAGCGTGATTCTACACAAGATCCATGAGAGTACTGGACACAACTGCGTATGATTCAGATTTTGTTCCAAGCTTTGAGCCATCAGGAGCCCCATCCCCTATCCAGAAGGAGAGGCGAAATCCTCAGACTCTTCC
This sequence comes from Pseudochirops cupreus, assembly GCA_028627135.1. Taxonomy (NCBI): domain Eukaryota; kingdom Metazoa; phylum Chordata; class Mammalia; order Diprotodontia; family Pseudocheiridae; genus Pseudochirops; species Pseudochirops cupreus. The sequence continues at coordinate 310,282,513 of CM053581.1, read as the reverse complement.
AGGGCCAGAAATAATAGTGAACTTAAGTCACTTAGACAAAAAGCATTTTTATGACACAGTTGCACAGTAGCCAAAGATCCCATACATTTCTCCAGAAGAAAAAGGTTAAAAGTGGCTAAGGGGTTGGTTGTTAAATGGGGAAAGGGAAAGATTGGCAATTTGGAGGGCTGTGTGTCACAAGGTGTTTCCTAGAGGAGGTGCTGCAGAATGGTCAAGTTTATTCTTGTACTCTGCAGAAGGTCCTCCTCATCTCTGAAGGAAGAAGGCTCCTGAAGAGTAAGAACCATTGCATTTTTGTCTATGTCCCTAGCATCAAGCACAGCAACTACCACTTATGAGACCACCAACTGCTTAACGAATGAATACGTGAACGAACAATCATTCCTGTCAGGGTTTTTTCTACTGGCGGGTCAGTGGACACCTAGATTGCAGCTAAACATTTGACAAAGTCTCTCCAATATATCCTTGAGGACAAGATGAAAAGTTATATGATTAAAACACTGTCAGGTGGATTAAGAGCTAGTTGGATGACCACAGTTAATGAGTTACGTACAGTAGTGAACAGATTTGACTTGGAGGGAGATCTTTGGTGGAATGCCTCAGGGACTGTCATGGGCCCTGTTCTAATCAATATTTTTGGTAATTCCTTGGATAAAAACAGTGGTGGCCCTCTTATTCAGTCTGTAGATGACAAAGCTCAGAAGGATAGTTTAATAGGATGGATGAGTCAGGATCCAAAAATATCTGTACAGGTCAGAACAATGAGCCAAAACTAATATGGCTAAAGTTAAAAGGGATAATAATAATGCTACCAGATATTTATATGGCATTTTCAAGCTTGCAAAGCACTTATACACATTATCTCATCTAAGCCTCCCTAGCCTATGAGGCAGGCACTTCAGGTATTATCACCATTTTAATGAAGAGGAGATTGAGTTTCAGAAAAGTGAGTGATTTGCCCATGGTTATACAACTAGCATCAGGATAAGCATCTGAACCTCTGCCTTCCTGAATGCAAGTCCAGCCCTCTATCTTTCATACTGATTACTGCAGAGTCTACAGTTGGGTTTAAATGCCAATTGTATAAGTACAGGATGGTTCTAAAATGGTTGTGTGAAGAAAAAAAAACAGGGAAGAGGGAGTATTGGACTTCAAGTTCCCTATCAACCAATAATGCATGACAGAGTAAGCCAAGAAGCCCAAAGCACCCTCTGGCTGGGCTGAGAAGCGCAGTGTCCAGAGTGAGGGAGATGACCATATCTGGGGTCTATGTTCATTCTGAGACACATTTTAGGAAGGTCATGGACAAACTGTAGCAGAAGAGTGTAAGGAGATTCATGCCAAAAGAGTTGAAAGAACCAGGAATGTTAGCCTGGAGAAGAGAAACCTTGTAGTGCTGGATTCAAAATACTATTAAGAGCTGTCATTTGAAAGAATGAGACTTGTTCTGCCTGGCCCCAGAAGACAGAATAGATGGAATAGGACCAATAGGTGAAAGGTGCAGGAGATTTTAGCTTAATATAAGAGGAAAAAAAATAAAAGGTCTAAGAATTAAAGGTACCTAAAGTAGAATGCACTGCTTCAGGACAGTGAGCTCATTGGAAGTTTCCAAGCAGAAACTGATTACCATTTGTCAAGGACACTGCAGAGAGGATTCTTGTTCATATACATATTGGTCTTTGTGTTTCCTTCTAACTTCTGTGTGATCTTTTTTTTCCCTATGACATGAGAGGTTGGGGAGTAGAACCCAGGGCTGTTTAGAGTTGGATGAATAAATGACAAAAGATAAAATAGATAATTTGGATGACATGTAACTGAAAAGCTTCTGTACAAACAAAATGAACACATTTAGGATAAGAATGAATGTGGTCAAAGAAAAAAAGTTTGTACCAAATTTCTTAAGATAATAGTTTGGTATCTAAGATTATATTAAATAACTCACAGATATATATATAGTGCGCCAACCGCATTAAGACTTTTGGAAGATGCCACATTAAAGACGAAAAGCCATTTCCCAGTGGATATGTGGCCAAAGGATGGGAGCAAATAGATCTCAAAAGACTCAGCAGTTACTTAGAGTCATATGAAAGAAGGCTTTGAAACATTAATAATAAAATAAATGCAAATCAAGCAATCCTTGATTTCACTTCACATCCAATCAGTTGGCAAAGACCCAAGATGGAAACAGTCAATGCTGGAGAGGTTGTGGGAAGAGAAGCCACGAGTGTACTTAGTATAACCATTCTGGAAAGTATTTTGGGATTATGCAAACAAAATGACTAAAATGTCCATTCTCTTTGACCTAGAGATTTTTCTTCTGGGAAAATACCCCAAGGAGGTCACAGATAAAAAGAAAATCTCTACATCCACTGAAATATTTATAGCAGCACTTTTTATGATTGCAAAGAACTGGAAACAAAGCAGATGTCTAATGAATGGGGAATAAACAAATTATAGTATGTGAATTAATGGAATATGTTCATGTTGTATGAAATGATGAATATGATGAATCAAATAAAGCATGGAAAAACTTACCTGAACTGATGCAGAATAAAATAAGCAGAGCCAAGAAAATTATTTTATACGCACACATATATAATGACTACAACACTACAAATGGAAAGAATCATCACAAAACAATTGAAAGTGGGGGCAGCTGGGTGGTGCAGCGAATAGAGCACCAGCCCTGGAGTCAGGAGGACCTGAGCTCAAATCTGGCCTACCAGACACTTAACACTAGCTGTGTGACCTTGGGCAAGTCACTTAACCCAAATTGCCCTGCCTTCCCTCTCCCCCCCCCAAAAAAAAAACAATTGAAAGTGATTGTATTAAAATTACAAAGAACAAGCATGGTCCCAAATTAGAGATAGGAGAACTCCGACTCCTCTGCAGAAGTAGGAGGTCGATGGGTGTGGAGCATCACATATAATTTCAGATTTTTTTCAATGTATTGATCAGTCTTGATGATTTTTTTCTCATTCCTTTTTTAAAAAATATTTTGTTTTATAGGATATCTGTTTTATGGGAAGAAAGGGGTAAATTTAGGCAAGAACAATAAAAACTAATTTTTAAAAAAAGTTAGAGGAATAAATTCCCATTATATAACCTGGAGAGATAGCTGATGCAGGCACGCTGACTCCCTGGGAGAAGGAAGCTACCAAAGGAACCACACAAGTTCTCCCTAGTTAAATGTATCATTAAACACTTATCAAGAGATGGACTTAAACAGTCACTTGTAACTGATCACTGCTTGGCTGCTTCACTTTGCTAGGCCTTAGTTTTTCTACCTCTCTAGAGATGCTGCTGCTCGTAACAGGCAGAACCATGGGATAAAAAAAGACACTGGCTCTGGAGTCAGAGGATCTAGGTGCAAATCCCACCTCTGACATTATCTGTGTGACCTTGAACAAGACAACTTAACCTCCCTGGGCCTCAGCATCTTCATCTATAAAATGTAGGACTGAACTTAGTGGCCTCTCAACTCCCTTCTAACTCTTGATCCTATGGAAACGAGGGGGTTGAAGAAGATAAGATGAGAATGGATTTAGGTTGCAAGGACCTATATACCAAAAGGAAAAGGATTGGATTAAGTCTCTAGAATTCCTTCCAGCACAACTGCAAGATCTATTTTCTGTCTCTAGCTCAGAGCTTAGATAACCAAGCTCATGCTAGTTACAGAAGTGACCATGACCCACCCAGGGCCTGGGGAAGCAGAGCCAAGGGACTGTGATAGGAAACCAGACCCTTCACAGAGGGACAGATGGCCAACAGATCAAGCAAAGGATCTCAAATGACCACCAGCTGGAGAAGTCAAGGTCAATGTCTCCACTATCCCAGGATACCTCCTGGATGAACAAGGTACCCTAGTCAGCAAAGTGGAAAAATACCACCGGCTATGTGGGTAATTCCCCAAAACAACTGTTCTGTAGGACCTCTGGAAACTTCTCTAGGGCTAAGCTGAAGGAGCCCGCCCCCTGGTGACCAAGAGAAGGACTACTATATGAAATTGTTCCCCTTGATCCCAGAAGGGAACTGACTAATGGTGGGGAAGTTTTCTGAGGAAGACAGATTTCAGCTCCATGTAAGGAGAATTTCCTAATAATCCAAACTGTCCAACAATGGAATGAGTTCCCTCAGGAGGTGGTGAGCTCACCATCAATGGGAAAGTTCAAGCAGAGGATGGATTATTAGTTCGTGGAGATGCTGTAGGAAGGAATTCTGCTTAGTCAGGGGTTATAATAGACACCCTCCGGGTTCCCCTTCCAACTCTGGATTCTATGGACCTAAGGGCTGAGGGCTTGAGGTCCTTAAAAATAAGGCGAGTCTGGGAAGAGCTGTAACTATCCTTCCAGGCCCAGATTAAACCTGACCCCCAGCATAATGCATTCCCCAATGACCCCAGCCCACAATCTCTCACTACTTTGCACTACTATATTTATAATCTATAATCTGTAATGTTCAGTAGGTGCTTATTATTTTAAATGTTTACCTTATTGGCTTGACTATATACCTACTTTGGCCTCAAATATGACTTACATAAACTCAAATGTGATTCTTAAAATCAGTAAATAACCATATTATTCTTCTTTCCAAGAGTCTAGCATAGTAGGTATTTTTCTGTCTCTATAAACTCCTTGAGGGCAGAGATTATAATGTCTCCTTCTGTCTCTCCCCCTCCTCCTGAGTGCCTAGCACAGGACTCTACACAGGCAGAGGTTAAGATGAGTTGATCTACTTACTTTCAAAGGGATAGCTCTATCATGGACCTTCATGAATTGGCAGGAACCTTTCCTCCCCTGCTGCCTTTTATACTGGGGATATTAAAAGGGATATATTCCCTCATATTGGGGCTATCTTATCAGGGATATGAGAAGGCTCCTAAAGCCCAGTAGGATACTGTCACCCAACTACAGTTCGTGGAAAGGCCTGGTTAGTTTACTAGATTGGGTGGGCCCATTGGGCATGAAGGATATTTCAGAACTATCAGGAGCCTAATCTGTGGGGCCATTTTCAGGCTACCACTAGCTACTTTCAATATGACTTTGACCAGCTACTCAAACTAAGGTTTACAAGTATCCCAGACAACTACAAGAACCTAGGTCTCTGGCCCACTGTATATCCATGTTACCATACTCTGTGGTTTCTGGTTTCAGAAGTAATTCTACCATTGGTTATATACAATCCAACTGAAGGCAACACTCATCACCAGCTACTGGGCATACTACTGGGCAGCTACTGGGCATACTGTTGTCTTATTACTGAGAAAAATGGGGGCACCTAGATGGCACTGTGGATAGAGCACCGTGTTCAAATTTGGCCTCAGATGTGCGACTAGCTGTGTGACCCTGGGTAAGTCACTTGACTTTGATTGCCCCCTCCTCCCCCCAAAAGAAAGAAAAATGATTTGTTTCTTATTGACTGTTAGTTGCAATGAAGCCCTTCAAATGAGCAAAAATCACCATCTCCACATTTCCCCAAAAATTCCTTGCTAAAGGAGTTGCTTCTGGCTAACTCCTTACTCCCATTGTGGAGGAAGGGGCTGCCTTGATGCTGGAGCCACACGGTGGGGATCTGGAATCCTGGGACAGAAGTGACATTGACCTCGAATTCTCTCTTTCCTCTCTACTTTCTGCTTCCTCCCTCCCTCACTCCTTCCCCCACTGCTTGTTGAATGACTAGACAGGACTGCAGTGGTGGAGGGCCTGAAATCCCATCATTTCTGTCGCTGGGGGAAGCCTATGGGGAACCAAAGATACAGAGAAGAACTCTTTTCCAGCAAAAACCAGCTCCATTTTATTAGAAGGTGGCAAAGAAAGAGGGATGGTGAGCTGAAAGACTCTCCCGGAACACTGCGGGCTCCCAGTCACCGTTGCGCTCTTTCCTCTCTTTCCTTTCCACTCCCAGGTCTCCCCTCCTTCCCATATCTGGCCAGAATGGGAGTGGATCCTGGGGAGCCTGCCATTCGGGCTCCTGCAAGCAGAGGAAGGAGAGGGAAAGTTAGGCAGGGCAGGGGCTCCCCCTGCTGTGGGCAAGGCGACATTACAGTGACAGAATAGGCTAGTGTCCCCCACCCGCCTCCCTCAAAAGAGGATTGCTGTGGACAGTGGTCCACTCTCATATGGACTTCTTATACAGGCTCTTAACCAACAAATATTTACTGAGGGCCTGGGCACCAGAGAAATAAGAAGGGTAGGGTCCAACCTATCCAAGGAGATAAAGAGGTAGAACCCTAGACCAGGGAACTGGATACTTGTGTCTACAAATATTATATATACCTACTATCTGCAAAATATTATACAATACCATATACAACTAAGCTTAGTAACTAAATAGTATACAACTAAGCTCAACTCTATAACTAAGCAGAAATCTAATCTACGCCCTTCACCTTATACTTTCTACAAACTTTTGAGGTAGCTACATGGTCCACTGGATAAAGTACAGGACCTGGAGTCAGAAATCCCTAAGTTCCCACCATAGATGCTAGCTGCATGAAGTCACTTAATCTTTGTGCCTCAGTTTCTCTTTTCTGTAAAATGGAGATGATAATAGCTACCTGCCTCTAAGAGCTGTTATAAGATCAAAATAGCATTTTGCAGATTTTAATGTAAATGTTAGTGATGATGGTGGTGGTGGTAGAACTCTCTGTAACTCACAGGTATTCATCCCACTGTCCTCACAGAGGTTAGCATCAAACTGAGCAGAAGTCATAATCTCCAGGATCGGCTTTTGTCTCTCTCTTTCAAGATGGATGTTGGTGGCTAATATGGAAATACGTTTTGCATGATTTCACATGTATAAATCTATATCAAATTGCTTGCCTTCTCATGGCAGGAGGAAAGGGGAGAGAAAATCTGGAACTCAAAATTTAAAACAAAAATGTTAAAAAAAAATGCTTTTTCATGTAATTGATAAAAAAAAGGGGGGGCAAAGAAAAAGGAACATGGATTAGGGCACATCTAACACTCATCTTGAGAAAGAAAGACAAAAGCTCACGTTGGAGATTTTATTTTCTGCTCAGTTTAACGTTAGCATCTGTGAAGACAGTAGGATGGTTAGCTATGGGTTACAAAAGTCCTGAAGTTAGGAGACCAGGGTTAGGGCCACGTTTCTCCAGTCACTAGCTTCATGGCCCAGGGCTAAGTCCCTTGTATTTCCTGAGTCTAAGTTTTCACCATCTATAAAATGGTAATAATAACACTTGTACCACTGACCCCATAGGACTGTTGTGAGGAAAGTATTTGTTAAACTGTGAAGTACCATCTATTACAACTAGTACTCTCAGCCAAAATAAGCCAGTGAAAGGGTCAGAAAGGGTCTAAAATTCTAGACCTCTGACAGGCCTGTGGTAAGTCCTCCCTTCTGATGAGGGCCAATGCGGAAGCATTGTTCCCAAAGCTCAGGGCCTGACTGACCTGCCCCCTTTGGTTCATCCTGCTGGCCAGAGGGTGGAGCTTCCTGCTACTTGGTCCCAAGGTAGGTGGTGGCCTTTCCCGTTTTCTTCAGTGTCTCCAACAGTGTTTCCACAGTATGCTCTGAATCGATGCACACTTTCTTGCTGGGCAGGTCGATGTCAAACTGGACCCCTGCCAAGGGGTGGGAGGGAACAACAATAATCAGAGCTCCCACTTCTACAGTGCTGCACAGTTTACAAAGTACACTTTCCTTACAACTACCTTATGAGGTAGGTAAGGATCATTTTATTCTAACTTTATAGGCAAGGAAACTGAGGTTCAAGAGAGGGAAGTGACTTGCACAAGGTCATACACATTGTACACAAAGGCAGCATATTACAGTGAAAAAGCACTGGACTGGGAGTCAGGAGACCTGGACACTGGGACCAACTCTGATAATTTACTATGTCATTGTGGGTAAGTCATTTCCCCTCTCTGGGACTTGCTTCTCTTTCTTCATAAAATGAATGGGTTGGAAGTGATCATCTTTAATGTAGATTCCAGGTTTAATAGTCTGCTATAACTCTGGGATCCTCTAAGTCTCCCAATCCAGTGCTCTCTGACTCCATTGGAAGGCTTCCAACTCTCTTTCTCTGGCACCTTTTAAATCAACATTTTGTTCTCCCTGGGAGGTTGACATCCTGAGATTCCCCTCTCCTGTTTGTTTTCCCCCCACCCACCATGGTCTATCATGCTCCCACATCATCCCTACAGACTGAGGGATGCTAACACTGCCCTAGAATACTGGAGTGGGAGTAAGGAAGACCTAAGTCTGGATTTTGTCTCAGACACTTACTATCAGTGTGATGTGGGCAAGCCACTTCAATGTTCTCCACAGCAGTTCCCTCATCTACAAAATAGGGCTATAAGTAGCACCAATCTCATAGGGTTGTTGGGAGGATCCAATGAGATCACACATGGAAAGCACTTTGCAGACTTTGGAGTACTATAAAAATGTTAGTTATTATTATTATTATTATAATATCTCATTCCTCTCACCTAGTAGTCTAAGATCTGTTGACTCAACCTTGTCCTGGCCATCTACTGGCCTTGGGTGGCTGATGCAAGTATGGAATTCAATTAAGAACCTGAGTGAGGCACCATAGGAATCACTAGAGCAAAAGCAGAACCGGCCCTTCCCTCAAAAAGTCTACATTGTCCCAGACGGAGAAGAGGAAAATACAATATATACACAAAGAAGTAAATTCAAAGTAATTTCAAGAGGGAGAGAGAGCTTAAAACCAGGGCAGATCAGGAAAGGCCTCCTGTAGGATGTGCTTTGACTAAAGAAAGGGATTCTAATAGGCAGAAGAAAGGAAGAAGTGCATTGCAAATGTGAGGAATCACTTGTACAAAGGCACTTAAGGGAAGATGAAATTTCATGTACGGGGAATAGTTAGAAGCTCTGTATTAAATAAGACTAGAAAAGTAGATGGAACTCATATCCTAGAGAGCTTTAAATGCTAGGTTGAATATTCTGTATTTTATCTTCGAGACAAAAGGGATCCATTGAAAAATTTTAAGTAAAGAAGGCATCTATGTTTCATGAGAATCAAGCATAGACTGTAGAGAAGAGAGGCAGAGAAGGTTTTGGAAATTGTCTGGCTGAGAGGGGATGTGAGCCTGAATGAGGCAAGAGGATGTGTGAGTAAGGATAGAGATGTTTGCAAAAGATGCTGTGAAAGAAGAATTGATGCAACATGGGGAAAGGTGAGGAGGGAGAGAGAAGAATGGATAAAGATTCTGAGGCCATGAACCCAAGTGAGTAGGAGGATGGTAAGAAAAGAATTCAAGAGATTTCTCTTGATTCATGAGAAATAGAGGAAGTATGGAGACAGGATAGAGGGAAAGACAATGGGTTCCATTTGGGATATACTGAGTTTGAAATGCTGATGGAATATTCTGGAATGTCAAACAGGCAGTTGGTAATTAGAAACTACATTTTCTAATTTTCTCTGAGGCTGAGATGCTGAGGTGGCCTAGAGTTCCTTTCAAAGAAAATGTCCTACTTCCTCTGGCTTCTAGAGGCTAGGATCTCTTATCAAATGTTATTCAGTCATTTCAGCTGTGTCCAACTCTTTGTGGCCCCATTTGGGGTTTTCTTGGCAAAGGTACTAAAGTAGTCTGCCATTTCCTTCTCCAGCTCATTTTATAGATGAGTAAACTGAGGCAAACAGAATTAAGTGACTTGCCCAGGGTCACACAGCTACAGAAATATCTGAAGCTGGATTTGAACTCAGGAAGATGAGTCTTCCTAACTCCAGGCCCAGCACTCTATCCACTACACCACCTAGCTGCCCTCTTACAGTATAGAAAACAAGATATGCCCGAGAGATTGGTAAGGCAGTATCTGTTAACAAAACAAACCAGTGAGACATTTTCAAGTGACCTCAGAGAAGAGGGGGTGAGGTCCAGGCCCCAACTAGGAAGTACACAGTTCAGGGCCAGTCACAGACTCTTAGAGCTGGAAGAATTCATTTGGTTTAACACTCTTGCTTTTTAGAGGAAGAAAGTGAGGCCTAGAGAGAAACAGATTTCCCTAAAGTCATGCACAGAATTAGTTGGCAGGGCTAAGATTAGAGCCCAGCTCCTACTGTGTGAGCAGACCGGGACACTTTCTCCCAGGCAGTCTCCTCAGCCCCCTTCCCAGGAAATTGAAAAAAAAATCAACCACGTGGCTAGCTCCCTCTATCCAACAGGTTCAAGGTCCAGGGCAGTACTCTGTAAAGTACCAGCTCTAAGACTCCTCTCCTTCTCCTCAAAATTCCTTTATGGAAAAGAGGGAAGGAAGCTCTCAGAGGCTCAGATTTCCAAGCAGAGACCCTCTGGGTAAAGCAAATCCCAATTGGTTGTAGGAAATAGCACTAGCTTCAAAACTAGGAATTAATGGCTAGGAATTAAAGGCAGTCTGGTGAAGCCTACAGATTCCTTCTAAGAAAACTGCTTTTATTACCCACTTGCCCTGCCTTCCTTCCTCCAAAAAAGACAAAAAAAAAATACATCTTTTAAATGCACAGAATAAAAAATATAGAATTACAAAGGAAACTAATTATATTGAAACAGTTATACACACGTAGACCCCAGGTTAAGAACTCCTACTCTAGAAGTAACTTGATTTGGCTGTTCAGAATGCCACCATCAGGAGTGAGCAAGCTCTTTTATCCTGAGGGTACGGTAGAGAGAGAGGCAATCCTGAGGGAAATCAGACCTTATATACAGGAAAGGGAGAGAGGAGAGGAAAAGAGAGAGAATCAGAGAAAGTAGAGATTATGATTGAGAAAAAGCAAGCCAGACATTGAGGAAAAGTAGACAAGACACTGAGAGACACAGGTGGCCCTTCCTTGAGTGTAGAATGTGGGCTTGGAGATGCTCTTCAGTAGGAGGAAGAGCTATTCTTTCACCGGTACATAATGAGGTAGTTGGCTGGAGTGCAGGGCTAACTACCTCCCATAAAGATGGGACCCTCATCTCTGGCATTATTAGCTCCACGCTTGAAACTGATCTGGGATGTGTCCTCCTCCTCTCTGGGTGTTTTCATCCCTGTCTTGTGCAGGATATGGGGGTTTTCCCAAGTGCCACCTGCTGCTGTACTTCACAAATGGCAGGGTGGAAATCACTAATATATTTGCAGATACTGACACACACACCATCCTTCTTTTCTCAAAAACTTTTCAAATAAAAGTTGACATTCTGAGCTTAGAATTCAAGAGGATGGAATTCAGCTCTAACAAAGGATACAGACTCACTCTCCCTCCCTCTGTAGTCATACGCAGGCCAGCAGGGCTCCATTCTGTGCCCTGAATGCCAGCTGAGCTGCTGGCAGAACCTACAGCCTGAGCCCCGTGCCCAGCCAGCTGCTATCAGAATTTAAGCCTCTATGAAAGTGTCTAGGAAAAAGGAGGGCTCTATGTTTGTGTCTGTATCTCTAATGCCCAAAATAGTGCCTTGAATACAGCTCAGATTTAATAACTGCTTGCTGAATTGAAATGAAAACTTGCTTAACGAATCATTATTAAATAATTTATTATTGATAAATTATTACTAAATAATTAATTAAATTATTAATAAATTATTCAGGATCATCTCTCTCTCCTCCTAGAGATACCACTCAAAGTATTTGTCACTTTGACAATGAATTAATACTGTCATCTTTGTATATGATAGAGACAGCCTGGTGTAGTGGAAAGGGTACTAAATGAAGCCTTAGGAGTTCTGGGTTCTAATCCTTTCTCTGTTACTGTCTCATTATGTGACCCTGGACAACTTACTTTTCTCTAGACCTCAATTTCCTAATCTATAAAACTGGATGAGCTGATACTGAAGACCAAATCCGTCTCATACAGTCTGATTCCATAACAGCCCTGTATATGAGAAGAAAAGGTAACTCAGCATATAGCTAAGGAGAAGAGCATGCAGAGCATGACCTACATGAGTGGCCCCAGCTCCCCCTTTATTCCCCAGTCTAGTCCCATTCAGACTGTCCAGCCTCCTGGGTCCCACTTACCACCCAGCTTGTTGAGGACGCGGGTGACTGCATTAGAACAGCCCTCACAGGTCATGTCCACAGAGAACTCATGTTTCTGAAATCAACAAAGGAGAAAGGTTAACACAAAAAGGCCCCCAGGGAAAAGACTCTTCTCACCTGATCAGGAAGCATGTGGGAATCAAAAAACCCAGCCTGGACAAGGGAGCAAGAAATGTTGCTTTCTGTTTAAGTGACTTGCCCAGGGTCACACAGCTAGTGTCTGATGAAGTGTGGCAGATGGGCAACCTTTATTTTTTTTTGCTTTTTGGAGGGGGGAGGGCAGGGCAATTGGGGTTAAGTGACTTGCCCAAGGTCACACGGCCAGTAAGCGTTAAGTGGGATTTGAACTCAGGTCCTCCGGACTCACTGCACCACCTAGCCGCCCCTGATTTCTGTTTAAACCCAATCAGCTGACAAGCATTTATTAAGCACCTACAGTGCCAGGCACTGTGCTAAGTGCTAGAGATACGAAGACAGGCAAAAGTAGTCCCAGCCTTCCAGAAGCTCTGGGGACAACATGAAAACAACTGTGTACAAACTAGACAGATACAGGAGAAACTAGAAGTAATCAATGAAGCATCAGGGGAGATAAGGAAAGCCTTTTAATACAAGGTGGGATTTTAGCTGGGAACTAAAAGGAGCCAGGAGACGGAGATGAGGAGGGAAAGTATTCCAGATGTGAGAAAGAAGCAATGCAGGTGTCCAAGGTCGGGAGGTGGGCTGTACGTCCAGTGCAAGAGCAGCAGAGGAAGGACCCTGAAAAGCAGGTGGGAGAGGGCGTAAGAAGACTGGAAAAGCAGGATGGGGCCAGATTGAAAACGGCTCTGAATGTCAAACAGAGAATTTTATATTTGATGCTAGAAGGGACAGGGAAGCACTAATGAGGGTGTGTATGCGGGGGGAGAAGGTGACACGGTCAGCTCTGTGCTTTAAGATCATTTTGATCGCTGAATGGAGGACGGACTGGACGAGGGAGAGAAATGAGGGAGGCAGACCCACTAGTAGTCTACTGCAGTAACACAGGGGTGAGGGCCTGCACCAAGGTGGCGGCAGAGGAGAGAAGAGGGCACGTGCTAAAAGATGAAATCGAGAGATTTGACAACAGATGTGGGGGGGAGGGGGTCACCTGGGTGTGTCACCTGGGTGACTGGAAGGATGCTCCTGAGGGGCCGGGACCATCTTTTACGGTTCTTTACATCCCCAGCATTCAGCACCAGGGCACAGCACACAGGAACTTAATAAATGCTTACTGACTGACTGGTGTCTTAGGCAGTAATAAGGAGGTTCTGAAGGAGTTTTGGGGGAAAGATAATGAGTTTGGAAGTCTTCCAAAGTTGTTTGAGTTTATAATATTGTTATTGTACAAACTGTTCTGCTGGTTCTGCACACTTCATTCTGTACTGTTTCATACAATTATTTTCATGTTTCTCTGAAACGAGCCCGTTCATCGTGTCTTACAGCACAAAAGTATTCCATCACCTTCACATACCATAATTTATTCAGCCATTCCCCAAATGGTAGGCACCCGCCCTCAGTTTCTAATTCTTTACCACCACAAAAGAACTGATGAAACAATGAATATGAGGAATTTGGAGAAACATGGAAAGATCTGAATAACTGACATGAAAGTAAACACTTCTAATTATAATGACTAATCGTGTCATTAAAGAAGTAATGAGAAAATGCACTATGTATAAATACCCCCCCCACACACACATGACCAAGAGCCATTGCCAAATAGGTTAAGTGGACAAAGCATATGAAAAGTTTTCAGAAGCCTGCCAACTATCAACAGCAGTCTTTTCCTTTTGAAGAGGTGGGAGACTGTGGTTGCCTAACATTATATATCTGATCACATGGTACTGCTGTGTCAGCTAGTTTTAAGTGTTTTTCTTTGTTACAAAGGTTGGTTTAGATGGCCTCTGATGGCCCTTTCAGCTTCGTTATATAAAATTCTATCACTTCAAGGGAAAGGTGAGATTCTTGGTGGAGGAGGTGGGCACTGAGTATATCTAGAAATGACTGGGGTAAAAGGGTAAAAAAAAAAAAAGTCATTAGCAAAATGTCTTTTAAATTCTCAAAAATTTAGTAACCATGAAAGAAAAGCTCTCTTTGCCCTCTGGACCTCAGGCTTTTCTTTAAAATAAGGGGGTTGATGTAACAAAGAAGATAGAGGACTAGACATTTTACAGAAATCTCATGACCTCTCAAATCTCTCCAAAATAAGAATAGTGGTACTCAAGAAAAATATAAAACAAGAAGTAAAATTTTGAATAAAATTCCTAGAATAGGGATTCCTAATTGAGGCATATATACCCCCCCAGACGGTACAAGAATCTTTTTAAGGAGGTACAAAGATTTTTTTGGTAAACAACTATATTACCCCATAGAAATACTGCAAAAGAAAAAAAATGTGGATTGTGGATCTGTGGCAAGGAGGCATAGATGGGGTAGGAAAGGGTGCGAGTGTTATAAAGCATCTGGGAAATCTGAAAGAAACAGCTGAAGGAATAATTCCTACTGATGACAACTAAATAAATGAGATTTTAATATGGAACCCTTTTCATGTTGAGCTAGAAAAAAAATCTACAACCACCACCCATTGAAAGATGAATAAAATGAATTCCAAAAGAACCAGATATTGAAGCGATTTCCAAACAATGAAGTTACAAGACTTCTGGCGTATCCTTGGAAAAGCATGTCTCATTATTACCAAATGTGTTCACGAAGCCTGAAAATCTCACTGATAACAACTTATCTCTGTGAATCACAATTTTCAGTGCCCTTCTCAATCAAATCCAAAGCAACAAACTGTAGGCTGAACATGATACTAGGTGTCTCTTTCAAAATCTATACTAAGAATAAAACATCTGAAGACAGGAAAGATGAGCAAGAGTCTTAGTGATTAATATTGAACAACATTATGATACTGATAATGTGTACTGAATAAATTTTTCTCTATGAAAAATTAATCTATTTCATTTCTTATTCCACAGGTATGGTAAACTCTAAAATTTATTTTCTTTCACAAGGAACAGGGAATGCAGGGGGTAAGCAGGGAGAAAGGTAACAAGCACTATTAGCTATTTACTATTATATGCCGCCATTGTGCTCTGTGCTGGGGATGAAAATACAGGCCCTTCTTTCAAACTTATATTCTAATGGGGAAGATAATACATAAATGAGAGATGAAGAAGGGATGGAGAAGGTGGCAAGAAAGGTACCCATGGGATTATGGTGGTGAAATAAGAGTCAGAAGCCAAGACCGGAAGGGAATGAAGGCCTTGGTCTGTCCCCAAAATGAAGGCCTCAGTACAGTAGGGTGCAGGAATGTTCCAGAATGAGAAAAAAGGTGTGAAAACCAAGATATATAGAGACTAAAAAGACTGGGGAGCCCTGCCCAAATGAAATATCAAATTATAATCAGTCACCAAGTGACAGTACTGGTTCTGCTGGTTTTCCTATGCATTAATATGGGTCCTTCCTTATTTATTTGCTTCATCTTTATTTTAAAATATCATGACTGGGGGTGGGTAGAGCACCAGCCCTGAAGTCAGGAGGACCTGAGTTCAAATCCGAATTCAGACACTTAATACTTACTAGCTGTGTGACCTTGGGCAAGTCACTTAACCCCAACTGCCCTGCCTTCCCCCCTCCAAAAAACAAAAATACATAAATAAAATAAAATATCATGATTACTTTAGCCACTCACCAATGACTGAACATTTAGGTTGCTTTCTTTTTTCTCTTGGCCTTACATCTAGGCCAGCTATAATTATTTCTATACAGGCAGCTTTTTATTTTTTATGATTTTGGGGAGACAAAATCCAAATTCTTTTTTGGAATATGCAATAGAATCAAAGTGTCCAAAGGTACAATGGGGGGTTTTAAAAATTGTCCAGTCTGCAAGAAAAACCAACGAGGCAGAGCTCTGAGCTAATGGCACTTTATTATAGGGTCTATGCTCCCCACTAAGGAAGTGACCCCAGATCTTTTTCACAATCTGAGGTGCCTCCTTCCTCCAGGGCTCTAATATTATAGGGCTTGATACCAGACAATACACATGTAGCAGGCCAAAAATACAGTCTGATTGGTGGACAGACCTTGCCCCTGACCCTCTAGGAGGGTCTACACAAAATACAGAATCCCACCGACTGACAAACGGGCTAGTGGACAGACCTTAACAGACTTACCTTGACCTTCCAGGAGGTCCCACTAAGCTGATAAACAAGCTTGCAGGGTTGTGCTGATGAACAGATATCCAAATATTTACATGAGCCAATGGGCCAGTAGAAAGGCGGCCTGCAGTTTGGCAACCAGGGTCACTCACTGGCTATGTGCTCATGACCATCTCCCCATGTTGGGGGACAGAGGGATGACAAGGGATAGAGGGGCAACAAAAACAGCTGGGGGACTTTCCATGTAATTGAGTCACCTCTGTCACGATGGGTTTGGACACCATAACAAGGAAAAACCAGGGTAGAGATCCTCTAGTGAGCTTCCCATGATTAAGCAAGTGAACTGACAATCTGCAGTTCACAGCTCTGAGGCCTATCAGAACTTCTAATCACTACCCTTATGTAATCATACCAAACTGATTAATACTGATTAGAATAATATAAGGTACCAATAAATCATCTATCACATTAGGCACAATCAGCTGCTCTCCAAAATATCTGTAGCAATTGACAAGTGGCACCACTAATGGAAAGTAGGTACTATTTTCTCGTGGTGAGCTTGCTAAAGCCTTCCCACTACAGGGTAGGTCTCTTGTCCTGCTCTCAGCACATGATATCTATCTGTTCCAGTGAATTCAGGACTAACCCTCCAAGGTGATAGGAATCAGGAGAGAGGAAGAAAAGAACTATTGTCTGATTTTAAAAGTTCCTCCTGAGTGTCTGCCATGAGGTCCCATCCATCAATCAGTCAGTCAACAACCAACAAAGCACTGAGCCCTACGATGTGTCATGTACTATACTAGCCAATGGGGACACCATACAAAGAATGAAACAATCCCAACCCTCTTCAGTATTTTTTTGGGTCTCCTTTAGCAAGCTGTTGACTCGTTTTTCATGATTTTCTTGCATCACTCTCATTTCTCTTCCTAATTTTTCCTCTACTTCTCTTACTTGATTTTCAAAATATTTTTTGAGCTCCTCCGTGGCCTGCGACCAATTCGTATTTTTCTTGGAGGCTTTGATGCAGGAGTTTTGACTTTGTTGTCTTCTTCTGGTTGTATATTTTGATCTTCTTCGTCACCAAAGAAAGATTCTATAGTCTTATTTTTTCCTTTGTTTGCTCATTTTCCCAGCCAATTACTTGACTTTTGAGCTTTTTGCCAAAGTGGGACTCTGCTTCCAGAGTGCAGAGTGCTTTGTCCTAACTTTCTGGGGTTTTGCGCAGCTGTTGTCAGAGCTACTTCTAGGCACCTGTAAACTTTCAGTTCTTCTAAGGTGACATGGTCTGTGGTCTGGTCTGTGAGTGACCACAAGCACTCTTTTCTGCCTCAGAACTATGAGGAGGACTCCATCTCCACAGTCACCACAAGCTCTGCCACACTAGCACTCCTCCTCACCGTAGGACTGCCACCCAAGACTGCGACCCAGAACCAAGGAGGGCAAAGCAAGAGAATCTTGCCTCAGTGCCAGCAATGAGATTCCTGAAATTGCCCTCTGATTAGCTGCTTGATTCCCCCCACCATCTGTGGGCCTGGAGCTCCAGAAGTAGCCATCACTGCTGCTGCTACTGCTGCCACCGCCACCCCACTGCCCCAGGGCTGGGGTTGGACCAAGCTCTTCTCTCACTTAGGTCCAACAGAGTTTTCCCACTGATCTTCTACTTTGTCTTTGGTGTTTGTGGGTTCAATCCCAACTCTCAATGTGTGAGTCTAATAGGGAGACAGCTAGTACATAAAAAAAAATATATATATATAGCACAAATATAAAGCTAAAACACACACACAAAAAAGTAGTTAACTACAAGGCAGTTTGGAAGGGAGGGCATTATCAGTTGAAGGTGGAGGTGAGTGAGCTATATCTTAAAATGGAAGAGAGGGCTTCTATGAGGTAGAAGTAAGGAGAGAATGAATTTTCAGACAGGTTTCAGAGGCAGAGTAAAGGCATATGGACAGGAGATGGAGTGTTGTGACTGAGAAACACAGAGGACAGTCTGGGCTGGGTTGAGTGAGTGAGGGGAATAATATCCAATAAAACAGGAAAGACAGGGTGGGATTTACCTTAAAAGCTAAACAGGAGTTTCTATTTCATCCTACAAGCAATAAGAGGCTACTAGAGTTGGTTAAGTAAGGAAGTCATATGGCCAAATTTGTGATCCAAGAAAATTACTCTGTCAGGAGTGTATAGGATGGAGTAGAGTGGTGAGAGAGACTGGAGGCAGGGAGACCAATTAGGAGGCTATTATAATAATCTAGGTGAGAGATGATAAAGGTCTAAACTAAGGTGGTAGCTGTGCAAGTAGAGAAAAAGGAGGTTAGGTATGACAGATGTTATAAAGGTAGAAACAGAAAGATCTAGCAACTGATTGGGTATTGTGGAGTGAGGGACAGAGAGGAATTAAGAAAAATGCTGAGATACTGGGAAATGAAGAACAAATGACAATGACAACAGAAATAGGGAAATCTGGGAGAGATGAGGACTTGAGATTCTTAAGTTCATGTCTTTGAACTTATTTAAAAAAATTGATAACTATTTTTAAATGGTTTACTTTATAATCCTATGCATTATTTTATGCATTCAAAAACATTCTGTGAAGAAGTACATGGGTTGTTGTGTTGTTTTTTTTTTAACAAGCTACCAAAGGAGTCTGTGACACAAAAAAAGTGAAGAACTGCTGATATAGGAGGAAAGAGCATGAGTTCAGTTTTAGACAGGTTGAGCTTAAGATGTCTACGGTACATACTGTTTGAAGTGTCTAATAGTCACCTGGTAACCTAGGGCTGAAGCTTGGGAGAGAGACTGGGTTAGGATATATAGGTCTGGGAGGCATCTATAGTGAGATAATAGTTAAATCCATGGGATCTGATGAGGGTCCCAAGAGAATGAGTATAGAGAGAGAAGAGAAGGGGGTCCAGGTTAGAATTTTGGGGGAAAAAACCCACATTTAGGTGGTGTGATGAACCAGCAAAAGAAACTGAGGTCAGACAGGTAGGGAATTAACCAGGAGAGAGTAGGCAGGAAAACTCAGAGAAGAAAGGGTATCTCGGAAGACAGAGAGGCCAACAGTGTCAAATTCAGCAGAGCAGTTGAAAAGGATTAGGATGGGAAAAGAACCACCAGATGGGGCAAATAAGGGTTTACAGGTAACTCTGGATAGAGCAGTACCAGTTGAGTGATGAGGTCAAAAGCCAGATTTCAAAGGGATGAGGAGTGAGTGAAAGTAAAGCAAGAAAAGGTATCGTAGGCAGAGAAATTTTTCTACCTTTAGCTTTTTTTCTGGACCAAGGCGAGATCTAATCTACCTACCAGTTTACAAAACACAGAGACTATGTAAGACATCCAGACATACTTTATTTTATTTTGCTTCACAGATACTGATTTTTTCAAAAACCAAATTGAAGGTTTGTGACAACCCTGCATCAAGCAAGTCTACTGGTGCCATTTTTCCAATAGCATGTGCTCACATTGTGTCTGTGTCACATTTTGGTAATTCTTGTAATATCTCAAGCTTTTTCATTATTATATCTGTGATGGTGATCTGTGATTGGTGATCTTTGTTGCTACTATTATAATTCTGTGGTGAGCCACGAACTGTGCCCATACAAGATGGTGAACTTAACTGATAAATGTTGTGTGTGTTCTGACTGCTCTACTGAACAGCCGTTCCAGTCTCTCTCCTCCTCAGGCCTCCCTGTTCCCTGAGATGCAACAACACTGAAATGAGACCAATTAATAACCTTACAAAGGCCTCTAAGTGTTTATGTGAAAGAGTCAATCAGTGAAGCAAACTTCATCTTGCTACAACCCCCACACTCCATGTACCAATGGCAAGTGGAATCAGCTTTTCAAAAGTTTTTGTGCATTTTTTTGTGTGTTTACCACAGGGTAGGATCCCTGCCTGCTGTGGTTAGCACAGCAGGCTTAGGCTAGGTGAAGCAGACAATTTTTTAAAAACTGATTTGTTTATTTACTTTTAGTTTACAAGATTCAGTTCCACAATCCCTTGAGTTTCAAATTTTCTCCTCTCCCTCCTCCCCGCTCCCCATGGCAGCTAACAATCAAGTATAGGATTGAAGCAGACAATTTTTAGGGTCCCTTTTCTAGCCTCTTTCTCAAGCCAGTAGGTGAGCACTGCAGTCCTTTAAAAATGCTGCCCAGACAACCAGGGGGCTGCTGAATCACACTGCTGCTTCAGTCCAGTGAGAAAATGACCCTATGGCCTGGGTTGCCTGTGCACAGGGCTGTGACTACAGCTCCAAGTGTATCTGCACCTGCTTCTTCATCACTTGCCAGTTGCCGCAGGGCTTTGAGGTAGGTAAAAATGGTAAAATGGTATGGGTGCTATCTTTTGACTTGCATATAAATTGGATCTAAGTGAGACAGAGTTGTGCAAAGTCATTGGTCTTACTTTATCTTCCAGAGTCATCAAAGTCTAGTGGCAAGACAAAAGTCAAGATGACTGGTAATGGTCTGGGATGCAGCAGATGACCTTGGCATCTGTGATGTCTAACCAAGCTCTAAGCACTCCATGGTGCTTTCGTCAGCTGCCTTCATGGTCTTTGGAACAAACTGTTCTCATCCACTCCCTAACTCACCAATGGGTCTGAGGCTCCCTCAACCTGGTTTTAGTCAGTCTTCCAAAATAGTTTACCAAGGTGTGGCTGCTTTGCATGCTGCAGCTTCTTAGAGCCATAGGTGAGAGTTGGATGAATGAGGTGGACACCAAAGATGGATGAACATCCCTGAAAAGGGCTCAGAAGCCCTTATGCAAGAAGGGCTAGCCTTCCCTGAACATACCCTATACCCCTTACATATAATGTATACATGTATGCATACATATATACCCATGTATAGATACAAAGTACATAATACAGTGCTTATAGTCGATATATGTGTGCCTGTGCACATACAATGCATACACATACAGAAATATATGTCATTCTAAACGAAGGTGTCATTTACCACAAGTAAATGCCATTCTTGAGGAAATGAGAGATTTCTGTTGTTGTTCAGTCATTTCCAATTCTTTATGATTCCATTTGGGGTTTTCTTGGCAAAGATAGTAGAGTGGTTAGATCCTAACACACATATACCCCACAAGCCACCCCAACCTTCAACAACTACCACCTCTGATCAGTCAGCAGCCATCAACATGGAGGCAAGACCCTTCACCAGTGAGATTATTCTATCCAAGGTACATTCGAGCTGAAGACCCAAGTTAACCTCTTTTCCTGACTGCCACATTGCTGGGGCCCATCCTAGCATTAAAATAGTTGCTTATTCTAATTCATTCATTCAACAAGCTTTTATTCAGTATCTATTATGTATGCTGGGGATTTAAAGATAAACAAAACCTTTCTATTCTAAAACAGTTTATGATAAGTATAATCTGGGGTATGAACAGGAGATAGAAATGTGTCCAAAGATAAAAAAAGACTATAAGCTATGAGAATATAAGGGTACAGGGAGCTCAAACAAGAGGCATCAATCAATCAAGAAGCATTTCTTAAGGCTTTACTACGTGGGGCTACAAAGATGGAAGCAAAACAAACCTTACCCTTGAAAACCTCGTTATTTAGCTGAAGGAAGAGAGAGAGAGAGAGAGAGAGAGAGAGAGAGAGAGAGAGAGAGAGAGAGAGAGAGAGAGAGGAGAGAGTATTTCAGCCATGAGGGACAGCCCAGAGATGGGAGAGGGAAGGGGAAGGAATAAGCTTTTATATGGTGTCTACTCTATGCCAGGCATTGTCCTAAGCATTTCACAAATATTATCTCATTTGATCTTCACAACAATCTGGGGTAGATGCTGTTAATATTCCCATTTTAGAGATGAGGAAAGTGATGCAGACAACCAGGTTATGTGACTTTGCCAGGGTCACACAGTAAATTTGGGTCTGAGTTAAAAAGGCTTTAAATGTCAAACTGAGAAGTTTTGAGAAAACTCTTACATACAAATTTTTCGTATATTAAACTTGCAAAAATGCAAAATCATTTCAGCTTCTCTCGATCATCTTAATTCCTCCCTTTCAAAACTCGTTTCACAAGTGGAATTAGTCACTGAGTCTTACAGATTTATCTCTTTAATCTCTTCCCTTCATCTCACACAGCTACCACCCTAGTCCAGGTTCTCATCATCGATCACCTGGACTATTTTATTAGCTTCTTAACTGGTCTCCCTGTTAGCTAGGTGGCACAATGCATCGAATGCTGGGCCTGGGGTTAAGAAGACTCAGTTTCCTGAGTTCAAATCTGACCTCAGACACTTTCGAGCTATGTGAACCTGTGCAAGTCATTTCACCCTGTTTCTCCCAGTTTCCTCATCTGTAAAAATGAGCTGGAGAAGGAAATGAGAAACCACTCTGGTATCTTTGCCAAGAAAACCTGAAATGGGGTCATGAAGAGTTGCACATTACAGAAAAACAACTCAACAACGAAGGCTCTCCCCATCTAGGCTCTCTGCATTTCAATAAATTCCCTACACAGCCACAACTGATTTTCATTAAGCATTGGTCTAAACATATTACTTGCCCCTAAATAAACTACAGTTTATTGCTAAGGTCAAATATTAACTCCTTTGTTTGGCATTTAAAGCTCTTCATAATCCAATTCTTTTCTTTGCCTCCAGTATCCTTACATATCACTCCACCCCCCCCGCCCAATACTGTCCATCCACACTAGCCCCTACCTTGATGTTCCTCACCTATAGCACTCCACCTCTCATCTCTGTGGTCTGTGCTCTGGTTGGTAGACTCCAGACCTGGAATGTTCTTCTTCATGGGTTCCTCTAAGTCTCAGCTTAAAGTGCTACATTCTACAGGAGGCCTTTCCAAATTTCTTATGCTACGAAAACTTTTCCAACTAAGGTTCTCTTGTGTCTGCTTTCTATACGTTATCTCCCTCAACAGAATGTAAACTCACTGAGGACAGGGATTACTTTTTTCTCTGTGTCACCAGTATCCGGCGCAGTGCCTGTCACATGGTAGATGGGTTATTACATGCTTCTTGATTGATTTTAGTAAGTCACAACATACAGTAAATGCTCGAAAATATTGGCTGAATGAATGTATCTAACTTTGACCAAAGTCTATACCAGTGGTTCTCAAAGTATGATCTGGGGACTCCTGGAGTCTCTAAGACTCTTTCAGAATGTCTTAGAGGTTAAAACTATTTTCATAATAATGCTAAGATACTTTTATTTCCAATATGGTAAATATTGATTTTTAAAAAGCTCTTTGGGGTCCTCAGTTTTTAAGAGTGTAAAAGGATCCTTAAACCCAAAAGCTTGAGAATCATCAGAGATGTCAAACACATGTGGCCCACAACACATCTTAGGAAAGTCTAAACCAGATTAAAATGAAATTGGTAAATATTTAATAAAATAAATAAAAATACAATGAAACATAGATAATATTAATACGTGGTTCTCTAAATCAACATACTCTCACAGGGATCCTTATATATGGTTTCGTGGTCCCATTTCTATTTGTGTTTAACATCCCTGGTCTACATAATACTTTTAAGAATCACTCTTTTCTCCCTTCAATATTTTAGGAAACATTAAATGAAAACTCACTATAGTTATTGTCCAGAACCCTCCCCTGAGTCTTCTTTCTTTAGGGTGGGTTTGGAGCAAGACCAGTACACCAATTATAAATACATTCATCAAACGTTTTATTCATTTTACACAGAATATTAAAACTCTAAAGACCTTTCTTATATGCTACTTATAATAACAAGACAAATAACATGTGGAAGTTCCATCAAGTAGAAGAGAAACTATCTTCAAATAGAAGTGCACTCACACCATAATCCACCCTCCACAGACCTACAAGTCCCAGGAAGGCAGATCTTGGCTCACTATAAGGAAAAGGCTAACAACCAGACAGAGCCTGCCTATGGATGAAGCTGTTTCCATAAGGAAGGAGTCCTGCTTTTCAGGGAAGTTGTATTTGGAAGAATGGGTTCAAATATTATATGATTCAAATATTATACGATCTCTAAAATTCCTTCTAGCTCTGAGAGTTTCTGTTTTCTGGGATGGAAAAAACCAGAAGCATCCAAACCCACACCTTGCTTACTCCGAGCATGAAGGTCTACCGTCTGTTGTGCAGTGGGCATCATCCCCACCTCATAAAATGGCTAGGAGGCTCCAGAGGAGACCAGTCATAGCTAACATTCACATCAGGCACCACGCTGAGCACTTTACAATCAGCATCATCATATCACCTACCATTTATTCAGAACTTAACTAGATGCCAAGCGCTGTGCTAAGCACTGAACAAGCATTATCTTGTTACTAAAAAGACTAATAATAACAGCGAACATCTACATAGTGCTTATTCTATGCCAGGCACTGGGCTAAGGGTTTTACCAATTATTATCTTATTAATAATAATAACCTAACATTTTTATATCTCTTACATTGTGCCAGGCACTGTGTGAAGCACTTTACAGTCATTATCTTCTTATTAATAATAATAGCTAACATTTATATAGAATTTGTTATATGCCAGGCACTGGGCTTTACCATCTTTTTTTTTTTTTGAAGGGAGGAAGGCAAAGGCAAAGTGACTTGCCCAAAATAATAATGGCTAACATTTAAATATGTGCTAGGAACTGTGCTAAGTGCTTTGCAATTATTATCTCATTTGATCCTCACAACAACCCTTGGAAGGAGGTGTTATTATCCCCATTTTACAGACTGGGAAACTGAGGCAAACAGAGGTTAAGTGATATACCCAGCGTCATATAGCCAGTAAGAATCTGAGGCCATTTTTGAACTTGAGTCTTCCTGGCTCCAGGCCTAGTGTTCCGTCCACTGTGCCACCTAAGAGCCCACTTTGCTAATTTTAAGCTACTTTGGCACATCTTTAAGCATATCAGCTATGACTAGTGCTATTGATCATGAATGGCTTCTTCTAAGCTGACATGTACCTTTCAACTTTCCCCACTCCCTCCCCTCTTTACTGGAACTGTACACAGGCAAAAACTCTCAGAGTGGTGTGAAAGGAAGAGGGATGAACTAGGAGTCGGGCTGATGGAATCCTAATAGAGCTGCCCCCAGTCCCAATATTCTAACTTCTTTATAGGCCCCACTGAACACCAGGCCGACTATACCTACCTAGCCCTTTCCCCTGCCCCCCACTCAATATCGTGCTTCTTCATATATGCCTCACTGCTCACTAGAACAATAGGTGTGCCCATGAACTCCTATTTCTCACAGAATGGCAGGTGTGTCCATGTGA
Organism: Pseudochirops cupreus; assembly: GCA_028627135.1. Classification (NCBI taxonomy): domain Eukaryota; kingdom Metazoa; phylum Chordata; class Mammalia; order Diprotodontia; family Pseudocheiridae; genus Pseudochirops; species Pseudochirops cupreus. Next base: position 310,257,117 of record CM053581.1, on the reverse strand, counting down.
TGGGATCCCAGCCACTGGCTCCACCTAGGCCCCTAGACCCATTCCTCAAAATTTCCCACAGAAACAGGTGCGTCCATGCACTCAACCATAATCACATCCATCTAGTCTCAGACAGGACCACAATAGTCAGCCAATCAAAAAGCAGTACCATCAGGATACCCAAGAAGGATGTGGATCCCAAAACAATAGAAGTAACTTTCCCTAAGTAGGAACCTGCACAGTAATAGTAAAGAACTGACCTAAATTGAATTTATGATGTAAAAAGGTTTATTATAATATCATTATCATACATACCCCCCCAATGGGTTTTTCTGTATGCAATGTAGGTAATCTCATGTGCAGTTCCACTGTGGCTGGGACCCCTCCCCTATTACCTAATCCCTTAACAAACCCCTCCTGCCTTTTAATATTCATATTTTCTGTTACGTAATTGCATCTTTACCCTATAAAAATCCATCTCACTCTCTCTGAAGTTGCTGGTTCCTCTTGAAACTTAGCCCACTTCATGAGAGGCGTCAATCTCAATAAATGTCTATACTTAGATTAGAGGTGGTCTAACTCTGCATTCTTTGAGACAGTTCCACCACAATACACGAAACGAAAACAAGGTGACCTCTGTTCCAAGGCCTGGTTCTGCCACTGATGCACTGGAAAAAGCAATTCTCTTCTCCGGGCTGTGGTTTCCTCCTCTGAAAAGTGAAGAGGCTGGGTGAGATAACCTCTAAGGCTCTTTTAGTGCTGTTGTTCTGTTTTAATTTCCTTTCCAGCATGAGTCATGGAATACATCTTCCACATAATAATAACCGATTGCATTTATAGAGTACTTTATATTTACAAAATGCTTTATCTGCATTAATTCATTTGGTAAACGACACATGGCAGTTCTTTTAGATATCCAAAGACTATAATCATGCCCACCCCTCACACCCTGTTTCTAGGCTAAAACAACTTCAGTGCCCTTCAAAGGATCCTCACCCCCAACATAGTTTTGAATTATTTCACCATCCTGGTCGCCCAGGTATTGTCAATGTTTCTCCCTAAGAAGGCTGTCCAGAAGTCAACCCGATAAACACCAAGATCAAGGGCAACTGACTATGGAAGATAAGGACCCAGAAAGGAAGGAGGCAATTCTAGGTTCTTCCATGGGGCCCATACATCACTGGTTGGCCCTATGTGATGCTTGTCCCAGGGAGATTAATAGTACTGGGAACACGGACATGACACCCTGTGCTTTCTTTGGTTCTGGGGGCCTAATCTGGGTGAGGAGGAAATGGCTCTCCTTTCACAATACTAAATGAGAGTTTCTGGGGATGGGAGAACTGATCAGTCCAGTTCTTTGGCCAGGGAGCTTTGTCTCTTTTGTTTGTGGTTTGTCTCTCAAGCCCTCTTTAATGAGCCTGGTGCCAAGAGATAAACACCTGAGACAGACAAAAGGTCTTCTTGGAGTTCTTCCAGGTTACCCAATAACGCTCCAAAGATAGGTTGCTAGGATACAGAAAGCCTGAGGAACACCACCTGGCACGGATTACCCACTGTGGGCAGAACACTGTCTCAGGCACTTTCAGGAGAAACCGGATGTAAAATCATAACAATGAGAACAAAATAGTTATATAATATTTTAATATAAATTTATCTAATTTCCTCCTAAGAAACACCCTGTGAGATAACTACTGCAAATATTATTTTTTGGATGGAATTTGTGATTTCATTGAAGAAATTCTTTTTACTAATATAAGTCTGTTGCTGATCTGCAATTTACAGTCTTACTTAATGGTTTAGGCAAGAAAACCATTAAGTAATTCACCCAGGGACACACAGTCAGGATATGTGTTAGAGACATCTCTTGAACTCAGATCTTCATGACTCTAAGGATGTCTTTCTATCCACTGTGACAGGCTGACTTAAGTGCAAGTACTGTTAACTTTTTGACAGATGAGGAAACAGAGGATCAATTATTTTCGAGGTCACATACCTTACTAAGTGTAGAAGACAGGACTCAAATTTAGGTCTTCTGACTATGAATAGTCTTTCCACTAAAGCCCCAAAGCCATCTCTGGGGATCCCAAGCTCCAACTAACTGTATCCTTTAAATTAACTCTCTTGGTTATTTTTTTCTGGGCCTTCTATTTAAACAAGGGCATCCTTTTGTATGGATGAGATTCCAAGAATGAGGCTTAGGTGCCAGATCTGTATTCTAGCCAACCTCTGCCACTAAGCAACATAAATCAATGTTCATTTATCACATAAGCCTCACTTTCTTCATTTAGAAAAATTAGAAAAAACAAAGAAAAGACGTTTGGAAAAAGTTAAAGCTTTATTACAGTACTATTAGTAGTATTAACAACCCTTGTCTTTGTCTCAAAGTAGGTTACTAATCTAGGAAATTTTACCAGATCCTAGTGAAGAGAAGAAATCGAGAAATACTCTAGGCAATGCTGAAGCCCAAACTCCTCAAAACAAAAAAAAAGAAATGATAAGCCAGAGATAACACAGACTGCATATCACAGCTCTCAGTCGGGCCCCCATGCAGTCCTAGATCAAATAAGGTAATATTTGTAAAGCATTTAGCCCAGTGCCTAGGTACAAAGTCGCACTTGGTTTTAAACGCTGGTTTTCCCCCCTCCCCAACCATCCTCACCAGGCTCCTTTTATAGCCTCCGCATATTTTCTGAAGGCTGGCTAGAGGGTATGGACAGCACCCGGGCGCCGGGGTTCGAGTCCTAAATTGGGAGAGACCAGAGGCTGCAGGCCCAAGATCTAGAGGGGCCCAAAGCTCGGTCGGGATCTAGGGGGATCCTCGAGAATCCTGTCATAGGTGGCCAAGGTGTGACAGGACCAGAAGACGCGGGAATCTTGCCAGCAAGGATCCAGTGCCCTCGCATCCCCCTCCTGGAGCCCTTTAAATCCCGGGCTCTTTAAACCTCAGGCTCCGCGCAGGTGTGCGATGGGGTAGCGGAGCGGGGGCTCGGGGTTTGGGCTGGGGCATGGGTTGGGGCATGGGCTAGGGCAGGGGCAGGGGCTACGCGAAGGACCAGGATGAGTCCGCTTTCACCGCCCGGGGCCGCGGTGGGTCCCTCGGGCCGAGTGGATCCTGAACAAAGAAAAGCGGCGCGGAGCTGCGCGACTCACCGGCATGACGGCGGAGGCTGCGGCTGCGGGACGCTGGAAGCTGTAAACTAGGAGCAGGAGGCTCCCGAGGCGTGTACTGTGGATTGTGAGGTCCCGAGTCCGGGCGCTTCCGGATGCGCGGCCACACAGAGCCACAAGCCCTGCCACCGCCCAGCCTTCCCTGGTGCAGGGCGCAGGGATGAGCAGCTGCGGGAGGGGCGGTACCTCGTCGGTGGGCGGGGCTTTTCCTGGGGCGGGGCCTCCCTGGTGGGCGGAGGCTTCCCGGGGCGGGGCGTGTCAGGGGTACAGCCTTGATGCCGCAGATTCGCAAACCGAGGGAGCTAAGCCGCTGGCCCCTGGCCAAGTGCAGAGGTTCGCGAGATACCCGGAGGGGCAAAGAGACCTAAGAGGAAGGGAGGAGCAGAGGCAGGCGCAGGACAGACCGAGGCCGAGAAGACAGACAGGTACCCGGAGAAGGGGCCTCCCTCCTCCTTGGAGTGCCTTCTCATCCCTTCTGGAGCCTCTGACACTGAGGATGCTCCCCTGCCCCGCCTCTTCTGCTCTCACTCTGCGGTTACCAGTGAGCCTCCAGGAAAGAGAGGAGCCCACTAACAGGCACGAGGCCAGTCATACTGTAAGAGCTTAATAAGTGACTGGCACCGTACCTACAGCTCCTCCATCCCGTGCTGGCTTTAGGCTTGGGCCTGCCAGGGGCGGGGAACCTGCGGCCTCGAGGCCACATGTGGCCCTCTAGGTCCTCCAGTGCGGTCCTTTAACTGAATCCAAACTTCACAGAGCGAATCCTCTGAATAAAAGATTTGTTTTATAAAGCTTGGATTCAGTCAAAAGGCCACACCAGAGGACCTAGAGGGCCACATGTGGCCTGGAGGCCACAGGCTCCACACCCCACTCAATCTCTCTCAAGAAATGGATCTTAAGGGGCAGCTGGGTAGTACAGTGAATAAAGCACTGGCCCCGCAGTCAGGAGGACCTGAGTTCAAATCCTACCTCAGACACTTAACACTTACTAGCTGTGTGATCTTGGGCAAGTCACTTAACCCCAATTGCTCTACCTTCCCCCCTCCAAAAAGACTAAAAAGAAATGGATCTGAACACCTTCAGGTGGGAGAACCCACTGGTCTTCAGTCCTGCCTGCATTTCAGTCCTACGTTACCACCAAGTGCCCAGTGATGGCATTTATTTCCATTCTTTCAATCAGTAAACAGTTTTTAGTTGACTTCTATGCACTAGTTTCTTTCAATCAGTAAACAGTTTTTAGTTGACTTCTATGCACTAGGTACTGTGCCAGCAGGAAGAGGGGTCTCCACAGGTAAAGATGAAACAGTCACTGTTCTCAAGCAGCTTGCTTTATATTGCCAGAAGTAACATCAACATAAATATGAAAAATATACAAAGTGATTATGGGGGACACTGGCAGCTGTGGCTGGGGGTGGGGGATGGCACAGGGTGACAAAGCAGAACTTTGGGGGAAGCTAGAGGCTCTCCATGGCAGAGGTGAGGTAGGGGTACATTCTGAACAGAGGGGACAGGTCCTGTGAAGGGGCAGAGGCTGGAGGCCCATTTGGCTGGAATGTGGGTTCCACGGAGAAAAATGTGCAAGAATAAGGCTGGCTGGAGCTAGATGGAGAAAGGTTTTGTATGGGAAGGGAAGAAGCATTTATGTAGCTCCTACTATGTGCCAGGCACTGTCCTGAGCAGAATATTCCCATTTTATAGTTTGAGGAAACTGAGGCAGGCAGAGGTTAAATGACGTGCCCAGAGTCTCACAGCTAGTGTCTAAGGCTAAATTTGAATTTGGGTCTTGCTGACCCAAGGCCCAGTCCTCTCTCCAGTGTACCACCTGGCTACTTCTCTTGTAGGCAGGCTGAAAAGTTTGTACTTTAGCCAAAAGGAAATAGGAAGCTTCTTGAACAGAGCATGGCATGGTCAGACCTGTGCTTTTTCAGATATCAACTTAGCTGCAGTGTGGAGGAGGGAATGGGAAGAAGAGAAACTGGAAGCAGGTGGGACAATTATTAGGCTATTTTATTAGTCTGCGTAAAAACTGAAGAGGGTCTGAACTAGGTGAGGTCAACCTGGGAATGAAGAGAAGGGGATAGCTGTGAGAGGTGTTATGGAAGTGAAATAGACATGCTTGTTGAGGGGGTAGGTATGGGTTATAAAGAAGAGTGAAGAGTCTCCTAGACTGTGACCCTGGGTTACTAGAAGTATCACAAAATCCCAGAATTCTAGAGTTTGAAGGAACTTCAGCACCCCTCTAATCCAATCCATACCTGAAAAGGAACCCCCGCTATAACACACCCAACTAGTGGTCTTTCAGCCTCTACTTGAAGACTACCAATGAGGGGAAGCCATCCCCTTCCCCAACCCCCACAAGCAGGTCCCTTCTACTTTTGAATAGCTCTGATGGCTAAGATTTTTTCCTGATATCAATATCCTGTTTCTTACAACTTCTACCATGGAGCTGGTTCTGCCCTCTGAGGCTAAACAAAATAAGTCAAATGCTTCTTTAATGTAACATTTCTTAAATACCTATCATTTCTCATCTGAATCTTTTCTTCTCTAGGCTAAATAACCCCAGTCACTTCAACCAGTCCTCAAATAATAGGAGTCAAGGTCCTCCACCCAATCATATTGCCCTCCTTTGGATCCTCTCCAGCCTATCTATGTTCTTCCTAAACTGTAGTTCCCAGAATTGAACACAATATTCCTGTGCTGTAACCTGTGCAGATATAGAGGGACTATCGCCTTCTTTTTTTTTCTGGAAGCTATGACTCTCTGGATACCAAAATACTTCTAGTTCTTTTTGGCCACCATATCACACTGCTAACACATATTGAACTTTCGGGACAGTAAAATCACCAGATCTTTTTGAGATAAACTGCTGTCTAACCATGCCTACCGCCATCTTGTACTTGTGAAGATTTGTTTTTTAACTCAAGTGTAAGACGTTACATTTATTGCTATTGAATATCATCCCATTACATACAGCCCTGTCTAGATCTTTTTGTAGCCTTACACTGCCATCCAATGTGTTTGTGATCACTCCTGGCTTTGTGTTATTTTCAGATTGTATTGTCTTTATCCAAGTCATTAATAAAAATGTTAAGCAGCTCAAAGCTAAGCATGGGTCCCTGTGGCACAGCACCCTAGACTTTCTTCCTGACATAAAAATATTAACTACTTCTCTTCATGTTCTATTGTTCAACTAGTTCTTTGTCTAATCATAGTTATTGTCTAGTCTACATCTCTCTTACTTTTCCAAAAGGGTACTATGAGATCCCTTCTCTCTACTCACATAGTTAACTACATTAGGGCAGGCCTTAATTACTTCTCAGTTGCTTCAAGTCTCTACCCATTAGAATCCATCCTACACACTGCTGCCAAAGCAATTTTCCTTAAGCACAGATCTGACCATGTCACTCCCTTAATCAATTTCATGGCTTCCTAGTGCCTCTAAAATATACATATATATAAAATATATATATGCATATATGTGTGTATCCACATGGATATACATGTGGATATAAATATATATATATATTATATATACACACACCCACCCCCATATACATATGTATGTATTTTTGTGTGTGTATTCTTCTGTTTAGTTTATAAAGCTATTCATAACTTTGCCTTAACCTATCTCTCCAGGCTCCTTGTACATTACTTCCTTTCTTACTCTCTAAGATTTAAATTGGCGCTGTCTCTGTTCCTAACATGACATTCGATCCTCTGTCTCCATGCCTTTTCACAGGTTGTCCCTCAGGACTCCAATAAACTCTGTCCCCACCTCCACCTCATAGAATTCCCTCTTTCTTTTCTTTTTCTTTTTTTTTTTTTGAGGAGAGAAGGCAAGGCAATTTGGGTTAAGTGACTTGCCCAAGGTCATACCACTAGTGTGTCGAATGTCTGAGATCAAATTTGAACTCAGGTCCTCCAGACTCCAGGGTCGGTGCACTATTTACTATGCCATCGAGCCACCTCAATTCCTCTCTTTCTTACAGATGTAATTCACAGGATGCCTCTCACTGTGAAACCTCACATGATCCCTTCAACTGCTGTTGCACTGCCTCTTAAACTATACTGTATTTCAATCCTTTGTGTTTATATTTATTTTATAATACTTATATATGTTCTTGTTGTCTCCCCGACTAGAATGTTGAATTTTCTTTCAAGTAGATATTGTATCATTGATTATATTTGCACAGTGGCTGGCATGTAATATATGTTTAATAAGTTCTTGTTGACTCAAGCGTTTGTTTGGTTACTTACACCCTCCGCAAGGACACTCTGAGTGTGTGTGTGTGTGTAGCTGACTCTCATAAAAACTCTATATAGTTTGGAAAGTACCCATATATGTTACTAGTTGTTGATGATACTAAAGGCAAGTATTGTTGTAGCTGTTCACTCATTTCAGTCATGGCCAATTCTCCATGACCCCATTTGGAGTCTCCTTGGCAAAGATACTGAAGTGGTTTGCCATTTCCTTCTTCAGCTCATTTTACAGAAGAAGAACTAAAGTAAACAGGGTTAACAGTAAGTGTCTAAGGACAGATTTGAACTTAGGAAGATGAGTCTTTCTGACTCCAGGCCCAGCATTCTATCCACTGTACCACCTAGCTGTCCTTAAGGGTAAGTAACGAAAGGTAGAATATTGAAGCATGGCACAGTCCTTTACAAATTACAAATTGTGTCAAAAATAATAAAGCTCAGAATGAGCTGAGGCTGTCGAGAAAAGCTGAAATTAATAAAAAGAATCTCATAGCAGTAACCAGTCATTTCCTACCTTAATTGATTAAAATATAATCAAATTTTTTTTTGGTGATGGTATTCAGTGATCACCATGTTTAGCACCTCCTGACTTTTTTCTTTAAGAAAATATTCAAAATATATAGGCTTCTGTGTAGTCTATAATTCTTTGGCATCTCCCATCCTTTTTCTTGCTGATCCATGTTTTCTAGTCTGCTTTTGTCGTCCTCAACTGGTATTAAAGCATATGTTGATTTAATTTGAAGGGTCTTCAGTTTTTCATGGAATTTCTCTACCTCTTGGTTCTCTGCAACAGATGTTGGCTCATATGGTACAATTATTTCCATGATAGTCTTGTTGAAAGTAATTATCATGAGTATGACAATATAAAATGACCACATGTCTCATGAAATAATGTTTTCTGTTGCCTTTGGGTTTGACAAAAAACAACTTTGCAAATTCCTCTATTTGCCTCTTGAAGAAGAAACTATAATCCATCCTTCTGTTTGGCTGTAACTTCTTTCTTTCATTTAATTTTGTTTACAGAAATCAATTGATGTTGTTCAGTTATTTCAATAAAATATCTACTTACAGGTAGTGCAGCATATAGAGCGCTGGAGTCAGGAAGAACTAGTTCAAATCTGACCTCAGAAACTAAGCTATGCGACCCTAAGCAAGTCATTAAACTCTGTTTGCACTAGTTTCCTAATAGGAGTCTGGCCTCAACTCTCTCCCCATTCCAGTTCTTCCTCTAAATAGCTGCAGAATTGATTTTAGTGGGGGGGGGGGGAAGAGGCAATTGAGGGTAAGTGACTTGCTCAGGGTCATACAACTAGTAAGTGTGTCAAGTGTCTGAGGTCAAATTTGAACTCAAGTCCTCCTGACTCCAGGGCCAGCACTCCATCCACTGCACCACCTATATGCCCCCCCAAATTGATTTTCTTAAAAACACAGTTCTGTCCATAGCAGTCAATTAACCAGCCAACAAACATTTACTATGTACCTACTATGTGCCAGACATTGTGCCAAACACTAGCGATACAAAGAAAGACAAAAAAAATATTGTTCCTATACTTAAGGAACTTACATTCTAATTGTGAAGACAATATGCAAATAATTACATATATATGAAATATAAATGGGAGTGGTGGTGGAAAGGGCATGGAAAGGCTTCCTGTGGAATGTGGGATTTGAACTGTCTTTAAGGAAGCCATGGAAGCTAGGAGGTGGAGGTGAGGAGGGTACTCAGCATGGACAGCCCTTTTTCAATAAACTCTAGTGGTTCACTGTATTCTTGAGTGGGTTCATTTCTGGTCTTATTACACATTACTCTTCTTTTCACACCCTATAGTTCAGTCAAAATTGCCCTCATGTTCCCCATACATTGTGTTTCGTCTCCCATCTCTGTGGTTTTGGATTGGCTTGGATGCAGTTCCTCTGAACCCCTGCCTCTTATTATCTCTGGTCTCCTTCAAGATCTAACTTAAGTCCCACATTCTACAGGAGTCCTTTCCTACTTCTCCCAACTACTACTGCCCTTCTCAATGACCTCATATTCCTTTTGTATATACGTACATATGCACATTTTTGTCTCCCTAATAGAATGTCAGGTGCTTGACGGCAGGCAATGTTTCACTTGTATCTTTGTATTCCCAGGACCTTGAACTAGCTCACCAGTGGGAATGTTGGGGACTGGGGACTTGAAGCTACTGAATACAAGTTCGTTCATCACCTCCATGCAGAGAGTATTTTGCTATGGCCACCTGGTTTTCAGAGAAAGGGAGGGAAGTAAGAGAAAGGGTGTCAAAGAAGCCAAGGGAGATGGAAATATCCAGAAATGAAGGTGGGTTAGCAGTTAAGAGATGCAGAGATGTCAAGTATGATGAAGTATGATGAAAACTGAGAAAAGATAATTTCATTTATCAATTAACAGATCTTTGGTAATCTTGGAAAGAATAATTTCAGTCGAGTGGTAGACAGATGTCAGTGGGTTGAGAAATGAGAGGGAAAGGTGATAAGGTAGAAGCTATTAGAGAAAACAACTTTTTCTAAAAGTTTGACTGTGAAAGGGACATAGTTTGAAGACAGAAGGATCAAGGAAAGGTTTTTTGAGGATGAGAAAGATTTGGACATGTTTATTCCTCAGGGGAAAAAATGAATAGGTAAGGACAGATTAAAGATGGGAAGCAGATGAGAGTGGTTAAAAGGACAAGATAGTTGAGGGGACCAGATAATCCAACTTTCCATTTTGTGCTCAGGGAATAATCATTAACTCAGTATTAGTTTTGCTGTTCAGAGTCCTGTGGTGTTAGGTAAAAATCTTCCTTCTCTGGCTACCACACCCTGATCTCTCATACCCATCCCTTTCAGACCTACTCCTTCTTTGTTCCTATCCCACTAAATCCCCACCTCCATTCCCCACCTTCACTATTACCTTCCAGAGCTGACATTCTTTGTTAACAAACTACTTCTTCCCTTTATACTCCTTCCCATCTTATTTCAACCACAGAATCCTTCCCCTATAAGATGCTGCATTCCTGGTTATGCTCTACAGTGCTGGATGTACCTTTTTTCCTGTACACCAACACTTTGGGCTAGGAGGAGGAGCAAGCATGTATATTCTTCTTTACTGCCACTTCCAAACCCGCTCTCTATCACTGTCACTAGGTAATCTCTCATCTCTTGAAGGCACACTCCATCCAGATTTATGACCCTCTGGAGTTCCTAGTGGCTGTCATCTACTAGCTCTCTGTCACTTCTCTCATTTTTTCCTATTCTCCCAGCCCACCTCTCAAACAGCTTTTAAAAGTACATCAAACTGAATTTTGAGTGGGTTAACCAAGAAAAAGTCACAATGAGTCATTTTTTCCTGCCTGAAGACAGTAGAGTAGGAGCTGGATGGGACCACGGTATGGAGGAAATGGCACTATTTATGGGCCTTGGAAGTAGCAGCAGCAGAGGAAGAGGCGGCAGCAGCAGCAGCACTGGGAGCACCTAGTGCTCAGAGAGGGTAAGGGAACTGAACAACGGGTCAGAAAGAGATTCTGGGGAAACCCTGTGCTAGCAGTGGGCTCCATCACCTGTTCCAATTCCAGTTGCAGATCCAGGGCAAAAAAGAGCAATTGTAGTTGTGAGGAAACAGGTGCCATACCTAGGTAAGAACGAGGGCACGGACTAGGAGGGCAGTGTCCAGAACTCTCCCCAGACCATACCACCTTGGAAACACTGAGAACTCATAGACCCTCAGACCTAGCTATGAAATTCTGAGGACATAAAAGTCAGACAATCAGGTCACACATCCTCCTCATCCCAAAAGGTCAAGATCCAAACTCAGAAGAAAACAATGACTTGCATTCCCCAATTGATAAGTGGTCAAAGTGTATGAACAGGTAGTTTTCAGAGGAAGAAATTAAAGCTACCTATAGTCACATGAAAAAATGCTTTAACTCACTTGATTAGAGAAACACAAATCAAAATAACTCTGAGGTACCACATCACACCTGTCAGATTGGCTAAAATGACAAAAAAAAAAAAGGAAAATGATAAATGTTGGAGAAGATGTGAGAAAATTGGAACACTAATGCATTGTTGGTAGAGTTGTGAACTGATCCAACTATTCTGGAGAGCAATTTGGAACTGTGCCCAAAGGGCAATAAAACTGTTCATACACTTTGATACAGCAATACTACTACTAGGTCTGTATCCCAAAGAGATCATAAAAATGGGAAAAAGCCCCACATGTGCAAAAGTATTTTTAGCAGCTCTCTTTGTGGTGGCAAAGAATTGGGAATTGAGGGGATATCCATCAATTGGGGAATGGCTGAACAAGTTGTGGTATATGAATGTAATATAATGGGATACTATTGATCTATAAGAAATGATGAGCAGGAAGATTTTAGAAAAACTTGAAGATAATTATTATTTTTTAGGTTATACATGTACAATCTTATTAAACATATTTCCACATTAGTCATGTTGTGAAAGAAGAATCAGAACCAAAGGGAAAAACCACAAGAAAGAAAAACAAAAAACAAGTGAAAATAGTATGCTTTGATCAGCATTCAGACTATAGTTATTTCTCTAGATGTGTATAGCGTTTTCCATCATGAGTCTTTTGGAATTGTCTTGGATCATTTAATTGCTCAGAAGAGCTAAGTGTATCACAGTTAATCATTGAATAATGTTGCTATTACTTTGTACAATGTTCTTTTGGTTCTGCCCACTTTACTCAGCATCAGTTCAGGTAAGTCTTTCCAGGTTTTTCTGAAATTTACCTGCTCATCATTTCTTATAATACAATAGTATTCCATTACATTCATATACCACAACTTCTTCAGCCATTTCCCCATTGATGGATATTCCCTCAGTTTCCAATTCTTTGCCACCACAAAGAGCTGCTATAAATATTTTTGTACATGTGGGACTTTTTCCCATTTTTATGATCTCTTTGGGATACAGACCTAAATAGTGTTATTGCTGGGTCAAAGGGTATGCACAGTTTTATTACCCTTTGGGCGTAGTTCTAAATTGCTCTCTAGAATGGTTGGATCAGTTCACAACTCCACCAACAATGCATTAGTGTTCCTATTTTCCCACATCTTCTGCAACATTTGTCGTTTCTCTGTTTTGTCATATTTGTCAATCTGATAGGTGTGATGTGGTACCTCAAAGCTGTTTTGATTTTTACCTCTCTAATCAATAGTGAGTTAGAGCATTTTTTCATAAGATTATAGATAGCTTTAATTTCTTCCTCTGAAATCTGCCTGTTCCTATCCTTTGACCATTTTTTATCAATTGGGGAATGACTTGTTTTCTTATAAATTTGACTCAGTTTTCTATGTTTTAGAAATGAAAACTTTATCAGACTATAAAAATTGTTCCCCAGCTTTCTGCTTTTTTTCTTTTTCTTCTCTTATTGATAATGCTAACATTTCTAGTACAATGTTGAATAATAGTAGTGATAACAGGTATCCTTGTTTCACCGCTGATTTTATTGGTAATGCTTCTAGCTTATTCCCATTACAAATAATACTTGCTGATGGTTTTAGATAGATAATGCTTAGCATATTACAGAATGCTCCATTTGTTTTCCTGGGAAGTTCATTGATGGCTTGTTCAGTTTCTTTTTCTAAAATGAGATTAAGTATTTTATTTCCTCCTCTTTATCTGGGCAATTTGTATTTTTGTAAATATTCATCCATTTAACTTAGATCATCAGATTTATTGGCATACAGTTGGGCAAAATAGCTCCTAATTATGGTTTTAATTTCCTCTTCATTGGTGGTAAATTCACCTTTTTCAGTTTTGATACTGGTAATTTGGTTTTCTTCTTCTTTTTTTTAAAAATAAGTTAACCAGAGGTTTATCTATCTTTTTCACATAAAACCAGTTCTTAATTTTATTTATTGGTTCAATAGTTTTCTTAATTTCAATCATATTAATGTATCCTTTGATTTTCAGAATTTCTAATTTGGTATTTAAATGAGGATTTTAAATTTGTTCTTTTTCTAGCTTTTTTAGTTGCATGCCCAATTTTTTGATCTCTTTCTTTCTATATTTTATTCATGTAAGCATTTAGAGATACAAAATTTCTCCTAAGAACTACTTTGGCTGCATCCCACAAGTTTTGGTATGTTGCCTCATTATTGTCATTTTCTTTGATAAAGTTATTGATTTTTTTATGATTTGTTGTTTGACCCACTCATTCTTTAATATTAGATTATATAGTTTACAGTTTGTTTTGGCCCTTTATTACATGTCATTTTTATTGCATCAGGAATTATTTTCTTCATTTGGCTTTTCTATCTCCTTTTCCATTTGCCAATTCTACTTTTTAAGGAGTTGTTTTCTTCAGTCAATTTTTGTGCTTTCTTTTCCAAGCTATTGACTCTTTTTTTGTATTTCTCCTTCACAACTCTCATTTCTTTTCCCAATTTTTCTTCTACCTCTCTTGATTTTTAAGATCCTTTTTGAGCTCTTCCAAGAGGACTTTTTGAATTTAGGATCAACTCATATTCCCCTTTAAGGCTTCACATGTAGGCATTTTGACATTGTCCTCTTCTGAGTTTGTGTTTGGATCTTCCTTGTCATTATAGTAGCTTTCCGTGGTCAGGGTTCTTTTCTGCTTCTTACTCATTTTTTCAGCCTATTTTGTGACTTTTAAAGTTGAGCTCTGCTTTTGGGGTATAGGAAGCACTATCCCAAGCTTCTTATGCTTGGGGCCAGGACCTTGGTCACTGGTTTTCCATGACAGGGCCCCAGGTGCTTGCAACTTGCCCACTGCACTGGGAATGGCCCAGCCTAGTTGCATCTGTTTTGCTGAGGTTCCAGGGCTCACAATTTGCCTTCTGCACTGACGCTGGAAGCCTCAGTGCTGTCCTGCTGAGCCAGGACTGAGGGGTCTCAGTTGCCAATCTATGCTATGGCTAAGAGTCTCCTGCTGGCTTGTCTGGATACCGTTGCACTGGGCTGTGCTCTCCTTTTACCCAGGTGAGACAGACCTTTCCTGAAGTCCTTCTAGGTTATCTCAAGCTGAAAAACTGTTTCACTCCATCTTTTTGTGGGTTCTGTTGCTCCAAAACCCATTTAGAGGCTTGATTTAACGTTGTTTCCAAGGGAAACTGGGGAGAGTTCAGGCAACTTCCTGGCTTCTCTCTACCATCTTGGCTTTGCCCCAGTCCAAAAAAAATGCTAACCACATCTGAAGAAAGAACTACAAAATTTAAATGCAGATTGAAGCATACTATTTTCATTTTGTTTTTTCTTTCTTGTGGTTTTTCCCTTTTGTTCTGATTCTTTTTTCACAACATAACTAATGTGGAAATGTGTTTAACATGATTGTACATGTATAACCTATATCAGATTGCTTGCTCTATTGAGAAGGGGGGGAGGGAAGGAAGGGAGAGAAGGAGAAAAATTTAGAATTCAAAATCTTACAAAAATGAATGCTGAAAACTATCTTTCCATGTAATTGGAAAAATACTATTAAATGTTTAAAAAAAGAAAAACAAACAAAACCAATGACTTGAAAACATCTACAAGCAAAACCTCAAAGAAAAAAATACAGGTTTGACACAAGCCCAACAAGAATTCCTGAAAGAGCTAAATAAATAGATTTTTTTAAAAGGTAAAAAAGGTTTAAAAAAAATCAAATAAGAGTGTTGGAGGAAAAATTGGGAAAAGAAATGAGAGCAATGCAAGAAAATTATGAAATTATGAAAAGAGAATTAACATTTTGATAAAAGAGGCACAAATAGTACTGAAGAAAATAAGTCCTTAAAAATCAGAATTGATCAAATGATAAAAGGTATAAAACCTCACTGAAGAAAATAAATCCTTAAAATTTAGAATTGGAAAGTAGAAGCTAACAAGTCTATGAGACATCAAAGAGCAATAAAACAAAGTCAAAAGACTGAAAAAAAATGAAGAAAATTTGAAATATCTGACAGGAAAAACAATTAACCTGGAAAATAGATCAAGGAGAGAGAATTTAAGAGTTTATTCAACTATCTGAAAGCTATGATAAAAAAGGAGTCTAGATATTATATTTCAAGAAATTATTTAGGAAAATTGTCCAAATATCTTAGAACCAGTAGTGTAATGGGAATGTGAATCTGAAGATCTTCCCTGCCTCTTAATAGGCTGAATGTAATCACATGGAGCCTGTGGTGGGAGGAGTTTGCTGACTGGGTTGAGCAGAAAGGTTAGAACAGAGCTGAGAGGAAGCTGGGAATCAGAGCAGTTAGACCAGAGGGAGGAGAAGATGCAGGCAAGGAGACAGCTAGATTTGTGAATGTTTGTGGGAAGGCTTTGGGATTGTGTTGCTTCCTGCAGTGATAATATGTATTCACTTCTTTTTTACTATGATGGATTTGGTTTGCTGGTGTTGGGATTTGACGTTCTGGTGTCTGAATAGATGTTTTGCTTCTGTTTTCTATATAGAGAGTCTGTTATATTTTGTGATTCAGACCTATGCTGGCATATTCATAGTCACTATAGGTGCTGTGAATATCATTTTGGCACCATAAGTGGGTAAATTAGAAATTGAAAGATTCCACTGATCACCTCCTGAAAGAGATTCCAAAAAGAGTGGTTTAGGTAGTGGTTGATATGGGCAATAATCCAATAGATGACTTTTCAATGTGGGATGCAAGGAATTCCAGTAGTCCATTCTTGATGAGTTCTGGTACATCCTACTTAGATCCTTTCTGAACACTAAAAAATGCATCATAGTTTTTCCAACAGCATTGGAGTCTGAAAGTTTGTTAACAAGTGCTGTTTTTAGATGACCCACAGCCCCAAATATCAATGAGCAATCCTGCTGGACAGTAGATATTCTGCATCAAGTGCAGTCTGGATACTTCCATTCTAAAAACTCTCATAAATCATTCTCTAATGGATAAGATAAAGACAGGGATTGGATCTATGATTTACTTGGTATAGGGAGCCTCAGGTTAGGAATTTCTACCATTTTAGGTTAGTACCTTCTCTGCAAATTATAGTCTTAGAAAATTGCTTATAGCACTGAGACATGAAATGACTTACCCAGGATCATATAACCACAGTGTGTGTTAAAGATGGGGCTTGAGCCCAAGTCTTCCTGGACTCTAGCTTTGTATATTTCTATATTTGTGCTGGTTCATCAGTGTGAATGTTGTGGGCTGGTGACTACAGCTATTGAACACAAGCTCATTTACCACCTTTAGGCAGAAAATGATTTTGCTATGGCCACCTGGTTTTCAGAGGACAAGTCCTTTCTGGACGTATCAAACACTGAGAGTGTAGCCCTAGGATTCTACTACATACAAACAGTCTGCAGGCACCTTTGACTTGTTAGCTTGTCACTCATTAAGGTACATGTTGGCCGACAGCATTTTATGCATTATACAGCTGTAGTCCCTCAATGTTTCCACTGAGAGGAGGGAAGTAAAGTTTATTATTTATTCCTCAAGATCAAGATTAACCAATATAACTATTCAGAGTCCAGTTGCTTTTATGGTATTGTTTCTGTTCATATTATTATAGTTGTTTTATATGTTTTTTTCTCCTGTTTCTTACTTTACTATGTATCAGTCGAGTCAAGTCTTCCCATGTTTCTTTGAATTCTTCATATTCAGTTTTTTTTAATGAAACAACAGTGTTCTGGTACATTTATGTATGATAATTTGTTGTCATTTCCCAATTGATGAGCATGAACTTTGTTTCCAATTTTCGCTACCACAAAAAGTACTGCTTTGGGTATTTTGATGTAGGTATATGAATGAGCTTTTCTGCCTTTGACATCCTTACAGTATAGTCACAGCTGTGATATCACTAAGTGATCAACGATTTAATGTTTTTTAAAAAATAATTCCTGGAAGATGCTTTCTAAGTTCTGTTTTTGATCATGGCTTTCTGGCAGTCCAATAATTTTTAAGTTGTCTCTCCTGGATCTGTTTTCCAGGTCAGTGGTTTTTTCAAGGAGATATTTCATATTGCCCTCTATTTT
>CM053581.1:310181617-310239249 GCA_028627135.1 Pseudochirops cupreus | reverse complement strand
TAGCCGAGCTGACTTTAGTGGGAAGTATCTTTGTGTGTGTTTTGGAGTTCCAGGATTGGCTTAGAGTCCTATTTTATGGGTATTTTGGGGTGGCTACGTGAGAGCTGCGATATGTTGCTGCTGCTACGCCGCCATCTTGGCTCCGCCCCCCTTAAAAAATAATTCCAATTGTTTTCCAAAACAGTTAGACCACTTCTGTCAATAATGAATGTGTTCCAGTCTTCCTTTAGCTGTCCAATGCTGACTCTTTCCTTTATTTTTAAATCTTGGTTGTTTTAATGTGCATTTCTCTTGCTGGTGATTAAAGCAAACTTTCATGTGTTTGTTGAGCATTTGCAATTCTTTTGAAAACTCTTTGTGTGCTTTCACCATTCATCTACTCCAAAATCTTTGTACTGTGCCCCACCAAACAATAGTTCCAGTGAGGATAAACTCTCCTTTATCCTAGATTTATTTCTAAACTTCTTTACATATCCTTTCCTTAAGAGATCTCGTTCTCTACTGAACATTACCTGCTACTTCCTCCTCAATGGAAACCTCATCTCCTCCTCCTCCTCTCACTAAATGGGAAAGGAAGAGTAGTTGGGATTTTCCTTATTCTCAAGTTTAATTTACAAACTCTCAAATTGCTCATTCTTACTGATTATCATTATTCAGAATGAATTTATTTCTGCCTCTTTTGTCTCCCAGCCCCTACATCTTCATCGTTCCAGACAGGCTCACATTTGTCTTCTGTATGTACTCTGTTCATTGCCATCCTTCTTAATTATTTCAGAATGCAACTTGTCAATCAATCCATCAGAATCCTTGATCTCATGGTTTTGTGACCTTCATGACTCTAATTGATCCACCATCCCCATTACATATTAATTAATTAATGCATAAGCATCTGAATCTCATCATCACAAGGCATTATTCTGTTTCCAAGATTTTAAACTTTAGGATTTGTTTCCCTTTTCTGATGACCAACTTCCATTGTACTCTTCTCTATCAATTATTCAACCTCTGTCATGTTAGCTAGTCTATAAGTACCATTGTGGTACTATTATATTCTATATAGCCTAGATTCCTTGGGCACTACTTTAATGATGACGTTCCCATCATTTCAGATTTCCACATACTTTTGATTTTCTTCTGTGGAAATCCTTGACCACTGATACCTGTCCGACTTTCTACACTCCTGCCTCCTAGGCTGTAGAGACCTTCTAGATAATGGTACAAAACCACAAACATCAGTTCAACTTCATTATCATTCATGATGTCCAGTTTCAGATCAACTCTTACAATTGCATAGTAGTGATTTTATACTTTTCTTCTCTCCAGTAAGTTTCCTATATCATTTGTCCCAAATGCTCTACTTCCTCCTCCATTCTGCATCTGCTACTTTGCCTGGTTTTAATTCCTGAAAATTGATGCCCCTTCCAGTTTAAGTGCATCATCTCTAATCTCATCACCATCTTGTTAACTCAATCATTGACTGACACCACCTCCCTCAGCCTTCTCTCCCATTTGATTAGAGGGCTTGAGGCTAGTGTATCAAATTTCTCCCAATGCCTTCCTTTATAGAGGACAAAAACTGGACTTTCTGGCTCACTCTCCCTGCACCTGCTGCTGTGCTTGGTTTCAACTCCACAAAACATGATGTTCCCACTTCCTGGTCTGCTTCCCAGGTACCTCTTCCTGACCGCTAGTGATCCCCAGTAATCAGTACAGTCCTTGGCACATAGTATACACGTAATAAATGTATATTGGATTGGAATCCCCCCTCAATATTATCCCCCTTTTACAACTCTCTAAATCTCTAAATAAAGATTTAGTTTACTTCATGGAGAAGAGGACTAGCATGAGTTTTTAAATTATCTTCAATACATCTTTCTCTACACTTATCTTTTCTTTGATTTTAGTAGTAAAAGGCAGAACTTAAACTGCTTATCACCTCTCTCTGGAATCTTTGTTCTTTTCTCCTTTGCTAACTCCTTCCCTTTTAAGCATGCATAAATATTGGAGGAAATAATCCAAACATGCATAAATCTTGGGAGGAAATCCAAGAACTATTTGTCATTTGAATCCATTTCTCCCTCAAGCTACTGTCTTATTTCTTGCATTCCTTTTTTAGTATGAAACATTTCAAATGAAGTGCTACCATGTACCGCCATTTTCTTTCCATAGAATTATACACAGAATTTTGTATTAATGAAATAATAACAGTAACAGTACACTCAACAGTTGACATTTAAATGAGGCTTTGAAGTCTATAGAATTTTATTTACATAATAGCTGTAGAACACATAAATATGTAGGGAAAAATAACTACTCCCTTTCTCCACCAATGTTATTAGTTGACTAAGTTAATAATCAATACCAGCAGAGCCATCAATATTTCAAGAACCTGTAACTTCATTAGTGTGAATACACACTCCAGAGACAGAGATCACAACCTCCCTACAATTTAGTAGATAGTTCTTGAGAGTTCTTGTGACTTAAAAATTGATTATCCTGTAGCCAGCCTAGTAATGAGCTTCTCTGAATTTACCTGGGTGATCCTTGGTCAACAGCCTTGGTCTGTCACTGGATCAATACCAAAACCTTTTTTTGTTCATTATGGCCTTTCAGAACTTGTTTTATAATCTCCAGCATACCTTTTAAGAATCTATTGTGGCAGGCACATGATTAGACATAAGGACTAAAACTATAAGCAAACTAGGAGAGCAAGGAATAGTTTATCTGTCAGTTCTGTGGAGAAGGGAAGAATTTATGACCGAACAAGAGATAGAGAACATTATGAAATGCAAAAAGCATGATTTTGATTACATTAAATTGAAAAGTTTTTGTACAAAAAGACTATACAACCAAGATTAAAAGGGAAGCAGAAAACCGGGGAAAAATTTTTACAACCAGTGGCCCTGATAAAGGCCTCATTTCTAAAACATATAAAGAACTGAATCAAATTTATGAGAATACAAGTCATTTCCCAATTGATAATGCTCAAAGGACATGAACAGGCAGTTTTCAGAGGAAGGAATTAAAGCTACCTATAGTCATATGAAAAATGCTCCAAATCACTATTGATTAGAGAAATGCAAATCAAAACAACTCTGAGGTACCACATCACACATATCATATTGGCTAGCCTGACAAAATAGGAAAATGATAAATGTTGGAGAAGATGTGGGAAAATTGGAACACAATGCATTGTTGATCGAGTTGTGAATTGATCCAACCATTCTGGAAAGCATTTTGGAACTATGCCCAAAGGGTGATAAAACTGTGCATACGCTTTGACCCAGCAATAACACTGTTAGGTCTGTATCCCAAAGAGATCATAAAAATGGAAAAAGGCCCCACATATACAAAAATATTAATAGCAGCCCTTTTTTGTTGTGGCAAAGAATTGGAAATTGAGGGGATATCCATCAATTGGGGAATGGCTGAAGAAGTTGTGGTATATGAATGTAATGGAATATTATTGTGCTCTAAGAAATGATGAGCAGGCAGACTTCAGAAAAACCTGGAAAGATTTATATGAACTGATGCTAAGTGAAATTAGCAGAACCAAGAGAACATTGTACGTAGTAACAGCCACATGGTGCCATGACTGACTTTGATAGACTAGCTCTTCTCGGTAATGCAAGTATCGAAGACAACTCCAAAAGATTCATTATGGAAAATGCTATCCACATCCAGAGGAAAAACTCTGGAGTCTGAATGCAAATGGAAGCATTCTATTTGCTCTCCTTTTCTTTTGTTCTTTTGTTTTGTTTCTTCTTTCTTGTGATTCCTTCTCATTAGTTCTAATTCTTCTTTACATCATGAGTAATATGAAAATATGTTTAATATGAACATATAAGTAGAGCCTATATCAGGTTGCATGCTGTCTTGGGAAGGGAGGAGGAGGAGAAATTTTAAAGCTCAAAATCTTATGGAAGTGAATATTGCAAACTAAAAATAAATAATTAAAAAAAATAAAAGAAAGAGTATCCTAAATACCCCTAGCTACTGTACATTTGATGAGATATTCTGGTGCCCAGGTCAAGAAGTACAAAATGAATCCTTAAACCAGTTTTTTTTTTGCTCAATATATTTTAAATAAATTTTTATTGGTATCTTTAAAAAAAATCTATTGTGGCTCAATACTACAGTGTCTGACTTTAGTAGAGAACTTCCCTATTACTGTAAAAGACAATAACATCATTACAATTTGAGTAGTCATCCTTCTCTATCTCCTTCCATATCCAATTATTTTCCTAGTTTGCCATTTTTTATCTACAATATCATTAGAAACCTTCGTACTATTTTTTAAAACTTTTTAAGATTATAAACTTGATAAATACTTTAAGTATGAATATTTCCATATAAAAGGAACAGAGAGGACTATGTATGATACTGTGAATTACTAGATTTTTTTTAAAGACATATACATATAATATACATACATACATACACACATACATACATACATACAGATATATATAGATATAGATATAGATATATATAGATATATATAGATATATAAATCTCCTCCACACATATCAGAAAATGCACCAGACTGAATCCTGATAGGGAAATCCAGAAAACATCACGGTGAGTCATATCTTCAGCCCAGCTTGGCAGAGGGAGACAGACGTAGAGATATACTGATACTGGGGCCAGAATCAGGCCAGGAGCATGCCCTGTGCTGAGTACTCCAGTGCCTAGGGAGAGGCTGTGCACTAGGACAAGAGTAGGTTCCAGTCCCTTACCAGAATTCCACCAGGGCACTTGAATGGCAACAGGTATGAGCTGGCAACTTTATATCCTACTACCAAACTCTAGATCACAGTCCTACCTTGCACAAGGGGGTGACATTCCCAGGTAGGGAATGGATGGGGTACCAAGAGAGGAGGAAATTCAGCTTAGAAGCAAATGGCAGCTGGCAGCAGCAGTGTGGCTCAGATGCCAGGTTTAGAGTAGAATCTTTTAACAGCTTCTAGCCTAGACTACAGAGGAATAACCAGGGCATAAATCCCAGACCAAAGGAGAGCCTATAATTCTGCCACTCTGAAGCAACAGAGCTTTGCACTTAGCTGACAGAGGCTGAATCCATCAATAGTTTACTCTTGTTCAGACCCAAATGTAGATCAGAACTTGCAGAACTCAGTCCAAGGGGATAGCAAATCAGACTACACTGGGAGCAGTGAAAAATTGCAACCCCTCAGCCTGTTCCTGAGATCGTGGAATAATGCAACACTCAGTATCCCAAGTAAGCAACAACAGCACCAGCTCAGACCTTCCCTCTAGAAATGCCACAGAGCCTAGTGCTAACATCAACTCCAAAGTCAGGAAGTAGGAAGGAAAAAGAGCTATTATTGCGGCAGAGAAGCTCAAAAGACAAATCAAGAAGAAGAAATGGCTCCAAAACATCTACAGGTGAAGCCCCAGAGAAAAACACTGCCTGTGTAAAAATTCAACTAGAATTCCTGAAAGAGATGAAGCAAGAGTTTTAAAAAAGAGTTTAAAATGGTTTTTGTAAATTAAATGAGATTGCTTGGAGAAAAAAAAATGGGAGGAAAATGAGAGCTATGGAAGAAAGAACTGGAAAGGGTATTAATGGCATGGCACAAAACCTTATAAAAACAACAAATTTCCTGAAAATTGGAATGAAACAAATAGAAGCTGATGGCTATATGAGGCAACAAGAAATATTAAAACTAAGTCAAAAGACTGAAAAAAAATAGAAGAAAACCTAAGGTAACCTATAGCAGCAAAACAGAACAGTTAAGATATATAAATGTAATTTAATACTGTCATGCTGGTATCATATCAGCATGACCAACCATGATTCCAGAGGACTAATGATGGAAGAGGCTATCTACCTCATGCTAGAGAAGTAAAGAATTCAGAATGCAGAATGAGACAAATATTCTTTGGACATTGCCAATGTTAAAATTTGCTTTTATTAACTATATGTGCTTATAATAGGTTTTGTTTTTCTTGTATTCTCAGTTGGGGGTGGGGAGGGGTGGGACAGGAGGGTGAGAAGACAAATTTTGGCTGATTAAAACTAACAAAAAAATTTTAAAACAAAAGGAAAAAAATAAAGCATGTATAGCACCTTTTCTATGCTTTCCCAACTTCCACTCACATTGGTGGGTGAGATTCCCAGAGGACAAATGACTACTACTACTCCCTCAGCATTCTCAGCATAAACCTGAGGGTCTAGGGCTTTCTAGTATGGTAGCTTATAAGGCCCCACTGGTGTGCTTCCCACTGATTATCAGCCAGAATTTAATAGCTTTTAGAAAAGGTACTTAATAGGTAAGGACAGTTGTTGCAGAAATATACTCAGTGTCCAAATATACTGAGTGTCCAAATCATACTCTCCCCCGGTATATACAAGGTTCCTAGGGAGAGAAGACTCAAACTTAGAGAGGACATGTGGCCAAACAGTAAACTCACAGTTTGTGATTACTGGAAGTCCTTTTCTCCTCTCATTGAGCCTTCAGGAAGTTACCCTTTAGCTGTGGTTCTCTGCTGGGCTTTGACAGTCATTGCCCTTGTAGAATCCTAAAGCTACCTTTACTTGGTGTGTCTAGTTTTTTTTTTTCCCCCAATGTGTCTGTTAGCTCCTGATGGAGCTACTACTTCTCCAAAGTCTACGTGACTGGCTTTGGTGGAAATTTCTATAAACTCTATCACAGGTTCCCAAAGTGGGCAGTACCACCCTCAGGGGGGCAGTAATAGCCCCAGGTGCAATTGGGGAGTGTTGAATAAAAATAAGGGGGTGATGGAATCATAAGGAAAGAGGAGAAGAAAATTTTGGAAGACCATTCATATATGTTTTATCTGTTGTGTAACAGAGTTAAAGTTGTAGTGATTACATTATTTTCCAAATAAACACACAAAATGCAAGTTATAACCAATCAGTGGTCAAGTCCACCAACAGGTCTTAACAAGCAAGTGTTGGCAGGCAAGTGTGTTGTACATTGTTGGTAAGTCCAGCGGGCACTGGAAGGAATATATGTGTGTAATGATTTGTTTACAATATGATATTATATGGTTACATGACACAATATTGTATCATCAAAATTTCAATGCAGGAAGAAAACTATAAATTTACAATAAATTATTAAATTTAAGATATGTCATTTAAAATATATTTTATAATCTTTTGAAATGATTCAGAATTTTAAAACGCTGTTAAAGAAAACAGATTTCTAGGGGACTGCTGAGTAATTTTTTTAAAGGGGGCAGTAGGCCAAATAAGTTTGGGAACCTCTACTCCAGATCTTTTCTATTGCTCCATATTATACAGAAAAAAATTGAAGCCATTCAACACGAACTCCCTCTTCTCCTTTCTTCCTCCCTCCTCTCCTATCACTCAGATACCTATCTTTTCTACTCCTCCATGGGGTAACCTTACTTCTTACCAAGACTATGTAATCCTATTCTATCCCATCTCCAACAGATTGTCCCCACTCTTTCACTTATTTTCAATCTCTCCCTTTCTACTGACTCATTCCCCTACTTCCTATAAATATGTCCATGTCTCTCCCATGCTGAAAAACCCTCACTTGATCCTTCCATCCCTTTATCTCTTCTGTACTTCATAGCTAAACTCCTTGAAAAGGCCATCTATGATAGGTGCCTCTGCTTGCTCTCTCACTTCTTTTACAATCTAGCTTAAGACCTTATTATTTCACCAAAATTGCTCTCTCCAAAGTTACTAATGCTCTTATTTGCCAAGTCTGACTCTTTTTTCTTAGTCCTCATTTTCCTTGGCCTCTCTATGGTGTTTACTGTAGGCCAGGCATTGTGCTAAGCACTGGGGATACAAATAAGAAAAGAAAGTCCCAGACCTGCATTACAATCTAATGGGGGAAGAAAACACAGAAAAGGAAGTTGGAAAAAAGAAGGGGAGAGGGGATATTAGGGGCTATCTGCAGCTGGGGCATCTTGTTCCATGGAGTTGAAACCAAGCTGATTGCAGATGGGAAGTGACCTGAGCTGGAAATCTAATTTCTGCTCTCTATAAAGGAAAGCTTTGGGAGGATTTTAGTACTACACACTCCAGCCCTCCAATCAGGGGGGAGAGGAGACTCAGGGAGAGGATATCCAAGGCTTGAGAATAGAAGTGATCAGCTTATCCTGGGAGGAATGTCTTGTTCTGTGGAGTTCAAACTAGGGGGACACACGTCTATATTTCCAAAAGTCATTCCTTAGTAAATGAGTGGTCAAAGAATGTGAACAAATCATTCTAAAAAGAATTGCAAACTATTAATAACTATATAAAAGAATGCTCCAAATCTTAATGAGAGAAATACAAATCAAAACAACTTTGAGGTTTTACCTCACACCATTCTGCCACTTTCTTTTCCTTTGTTGCTTTCACATGAAGAACACCTGGCCAAGGCAAACCCCTCTATGTACACAAATAACCCTATTTTATCCTATCTTCTCCAACAGTTTGCCCCCTCTCTCATTCCTATTCTCTCACTTATCTTCAATCTCTCCTTATCTACTACTTTCCTAATGCCTGCAAATATGCCCATGTCTCGCTCATCCTCAAAAAAACCCCAAGCCCCATTTGACCTCTTCATCCCTGCTAGCTGTTATCCTATATCTCTTCTCTCTTATGTGGCTAAACTCCTTGAGAAGGCTGTCTACAACTGATACCTCCATTTCTTTTCCTTTCATTATCTTCTAAACTCTCTGCGGTCTGTTTTCTGACCTCATCATTCAACTCAAACTGCTCTCCCCAGAAGTTACTAATGATCTCTTTATTGTCAAGTCCAATGGTCTTTCTCACTTCTCATCTTTTTTGACCTCTCTGTAGCCTCTGGCATTATCAAACACCCTCTTCTTCTTGACACTCTTTTCTATCTAGGTTAGTTAATTTTTTTTTTAAGCAGTTGTCTCCTTGTTCTCCTATCTGTCTGACCATTCCTCTTCAGTCCTCTTTGTGGGACCTTCATCCAAGTCATACCCATTAACCTTGGGTGTCCCCTAAGACTCTTGTCATGGATCATTTTCTCTTCTTCTGTGTCTTTCACTACATGATCTAATTAGCTCCCATGGATTCAATTATCCATGAGCTCTATGCAGATGCTTCTCAGGCTAATCTCTAATCTTGCATTTCCAAATCTTATTGGATATCTCGATCTGAGTATCTTGCAGACTTCTTAACACGTCCAAATTGAATTGATTATCTTTCCCCCAAACATTTTCTTTTTCCTAAGTTCCCTATTACTGTGGAAGGGCCCACCATCTTCCCAGTCACCTAGATTCACAATCTAGGTTTCATCTTCAAACCTTCCCTGTCTTTCCCTCCATATCCAATCAGCTGTCAAATCTTATTGATTGAACCTTCATAATATTTCTCATCTATGCCTCCTCTGATATTGCCACCACCCAGGTAAAAGTGCTTACCACTTCAAACCTGGACTATTTCCATAGCCTGCAAGTTGCTCTCCCTGCATCAAATATCTCTCCACTTTACTCCATCTTCCAGTTAGCTGTCAGACTGATATTACTAAAGCACACATCTAACCATGCACTTTGCCCGCCCCCCACCTCCTAACCATGCACTTTGCCTGCCCCCCACCTCCGTATTCAATATACTACAGGTCTCCCTTTTGCCTTTTGGTTCAATTATAAATCCTGTGTTTGTCTAATAAAACTTTCCATGATTTGGCCCCGTCTTCCCTTACCAGTTTCTTTTTACACCTTACTCTCTCTACATACTCTGGCTTCCCTTAGTGTTCCTTAGACATGACACTCTATGTCCTGACTCCAGGCATTTTTGCCAGGTGACCCCCATGCATGGAATTCTTTTCCTGCTCTTCTCTATCTCCTGACTTTCTTGGCCTCCTTTGAATTCCAGATAAAATCCTACCCTCCTGAGCCTTTCCCAACCTCCCTTAATCCTACTGCCTTCCCTCTATTGATTTTTTTTTCCAAATTTATCCTGTATATGCCTCGTTTGTACATAGTTCTTTGCAAGTTGTCTCTTTCATTAGGTTCTAAACTCCTTGAGAGCAGGGACTGTATTTTGCCTTATTTTGTATGCTAAGTGCTTAGTACAGTGCTTGGCACATAGTAGGCCTTTAATAAATGTTTGATGATGGACTGACCTTGTATATTGGCAAAGATGACAAAAGATGGGAATAGAGTGATCATGGGAAGGTAGGCACCTACTGCATTGTTGGTAGAGTTGTGAATCATTACAATCATTTTGATAAGCACTTTAGAATTATGCAAATAAAATGACTAAAATGTCTATACTTTTTTTCTAATCTCATATGTTTTCAAAAATTTATTTACTTTTAGTTTACAACATTCAGTTTCACAAGTTTTTGAGTCCCAAATTTTCTACTCCTCTTTCTCCTCCCTTCTCCCACCCCCATGACAGCATGCAGTCTGATATAGGTTCTATGTATACCTTCACATTAAACATTAGTCAGGTTGTAAGGAAGAATTATAACCAATGGAACGAATAACGAGGAAGAAGAAACAAAACAAAAAAGAGAGAGAGCAAGTGAATTTCCCTAAAAGGCTTATAATCCAAGAAGACCACTGATGAAAAGAAACTTTCACATACACCAAAATGTTCATAGAAGTACTTTTTGTTATAGCAAAGAAGTGGAAACAAGCAAGTACCCATCTATTGGGGAATGGTCAAACCAATTGGTGTACATGAATGTAATGGAATATTATTGTGCTGTAAGAAATGGTAAATATAATAAATACAGAGAAACATGGAAATATTTACGTGAACTGATGCAAAGTAAAGTAAGCAGAGCCAGGAAAACTTCATACACAGTGACTGAAACAATGTAGACAGAAATAACAGCTACAAAACAACAGAAGTAAATGTTGTAAATTCACAAAGAACAAGCACAGCTACAAAGAAGAGATGTTTGTTTATTATCCTTTTACAGAGGTGGGAGGTCCATGGTGGGGTACATCGTATACACAAGCTCACACTCTTTTAGTACACTGATTAGTTTTGCTGATTTCTTTTCTTTAAAAATATTATATAGTATATGGGATGGGTCTCTGGGAGGGGGAGAAAAGGGTACTAGGGAAATTTTGATGATGAAAAAACTGAAAGTTATCAATAAAATCTATTTAAAAGAAAAAGAAGGTGCATTTAGACCATAGATTTAGAGCTAGAAGGGAACATGTAGTTCAATTTTCTAATTCTACAGATGAGGAAATTTGAGATCCAGAGAGGTTAAGTGACTTGCCCAAGGCATCACCTCTGATACTTCACAAGCATCAATAAAATGACATTAGAATAAATGGCCCTAAAGGTTCTCTTCTTAGCTTCAAATCCAGGATCCTGTGATTTACTCTCTCTATATTGTCTGACTTCATCCTTATAACAACCTTGTGAAGGAATCAGGATTAGCATTATTATTATTATTATTCTGTTCAAAGTCTTCTGTCCTAAAAATCATTCCCTGAGGCAACATTATATGGTGTAAAGATTATGGGACCGAGAAGTCAGAAAACCTCTGGGTTCAAACTCAGGCTTGGCCACTTATTGTTTGGCCTGGGGCAGGTCACTTCCTCTCTGGTTCTTAGTTTCCTCCTGTGAAATGGAATAATAATGTAAAATGGAACAATAAAATGAAGCATGTGGGCAGTAAAGTGGATGGAATGCTGGGCCTGGAGTCAGGAAGATCTGAGTTCAAATCTAGCCAGGAGCTATGTGACCCTGGGCAAGTAACTTAACCTCGGTTTTCTTATCTGCAAAATTCAGATAATAATAGCACCTACCTCCCAGGTCTGTTGTAAGCATCAAATATGAGTTGATGTGGAATAGTAAACAGAGACTTTTTTGAGTAATCCAAGAAGGAGTTGATCCCATAGTTATCTGAGCTTCTATTAGTACGGAAGGTGGGACTGTAGGACCCAGGTGGAAAGTATCAGAAAATTTAAATAAGCCAGTCACTGGGGGCTGTGGAGGTTGGGAAAAACTATAGCACTAACAGTTGAAGCTCCGCTATAACAGCTCCAGCTGTTTGTTCCAAGGCTGGAGAGACAAATACCATCTGCAAGAGGAGAACCAAACTGTATAGCTCAATGAGAGAGGCAGAGAACAGTAACAGCAGTACTCCTAACATCTATTGGAAAAGGCAGCTACGTGCAGAGAATAATTGGGGAAGAACAAACATTTGCTGGCGCCTTACTCAGCATGGTTCAGTAAGGTAGTTTTCTAGAGATAATTGTATAGGGAGGGTGGCTTCTAGT
This sequence comes from Pseudochirops cupreus, assembly GCA_028627135.1. NCBI lineage: Eukaryota > Metazoa > Chordata > Mammalia > Diprotodontia > Pseudocheiridae > Pseudochirops > Pseudochirops cupreus. The sequence continues at coordinate 310,227,015 of CM053581.1, read as the reverse complement.
TATCTATGGATTAGGGTATAAGTCCTTTCTGTGTCCTTTACGTCGTAAATAAAAGTAGTCTACTTTGAATCTTTGTGAGCCTGATTGCTATATAGGAGAACTGGTGGTAACATTCCAGGAAAATTCAAATACTCAAGTTCCTGGTTTCCACCTGAGGTGGGGCAAAAAGATCTCCACTAAGGTCATCCAGGCCCTTTATTTTAGGAAGGAGCCTTCAACACAAAAAGTTACGTGCACGTGTGCTATTATTTATTATTAGGCAAGCGTTAACTGTTAAGATTTTATCTAGGCCTGGCATCCAAGTTCTTTCTCTCCAAATTAGAAACTTTTGTATGTCAAAGGACAGTTCTCTGATATAAATAAGAACATCTTTACATAGCACATCAAGGCTTACAAAGCACTTTCCTCACAACAGTTAGGTGGTGTAGCTATTATCATTCCTGTTTTATAGACTAAGCTTACGGAAAAACAACAACGGCAACATTTATTGTTTCTTAATTTATTTGTTTACTTTTCGTTCACAAGATTCAGTTCCACAATCCCTTGAGTTTCAAATTTTCTCCCCTTCCTTCTCCCTTCCCCTCTCCCCCCAGCCATGGCAGCACGCAGTCAAATATAGGATCTGCGAATACCTTCACGTTAAACATTAGCCAAGTTGTAAAGAAGGGTTATAACTGATGGAATGAGCAACGGGAAAGAGGAAACACAACAAAACAAGAAGAAGAAAGAGAGCGAGCAGTTTGCTTCAATCTGCATTCAGACTCTAGTTCTTTCTCTGGACACGGATGATCTCTTTCCATCATGAGTCTTTTGGAGTTGTTTTATAACCTTGCATTGCTCAGAGGAGCCCAATCTATCAAAGCTGGTTGTCACACGTACGTTGTGTCTGTCATCGTGTACAAATTTCTCCTGGTTCTGCTTTTCTCACTCAGCATCAGTTTGTATAAGTCTCTCCAGGTTATTATGAAGTCCGTCTGCCCCTCATTTCTTATAGCACAATAGTATTCCATTATATTCATATACCACAACTTGTTTAGCCATTCCCCAATGGATGGGCATCCCCTTGATTTCTAATTCTTTGCCACCACAAAAAGAGCTGAACAGCAACATTTATCAAGCCCTTAATATGTGCCTGGCTCTGTACTAAGCACTGGGGATACAAATATAAGCAAACAAGACAGTGCTTACATTCTAATTGGGGAAAGACAATAGGATTATATGCCCAAATCCTTGGAACTGAAAAGACATTGCATAGGAATTATGTTTGGATTACCTGAGGAAATTTGGTCATGGCCTAGGGTCTGTTTATCAAGCTAATTTAGAACAGGGGTCATTCTAGAGACTGAAGCAAGTGTAGCATTCTACCACTCCCCACCCCAAAGGAAAGGTTTGTTATGGAGAAGGCTTGCTCTAGATCTCTGCTCCTTTACCCACCTCCCCTTTGGCCAGATGAGGACCTTTCTAGCTTTGAAGGGTCCAGATTTTGAACTTTCTATCTTTCCATGGCTTCCTAGTGACATCCCCGATCAGCCAAAAGACACTGTCTGCATTGGGAGCCAAGGACATGATTCATGGCTGCACAGGAGCCAACTCAAACTGTACTATAGCTAAGGGTGGACTTCTTGAACTCTCCATGACCTCCTACTTGCCTGCTATGGTTCCCTTCTCTTTCTCCCTCTCCTTCCTTCCCTCTCCCACTTCCCCTTCCTCTTCTCTTTCTCCCTTCTCTACCCCCTTCTCTCTCTTCCATTATGGCTTGCTTTTTTGCCATATGTGCTCACTAAGCTTGAGATTATATTCCTCTAGACTTTGTATATACTTTTGGGAGAGAGCATCACAAACTTTTGGGATGTTTTGTAACAATTGGTCTCACTATACTATCTTAGTAAATGTTCTTTCTAAAAAGCTCTGGCTAAATAAACTGATAATCTTGGCAGGAAGCACACTAGAATGGGGGCTCAAGTGAACAATACTAGAAAGATATGCTCACACCCAAGTGAGGGTGCCCCTAGGACCCTAAAGGAGAGATAAAGCCAGCATAGCTCTGGGGACCCAAGCTGCTATTTACATATGGGTTGGGAGAGTAAGTCCAATTTTGCTTTACTAAAATGGTGGTCCTGGAGAGGGATTCACCAATCAGGAAAGCAGGGCTGTAGGAAAGAAGTTTCTCCAGAGTGGCAAAGTGGTAGTCAAGAAGTCCTGAGAGTAAGTCTAAGCATGAGGGCAGTGAGGTATGGCTGGGATCCTTCCTAACATGGTGCTCCTGGGAAGGGAAAAGGATATGCTGGTAAAAGTTTAACAACTAAAACACTTTTAGGTTTAATTAGTCTTATTAATATTTTTTTCCTATCACTTTCAAGCCCTGATTTGTAGAAAATTTAACAATGGGCTTGTATGCCTTTCTGTTCTGGCTGGCTCTAGCGCAACCATGAATGGGAATCACCAACCAGGAGAACAGAGTGTCAGGGTGAAGGTTTCTCCAAGTTAGCAGGGGATCAGAAGTGGAAGAATTCCAGAAGTGAGTTTAGGCATGAGTGGAGAAACAGATTAAATAAATTACCAAGAATCCCTAAATCAGGAAGCGGTAGAACTGGAACTTGAACTCAGGTCTTTCTTTGTCCTGAATCCCATGGATAGTTTGGTGAAGCCTATGGGCTATTCAGAATAATGTTCTCTAAAATGTATAAAATAATAGCATTACAAAACAAACCAATTATGTTGAAATGCATTTACCAAAATAATAGGAAAAAAAGTTTATTGACTCCAGGTTAAGAACCGCTGCTAAATACTGTGTTAGAAAGCAAGAACTAAGAGCAGAGCTCATGGTTGTGAGAAGAGTAAGATTCTTGCTGAGTTGGGTAGAAAAGTAGAAAGATCTCAGTAATGGGCAGGAGACCTGTTGGCACAGAGATGGTTAGATGCCAAGGAACAAATGCTTTGCCAGGCTTTTATAGAGAAAGATTGCTTGTGTGTAAAGTGTCTGGTTTATAAGAACAAAGGCACTTGTATCTAGTTTGGGGAGAGGACAGGAGTGTTTGATGGCAAGTGGATCTGGAAGTGAGTGGGAACAAATCTGATTTTGTCTTTAAATCTTTTTTTTTTCTTTTTCAGCGACACTTCACTTTTTTAGTGCAAGAAGCATGAGGCTACTTTTGAATTGTGGGCTTTTCTGAAGATGCATTTCAGCTTTTGGGGTGGGAAGCAGTATTATTTTATGATCCAGAAAACTATACTAACAGGAATAATAACTGCCCATATAAGGTAGGTAATGTTAGAATTCTAAAGTGTTAGAATTCTCTTTTTACAGATAAGGAAACTGAGGCTGAGTGGTTAATTGGTTCATTCAAATAATCGGTTTAATAATTGACTGTTGAAAGGTTGAATAAATGACTAAATGTATGATAACTAGGATATTTCTTTAGGGGAATTCTGCCTTAACCAATAGATAAGAATGGCTTGAACTCTCAAAATAAGCAGTCTGTAATAGTGCATAAAGCTCTGGATTTGGAGTCAGAAAAGATTAGGATCTGAATACTACCTTTGACCTTGGGCAAGTCACTGAACCTCTTAGAGTCTGTTTTTTCATCTGTAAAAAGGAAAAAATATAATACCTGTAGTACCAACTTCCTAGGACTGTTGTGAGGGGATAATGCATTATAATTTGCAGTGTATCATAAAGCATTTGCAAGCTTTCAGATATTATTAAAGCAACATGTTAATTGCTCAACTGATGTGATTGAAAACAATTACTTATATAGCTCAAACATTCTATCTCATCTTTCTTCATTATTTATTTGTTTAGCCATTTCTTCATAATGCTATCTCATATTTGTGTAGTCCTTTATACTTCTCAAACCACTTTCAAATACATTTTTCACCCAATGGGGTTCCTGCTCATGTATGGGCTATGATTCTTTGGGGTGTAATGTATGACTTCTAAAATCTTTTTCAATTGTAAGATTTTATGACTCTAAACATTATCTCACAAAACCCCTGCAAAATAGGCAAGGCATCTATTATCTCCATCTTACAAACCGAGAAACTGATGCTTATGGTCAACACTGCTAATGACAGAGCCAGGACTCGACTTCAGGTCTCCTGACTGCTAGTTCAGTCACCGACTCATAGGGCTGTTCTGAAGAAGTCACTTGGCAAACCATTACTAGTCCTCAGGATTTTTTTCAGTACACCCAAGGTTGACTGGGCATAGGTAGAGGGGTTAGATAGGTTTGACAACTTAGTTTATCTGTGGTTCTAAGGAGGTGCTTAGGAAATAGGAAATGGTCCTTTTAATAGACTCATAGATTGTTAGAACTAGGAGAAAATTTAAGAGATCATCTAGCTCAAATCTTTTATTTAGAAAATGAGGAAAGTGACCTGCCCATTATCACAAAACTAGTTAGTAGCAAATCTGGGACTTAAACCCAGGTCTCTGGGTTAGCACTTTTGAATGTGGCTTCTTTTTGGGTCCTTGTCTTTTTTCCCTTTTGGACATGAAGACAGAGCCTCTAAATTTACAAGCTGCCAACAGCTGGTGATATGCTGGTGATGTGTTGCAGTTCATGTATAAATAGCAGGCAGCTAGGATAGTAATACAGCCTAAGGCCTGTAAACCTTAGGAAGAAAGAAGATAGATAAGACAATAACTGCTCTAGAGGGTAATCCTGTTCTTTCTTGGAGGGTATGTGAGAAGAAAGTGCCTTTCTCATTGTTCTTCAGCATTCTGTTTGCTGCTCTCTGGTAGGCAGAACTCAGTGAAGGCTTCCATGTGAAACACAAGAGGAGGTGGGGGAACCTCTCACATTATTTCCTTTGTCACTTATGTCTTTCTTCCCAGTCTTCTTCAAGGTGGTGGCTACAATGAAGAATCGCACTTAGTATCACAAACCATTCATGTTTAGATAGGTTCAAAATATAGCTCCTAATAAGTGTAGCAGGTGGAACCCCCAGAAAAGCTTCTTTACTTTTAAGGTATTCTGAGTCCATATTTTCTTAGAAAAACAGTTTACAAGCCTCTCTAGATATGTATACTCTTACTTGTTAGAGGATTAATTTGAAATAAAAACATTTAGCAAAATAGAATAGAAAGAATAGAACATTTCCCTCCATAAATCTGTAGCATTTTCTCCCACAAATATATTTACCATCAAGGAAAGGTAACATTTTCTTCTTCAATTGGAAGGTAGAACATATGTAACCAGAGTTCACACATGTAGAAAACAAGTGTAGCTAGGTCCATGTGTTAAGAGTCATGCATAGCAGGAACATGTGTTGCCAGTACATATTTATGGATTGGGTAACTCATAACTCCAATGCTACAGGGTTCCGAGGTCTTTTGGGTCTGCTCCTGGCTAGCTCGTATTGTGGCAGGTAGTCTCTGACAGGTATCCATCCAGGTATTGCTTCTTGCCTTTGCTCCAAAGTGCTTTGCTGGTGTTGTGGTTGGCTTTGGTTGCTCCAGGTAAGGTTCCATAGGGCAGAAAGTTATGGAGCTTCTTTGTTTCTCCATAATTAGCTGGAAGCCTCAGTTGAGTTGCTACCTCCTCTATATCAGAAGAGTGGGTTCTGTCATCACTCTTTTTTCATCCAGCCCAGAGGCCTAAGCTTCAACTCTCTTAAGGTGGTTAGTGGTTAATGTACCCGGTATGCAACTAGGGAAAATCTTTAGCTGTTTTTCTCAGCATAAGCAGAGTCTATCAATTCTATAAGCTTTGAGTGTGGTGACTATTTTCTCTCTCTGGATCTCCAGGAGCGAAGCTCTTTGGAAATATAGAACAACCATCCAACTGAGTTGTGCTTTTAGGCATTGTCTGTCTCCACCTTCCCCTTCTTTAAGAAGGTGTAGGGGTAGAGGTTAGGAGGGGGTAGTTCTTTCAGGGTTCAGCAAATTTTTGTTGTGTTTAAAAATGTAAAAACCATTAGTTTGTCTATAAAAAACCATTAGTTTGTCTATTAAAAACAGACCTTGGGTAGTTTGCTAACCCTTGCTCTGTTTGATTTAGGGTTAGCGAAAGTCCTTGTAATTCCAGCTTAACCTCTTATTAGCAATCTGCACTTCTTAGGAATCATTTCAGGGGTCCACCCTTTCAATGGCAAAAAGATTTGAGCCACACTACCAGAGAGCGTCTGTTCTTGGTAATATTGTGAAAGCACTCTTGGATTTGAAGAATACCTGGTTTTGAAACCTAGTTTTTCCGTTTACTACCTATGTAACCACACACATTTAAGTTTTCCTACTTTGCAAAATTAGATTACTCCTAAAATAACTTCCAGCTGTCTCTACCCTACCTTCCACCAAATTTCTGAAATAGAATGGGTAAAGCAATCTTTTTGGAATTTTTTTTTTTCAGAATAACAGGTCATGCAATATGTGCTTTCCTTCAGATTATCAGTAAAACTCTTTGGATTAACTTCTCCTTGGGTAGAGGCAGCAATTTCTCTTCCTCCCCTTTCCTACCATGGAGACTTATTATAATGGAAAGAGCACTAAGCACTGGACTTTGATTCAGGGAATCTGCTGGGTTCAAGTCCTAGTTCCATCATTTACTGGTTGTATGACCTTAGGTAGGTTGCTTAGCTTTCCTGAGTCTGTTCTCTGGTCTGTAAAATGGAAGAGTTGGGTTGGATCCCTGCTAAGGTCCTTCTGACCCTAAACGTGTATGGTTCTGATAATAAACAATTGCAGTTGTATAGTGCTTTATAGTTCTAAAACTATGTAATACATTAGGCATTTCATTTCATCTTCAGGAACATTCCTACCAGATAAGGAAGTCAGAAACTTGAGGATCAGAGGTTGGGGCCTTGTTCAAGATTGTCCAAGATTAAGTGGTAGGAAGAACCTAATTCTTTTGTCTGTTTCTATCTCCTTTCTATCTAAATATATTCTTTAGATCTACATCCATATGTTTTTTAATACTTATACTCACTTGCTCTATCTGTCTGTCTCCAATATTCTTTTTCCCCAAGCTGCTTTTAGGTTCGATGTTTCTTTGTACTCCCAGTGTTTAGCCGAATGCCTTATCACGTAGTCAGGGCAAATGCTTATGGACTGGCTATCTGATCCACTCAGTAAACTGTACATATCTTTGATTGGCCTTCTTCTAAGCAGGGTACGATTTGCTTGAGGCTCTGTGCCTAGAGGGGCACGTGGACTTCTAAAGAATGAAGCCGTGAAGCTTCCGTCTCTAAGCGAAGCTCTAGAATCTACATGGAAGAGGCTGTCTTCGTTAACGGCTGGTGGGTCCTTCATCCAGCTACATTGTTACGAAGACTTTGATCTGCCAAACGTTCTCTCTCTTCGGGAGCTCTGTGCTTTAAATATCTGAAGCACCCATTTAGTTAAAGCACAGGTTAAATTTGCGATACTTGGCTGGTTGGGAGAGATGGGTGAAGTTGGTCAGGGAAGTCGCCCAGCGCTTCTCACGCGGTTGTGAGGTTCAAATAAAGCACTTTGCAAACTTCAAAGAGCTATGTAAATGCTCTATTTATTGGTGATGCGTAAAAGAATGGGGGAAGGGGAGTGAGTGGATGAGTGAGTGAGTGCGTGTGCGTGTGCGTGTGCGTGTGCGTGTGCGCGTGCGCGTGTGCGTGTGCGTGTGCGTGTGCGTGTGTGTGTGTGTGTGTGTGTGTGTGTGTGTGTGTGTGTGTGTATGTGTCGCGCATGCGCACAAATTTGAGGGGTGTGGCGGAGGTTAGCGAGTCCGGGACCAAAGCTGGACCTGGGGTGCTCGGGGGCCCAAAGGGCACGGAGCGTGGGAGAGGATTCTCGAGCTCCAGACCCACGCAGCTAGTGCCTCGGCCGCTGCCCCAGGCCCCTTGAAGGCCCTCCACACCTTTGGAAGGGCCATCCCGCTTCCTTCCTTACTGTCAGAAGAGCCCAGGCCTGGGACGAGCTCAAGCACCAAGCCTGTAGCGTCGTCGCCTTCCCGAACTCTAGAGAACCTGGCACTACCTACCCCCTCCTGCCCCCTCCATCTGACGTCAGTCATCGGCTGCTCGAACCCCAATTGGTTTTGAAGGAGCCATGGAGCCCCCTTGTCCCCGCCCCTTGATGTTCAGGGTTTCCTACGCCGAAATACACGGGTCCCACATTGCGGAGCAACCGCTCCTGCACGGAAAACAATCTCCGCCCCAGGGAGACGTTTAACCTAACAAGGGAAGGTTTATAAAACTATTGGCTAAAAAGAGTGTCAGTCGATTCTCATCCCACCTTCGTTTCCGCTCTGTGCCTCAGCTACTGGTTATTATCAGTGTCAATCCGTTACTAGGGAAACCACTCCTCCTAGTGTCACAGGCTACTCCTCACGTCAATCAATAGCTGCACCGCCTTCCTGGAGCTATGTCCAATTGACATTCGTAGGAAATTGAGGGCGAGCTCCAGATTGGCTATTGATTCGAACGACCCGGCAGCAACAGGGTAGGCTGAGCCCTGGTATATGTACCGGCGGCTGAGCACGCGTGTGTGCGGACGCCGTTGCGTGAGAGAGTTTTGCTACCCGGCCAGCTTCGGAGTGAAGACTCTTCCTCTCCCGCTCAGCCTTGCAGGTAGGTGAGGGAGGGCCATTGAGGACAGAGCTACTGAGGAGGGGATGAGCGAGACCATTTTCACTTGGAGTTACCCACAAGAAAAAAAAAGAAAAGGAAAGGGAGAAAAATAGTGCTGCGAGGGAGCAGTGGCGCGAGCGCCGCCGCGAGGCGCGTCCTCTTCTCCCAGCTTCCCCCTCCTCTTCCCCCACCTCATTCCAACGGCCACGAGCGCGCGACCCTCGCTCTTCCCCGCTCCCCTCTTTCCCCCGCCCTGCAGTTCCTTTTGCCGGGAGCCGAGTGCATGTCTCTTCTTGGCTCGCGCTCGGAATTCCCATCACTTCGCGGGATCCATGCGGCCTCTTCAGGCACCTGCACCACGGGCTTGCCCCTTGGCCTTGGCTTCTCCGGGCCCCAGAGACGCCGGCGGAGGGGAGGGAGCGAATACATGTGTGTTTGGGGGGGGAGAGGGTTGGAATGCCGGGATTTCCCGACCTTGGGCGGGAAAGTGGGGGGCGGCCCCCGGAACGACCGCAGGGTTTCTTCTCGGAGGCTTCGAGGACTCCGTTGTGGACTGCCCTGTAGTCTCTTCTTTGGGGTTCCCCGCGGGGAGTGAGGTTCTAAGACGGGTGCTGAGCAGCGCCGCTTCCGGAGAGGTGGAAGCGGCCCCTTCTCCACCGGGCCCGGCGGCTCCGCGGGAGTTACTTCCTCTCCTCACGTGTGCTAATGGAAAAAGTGCCCGGGCCGGAGCTGGAGGCCTTCGGGCCTCGCCTCCCCGCGGGAGTGGTCGCCAAGAAGAAAGCCTGCCGCCGCCTTCCGTGACTCGAGTGGGAAGGACAGGCTGCCTTGGAACGAGAAGCTGCGACCGGTGCCTTGAGGAGAGGGCTTTTTGGGGCTCCGGAGGAGGAGAGTTCCCTGTAGCCAAGGGAAGGGGAGAAGGTAAAGCCGGACGGAGGAGCCCGGGTCCGTTAGTTCTCCGATGGAGAGCCAGCGTGGGGGAGGAAAGAGCCCTGGATCGTTGTATATAGAATTGTTAGAGACTTCAGAGATTTCTCCAACGATCTTCGCTGTACTTCTTGGACATGGATTTCCAAAATTACTGTGATATTGGGGAGAGGGGTAAACTTCATCCATTCTCTGCTACTTACCACCCATATAAAGTTGGGCAGGCCAATTAATAACTCTGGGTCTCAGGTTTCCTCATCTGTAAAATGAAGGGATTGAATGAACTAGATGATAGGTAAGGTATTTTCTGTATCTCAGTCGCCAGTCAATTAGGTAGGAAGGGCTGTTCAAGCTGGAGGAAAGTGGGAAGAGAAACGTGTTCCGGAGAATTTCAGAAAGTGGAACGTAGGAATTTCGAATGTATAGCTCTCTGCAACTTAAAAATTAATCTTGTCTTAATTTATGCCCAGCAAAACGTGTTATGGAGGTACTTTGTACTGGTGTGCAAATAAAAAACAATTCTTGAATGCAAAACTTGATTATTGGTTTAGAAATTCTTTTGTATGTTATTCTCTCAGAATCCATGGATAATCTGGTTAAGGGGAAAGCTTTTTTTATACAAAGACCATTTCAACTAGTATTTTAAAAGAGTTTGAATGGAAGCCAACACCTACTGAAATTAATATTTTATTATTGGATATTCCTCTTAAAACTTGCCTTGAAAATAACCCTGTAATGTAACTAGCACAGATATTCTCCATCTTATTTGGAAAGAACTGTTATAGTATATACTTGGCAGTACATTTTTGGCTGAGAATCGAAAACTTAAGATTTCTTCAAAACAAATTAAAAGTAAAATATATGTGAATAAAACAGACATCTTTACTATAAAAAGTATTTGTATATAACTGCTCTACTATGTTTGTTGTTTTGCTGATTTTTGACTTTTTAGAGCAGATGTTCTTTAACCTGAGGTCTGGGAATTTGACTATAATGCAGTAACTATTTCAGTATAATAGGTTTCCCTTGTAATCTCTGCATTTTATGCATCTAAAAAACATTCTGAGAAAAGTCCATAGATTTCCCCAGACTGCCAAAGTGAATCATAGATACAATTTAATAAACTCTGGTTTAGAGGGAGTGCCTTTTAGAAAATAAAGATAGTATTATCAGGTTTATACTTGAGTTTATATTATGTTAAATACATTGATTTAGTACAAAGATGCTCAGTTTGCTTAGCATATCAGAGAATTCATTTCAAGTTGCCACATTAGGAAAAAAAATGATTTAGGTTAACTAATGACTTAGCCTCAGGTCTGAGTTCAATTGTGCATCAATTGTAGCATCCTTTTAGTTTTACTTATGTCTATAATCAGTTCCTCTTTCCCTCCACCCCTTAGAATTAAGTTTTTTGAGGGCAGGAATTGTATCTTTTAAAAATCTATATCCCTAGTACATTAATTCAGTACGTTGCACTGGGTACTTAATACACGTTGGAATATTAATAGAAGTAAACTTAGCAGCCTGGAGATATTAAGTATTCTTCTTACTGGCCCAGGCTAGTGGCTTATCTGCTGGATAACTGAACCTTCATTTTACAGTCTTCAAGTAGTAACTTGTCAGTAGGCAAGCTTTCTTAAACATAGAGTAGAGGAAGTCTTTAGATCAAACATTGCTTAGTGCACATTGCATAAATTATGTTTACATGGGAGAAAGCCCAACAAAATGCAGTTCTAGTGTGCAGTTTTGGAGAATTTCATCTTTTCTGTGAAATGTGAATTGTGACTTTCAACATTTTAAGGATTTCCCATAATTTAAGAAAAAGAAGCAGTTTTGCAGTGAAGAGATACATTCTATTTTCTGCATAAGCAACAGGTTTTTAAAAAAGGGAGGGCTAAGTTGTACAGAAAGATTGTATAAAACTTCTTGGGAGTTTGCTTTAATAGGTCAAAAGTAGCCATTTCTTTGTTCTATATTGAACTTCATACTCTATTGGGTTGGCAGCTCTCTTGGGAGCTCTAGGAGATTTGATAATGTTCTCTTTATGACCTCCTTTTGGTCAACTTATTTAACAGTGTGTGGGTTTTTTCCGCTATTAACCGCTGCTTCACATCAAAGGATTTTAAGATTTGCCAGTCTTAGAATTGTTTTTGAGCATGAAGAAAAGTGACACCAAAGTGTTGGGATTTTAATCTAAAACTCAGGATTTGTGATAAAAGTGAAAGGTTTCTCTCTTGCATTTAATAAAAGCGCTTTGTCTTCCGTTAAGAGTTTGCTGTCGGTTAGACTTAACATTGGATTGCCACATAATTTTTTTTTATACCAGTCTTGGTGTACTCATTTTCTTGATAGTGGAATGCTTTCAAGACTTCATTGAAAACAGAAGACTTTATCTAAAATTTTGTTTTGCAAGGATAGTCTTGCTGGTAGTTAGCAAAGGATGAACTAATTTTATCTTACTGGTCAACCATGAACTGGTGAGAAAATTTGTTGACTGCTTTAGTCCTTCCCAGGAGTTACTAAATTTTGATTTTTTTTCTAACCATAAAAACTGCAGTAACTCAGAACATCCAGTGTTTCAGCTTAAGTGTATTTCTAAAAAGTATCTTTATGCGTACTCGTGCTACTAAAAATTAGTGGTTGTTCCCTTAGTTACTCCTTCTAGCAATAGGATGTATAGTAGTGGTTCACCTGTACAATAGTGCTTGAGCCTTAGCAGTTGTGACATGACCTTGTCAAAGAGCCAATGTCATTTCAATGTAGTATTTGAACCTGGGACACCTGAATATTTTTGATTCTAAGTTCAATACTTATTCATTACACCATGCTGCCTTTCTGTATACATATCTACAGAGCGAAATTTGATAGTGATAAGTTTTCCCATGGATGTCATATGAAGAACAGAACAGTTTAAAAATTGTAGTTTTATAATTTAGGAAGACATTAAAACTCTTCAGAGTTCGTGAAAAGGACTCACGGACTCACAGACTCGCCCTTCTCAATTTACAGATAGGAAAGAAGAGGCCCTGAGAGAATGGGTAGTTTGTCAGATCGATCAGATAGTAGATAACAGAACTGTCTTGCTATTGCCCTAGCTTGGAATTTGTGCCATACCACATTGTTTTATGCCCATTGAATTAGCCTTGCTTAAAATTTTGAGTACCAGAGAAAACAAGACACTATAAAGCAGATACCAGTGATGTTGCAAGGGAGAAAATCTGGCATCTTGGGATACATTTTTAGGCATATTCTGTTTTGCATCCTAAATCATCTTACTTGAAAATGTGAAAACTTTACATTGTGGTATAGTTCTTACTATGTACAAAGAGCTTTATTCATTTAGTCTTTATAACTATGTAAGGTAGGCAGCAGAGTAAGTGAAATTAACCATTTTCCAGAGAAGGATGATTACCAGGTTATGATCAATATCTCTTGAATCCTTATGTAGTCATTTTGTAATTTTAAAAAATTGCTGCACAAAACTCCTTAAAGGATGTTCAAAAACAAAACCCCAAATTCTCTTAAATGATGTTTCATTCTTATGAAGAACTTCACATCTTCAGAGATTGGAGATTAATATAGTTCAGTTTTTATATGAATTTTTCTTTACTCGGGTAAATTCATAATATAGAGAAATCAAAACATTTTTAGACTTCTATCAGTCACAAGCCAGTTTTCATCTTGAATATGTAAATTGGAAAGCTGGTCTTAAAGATTATACTTGATATGCCCATAAAGGATGAGGAGAGGCAAAATTGTTTTTAAAGAATAAAGAATTTTTAAAAGAAATATCTGACAATAGTTTGATGGGGCTGCTGTTCTCAAGCATTATCCTATTGAATTGATGTGGTTGTCTTATTCCCTCTTTCAAGTCAGGAAAAAAGGAGATGGAAATAGCAAATGTGTAGGTATGAGGACAGTATTGAAAGTGAGTTAAAATGAAGCAGATCTAGTCAAATGCAGTGGCAATGATGTTTGATGATATTGTAGTTTGAATCATTTGAGTCATCAAGTTATCTTCTCCCCCCTTTTATTTTTTGAGTAAGTTGTTTCCACCACAACTTAGAGATCATACGTCTAATACAGAATGTTAGAGTTGAAGGATACTTCAGGTCATAGAACACAGTGTATTACTCAACGCCCTATCTTTGCAATTTAGAAACTGAGTGAAGTATAATGGTAATATGTAACTCAGAAAGGTAAATTGCTATTCTGTACTGTAACAAATGATTACCTTATTGGAGTCAGTTGTCATTGAGGCTTTTTAAAATAGCATTTTTAATTTTTGAGGACAATATATATGTACTTAGCAGTGCATTTTTCCTGGAAAGTGCAGAGGTCATTTTATCCCTTCTGTTTTGTAAAAATAGATGGCTGAACTAATCAGTGCTTCCTAGCTTTTTTTATCCAGTGAACCTCTTTTAATAAAAAATATGTTATGGACTCTTAGGGTAATTTAATATTTAACTCATGATATCCTTTTAAATCTATTAAGTGCTTACAATAACTGCAGGGGTAAATTAGTTCCAAATAAAAATGTGCATCATATAATTGCAAAATAAACTAAAATTTTATTCCTAATTGTATCTACAGTCTAATTGTATCTAATCTACAATTAGGAAAACTTACAATATGAAATCACAAAACAAATTTAAAATGATGAGTATTTTATGTGGTGCATTCTGTAAGAATTCAAGTAATCCAACAAGACTTTATATGCTTACTATTATGTGTGAGACTTCATATTAAATTTATTTTACGAATTAGGTCAGATATCTTTAATGCAGTAAGTTAAAATTTGGAAGGTGCTTCTAATTTTTATGTTGGGTCTTTTTATTTGAATGCAGTTTTGCAGTATTTGTGTAGCTTTGCATCAAGTTTATTTCTGTGTTTTGATTTAAAACAAGAATAAAATGAAAATGCTCATTCAGATATGTGGTGGAAATGGTAGAATTTTACAAGCTCTTCCTGAGAAATCATTTATTTTTAGCCACCTAACCAATTTTACAAAAATGAAGTCATGATATAAAGTATTTACTATTCCACTGACTACTAACTAGTGCAGTATTACATAATAGATGTGCTATATTCAGTTGTGTATGTTATTTCATTTTTAACAATGTTTATATGTACACTAACCTTAGTAAGGAAAGAATGTCTTTCAAATGTGACTTTCTAACCTCATGGAAACTCTAAATGAAAAGTGTTGCCAACATGTTCATTTGAAAATCTGTCAGAAAATAACCTTAATCCTGCAATGAGAAACAATATGAGGTTTGTTTCTGTAAAACTGTGATGGTTTCAAGTTGTCTTGTAGTACACATGCCCAGCAATCATAGTTTTCAAATAGATTGTTATTTGTACTACCAAAATGTAAAGTTAGTAACATCTTGGTCATATGATTATGTAGCTAATGAAGTATAATTATAGACTAATTGAAACAAAGTGACTGCTCTGGTGCCTTATACTATACACATGCATATGCATCTGACCATCACTATTGTACAGAATACTGAGAACGTGTGCATGCATTTGATTTTCTCCTTTGTACTCATGTCAAACCCTTGTTTGTAGCAGTTTTTAAAAATTCAGTTTTGCTTTATTTTCAGTTCAAATTCTCTCCCTCACTCTATGCCCTCTTCCCCTACTCTTTAAAAAAGCAAGAAAAATAAAACATGTTACACATACATATAGATACACATATCAAATATCTGCTTCATCCACGTTTGTAGCAGTTTGGGAACAGTTTGATAAGTTGAGAAAGTGCAAGAACTAGTGTTAGAAGTACTCAGTTTGCAGAATTGTTGTGGGCGTGGTGGTTATGAGAATTTTGAATTGCCATAGAAATGAATCTGCTTCAAATAGGCCTGTGCTTGTTGTCACAGAGTAAAAGTTTATTTATAACATGGATAATGATTTACTGTTTAAGGTACCTTGGACCAACATCACAATTATCCCCACAAATCCCTAACAAGATACAACTGGGCTAGATAAGACAGCTGAGTTGTGTTAAGTTTATAAACTCTAGCCTGGAGACATAGGACTCAGCCCGGTTACAGTATAATAATCGGTATGATTCTTATCCTGAAGTTTCCTCATTTAATGTAAAATAAAGGAAAGTGATTTAGATCTTTTGTATCTTGTAGCAAAATTTTCTAAGAAATAAAATACCAGTGTCAATTTAGGCAGAGATCTAGTAGAACATGAAACTCTATAGTTCTAGTTCCTAGAAGATTATAAATATATACCATATACTTATGTTATTTTTAGGGTGTTTTAGATTATCTTGATTTATTGCTATTAATTTTTGGCAAAATGATGGTTCCAGTTCCTTCCTAGTTAAGAAGAAACTATCACAGAAGTATTTTCATGGTAATAGCTGTTTGCAATTCAGTATTGAAGGATTTCAAAATATATTTTAGTTCCTGAGCTTTCCAAAAAAAGCAAAATCAAATTTTGAAAGGTATGAGGTGATGTAGTGGAAAGTGTTTTGGACTAGGAGTCATAAAGCTTGAGTTTATTTTCCCTGAATCTAAAAGCTACCTGTTTGATCTTATAAAGTTACTTCGCTTCTTTCTTGCTCAATTTTGGTTGAATGGAGATAGAAAAGGGAAAGAAAGTCCCTACTAATTCTTTGGACCTGTGGCTGAAATTATAGTTAGGTAAAATGAAATGATAGTGGTATATATTAATAGTGTGTTAAATTGCCATTAAGAATCATTACAGAGGTGGCTAGGTGGCGCAGTGAGTAGAACACCTACCCTGGAGTCAGGAGGACCTGAGTTCAAATGTGGCCTCAGACACTTAACACAAAAAACTAGCCATGTGACCTTGGGAAAGTCACTTAACCCCACTTGCCCTCCAAAAAGCAAAAAAAAAAAAAAAAGAATCACTACAGCTCTTTAAGGAGATGGCGGGAGACTCATTCCTTAATAGAGAGGACAAAGACCTTGAGTAAAAAATAACTAATCTTAGAAACCCTTTTTGCATATTGAAAAGATTTGGGTTAGCCCGTATTGTAAACATAATGCACAGTCAGGAGAACTGAAATTCAACAGTGTTTTGAGAGTTCTTAGGATGGGAGCTGGAAGACATATCATCTGGTCTATAACACATTGTTAATATCAGAACTAGAATTTGAACCTCAGGCCTTCTTACTGGAAGTTCAGTGTTCCTTTGCTCTACACTACATAACCTAGTAGGTAACTAGAACCACAGTAGATATATTAGTTTCTACTATTATGGCATATGGAATTCAGCAGTGGATTGGTTCAGAATCTATGATGTTTCTGAGCCTAGTGAGTTTTACTCTGAGAGTCAAATGTGTTGGGAAATTTTACTCAGAATCTTGGTTTGTAGTTTTATTTATGGAAACGGTTACCTTGAGAAGTGAGAGGGGGGCAATAGTGAATAATGATTAGGTGGCCAAATTTTTGTAATCCAGTTTGCCTTAAAGGCATTTAGATTTTTTACTTATTTTTATTAATGCTTTATTTTCATATCGCACTTGTTTCTGAAAATATTCCTCTCTTCCTTAGCCCAGTGAGCCATCTTTTATAAACAAAGGTTAAAAAAAGGGAAAAAGGAGTTTAGGAAAGCTAAACAATAAATTTGCTTATCTGACAAAACGTGCAGTATTCCGTGTCCGTAGTCCTTCACTTCTTCAATGAAAAGGAGGTGAATTTTCATTTTTTTTCCTTAAAGCTTGTTGACAACAAACCAGATTGGTGCTTCTCTTTTACATGAGGGGCATTTCTGTACATAACCTCTCCCTACATTCCCCTGTCAGTGCTCTTTTGTAACAGAGTTAAGCAAAACCATCTAACCTTGACTGTGTGACATATGTGCAGCTGTATTGTTGCCCTATCTCTGCTGAAAGGAGGAAAGTCAAGTATCTTTTAGTTGGAAAAAGTTGCATTTCATGGATGTACAGGAATGATTTCTTTTGGGAGTGGGGAAGGCTTCCCTTCATTGGGAATACCTAAAAAAAATGTACGATCTAATTTCAGGGCAGTTATGGTTATTTCAATGGAATATTCAACATGTGAAGGAGTTAAACTGAAGATAGTAAAAAAATAGTAAAAGAAAGCCTTGGGACTGAGTTCTTTTTTTTTTTTTTAGATGAAGTCAGGAACTGTTTTTTACAGATCATTTAAAAAAAACCAAACTCTTAGGATATTACTTGCTAAATACTGAGTTCACAACCACAGCTGCTCTGAATTTAGGTACTACAGTATTCTAAATAACTTGAAGCACAGGGGTGGTGGTGGGATAAGACATGTATCAGATTAATTTATAAGAGTTAGGACATAAGTGTATGTAAGAAATTTTTTCTGACTTCTAAGTAAAAATAAGTTTTCTATAATCTCTAACTCGTCTTCCTGCCAGTTTTAAATTTAAATCCCCAAATTCTTGAAGTAGACATTCTATCTTTTAACTTTTGCTAATCTTATGACATTGGCAGGTAGTGCCTTATTTAGGCACCTTCTTGTTAAGTGACTAAATAAGAGATGTTCTATTTTTATGTCCTTTAACTTATAATAGGGCAATTTGTACTCCTTAGAGCTTGACTCTAAACTTGACCATTGTGTAAGAGAAGTCTGTGTAAAGGTAGTAATTAATGCTTGAGACCCATGAATTAGCTGTCATGATTCAAGCATTATAGAGTCTCTCAGATAATTTATTGAAGTATCCGCCAGAATTTTTCCTTATTTAAAGACCTCCAGATTAGAGCCACTTTTAGTTGTTTTTTTTTTCCCCTGTTGGTACAATAAAATTTCAGCTTAGTTTAGAAATCGTCTGACTTAAGGTAATGATTGAATAATGAGAGGCTCTGGTGTAAGATGGTTGGGATTTGTTCTTTGTGGTTCATCTTTGCACTATTGAAATCCATGTTGAAAACAGTGCCTCCCAAAGTTTATTTGCCCTCTTTGTTAGTACTAAAATTAGATGACCTTGTTAAAACTAATCTGTCTACTTTTAATTAGCTCTTAGATTAAGGCAGTTCACTTAGAATTGGTACAATACATCATTTTGTAATAGTGGTTTTATATTGTCTTACAGAATTAGGAAATTGGTGAGTATTTTGCAAAGAAGGATGCATATTTATTTTTTTCTAAATTTTATCTAGGTGGCGAAGTGGAACTGGAGTTAGGAATACTCATCTTCTGAGTTCAAATTTGACCTCAGACAGTATAGCTGTGTGACCCTGGTCAAGTCGCTTTATACTTTTTACCTCAGTTTCCTCATCTGTAAAATGAATTGGAAAAGGAAATGGCAAACCACTGTAGTATCTTTGACAAGAAAACCCCAAATGGAGACATGAAGAGTTGGACAAGATGATTTCTACATTTAGAGTTTTATGGTTTTTACTTTTTTTTTTACTTGTGACAGTCAGCATAGTACTGTGGGAAGAGCAGTAGTTTTGAAATTTAGAGGCTCAGGATTCACATTTAGCTCTTATACCTACACCACCTTTGTGCCTGGGCAATTTGCCTTAGTTTCAGAAACATCTGTAAAATGAGAGGGTCTTGGACATGATGACATCCAAGGTCCCTCTCATAAACTTATAAATCAGGGAGTTTGGTATTGTTTCATTTGTAGACAACAAAATACTGGAAAGTTAAGCATTTGGAATAGTTTTAAAAGCACAGGCTTAGTGATTTTTTTTTTCAGTCAAACCCTTGAAGTAACAATGATTTTTTTTCCCACCCAACTGCTGTTTCCTTTATTACTTGGACCTTAATTTAATAAGCCTTAGTAATTTTCCTAAAAGTTCTTTCAAAGTAATAGTGTATCTAGTAATTTTTTTTAAACTTTGTGTATCAGTGGTAAATGGGCAATCACCAAAATAGAATCTGCTTTCTAATTTATCTTTTGGAGGAAGCCTATAAAAAGCTTTTTTTGAACTGTACATATGTTTCTGGGCAAAGTATCCGTCCTTCACAAAGGTAACTACAAAAAGTTGGGAAGGGAGGTTAAAGGCTTAGCTTTTTGCCACTTGAAACTAAAGGTCATTTGCCATAGAGTCTTTAACAATAAGGTGTTCCTGTGCAGTTTTGGGAAATTTCCATAGTATGGTAATGCGACAGAAGGGTAGTTTACCACAGTAGGGTGGAAGAATATGAAGTTCCACATAACATTTCTGGAGATCAAGTGAAGTTCTTAATATAGGTTTTGAAAAACTTAAGTCTCAATAGAACATTGCATTGGTGAAACACTTGCAAAATGACTGAATATTGCTTTTTTTTTTTTATCTGGCCTTCCAAGAAGATGTGTTAAAGATATAGCTCAAGGTTTTCTTAATGTTCCTATTAGATAGATTGTTCTAGAGTATTAAGTAGACATTTAGACCAAAAAAACCCCTACCTGACCAGCAACATAAAAAGATGCCTCAGAGGCCTTTCCTGGTATCCTGGTTGCCTACTTGTTAATTTCTCTATATCATCATTTTCTCTTGTAATTTTAAAACAAATTTATTTTGTTTATATTCTGTTACTTATTTGTGAACTTGTTTTATTTCTCTGGTTTAATGTAAACTCCTTGAGGTCTGAAACTGTCACACTTTGTTTTCCCAGTGCCTTCTATCAGTGCCTGATATGTAGTACATGACTTAATAAATGCTTGTTGGTTGATTGAAGGAATTTAGATTACAGAGATAAATGTAACCAGAAATTCAAGCAGTTTATGGTGATGGTATAAAACATATAAATGATTGATACAAGTATATTTAGAGTCCATGTGCAAGACATTTCTTACACCCTCCTCTCCCCCCCTACTCTGAGTTAAGTAAAACTAGTTTATCTAGAACAGTGGTTCTCAACCTTCCTGATGCTGCGACCCTTTAATACAGTTCCTCCTGTTGTGGTGACCCCCAACTATAAAATTATTTTTGTTGCTACTTCATAATGGTAGTTTTGCTACTGTTATTAATCGTAATGTAAATATCTAATATGCAGGATGTATTTTCATTGTTACAAATTGAACATAACCCACAGGTTGAGAACCGCTGATCTAGAACCTAACGAGAATTTTTTTTTTTATACTTTGGAACTAGTAGTAACTAGGCAGGTTGGGAGAAGTATATGGGAAAGAACACTGGTTTTGGAGTAAGGAGGGGAGTTTTAAATCTCTGTTTCTTATTACCTCTGGCCTTGGGAAGGTCACTTTACCTCTGTTTGCTTTGGTTTTGTTAAATTTGTAAAATGGGATTATATGTGATATCTAATTTTTCTCTATAGATTTTTTTAAAAATTGATTTGTTTATTTACTTTTAGTTTACAAGATTCAGTTCCACAATCCCTTGAGTTTCAAATTTTCTCCCCTCCATTCCCCTCCCCTCCTCCATGGAGACATGCAATCAGGTATAGGATCTGCAAATACTTTCACATTGGATATTAGTCTGGTTGTATAGAAGGGTTGTAACCAATGGAGTGAACAGTGGGGAAAAAAGAAACAAAACCAAACGTGAAAAAGAACGAGAGCATGTAGATTGCTTCAGTCTCCATTTAAACTCTGTTCTTTCTATATCTTTCTCTGAATGTAGATAGCTCAGATAGCTCCTTCCATCCTGAGACTTTTAGAGTTGTCTTATAACTGTGCGTTGCTGAGAAGAGTCCAGTTTATCAAAGTTGGTCATCACACATACGATGTGTCTGTGATTGTGTACAAATTTCTCCTGGTTCTGCTCTTCTCACTTAGCTTCAGTTTGTATAATCCTCTGCAGGTAAATAAGTCCATCTGCCCCTCATTTTTTATAACACAATAGTATTCCATTACATTCATATACCACACCTTGTTTAGCCATTCCCCAATTGATGGGCATCCCCTAAATTTCCAGTTTTTTGCCACCACAAAGAGCTGCGATAAATATTTTTGTACGTATGGGTCTCCCACTTCTATGATCTCTTTGGGATACAACCCCAGAAGTGGTATTACTGGGTCAAAGGGTATGCAATTATTTATAGCCCTTTGGGCATAGTTCCAGATTGCTCTCCCCAACGGTTGAATCAGTTCACAGCTCCACCAACAATGCATTAGTGTTCCGATTTTTCCACATCCTCTCCAGCATTTGTCATTTTCCTGTTTTGTCATCTTAGCCAATCTGACTGGTGAGATGTGGTACCTCAAAGTTGTTTTGATTTGCATTTCTCTAATCAAGAGTGATTTAGAGTATTTTTTCATATGCTTATAGATAGTTTTAATTTCTACCTCTAAAAATTGCCTGTTCATATCCTTTGACCCTTTATCAATTGGGGAATGACTTGTATTCTTATAGATTTGACTCAGTTCCCGGTATATTTTAGAAATGAGGCCTTCATCAAAGACACTGGTTGTAAAAATTCTTTCCCAATTTCCTACTTCCCTCTTAATCTTGGTTATATTTGCTTTGTTTGTACAGAAACTTTTCAATTTAATGTAATCAAAATTATCCATTTTGCATTTTATAATACTCTTTAACTCTTCTTTTGTCATAAAGTCTTCCCTACTCCATAAATCTGACAGGTAAACTATTCCTTGCTTCCCCAGATTACTTACATTATCAGCCTTTATACCTAGATTGTGCACCCATTTAGACTTGATTTTGGTGTACGGCGTTAGATGATGGTCTATGCCCAGTTTCTGCCATACAGTATTCCAGTTTTTCCAGCAGTTGTTGTCAAATAGTGAGTTCTTATCCCAAAAACTGGGGTCTTTGGGTTTATCAAACAGTATGTTACTATGATCGTTGACTACTGAGTCTTTTGTACCCAAACTATTCCATTGATCCACTACTCTATTCCTCAGCCAGTACCAAGTAGTTTTGATGACTCCTGCTTTATAATAGGGAATGAATCTGGTATGGCTAGGTCACCTTCCCTAGTATTTCTTTTCATTAATTGCCTTGATAGTTTGGACCTTTTGTTCTTCCAAATGAATTTTGTCACTATTTTTTCTAGCTCTATGAAGTAATTTTTCGGTGGATTGATTGGTATGGCACTAAATATGTAATTTAATTTAGATAAAATTGTCATTTTTATTATATTAGCTCTACCCAGCCATGAGCAATGGATGTTTTTCAAATTAGTTAGATCTGATTTTATTTGTGTGAAAAGTGTTTTGTAGTTGTGCTCATATAGGTATTGGGTTTGTATAGATTTTTTTATAAGATGTTAAAATTTTATGGAATCCTATAGGGCATTTTAGTCAGATATTTGGTCTTTTCCTGTATCTACTGGCACAAGTTGAGCTAGGCAGGTTGAGCTTTTCAGTGCCTGACTTAGGACTGGGAGAGAGGGAGCAGGATGATTTTTCAGCAAACCTGTCCCGGAGGAGGAAATGATTGTGTTTTACCTCTTAGCCTGGGATACTTGCTTGTGGCTAAGATAACTGGAAGGAATTTGATCCTAATGACATTCACCTTTTCACTGTAATGCACTCACTTAAGTATATGGCTCAGGCCCTTAGCCAGTTTTCACTGACAAAATACAAAATAGTTCAATATTTTACCTTTTGTTTCCCTTCCACTTTTCTCTGCTCTCTTTATCATCTCATGGATTGCTTTCAAGTAAACAGAATTGGCACAGATTCAGTTAGACATTTGGATTTTAATTTATGCATGTGGAAAAAAATACTTAAAATAATATTTACAAGAATGTCAGTTTTAAAAGTAGCTACAGTATGTCACTTATTAGGGAAGGAGTAAAACAAAGGGAATAAACAGGAAAAGTGGGTCTCAGTTTCAGGAAAGGGTAGGAGAAAATTTTCAGGACAGTTTCACTAACTGTCTTGTTCTGTGTCTTGGATGGTAGTTGGCCAGCTGGCATTCTGTCCTTATCTTCCTAGGGCTTGCCCCTCTGCTGATAGTTACCAACTCAGTTCTGCATGAATTCTATAGGAAGACTCCAGCTGGGATGTTGTACTTTCTCTAACCTTGACATTCATCTTGTTCTTCCAGTGTCAGTTTCCCATCCTCGGTGTCTCCTTTATTTGGCTTAGCTTCCAGCCTTTGCCGTCTACAAACTCCTTCCAAGGTCAGGGTCAAAGATTCTATGGATAGTTTGCCCTCAGGTAATGTCTAAAATAACCCTCACATTTCAGAGAACTTTGGAAAAGGGAAAGACTTCATATCATCACCCTCCACTTTCACCACTCACCCATTCTCATGCTTTTCTGTCCACACTTTTTGGCAGAGCTCCAAAAAAGAGGGTTTGTATATACAATCTACAGTCATGGTATTTAAGGAGAGATTTCTTGGTGTGGTGAATAGATAGCTGGAGTTGGAGTTGGGAATACCCTGGCTACAGTCATATCCCTGACACATAACTAATTCTGGGCAAATCATTTAACCTCAGTGCCCCAGGCAACTCTGAGATTAAGTTGTAGAACAGGTGTCCATGAATGTTGTTTAAGAGGGTGTAGGAGGTGTTTTTCATTGCAATCATAGGTCTGGTTAAAAAAAAATTACTTAAAGGCTCTGTGAATTCTTTTTAGTGCTTTTTCTCACACAATTCATTTGAGACTTTGTCTAGCCAATGAATATATTTTCCTGTGGCCTGCTTGGTACTTAGCTAATTTTCTGACAACATACCATAGAACCTTTCTAGTTTTGTAGAACCTGAGATCTGCTGAATAGCTGACAGGGGTGGGGAACTGTGGCCTCAAGGCCCTCAAGTGCTGCTGTTTGACTGAATCCAAACTTTACAGAACAAATTCCCTTAATAAAAGGATTTGTTCTGTAAAACTTGGTCTCAGTTTAAAGGCTGCACCCAAGGACCTAGAAGGGCCGCATGTGGCTTCATGACTACAGGTTCCCCACCCCAGACTAGGAACACCTCCACACATATGGCAAGGCAAGTGAATAGGACTTTAGGGGAGCATACTTATTTGCCTTTTTAAATTAAAGTTTCCTTTTCATTATGAACTCAGTAAATGTGAACATTTCTATCTACAAAGAGTAGGAAAGAGGATTGCATATGAAAATGAATTGCTGTTTACATATGGCTTATTTTAAAAAAGTGTAATGTTGTATTCTCCTTTATCTCTTTCTGACTGTCCACTGTCTTCTCCATATTTTTGAAATACTTTAGTTCTTTGATTTTTTTTTTTTGCATCATCTCTGTTTCTCAACTCCACCCTTATAACTACCCCCTCCCCCAAAGGAACATCTTGTAATGAGTAAGCATTGTAAAAAACAAACACACGGAATGCATTTCATTCTACACTAAGTTCATCACCTCTGCCCAGAGATGCTTTGATATATTATCAGTTTTCTGGTGTCACAATGGGTCATTAAATTGATTATAGTTCTTAAATTTTCCATACTTTTCTTTAGGTGGTAGTCCTTTTATAAATTGCTCTCCTGGTTCTGTTCACTTTACTCTTTTCAATTCATGTAAGTCTTTGCAGGTTTCTCTGAATCCATACATTTTGGCATTTTTAAAAGTGCTTTAATACTATATTTCATTTTTATACTATTCCCAAATGATGTGTATCTATTTTGTTTCCTATTCTGCAACAGTTCTATCTACATTTTTGTGTATATCAATACTTTGTTTCCTTTTTTGATCTTTTTCTGTAGTATAGTAAGCATTACTGTGTGCACATTTTTAGTTAACTTTCAGTTTAAAGCTTTGAATACTTGCTCCACTAGTATTAACTTATTGCCAAAACTAGCATGAACTTAAGGAGTTAAATTAAAAAGACCTAGTCATTTCTCTTCCCTATCTGCCTTTTTGCATTCTTTTGTTGACCAGCAGGTAAGTAACTAATGAGGAAAGACCTTAGTTGACTTATTTGCTGTTTTGTTTACTTGCTTTTTATTAACCTGCAAGGGAAATGATAACAATATTTGAAAGAAATATGATACAAATAAGAAGTTATAGCAGAAATTCTTTATTTTTTTTAAAAACACACTTAATTTTACATGGTTATTGCCTTTTTCAGGCACAAACTGATGGAGTATCTGTTTACTAGAATGGAAAATGCTAATGAATTTGGTAAATTTGAATCTTGGTTTGCTTAGTATTTTACTTGTACTTCAAACATTTACATAACTGCAATTTGGTAACTTGATGACAGACTACATTGATTTTTTTCCAAACTGCAGAATTATAACAGATGATAGAAAATTCCACAAAGCAGGTGAAAATTATTTTAGCATAATTATGTCTACACTTAGCTATGTAGCTTTAAAAAGATAACTGGATTGAGGGGTGGTTAATTTACTTCACAGGTTTATGTTGCCTTTATTTGGATTGGTTACTGGGTACCCAGAAAATCACAAAACTGGGCATGATATTTAAAGGTAATGGATAGAAGTTTGAAGACACTTCATTTAATCTTTTAATTTAAACTATTACTTGACACAGGGCATTGGATGTGAAAGATGCTTTTATAGAGGCACTGGGGCATAGTTGAAAGTGTTGTAACTGGAAGCAGGGCCCGGTTTCAAATTTTGGCTTTGTCACTTGGGCAGTCTCTTGAGACTTAGTTCTTAGTAAAATGAGAAGGTTGGATGAAATGTTCTGAGGTCCCCAGAACTTTAAATCTATTAGCCTGTGGACCTGAAGGGACCATAAAATAAATCTATTCTATATTGACAACCAATGTTCATCCAAGGTGTCAAAAATTACAGTCAGTTAGTTATTGGCTGGAAAGTGAGCAGATGGTGCTGGCGCACAAACAGTAGGTACATCTAGAGAGGAAGAAGATTGGAGTCCACTTAATGTGCTGTGTATAGCCTACCACCTAGTCTTTCTCACATATAGGTTTTTAACTCTTTTTTTGGTATTGCGGATAAGAATGAGAAGCAAACCTTGATTTAACGTTTTGCTTCTTTTTAGAATTAAATGTATCTTCTTTCACATACAGTAGTAGATTTAAATATACTTCTGATGAACATCAGAAGAGCTTGGATAGTAAGATCCTGGTATGCTTTTAGTTTGAATTAAGTTCTCTTGAAAGTAGTTGTTTTATACTTTAAAATGTATACTTTTTTCCTAGCACTGTAAAGCCACCTAGGCTTTTTCTTTTGAGAGAAAGTCAGGAATGGACCAGATAACTCATTACATTACATTCTCTAAACTTCTTCGTCAAAAATGACCTGAGTTAAGGCTTTTAAGGCTAAATTTTTTCATCTAGGGGAATTATAACCAAGTAGTACAAACCTTGTTTTCTCTTGTCTCTATGTTCCCTAGTGCCATATCCTTCTCACTCTCAAAAAAGTGTATTTTCAAGTGGAGAAAGAACTGAATTCTGGACCTTGTTGAATGATTTTTAGCTTTGTGGTAAATTTAATATTTTAAATTCAAGGTGTTACCACTTGAATTTAAATATTGTTTATGTACATATTCATTTTTTTTTTGGAAGGGGGAAGGCAAGGCAATTGGAGTTAAGTGCCCAGGGTTACATACATAGCAAGTAAGTGTGTCAGGTGTCTGAAGCCAGATTTGAACTAGGGTCCTCCTGACTCCAGGGCCAGTGCTCTATTCACTGAACCACCTAACTGCCGCTCATATTCCGTTTTTAGAATGTTAGATGAATTAAATAATAGTTGTCTTTCCTCTCAGCTCTTTTAGGATGCTGAGGACATTTTAGCTGAGGTGGATTAGGTGCTGTTTGCATTTGAGAGAGTTAAGAATGCTCCTTGCTTAGTAAAGAATTTGAGCTCTTCTACTAGACAGTGTCTTACACAATTCATTTTGCCTTTGAAATTTCTTGGTTTTCTTATCTGTTAAATAAATAATGATAATTGAGCTGCCTAACCTTACCTCTTGTTGTAAAGTGCTGAAAGCGTTGAGCTTTTGGCTCCATTTTTTCAAATGTACTTTTAATACAGTGTATAGAATTGTACTAATTTTGGCCTTGAAAGTTTTGTGAAGATTTTTCTTTATTCCCCACTTCTGCTAAACTGGAGAAAAAGATTCTTAACCAAGTTAACATTTCCTTACCCTTCCACTGGATAGATGGGGAAAATGTGGAATGGCCATCCTGTTTGCAGTTTTCCTATTATTTCTTTCTAAGATGATTTATTTTTCTTTGCTGGACTACATGGTCGACTTTGCTGGACTTTGCTGCTAAATGACCATGGCAGTAATCTTAAAGCTGATATCACTTCAGATCTAGGAAAGCAAAATTCCTGTTTCCCAGTTTTGGGTATTTATCTGAGTATTTACCACAATTATGGCATTTCATCCCCATATATCTTACAGTCTATAAAACTTTTTGATAATCTTTATGTCATTTTCACTTTCCACTGTTTTTCCTCCTTTTCTCATTTAAAAAAAATTCTATATAAAAAGGAGGAAGATGAAGCAATTCAGCAGAACTAACTAAACATCAACCAAGTCTGACAGTAATATATAGTGTTCCATGTTGAGTTACTTAACTGCAAAAAAGTGGAAGAGAGAGAATATTATTGGGGTATTCTTTGGGGTGCCCAGCCTTTCTCATTATATTTAGTATTCTTGGCGGTGGGATTTGATTCTTTCTCTTTACTTTGTTATAGTCGTTAAATGTTTTTCTAGTATTCTTTTATTGGTTTTGTATCTGTTTATAGAAGTCTTCCAGTATCTCCCTGTGTTCTATCAGTTACATTCATGCACCACAGTTTGTTGAATCATTACACAATCTATGAACATCTCTTTGAATTTCACTACTTAGCCACTGCAAAAAAAGTGCTTATAAATATTAAGGTAAATTTGTAAATAAGTGTGAGTTTTTGTTCATGATTATGGAATTTATCAATGTCGCACATCTTTCTGGGCCAAAAAAACCCACCAGCCCCAAAACAGACCTGAACTAGAGAATTTGATTTGAGCAGCTTTGTGTGTCTGTGCTTATTCAGTAAAAGTTGTTGTAGCAAGCTTTTTCCACCACCAGGATTTTAGCTGAAATAAAATTATAAAATGTGTCTAAGTCCTGAACAGTTGACAACTGACATACATATTTGTGGTTTTCATGTGGCTCTTAAGTCCAGATGAATTAGAAATAAGTTCTACTTTCATAGAGTATAGACAGGATTTACAGAACTGCAAAAGAGAAGCAGAAAATTGGTAGCCCCTAGATTTTTACTTAAATTCTTTTTTGGGAATCAAAAGGTATTCTATGTTGCTGAAGTCATTTTAGCTTTGGGTTTTGTGTAAAACAATCGTTGGTAAAAGGAACAGAGGGGTGTGTGTGTGTGTGTGTGTGTGTGTGTGTGTGTGTGTGTGTGTGTGTGTGTGTATAAAGTGTACCTATAAAAGAAAGAGGCTGAAGGTTAGGGTTAGAAGAGAATTGCAAGTCTTATCTGGAATTAGGGACGCATTCTACTGCTGCTATACATAAAGTTATTTGTCTTTTGTTCAGTAGAGATTATTTTAAAAATAATTTGCTACGTTTGTAACCAACTCTTACATACTTTTGTTTCATTTGTAGCATGGAGGAAGAATTAGTTTTTTTACATATATGATTAAAATTTTTTTTTTTTTTGCTTTTTGGAGGGGGAAGGCTGGGCAGTTTGGGTTAAGTGACTTGCCCAAGGTCACATGGCTAGTAAATGTTAAGTGGCTGAAGTTGGATTTGAACTCAGGTCCTTTTGCCTCCAGGGTGGGTGTTCAATTCCCTTCGCCACCTAGCAGCCCTCTGTGATTTAAATTTTTAAAAAATTACTTAAAATTACAACTTTATAGTTGGGTGTAGAAATCTTTTGATCTCTTTTGTTCACTTTTATGCTTACTCGAGTTGAATTTGGACAGATTAGCATAATTGCTTTTGAAAAAAAATGTTGGCTATCTGACATTAAATTATGTGTTGGTGTAGGCTGAGATTCTTGTGATTTAAATAACGCTACTAAAAATGTTAAATAGCTATCAATAAACCTGTCATATAAACACATAAAACTTAGCATAACTCCTAGCCTTTAATGAGGGAGAACCAAAGTAAATAATAGGGGAAAAAAGATGGTTTACTTTCTCCTTATAGACCTATCTGAAATTCTGATTCATTTTAGTCCTGCTTTTCTTTTCTTTCCCCCATCCCCCTTAGTATTATATTTAGCTGTGGTTTTGCTTATTTCGCTGTTACCTCATACTGACATTTCCGTATTTCTTTTAGGTTTCAGTACTTTTTACTGTGTTTTTAATTAGCCCCACATCATTTTCTTAAATGGATGTATTATAATTTAGCCATTCTCCAATTTTTGGACATACTGTTTCCATTTATTGGGGTGTTACAAATGAATTAGCCCTGAATATTTGTACAGATAAGGTTTTTCTCCCCATGGGGGTGTGTGTGTGTGGGGGGGGGGGTGATTCTTCTTTTGGAGGGAATAGGATCTTAGCAGAGGAATTGCTGGGTCAAAAGTATGATCAGTTTTGTGACTTTGATTATTACTCTTCAGAATGTTTATGTTATTCTGTACTGGACCTTTGCTCTGTAGGTGAGCCTGCACTTGAATTCTGTAGAAATTGTATTATAGATTGTATTATTTTTTGATATGCATCATTTCTAAGAATTTTTATTTATAAATTTCATTGTTAAACATGTTTTTAGTTCAATTTTTGAAAATTGTGTGGTTTTTGTTTTTGCATTGCGATTTTATAAATTTATTTTATGTGAATCTAGTCTTGTATTTTTTCCTTCATTGATAAATACATGTATATGTAGAATCTGAATAAGGAAGGTTGGTTAGACCAATCTAGCTTTTATTTGAACTCTCACAGTGGTAGGAGATTTATTATTTCCTTAGGTAAGCCATTTCATTGTTTTATGGCTCTCCTTATTTAGAAAGTTTTTCCTTATTCATTTGAATGCTTCTTCCTTACAGTTTTATTTTGGTTGAGGTCCTGCCTCCTGAACCTACACGGGATGTTTGCTTTCATATGATAGTCCTTCAGTTATTTTAAGGGCTATTTTTCATGTGTCTTTCTCTTCCCCAACCCATGTTGTGTTGTTGTCTCATGAATCCCATACTGTATAAAACAACCCAACCCAGCATAATACAATACAAAACACTTCCACAGCACAATAAAAAACATTCTCCCTTCCATCCTAGACTTTATAACTGAATTTTCTTAGCTTAGTGTGGAACTTAACCTGTAGCTACAAAATTTGTTTTAGTTGATTTCACTCTCATTCTAGCCTTTAAAAGTTTTTTGGAATCCTATGATTAGTATATTGGCTAATGTTGCCACAAAGCTTGTAAGAATTTATTTGTCTCTAAACTCTGAATTTTTCTTATGATTTCTGGCTGAGTGATTTCAGGGAGAATAGAAAATGAAAAACCCAGTGAGGGCACAGTTGTTCTTCTAAAGTGCCCTATAGACTTACGTGTGTTCTTTTTAAGTTGCTTTTATTTTTGGTTGAATAGAATTATCTGTTTTGTGGTTTAAGTTATTACAAATAACCCATCTAGATACAGAGTGAATACAAATTAGATTTGTCACATTTTTTCCTCCTAGGTTGCAGTTGACCAAAGAGATGGTTATGGAGAAGCCAAGTCCCCTGCTGGTCGGGCGGGAATTTGTGAGACAGTATTATACTCTGCTGAACCAGGCTCCAGACATGCTGCATAGGTAGGCGTTCCTTTTTGTTAAACTGGACAGCTATAAAATGCAGCATGTGCTTCCTCTTGATCAGTAGACATGTTGTGATGTAGTAGAATGAACATTGGCTTTTGAATCAGGAACTAGATTGGAATCGTTTGTCACTTATTAGTGGTAACTTTAAACTTTTGTTTCCTCATGTGGAAAATTAGAATAATGATGCTTTTACTGATTGTATGGCTGTAGAGGAAAAGTGCTTTCTAAATGGTAAATAGCCACTGTATGCACTTAGAAAAATTTCTCAGGTATACATAACCCTAGCTTGAGGACTACGTAGGTAAAGTAGGCATTGGTTCTATTAAAGCTAAATATAAATATAAAGAAATATAAAATATACATAAATATATGTAAAATATAAAAAAACTTGGATAATTGGATTAGAAGGCAGGTTTTAAGAATAAAAAATTAAGCAAGAGTTTTGAGGGTCATCAGGTCTTGTTTTACAGGTTTTATGGAAAGAACTCATCTTATGTTCATGGAGGTTTGGATTCCAATGGAAAACCAGCTGATGCTGTTTATGGACAAAAAGTGAGTGTTTTGAAACTGCCGATTTTTTTCCTGCTGTTAAATCTAATTATTTCAAAACAGAGTGTAAAATTGTGAGAAATAACTATTTCTAAGTAGACTGACTTCGAACTGACCAGAATTTATTGGCATGGGATTTTAGGCACTTAGCTGTAATTAGTTTAAAAGAAGAAAATCTTTAAATCAAATTAATTACAGGATAATTAATTTATGCAAATTTCATAGTAGAGACTTGGTTTTTTTGCTTTTTCCTTACCTTTGTAATAATTGTATGATCCTAGACATCGTGTTTTTTTTCTTCATTCAGTGTTTTTCAAGTACCAGTTATGCAGTATACTATAGGCTCAGTGATGAAGATAATTCCTGCCCTCAACTAGCTTAAAAGTTAGTTGGGCTAAGTGGGATTTCTGCAAACGGATATGATAAATGTTTCCTTGGGAAACAAGGACAAGGTAGCATTTTAGGTAGGCTTGAAGCTGGTTGAAGACATGAGAGATCAGAGAAAGGAAGCTATTAATGTAGCAAGATTACTAAGAAAACCTGGGACTTTAGCCATAGGTAATAGCATTTTCTAGGATAAAAGCAAAAAAAAAGAAGAGTAAGAAAGAAAGGTGCCTTTGAAACTCCAAACTTGCAAAATGAATTAATTCTTCTGAATTTGGTCTCTTGTTGAATAAATTTAAATTTGGTTAACTTACTGTTGCCTGTGTTCTTTTTTTTTTTTTAATTTTATTTTAGTTTGCATCATTCATTTCCACAAGATTTTGAGTTACATATTTTCTCCCCGTCTTTCCTCCGCCCACCACCCCAAAACAGCCATCCCAGTGTGTCCCCCCTCCCCCAGTCTATTCTCTCCTATGTCACTTTTTGGTAGGGCAGAATGGATCTCCCAACCGCAGTGCCTGTGTATCTCAAGTTCCAGTTGGATATAGTCAGTAATAATAATAATAATAATTGCATATATAGATAGATAGATAGATAGATACACATTCATAACATTTGATTATGGAACTCCAGATTCCAGATTCTTTCTCCTCCTCCCTCGCCACCCACCCCCACTGGAAGGACAAGCAATCAAATACATGTTGCCTGTGTTCTTTAGGAAATCCATCGGAAAGTGATGTCCCAAAACTTTTCCAATTGTCACACTAAGATTCGTCATGTGGATGCTCATGCTACCCTCAATGATGGTGTTGTAGTCCAGGTGATGGGATTGCTGTCTAATAATAACCAAGCGTTTCGAAGATTCATGCAGACATTTGTACTTGCACCAGAGGTATGTATTGATGCGAACTGTCACTTTTAATGTGTGACAACCTCAAATCTAAAATCTAAACAGTGAATTGGCACACAACGACTGAAAAGGACAATTAAGACTACTTAAGCCTCACAAGTTAGACTGCTTTTAATCAAAACCAAGTTACTAACTTCTCTTTCTCTTGTTTGGTTTGTCTCAGTAGTTATTCTTTGTATTAATTGCCTGATTTGTAACTCCAGTCTGTTACTTTGGGTCTTTTCTTAGAGGACAATAGGTCAATTAAAAAATTTGGAAATACAAAATCATAGGATAGAGGCATTGAATCCCCTGTCTGCAAAAAAATGTGTAAAATTGAATATTTGTTGTAAGAGAAACTAATTGTGAGATAGCCAGTTTCATTGTTTGGTAGCTCTGAGTAGTAGGAAGTTCTTGATGTCATATTGGGCTGGTATTCACTTCATGTAACTTGCCTACCAGCAGTCTTAGTTCTGACCTTTGGGGCTACATGGAATTCTAATTCTTTCACGTGACAGCTCTTCATGCACTCTTCCTCTTGTGACCCTCTTCTTATAGAACTTGATTTTGACTGCCTTCTTACCATTGTGTTCTTATTAAAAGGTGAGACCTAGAATGAATTGAACACAACTCATTGCACTTGGAAAAACTGTTTACATACTACTGCTTTAAGTTTCAACTCAGAGAAAGTCTTTAAGGCTCGACATTTCACATAATGAGAACACATTCTCCATTTTACTAGACCTCCAGATGAGCCAAGTACAAAATATTGCCCAGGTCGTGTTTCCCACATCTACTTTAAGGAATTCCTTAGAACCTTGAAGTTGAGGTGAATAGTTCCTTGACTTAAACCATGTTCAACAACCCCTAATTGATAGAAAGCAGTTTTTTTCCAGTTCCCTGAAAAGGGGAAAACCCTTGGCTGAGGAGATTAAAAGTTTCTTAAAGTAAAGTTCCCTGGGATCTCAGGAGCTTTCAGCCAAAAACCTAAAACTTTTATACCTCCTTGCCCAAATTGCTCATACCTGGGTTTCAGATCAGTATACCTGGGTTTCAGATCAGTTTGCCTGAGGGCCAAGTTAACTCAAACTGTCCCAGGGCTCCTCCACTTGGTTCCTGGCCCATGAAGCTACTCCTAACATGCTCACCAATAATCTAAGTGGCCAGGGTCATATGTTGGCTTCAAAGAACAATAACTTCTGCCCCTCTGATCCTTTTAGCAAAATTGAGAAGGCTCCATCAAAACAACCACAAAGGACCTGGCACAAGGCCCTTCTTATTGACCAATCCAACCACCTTGGGCCCTTCTATGGTTTGTTTGGGTTGTATGTGTTCCCAGGTGGGGTCTGCCCACTTTTGCAGCTGGTCAGGGTTCTAGTGCCAAACATGGCCCAGCCGCAAACCAGGGTTCCACTGCCTTTTCTTTCGTTGCTGGTGTTATACGCTGCTTTTTGTGGCTGTGTACCTTGCTGTCGGAGGTGTCAGAACATCACTGTTCTCCCCATTCTCATTACAACCATATCATTGCTCCCTGAGCCTACTACCCTCAAAGGCAGCTTTCACTGCTTTCCTTATTTAGCCATTTGCCATTGGCCGTGTGTGAACTTCTACCTGAATACTTACTGTTAACTACCGTCATTGCTACTGGTTAGCATAAACTGAATTTGTATCTGAGTGCTTGTGTCCTAATTTGAGGGATCTTAAATATAAATTACATTTCTTCAACTATGTTAACATGTAGTATTCAAGAAGTGCTGATGACTGTTTATTTTTTAATACATTTAGAACTTTGCTAGTGTTTATAATATTGAGCACAATAGTTTTTTACACCAGTTTGTTAGAAAATGATGTAAGCTCATTTCAGTCAGTCCTTTTACTTCAGATGATCAGGTTCTTGAAATGTCAGCTGAATAAGTGAATGCCTTTCCACTTTTGCATTTCAGGGTTCTGTTGCAAACAAATTTTATGTTCATAATGACATCTTCCGATACCAAGATGAGGTTTTTGGTGGTTTTGTCACTGAACCTCAAGAAGGTAAAGAAAACAATACATACTGACTTTCCTTTTTATATGCCAGTTTATTGGTCAGCTATCAGTGTCTCAGGGCTACCACATAGAGGCTGACATTTTTAGTTCATTGACCACTTTTTTAATCTTTGTAATTGCAATTTTCTGTATTTCATTTGAATGGGTCAGGATCTACATTTCTTTACTCTTAACCATCTCATGCTAAAACCAGCTCATGGGAGCTGATTGTTAAATTTTCAAAATATTTGCACCTTGGAAATTGGCAGATATGCAAATCAGGATTGGGTCTATAATTTGTCCAGATTTAAGAAAGTGATAAAGAAAAATGGTAACAGCAAATTAAACTTAAAAGTGTGTGTGTGTGTGTGTCTGTCTGTGTATATGTCTCCCATAGGGCCAGTTGTTAATTAAATATTTACTAGCACACTGCTCAGTCCATATGACAAGACCATCTAATAGGTTCCTTTCAGTGTCTTTTTGATGTGTGAGTAACTCAGTCCTCTTAGTTGAGGTTTAAGATGATTCTGCCGTCTACTACATCTTATTCATTTTTATTTAGAGGACAAGGGAGGTAACACAAGTGACTTTATAAATAAGAAAGAATGTACACTCTTGGCCCTACGTTAAAAATTCTGTTAGTAAAATTGTAGTTTCCACTGAGGGATGATTCCACGAAGAGCTAAAGCCTTAAATTGATTATAAAGGATCTGGTAATTAGGGTTTCTTATATATTGTGTATCCAATTTTTTTTGTTTGTTTTGGTGAGGCAATTGGAGTTAAGTGACTTGCCCAGGGTTTCACAGCTGTTAAGTGTCTAGTTTCTGAGACTGAATTTGAACACAGGTCTTACTGATTCCAGGGCTCGTACTCTTTATCTACTGTGCCACCTAGCTGCCCCTCCAACTGTTTACCTAATTTTTTTTTTCCGAATTTTATATCTATTGATTGAATAGTTGGATAACTGTTTTAATTAATTTTATTCCTTAATACAGAATCTGAGGAAGAAGTAGACGAACCAGAGGAAAGACAGCAGACTCCTGAGGTAGTTCCTGATGACTCTGGAACTTTTTATGACCAGACTGGCAGGTAAAGAAATTTTCTTAGAATTGAATAGAAACTTGTTTCTGTAGTCAATTTCCTTGTGTTTTAGTAGGAATTTGTAAACAGATTTTAGAATCATGGATTCTAGAATCTTTTCTGAGAATGAAAACAGTTGCTTCAGAGTGTTTCGAACTCCTAATGGTAAAATAACCTTGAATTTATATTTTATAAATTGTTAAGAGACAAAGCAACATAGTGAATAAAAAGATAAAAGATGGAGTTGGGAGAAGGCTTGTTTCTGGGGTTGTTCTGTTGTTTCATTTGTGTTCAACTCTTTGTGACCCCATTTGGGGTTTTCTCGCAAAGGTACTGAAGTAGTTTGCCTTTCCCTTCTCCAGCTCATTTTACAAATGAGGAACTGAGGCAAATGGGGTTAAGTGATTTGCCCAGGGTCATATAGCTAGTGAGTGGCTGAGGCTAGATTTGAACTCACTTTCTCCTGACTCCAGGAGTGACACACTATCCACTGTGTCACCTAACTCCCCCACTTCTGGGATACCTTCTGGCTCTTTAAATATAGACAAGTCACTTAATCTCTCAAAGGCTCAATTTCTTCATCTGTAAAATGGAGAATATTTGAACTCTATGCCTCATAGGGTAGTTGTGAGAAGTTCTTTGCAAACCTAAATGACTATCTGAATGTGAATTATTGTTCTAAAATATCTAATACCCTTCAAAGTGGTCTTATTTTTGTCTTACACTTAAAACAAATTCACCAAAACTATATCAACCATATGGAAAGATAAAAAGGTTTAGGGACAGTACTCCCATATGTCATTTAGTCACAGTTATCAAGCATTGTGTTAAATGCTTTGTCTTCCTTGAGCTTGAAATTTAATTGGAAGAAACAAAGCATCCTGACAAATAATAGGAGAATTAATTATTGTAAGACAGGATTATGTTGAGGTTTTTTTTTATATTTAATTTGATCCAATTTTGAATAGTTGTAAAATGCTTTTTATGTATTGTATGCTGTATTGGAGAAAGAGAAAGATGGAGAATATTTTTTAGAAAATTTATTTCCAGCTTAAAAACAAACCAAGCATTTTTTAAAAAATCCACCAACCTGTGATTTTTGTCCTTTTCTCCAATCTTTTGGAGAATTATTAGTTCTTTCATGCCTGGGGTTAAAACCTTGGAACTAAGACATGGTCAGCTTAACATGGGACTTAGGAAATAGAATGACTTGTTGATTCTTCACATTACAAGCAATGACCTGGAGGAGCATCTAGAGGAGCCTGTTGCGGAGCCAGAGCCAGAACCAGAACCAGAGCCTGAGCAAGAAGCTGAACCTGAAATTCATGAAGAAAAGTCTGAACCAGTTTTGGAAGAGCCTGTGTCTGAAGAGACTCAAAAGAGCTCATCTCCAGTGCCTGTGGATTCTGCTCCAGCAGTACAGGAGGACTTGAGAGTAAGGAAGATTAGGAATTACTGTACTTTTCTGGCAACACCTATTCTTAATGATCCAGTAATTTGTATAGTGTCTGTGCAGAAGTTTTTAGTGAAAGTTTTTTCATGTTAAATTCTCATAGTCCCGCCTGTCTGAACAAAATTCAAAATTCTTAACTTTTCTTTTAAAAAATATCACTAAAATCCTCTGTATTCCTTCCACTATTCCATTTCAGAAAGTCGTCCCATATAACAAATGTTTAAAACACAAATAATAAAGAGAGAAAAAGAATAACTGATGAACTCATTGAAAAAGTAAAAAATGTGTGATTATTACAACTGGAGACCTCTCTACCTGTACAAGAGAATGGAATGGGGGTGTCTTCTCAGAGATACTTCTACTTTGGACCTGTGCTTGCTTGTTCTTTGTAAATTTGCAAGATTCATGCTTATGGTTCTTGATTTTTTTTTTTTACATTGTAATTGTATATATTGTTTTCTTGACTCTGCTTAATTATCTGTGTATCAAATCTTGTAAATCTTTCCATGCTTTTCTGTGTTCATCCTATTTGTTATTTCTTAACTTATGATGATACTCCATTACATTCATATACCAGTTTATTTAGCCATTTCCCAGTTGCTGGGCATTTGCTTTGTTTTTAATTCTTTATTATTGCCAAAAGTGCTGCTATAAATATTTTGATCTGTCTTTGGACTTGTTAGCAATGGCCTTCTTGGAGTATAACACTGGTATTGAAATCTCAGGGTTAAAGGGTATAAGACATTTTAGTTGCTTTATCTGCATAATTCCAAATTGCTTCTGAAAGTGGTTGTGCTGATTCACAACTCCACCAACAAGGCACTCATTGTGCCTGTTTTTCTACAATTTCCATAGCGTTGACTATTCCTGAATTTTGTCATTTTTGCCACTTTTCAATATGTGAAGTAATAGGGTATGAATAGTATATGCATAGTATATGAAAATTCATGTTATTTCATGAGTATTTAAATTTTTTTAATAAGTTCACCACAGCCTTATAACCCATATATCCTTCACCCCTTCCTTTTTAATTTCATTTGATTGATTGTCAGTATACTCTTGACCATAATAGCCTCCCATGTCCTCCTGCATTTTGCATGTTCAGTACTCAGTACCCATAAACATTCTACTTCTTCATATCACCCTATTAAAAATTCAACCCCTTGCCTCTTTTGCTGTGGTGGAGGAACATAGTTATCATCTCCTCTCCTCTTTTTTTTCTTCTTTCTATACTTATGTGGCACATTTATTTCATCTTCAATCATGCTTTGGTTTCCTCTGCCTCCCTTCCTCTTCCCCTCCCTTGTGTGTTTTGACTGGCTCAAAGTATTGGAAACTGATTTATCTGAGTTCTAGAAGGGATCCTTTTCTCTAGGGGAGTGAGTATTCCATATGGTGCTTTGTTAACCTCTAATGAAACAGTAATTCTGTCCTAAAGCAGATAACATCATGGCCATTATCATTTTAAGGGTTGCTTAGGTGGTATCATTATCTGTGTTTGGGACTCTAGTAAACACTCTTGAAAGCTGGAATGGGTGGATATATGTGAACTTATTACATTGGGAATATCTGCAAGGATAGCCTCTGCCTCTAAGAAAGAAAAGCCTATTATATAAAGCTGTATGTTATGACTGATCTTTCTTTGTTTACGTTTCTTGTAGACGTTTTCCTGGGCATCTGTGACCAGTAAGAACCTTCCACCTAGTGGAGCTGTTCCAGTGTCTGGGATACCACCCCATGTTGTTAAAGTACCAGCTTCACAGGTGAAGTTCTGTATGAAAGTTGGATGGACCTACTCTTGATTTGGCTTTGGAAACAGTCTTTTTGTGGATTCTCTAGGGTAGAAGAAGATGGAAAGATTGTAGCAGATAAATTAGGAATGCTAACATGGTGAGATTTGTTTATTTACATACAAATTAAATTGTTTTTAATCCAGGCTCGCCCAGAATCAAAACCAGAATCTCAGACACCACCACAGAGGCCCCAGAGGGACCAGAGAGTGAGGGAACAACGAACTAACATCCCACCCCAAAGAGGACCCAGACCAAGTAAGAGAACTTTAGGAAGTATGATTTGTCTTAATGGTTTTGATTTTTATGTTTCAGACTAGATGATAAATGAGTCTTTTTCTCTATTTGTTAATAGTAGTTGGCTGGAGCCTCTAGTGATATGTGATATAAGGGCCATTGAATATACAAACTTTAAATTTTTTAATATGTCTTGAAGCATTTTGTTTCTTTTTAAGTTCGTGAAGGTGGTGAACAGGGTGATATGGATACAAGGAGAATTGTGAGATATCCAGACAGTCATCAGCTTTTTGTTGGAAATCTTCCACATGATGTGGACAAAGCAGAACTAAAAGATTTCTTCCAAAGTAGGTTACTGAATTGTTGGAACTTGAGTTGAAAGTGTAAGTTCTCTTGACATAACAACAGGCCTAACAAATGACCGAAGGTTTCTGTGTATCGTTCAAAGGTTATGGGAATGTTGTAGAACTTCGAATTAATAGTGGAGGGAAGCTACCCAATTTTGGTTTTGTGGTATTTGATGACCCAGAGCCAGTTCAGAAGATCCTTGGCAGCAGGGTAAGAATATTTCATACATATAATATTGTACTTATAAGTAATCATCGCATATTGGTAGTGAAAGTTTGTATTTTGAAATGTTTCATGGCTCTCATTTTATGAGAATATATCTTTTTCTTGTTATGTTTGACCAAGTGATTGCTGAATTCCAGTTTTCCTTTTTTATGTGAAAAAAGTATTAAAATATTAAAAAGTACATAAAACTATACAAAGCACTCTACACTATTTTGCAAACAGCGACTATATATGCATAATAGCTTTGTATAGGTAAAACCCAAGATGTCCAAAAATACTACCACATTCATTCCAAAATCGTCTCCTGTTCCCTGGCACAATTACAAACAAATAATTACAGATAGAATGTGGAAATAAAGAAGGTCCAAGGTGTTGTGGTAGGTGAGAGAAAGGAAGGACATAATACTATTTCATTGCTTGAATAAATCGCGTGAGACTGATCAGTACTCCCCAGTTTTTGTGTAGAGATGAGTTCCTTACAGAAAAATTCTTCTATACAGCAACTAGCACTTTCATTAGGAAGATTAATTGGGTGTCAGAAGAGAATAACTAATTATGTCATAGAGGTGGTATGTTGTTTTGTCTTTTGTGTTTATATACACATTAAAATTTTTTCCTAATAGCTTTAGTAACCAGTAGGAAAATGAAACAAAATTTGATGAAGCTTTTAATTAAAAGAAGCAAAATGGTACTTAATGTAGATTTTGATCTGGGAACTTGTAATTCTTCAAAATGGTAAAGCCTATTACTGTGACCTGGCTCAGGAGGAGTTGGAAAACTTAAATTCCCATTTTTTTCCCTCTCTAGTCTCCGCAAAATCACTTCAGTTACTAATAACTGGAGGAAATTGGACTAGATAATATGATAACCTTCCATTTATAAGATTCCATTAATTAGTAAACAAATTTTTCTCCCTTAGCTGGTTGTCTTTCTATTTAATTTTCCCTCAGTGTGTAGTAAGAGCAGTATTTAAAATACTTTTATGTAACTGTTGCCTACGTTAGACTCGATAGTATCTGAGTTGGAGGGTTCATGTAGTCCAACATTGCTTTTAACCATGAGTAGGCCCAGAGTAGAGATGTATATCCTTCACTTATAGCTTAATGGCAGAACCCATTGATCTTATCTTCGTCTCCTACCTACATATCTAAAGTCAGGTCATAGTATGAACGTTGTGTTTTCAAATAAGTTGCTTTTCAGAGAAGCTTAATTATTCTTTTTCCCTTCTAGACATTATAAACTCATAATTTTAGGACCAGTCTGGTTTATTTTCTCTTGTGAGGACAGACTGATTTAGGAGCATCTGTAACAGCAAGCACCCTAGCATAACCAGGATGGCTGCTAGCACAGATTCTTTGATCTGCTTTTCTAAAGGAAAGCAACTCAAAAAGGGTTAACAGTCTTACTTTAATTGAACATATATATCATTCATTTAGTTCAGGTGAAAAAGTCAGCACCCTGAACTTCAGAGAAAATGCAAACAGAAATTACAAGCAGACAAAAAATACAGAAAATAGAACAATTCAACAGACCAGCAGACAGGACTTCTACCTGTTTGACATTACATATATCATCCATACATAGTTGCCAGAGAGAAAAGCACCAACATCTGGATTTTCAAACGTGGGGGGCTCAATGTCTACCCAGAGTTTCATCTGGCCAAGTCACACAACTCTTCCCATAAGTGAGCATCAAAGGAAAACCTCTCCTCATATACCCTTCTTATAAGGATATATAAAAAAATATATACTCTTCTTCAGTGTCAGAGGACATCGTGACCTTTGTGACCCATTGCCTAATTACAAAGTAGCAAAAGGTGTGGGCCTTCCTGAAAAACAAGCCTCCCCTAAGCAAGCTTCTCTTGTTGGGCCCCAAGTGAGCTGTATTAAAGGGTAGGGAAGATCTTCAAATTCCCTTAACATAACAGCATTCTGACCAGCAGTCAAGTTAAAACACAATTTCTTTCCCTTTGTTGCTTTATGTAGTTTATACTTTCCTTGGTTAGAAAATGAAGAACCCATCCTTAATTCCCTTCCTTATTTGTAAAGATTCTTTCCTCTCTGTACTTTATATATGTGTACTTGTTTTATATTTTTAGTTTTAGTATTCTTTTCTCAGATTGATGTAAAGTGTTTGCCCATATTACCCTCTGCTGTATTGTGAGAGCCTGACAGTACAGCAGTTATGTCTTATTATTTGGTACCCAGCAAAATGCTTTGTCTATATAGCTTGATAAATGGTTTCTGAAAGAGTAATAGAATCCTGGAATTGAGAGGGATCTTAAAAGATGATATAAACCTGAATCTCCATTTGTCTGATGTAATATGTCCCTCCCCCTTGAGTGTCTAAGTTTTATCTATTAAATGACTGGATGAATCAGACCTATTTTAACTTTTCTTTACCATTTATATGTTAAGACAAATTCAAATTCATAGAAACTTTTCTCATCCTTAATAATTCAGTTTGTTCAAGTTCAATTATTACATCACTCCAAACTCCTAATATACCTTATAGTTAGAGAGTACTCTACCTTTTGTGGCTGCTGGTGAGAGGAGCATATGTATCCTGAGACCATTTTTAGCAATTCTATGAGATAAAGGCTCTTTAAGACTAGCCAAGGAACTGAACCAAAGTGCTTTGAAAATCAGCGTTATGTAAATGTCAGATGTCATTGTTCTTATCTCATTTTTGCTCTTTTGTTCTGAATTCCAAACGGTCATCTCATAAGTGAATTTTTAGAAGAAACACATTACATTTTTGTCTAACTTACGTGTTCAATAATTAGTGGCATTCAGGAACAGTAATTTTAGAAATCTTTAACTTTTACAGCCCATCATGTTTAGAGGTGAGGTGCGTTTGAATGTTGAGGAAAAGAAGACACGAGCAGCCAGAGAAGGGGATCGTCGAGATAACCGACCACGTGGACCAGGAGGCCCGCGAAGTGGGCTAGGTGGTGGAATAAGAGGTCCTCCCCGTGGAGGAATGTCCCAGAAACCAGGATTTGGAGCTGGAAGGGGGATTGGTCAGCGTCAATGAATTTGGCACACAGATCTTCACGTGATGGCACAAACCTTTGCTCCTGCAGCATTGTGAATTTCAGCCTTGGATATCTTGGAAT
This sequence comes from Pseudochirops cupreus, assembly GCA_028627135.1. Taxonomy (NCBI): domain Eukaryota; kingdom Metazoa; phylum Chordata; class Mammalia; order Diprotodontia; family Pseudocheiridae; genus Pseudochirops; species Pseudochirops cupreus. The sequence continues at coordinate 310,183,907 of CM053581.1, read as the reverse complement.
GTGACCCTAGCCTGTTATATAGACTGCCTACGTTTGATACAATTTGAAGCCCTTTTTTGTTTGTGTTAATGGGTTTTTTTTGTGTGTGCTGTTTGCATCCCCTGCTGCCCCCATAAGTCCATGTCCCTAATTCCAGTTTTGTGGAACAATATTTTAGGAAAAGTTGATTTTAAAAGAAGAAAAACTGAAATTCCTTGCTCACCTCAAATATACGGACTAGATTTTTTTCTTTTCTTTTTTTTTTACAACAGCGGTTTTATCCCAAAGGACTATATTTTTTGCTTATAACTGATATTGGAATAATTTTCTTTTTCCTTTTTCCACGTGTTCCAAGAATCGGTCAGAAACCCAGGATTTGGCAAACATTTTGAGGGCAGGAAAAACCCCAGTTGTTCATTGAGGGTCATGACTACTCTCTGGTTTGGAGTTGTTGCCACTGGAAAAATTGACAGTCACACTTTTCTCTGTGGCATGGTTAAAAAACGGAATAAAGGGTATTCATAGAACTTTTTTTGCTTTTGATACGTGATCACATAAAAATGAATTCTAAACTACTGTTTTTACCACTTGGAATTTTGGATTGTGGGATAAGTTTTAAATGTGTAGAATTCAACTCTTTAAAACGCTTTTCCTGAATTTGTGGAAAAAATTTTTTATTGAAGTAGGGAGTTTTTTTCATGTTTTAGTTTGTATTTGTAAAAAAACAAAACAAAACAAAAAAACAGCAAAATTGTTGTGCCTTCTATTTATCTCTCATTCCAGTCTTGGCAAATTGTTTTAAAATAAATAAAAAATAAAAACATCTAGATTTGCTTTATCAGGTTCAGAGTATGTGGGACTTTTTCCCTGAAATGTTTGTTAGAGTCTTTTCATCTTAAGCATTGTCAAATTATATTATTTTTATCGTGTTCATACTTAACGACCGGGTTCTTAACGGTATTCAGAAGATGAATCTAAACTGGAATGGTTTTGAGGCACTCTTGATTGGAAGAGAGGCTATTCTTTTAGGTCTACACCTAAAATTAGTCATCAGTCATGATCAATATCTGATCCATAGTTATAGCATGTTAGGAATTTGAAACTTGTATTGCTGGATTTCTAGCTAGCTATCACAGAAATTCATAGCTGCCTGATTAGTTTTTTCTAGTTATTCTTACCTTAATGTATAGGTCTTACTTTTAATGTATGAACAATTTTTTAAAAGAAGTTTTTAGGATGGAAGGTTCATGTAAAGGTAAGAACTAATTAAGTGTAGTGTGTAGATGTAGATGTAGTTGCTTGCTAGGAGGTGATTTGTGTAGGATTTCATTTAGATGCTTATAAAATCTAGCCATGATTTCTCTGTTATTTATCCATAGAGAAAAGCTATTTTCAATCTTAAATACTTTTTTAGAGGATCTTTATTTTTTGTCTGTGTTACTGGTCTTATTTTACCTTAGAATCGGGATTGGGAAAGTTCACTTTATTTTGAAACTGTTGAGCAGATCATGTTATGAATTGGCTGGTAATGTACAATTTGTATTTGGGAACTTGGCCGAACAACCATATCCAAAGAGTAGTCGTTAATGGATTGAACTCTGTGGAAAAAGGGAGATTTCCAGTCTCCTTAGGACTCTGTTCTGTTATCCATTGTTTTCATCCTTAACGTAGATGAAAGGCAGAATTACTTATAAAATTTACAGATGACATGAAGTGAGAGTCCAGAAAGATCTTTGTAGACTATTTGGATGGACTAAATCTGTTAAGATGAAAACTTAAAGATAAATTCAGAATCTTACTTGTTTAAAAAACATGAAATAGTTACCTGCTTCTATCTGAAAAGTTTTAGTAACAAGTAAAAAAATTACCGTTCCTTTAATATAGTGTCTAGAATGAGGGAGCTGTTAACCTTGTCTGTTTTGGGCACTGTATTTAAGGAAGGATATTGACAAGCTGAAATATACCCAAAGAAGGTCACCAAGTTAAAGGATCTGGGAGCTGTCTGAAAGACTTCGAAGGGGAGGGAGGAGGACACAAGGAGGATTTGGTTATGAAGCTAAATAATTTCATAACACTACTAGTTAAGGAATGAAAACTCCAGGAATTAGAGAAATCTAGTCTAAAGGATTGATAAACTTAATTTCCACATATTTGCGCTTGAAAATTGAAAATATTTTGGGTACATACCTGACAAGTACATTCGATATGTTCAAACCTGATTAGAGTTTTCATTGTATTTTTTCCCTCAGATTAAGAGACTTACTCAGTACCATATACAATTCAGCAAAAAGATGACATTTGTTGAACTGCT
>CM053581.1:310094451-310181117 GCA_028627135.1 Pseudochirops cupreus | reverse complement strand
CCCTGGGGTATGTCTTGTGGGCACCCCACTTGCCCCATTTTCTGTTACTTGAGTGAGGAAAGTATGAGCTGCTAATGTTCACTTCCTAATGCTATAGAAAGCAGGCTAAGGGTGTGAAGACTGGGGATTGTCTAAGTGCTGGATTGTGGGGAGGAGTTTCAAGTCATACCTAGCAAGACTTGTGGTACCCTTATTGTTCCATGACAAATACTTCGAGAATCAGTTGAACCTGTAGGATGAATAAAAGTAACTGGAAAATGAAAATGACCTTGAATTAGCTATTTAACTTGGCTAGCAAGCTAAGGATTCTTATTTTCGTTTTATCTTTTTGATAAATTGAAGGGGATCTCGGGAGAGGGTAAAGAGTCCAGCTCTCCCCATCCTTTAAAAAAAAAATCACACTGAATTTCTGGATTTGGAGTCTTGAAATTTTTGAATCACTTTGTCAGCCTTGATTTGGTAAGACCCAAGGATAACTCATGCAATAACATTGAACTTGTAAATTTTCCTAATTTGGCATCTCCTTTTATTGATGATAATGTTCCAGGATTCTTGGGGACCTGGATTCTAATCCTGGGCTGACTTGACGTGGAGCTATTATACTAACTCGTTTGCAAAATGAGAAATAGAGGGATCTTAACTAGATGAGTAAGTTCCTAAGGTTTCTTCTAGCTCTGACACTTTCTTAGCAATATTGTAATTTGTTTACACTTCCATTGCCCTGTGTAGTCACTTACCATTGGGGTGTTAAGCAAACGTTTATGTTGGTATTGACGGCTTATACTTGAAGAGTATACATATCTTTTCAAAAATACATTTAAAAAACCATGAGTGGGCCCTTTTGTGTAATGTGTGAGACGTATGTAGTCTGTCTATAGGTGAGTTTGTGGATTCTCTCTGTGTAAATTTTATTTTCTAGGCCAGTAAAGGGGCATAGGAGTGTGGGAAATTAAAAAAAAACACCTTGTTTTTTTGTTTAAATTCTAATTGTGGGCATCTTATATTTTCAGTGTACTTTTAAGTAAAATAATGAAGATACAATGCAAAAATTTGAAACAGAAAGAACTATTAATGAGCCCAACTTTCTGCCTGTTCTCTGCCACATGGTGTACACCGCTTCTAACTGGGCCTTACAACCTTGCTTGTGTCTGAGAAGGTTAATTAAAGATTCTGACTTGACAGCCTTTTGTTGAAGTAAAGGGTTCATAGCATAGGATAAGTAAGTGATGGTGACTTTTTAATAAAGGATTTTCGTTTTTGGTCAGCTTAATTTTTTAAATAAGAATTTGAGGGATGGAGAAATGAGACTTAGCCTATCAGCATGTCCCAAATGAAGTTTTATTTATTCATTTTCTCAGGCCCTTGTGAATTAGGTGTGTTAAAGAAGGGGGTGCATAAATATTTGCCACAAAATGGAGGTCAGTCTGAAAACTGAATTACAAATAAACATCTAGCACTCTTGCTAAATATAAAACAGTATTTTGTTGCATGACGTTTGAAACATCTGAGCAAGAGTAGTTTTCTAACATTTGCTTTTTTTGTAAATCATAACTGTAATTTTTTTTAATGTAGTATTTTGTTGCTGTATGTTAGAACCTTTGGATTTTCTGGACTAGATTATCAGTAACTATTTTTAACAGCTCAGTATTTCTTTATGCTAGTTAACTGTCACACAGTTATCACATCTCTGGGCAAATCACATACATCTCTGGACTTGTTTTTTGATTTGTAAAATGTGGGATTTTAACTATAAGATTAATCCTTTCTAGCTCTATTATTTTATGATCTTACACAGATAAAACTGGTACCATATTTGTTTCCTTTAGCTTACTAAAAGTTTTAGAACACTTGAGACCATATTTAATAGGAATGCAAATATCAGTAATTTAATATATTTACCTGAGTGGCACAAATGGATAGGACACTGAACTTGTAATCAGAAAGCCTCATCTTCATTATTGCAGATCTCACCTCAGATACTTACTAGCTGTGTGACCTTGGACAAGTCACTTAACCCTCTTTGCCTCAATTCCTTATCTACAAAATGAGCTGGAGAAGGAAATGGCATTCTGTTAGGCAAGATAATCCAGTATCTTTGCCAAGAAAACATCAAATGGGATCATGAAGAGTTGGACACAACTGAACCGACCCAGTGACAACAATTATTTGTAGAAAATAATCAGATTAGGTTAAAATGCAGTCTTCAGGGTGGGAGGAATCATTGTCCTCAAATCAGTTTTCTGAAATAGGCATGATTGAGCTCTAAGGCCTTATGCACCATGATGTAATTGCCGTGGAACCCATATTTTTGTTTTATTTATTCATATGTTGTAAAACTGAAATAATGATGAACAATTCTACTTGGGGAGATGAAATTTTTGCAGTAAAAACAAGTCAGGATTTGAATGCGGGTTTACAACAGAAGCACCCACTGAGTGCAGAGCTGTGTAAATCTTGAAAAGAATGTTATAAGATTATGGGACACGAATTGGGGGAGGCTGGTTTTCTGTTAGAGGTGAGGCCTTTAAAAACAAAGTCAACAAAATGTTTAAAAGTTGACATTAAATAACATTTCAATGTAACATTATTATAGGAAATATTCAGGAACCAATCATTGAATTTGCTAGTGGGCATTCCAGTCTGCACCTTGATAGGAATGCTTTTGTGAATTGCCATGACAACTACTCACATTCTAGCCATATGAGCTCTTTTGAACACCTTGGTAGAATGCAGTTTGTGTTCTTTTGTGTCCTTAGAGATTAATGAAGTCATTAGAAGAAGAAAGGGTGGTGGAGGTCTTTAAGCAGGAGCATGAACTGGGAATAATAAAAAAATGTAAACGGGGTATGGCAAAAAGCATAGCAAAACTGATGGGGACTGGGCCCTTGGGGAAAATGTCAGTTGAAAAGAACTTTGATCATTTAGACCTAGGTTGGCAAAACTGTGGCCTCGAGGTCACATGTGGTCTTCTAGATCTTTGGGTGCAGCCTTTTGATTGAGTCACAATCAAAGTTTTACAGAACAAATCTCTTTATTAAGGGGACTTGTACTGTGGAGTTTGGATTTAGTCAAAGCCCTGTACTGGAGGACCTAGAGGGCTCCATTAGAGGCTGCAGATTCCCCACCCGACCTAGGTTCTCAAGTGCAGACCTTTGACTACCAAACTTCATAGAACAAAATCCCTAAATAAAGGGATTTGTTCTTTAAAACTTGGACCACGTCAAAAGGCTGTATCCAAGGACCTAGAAGGCCACATGTGGCCTTGAGTCTATGTAGGTTCCCCACCCCTGATTTAGACCAGTCTTCTTTAATCCATAGGGCAATTCTGGGCTTAGAGTGGCTAACACTGGAATTACCAGTTAGGCACGAGTTGTGAGTCTAAGGTTCTTAATCATAACAGTTAACTGGAAAAATTAGTAAGTTGGGTGATGACATATTTGACAGCTTCATTTGGTGGAATTAGTAGCATTAAATGCTTACCAAGACAGGTATTATGCTCAGTGCTGGTTAAGTGAATTGTACAGGCCAAAGTAGGCACCTTTCTCATCCTCTCTGCCTCCTGGATTATTTCTCTTCATGAGAAGAGTGGAATAAAGATAACTGGGAGAAAAAAGACAAGAAATTAAACATCTCTGAATTTGTGATGCTATATAAGGAAAGGTAAAAATGAGAATTTCCTGATATATGTTCATGGGGGTAGGGGCAAGATTAGGGCTGTTAGCATTAAAGTGAGAATGTAAAATGAAGTATAGAGGGATCCCGAAAACCTAATTCTTAGAAAATTTTTTAGTTTCCTTTAGTTTTACTTTTGGGTTACTTGGAACCCAGGATTGTAATGATTACTTGGCTACCCTGCCCTCCTTAGACATTTTTTTTTGTCTTGCTCTATCTTTCCTGCTTAGGAATCCTAGAACTTGAATTGGTTAGGATCTTGGACTTCTGAACTACCTCAGCAAACTTCCTCCCCTGCCTCCCACTCCCTAATCTTGTATGTCTCGGGGTCTTTTCTATTTCTTAACTCATCTAGTTCTGAATGTGTCTGTCTTCCCACTCCCCACTGGCCCCAGCCATCATGGTTAGTCAGTAATTATAAATTGAATCAATCCACTCAGAGAAAATTTCAGAAAACTTTTATTTTTTCATTTTCTTTTGTTGGAATCAGCATGGATGGGTGTACAGCTGGTTCAGTAAATATATTTTTATATACATGTACCACAGAAATCTTACATTCCATTTTAAAACTGCAGAAATAGATTTTTTTTCAAGCCAAAAAATATCTACCAATACTTCTGTTGTGAGTTCATGCAAAAAACCGGGGTGGAATCATACAAGTTAAGAGTTTAGTTGGAAGTAAAAATGTTGCATTAAGGAAGCAGTTGCTTGATGTGCTGCCGAACAGGTCCTTAACTGTGGCATTAAGGCCATACCAATTTTATACATATGTACAAATAAATTCCTATATAAAAGGGATATCACATTTTCTTCAGGGAAAGAACATGGAAGGGGAACTTAAGGGTAATTCTGCACAGGTTTTTCTGTCCAAATTTCTTTGAGGCTCCCTTTGTGTTGGTGTGTTATTTTTCTTTGACAGCGACTTGTTTTTGGCCTCTCTGCCCTTGGAAGTGGAATGCTCTGGATAAATGAAACCTGCAGAATTTTTCCTTGTATTTCCTGCAAGTATTTTGGGCATTGCTTGAATTTTTTTTACCCTCAAACTTGTACCTAATGACATACTGTATCTTTAAAGATTAACACCTATTAACTAAGGTTAAGGTGGTTTTCTTAAAGAGGTGTAAAAAATGGATCTAAGGAAATTTTTTTGAAAAAGGTTCACATATGGTTAATGAACACTTATTTTATCTTTGCTTTTTGGAGGGGGGAAAGCAGGGCAATTGAGGTTAAGTGACTTGCCCAAGGTCACACAGCTAGTAAGTGTTAAGTGTCTGAGGCTGGATTTGAACTCGGGTCCTGACTCCAGGGCTGGTGCTCTATTCCCTGCGCCACCTAGCTGCCGTAATGAACAATAATTTTAGAGAGGAGCCACGGCCATGTTGGCCTTTTTCTAAAATTTCAACTTCAAGGGCTAGACAATGACCTTGGATTCTTCTTAGCCTAATCCACACCCTTCAAGGAAGAAAAAAGGAAACAAGCATTTAGTAAGCACCTGCTGTGTTCGAAGCCCTGTGCTAAGCACTTGCCAATATCTCATTTGATCCTCACAACAGCCCTCAGGAGGTAGGTGCTATTATTGTCTTCATTTTACACCTAAATAAAAAAACCAGGCAGATAGAGGTTAAGTGACTTGCTCAGACTCACACATCTAGTAAGTGTCTGATGCTGGATTTTAGCTTTGGTCTCCAGGCCCACTGAGTAAGTAACTTTTACAATAAAGGTCAAGGCTTTTTAGCAAGTATATAAAAGGAGCAAGTCTTTTGAAGGTGATCTCCAAGACTGTTTTAACTTCTGATTGTCTTTTGTAGTCTCAGCCATGGTTGGGTTATGGCCTCTGAAACTAGCCAATGAATCCTGCTCCATTCTTAATTGGAGCAAATTAAACTTTTTCATCCAATACAAGTTTGTAGCCATTTAAAGTACTGAAATAGCTTTAGTGTTCTTTGACAACAAAGCCTGATTTTTTTTCATCAGATTTAGGATTCCAAATTAGAAATTAACAATTTGTAAGAGGAGGTGGTAGATGGATTTTGTATTCTTCTTTTGTTTGACCATGATCGAAGAATTTAAAATGTGTTCAAGCTGCTATATATGAAAGGCCCTGTACTTATTTACACTCTTCTTTGGGTAGCAGACAAGTCTATTGTGGGGATAGCTTTTTAGTGACCTCATAGAGCACGTGTTCTGCAGATACAACCTTTGGGAGCCTCCAGGCCATAGTGAGGTACAGGAATTTCAGGGGATCCCAAAATAGAAAATTATGTGTATAAGTAGACTAAAGTATAATAATGCAAGGAGTGATGAAGAACATCAAGTACATAATATTGGAAAAAAATAGGAAGGCTGATTAAGTGTTGAGTGAGAACAGATGGATAGCTCTAGGGTCACACTTGTATCTGAAAGGTTAAGGACCTAGAAGAAGCCTTCTCTTAGGTTGGTTAGATGCTCCAAGGAAGATTTTGGGAAGCATATAGGTAAGAATTACACACAATAAGAAGGTATAGGTGGGTTGTGGTATGTACTGAATAAGTGCATACCTCCACTTACTGGATTCTTCAGAGGATCTGTGCAGAGTACTGTTTTGGAGTTATAGGTATGTTCTGGCCTCCTCCCCTGTGTTTACTGTCTTTTGGGATATTAGGAATCAAACCTACATCTGGGCAGGTCACATGCTGCTAGTTTGGACATGAGCTACTGATAGGTTTCTTAACCTGGGGGAAAGGATCCATTAATTTCTGTTAAAAAATTTTTTTTTTGGATAACTTTAAACATTGATTTCCTGTGTAATCCTAGATTCCATTTAATGCATTTTAAACATGTTAAGAAGGCATTTGGGACTTCACTAGACTGCCAAAAGGCTCTGGGACAAAGAAGAACCTCTGCTATATGGCATTTAATCTGTTCTTTATTTTGATACTGAGGTAATGTATAAGTCTAAGGACTTTATCCTCCATTCACAAAATGTAGACATTGCTGTTACTGTTGACCTTTGGCAAGTCATAATGATGATTTTTTTTTCCCCTCCCGGCAATGGTTAGAAGAAGATAGAATTTTAGTAGAAAAAATTACTCCCTTATGGAGAAGAATCAGTGAATAGGAAGTACTCCACTTTGTTTTTAAACTTACTTAACTTTAAAGTCTAAATGAGTAGTCCAGATCAATCCCAAGGGCACATCTTTCCTATCCAAACCAAGGTGGCCCCTATTCATGGCCAGCATTTGGAATGATTCTGGGTTGCGAACATTTAGGCAAGACCAAATGGAACTTAGCCCAAGCACTAGTAACCAGATAAAGTGACTGATTAAACATCCCATTTGGTGCTTAGCAATATAATGTATGCCATTAACTGAAAGGACTCCAACATGATTACCACCCAACTTTGACTTTTCCCATCTTACTCCTTTTTAGGTTAGACTAGATAGAATGACAGTTACTTCATGCACTTTTGATTAGGAGCCCTGATGATTAGAGTTTATCAACTAGGTTTTGATAAATGCATTTTTCAGTTTGTCCAACTTGGAAGTGATTTTGCTGCTATATTTTCTTGAGACTGCTTGAGTATTGCACTTTTGATTGGGAGCCCTGATGATTGGAGTTTATCAACTAGGTTTTGATAAATGCATTTTTCAGTTTGTCCAACTTAGAAGTGATTTTGCTGCTATCCTTTCTCAAGACTGCTTGCTTATGTTGCAAACCTGTTTTTTTTTTTTTTAGTCACTGATTATACGAATAGAAAGGAAAACATTGGAGGTTTAAACCAGGGAGAGGACAGGTTGATACTTGGATTAGGGTTAGTCCTCCCACTAAATTCTTACTGTCATGACAAAGTTGAATGTTGTATGAACTTATGGTTTGAATTTTTTCTGCATGAAATTGAGCCTAGGGCCCTTTAAACATGTAATAACTTGGATTTCTGACATAAGCAACACGATTCAGAATGCTGCAAAACATTGAGCATTTGATTATGGAAGCACTGGATTTTCAACATACACAGCTGTTTCTGAGGATGCAGGTTTCACTTAGGTATGTTATTACACTTTGAAATGAGGTAGAAATATGTCTGATTTAGAGGAAATTGAGCTGATTGAATCACTTGCTACTGAAACATCACTTTTATCAAGGAGAGCAAGACATTTCTGTCCCTTGGTAGTAAAGGGCATTCCTCAGGTTTCTTAAGATACTGCTGTCAAGCCTCTTCCTTTGAGAGACCATTTTTACTTTTCTGGAAAGCAACCTTGTTAATAACTTCTTGGCAAATTTATCTTCACATTTCTCCATTCATTCTCATTGTTTCTCTCTTCCATGCTATCATCGCATATTGATCTCAGATTTCCACTTTCCAAATTTCTATCCTTTGCCTTGAAATGCCATCTGTCTAAAGAAGAGCTGTTAATGAGCCAGTTTGATCAGTGGTCACTGAGCGTTACTTCAAGCAACCTCTTTAATCCTAAGGCCTGAGCCCCAGAGCAAAACTCAACAAGTGCTCATCAGTGTACATTGTTACTTGTAACTGACCAGCTGAAGAAAATTAATAAAATTCTCACAATGCTTAAGGAAAAGGACTGGATTGTGGGCACGTGAATTCTGTGATGTTTGTCTTCAGCTGTATCTCTTGTTTGTAGTGTCCCTTTTCTATGAATTAAGACCCATGCAAATTTTAGTTGGTTGATCTTAAGGTGATTGTTGCAGCCATTCACCTGACCAACCTGGCTTACAGATTCCTAGGAGGGAGAGGGCAGGGTTGCTAAAAACTACTCTCTTGGTGTAATGGTTACTTGCATCCTTTTCCCTACTCCCCCCAGTAGTGATGGTGAAGATTTTTGGGAAATCCAGTATAGTTATTAAACAAGAGAAGGTTGAGGACATTGAGAAAGGGCAAAGAATGGCAGTTCATGAACTTATAGTCCCAGTTCACCAGATGAATGGAACTGGGAATAGATGATGGCTCCCTCTGCTGTTGAAGAGTTTTACTTTAGATATCACAAATGTAGGGAAGAGAAAAGTAAAGGAGAAATTCTGGATCTGGATAGCCTCTACTTCTGAATGTGGGCTTTTCTGAGACTCTGCTCTTGTTTGGACAGGTGAAGCTGCCTTTATTTTCCCAGGATTGGAAGACAGACTAAACTCACTTGGTGAAACATTTCGAGCTCAGCCAAAGTTTATCTTGATGTATATTCTACTGACCTGAACGGGGAAATACTCCCTTGAGATTTTTGGAACTGGAAGAGACCCCAGCTTACGTCTCTTATCTGTGAAGAGCACAATTCAACCTGCTTTTCATTTTGTCAGATTCCAGATTTAATTCTAAGAGAAGACTATTTTTACCCAACTCTTCAAAGCTCATTCCGTACAGTCATCCAAATAATTTCTGTGCTTTCTTACCTCAGTCTTCCCTATCCTACCTACCCTCTTTTCCCCTTCCCTGCCCCCCCCTCCAAGATACTCAAAGACTGGGGTTTAGTTCAGGTTCTGACTTGGGTCAGGTTATGTGAATGTTAGCAAAAACATGGATCTTACACATTCTTGGATGTTTGAATTTAGGTGCTTGCTTTTACATTTGCTATATAGACTTAGAACATGAGGGAGAGGCAACTTTGGAACATAGAATCTTAGACCTGGAATAGGTCCTAGAGTCCTTTAATCTCATGAATGAGGAAGTAAGGTACAGAGAAAAAACAAGCAAACTTTAGGGTCCCGCAATGAATGGCAGGTCTAGGACTAGAAAATCATTGGTCATGAAGGACTAAGTCATTCTAAACAGATGATAGTTCCATGTCAGGATTTTTCCAGTCTCATCGTAATTTATCTTACTAGTTTGTGATCTTTATAGATGGCAAATAGCCCAGGAAGTTTTACTCAGAATCTTTCCTGCTTCTAAGATAGATAACCTTCTGGGAAATTTTGGAGAGAGAACATGATTTTATAATTCAGTCAGTTTTAAGGGCAGTCTTTGAACCTGAGAAAAGGGCTTAAGAAGTTTGGCCTCAGATATGGAAGACTCAACCTTAGTAACTGGGAATCTACGGTGCTTTTGGAATTAATTTCAGGAAACTACCCTGATAAAGCTCTTAGGAAATCTAAGTCCCATTGTTCTGTTGATCATGTTCTGCATTTAGGCAGAGAGCTGAATCTAGAACTCAGGGTTTCCCGATCAAAGGCTCTGAGTTGAGGGAATCTTGAGCCACCCATTGGTTTTTGAGTTGCTACAGAGGTTTTGAACTCTGGGCTTGTTAAAAAGCCTCAATTCAAAAAAGGTCTTTCTGATGTCTTCTTCTAGCCAAGAGAACAGTTGTGGGAAGTATATTTAGAAGGCAATTTAGGAAGCCTGGCCCTTTAGCATCAAAAAGAGAGGTAGAGAATGGGACTTACAGAGTACGGCAGGGAGCTACCTCTTTCCCTGAAACTGGCTTTACATAACATTCTGGGTTGGTGGTTTGAGTCATTTCATGGGGTTGTAGAAGTAAAGAAGGAATGGGGAACTGAGAGCCAATTCACTATTTGACTTGTATTTTATTATTCTTGAAAGAAATTACAATGATAACTTTTTCTTTCCAGCAAAGGGAAAAGGTGTTCTTCCTTGTGCCAATCTCTTACCCTCCTTTCCTCTTTTCTTGCTGTGCCAGATTGATTTTCCTAATGCACCTGCCTTGTCTAAATACCTTTAGTGGTTTCCTTTTGCCCATAAAGTCAAAACTATATGTAGCCTTTGCATTCAAAGCCCTCCACCCCAGTCTTCCTTCTACCTGCTTGTCTGCCTTTTCCCACACTGTTTACCTACCCTATGAACAACTGTTTAATCCACGATCTCATTCTGTGCTTTCCTGCCTCCATACCTTTGTGCACACTCCCCTCAGCTCTCCCACCCCTACTTCCCATATGCTAGGGGAGGGGGCTGTTGAAATCCATCCCTTCAAGGCCCAGTTTGGATACCAAATGCTCCGTGAAGCTGCTGCTGACTTCCTATCCTCCAGCTATATTATCTCTTCTTTTCCTCTTGTTCTTAGATCTGTCCTATTTAGAGTGGCATTGTAATTATTTGTTAGAGAGGACTGCGTCTTGTTTTATCTTTGTATCTCCAAAAACTAGAACATAGCGAATTTCATACATTAGGTGCCTAATAAATGTTGTCCATTTGATCTGCCATATATTTAATTTTGCAACCAGTGTAAAGGCAAAGGAAGAACAGAGGCTTCCTGCTTTTGTTGGACTGTAAAAAATTGGTGAATTTGCACCCTTCTAAAATAAAATGTGTGGATTCTAGTGTACCTCTGCTGAGAGAGGCAAGAGCAGGGTTTGCCAGTTATAAAGGTAGATCTTCTGGACCAAGAGAATAGGAGGATATGGGACTGGAAGTCATGGCTGTTGAAAGGTTTTGTTCCATTCTCACATTTTGGCTTTGGAAATTAATTGTTGCGCTCACTTTAGTTCCTGTTCTCCTTCCTTGGAAGTGTATATGCCATCATAGATCATAATCACAGCTCTTAATTGTTATCATGCTTTAAGGTTTACAAAACACTTTCCCTATATATCATCATTGGGAGGTAGTTGGTGCAAAGATTATTATCCCCATTTTACAGATGAGGAAAATCATAAAAAGGACATTCTTGAAGGAAACACAGAAATCATCTATTTTAACCTTTTATAGATGGGAAAACAGAGGCCAAGAGGTAAGAAATACCTTGATGAGAGTCACTCAGCAGATTAGTAACGGAAGCAGGACCAGAACCCAATTTTTCCAGAGGTATTTTTTCTACATCACGTCGATTCTTAGCCAAGCTGTATGATACAAAAACACGTTCTGTATTTGAGCCCAGACAAATCATTTCACCTCCTTCTGCTCTAGGAAGCACTCTTTAAGACTATAAGTTGAAGAGAAGATACTGACCTGCATTGGTAGAAGGAACTCCCTCATCCAGAAGTTCCTTGTATCAATGAAATCACAGGTTCAGTCTCTAAGACAGAAGTGTCTCTCTTGACCATTGATATTATCAGTACACTGAAGAATCATTGAATTACAGAAGAGACTTTGAGGTTATTCTATTCATACCCCTGTGGTTATTCAGGAGTAGAACTCTCTTAAGTGCATCTCACTAGTTCTTTGAAGAGCCCTAGGAGGAAGAGTTCACACAACTTCCAGAGGAAACTACTTGTGACCCTTACACAGGTATAAACTCTAAAGCCTGAGCAGAACAACTTCCTGACTTTTATTTTTGCTTCATGAATAGGACATGGAACCTCAGAGGCATGTTTTATATTTCCAATATACTCTTTCCTTAATGGGAGGGCTGTTGACAGAACTGAGTACCAAAGGGACCAAGACTACTTAGTAGCTAAAGAGAGAAAGAATGATGAAAGTTTAGACTTCTGAAGAACATTTAGACTTCCCCCTCCCACTCTAACTTAACTAAGTATGTGTGTATAAGTTTTAAGTGATTGGCAGTCATTTTTTTTACCATTCCCTTATTGCCCTGAATACACTATTTCCTCTTCTCTCCTTTCTAGACTTCATATTTTGGACATCCATCCAAACAACATCAATTGATACACAGATATCAATAGTCCTATACTTGCTACGTTTATCTCCATATCTTAGAATAATAGACGATGTTAGAACTGGACGGGGTCTTAGAATATTGAACAGAAAGAATTAGAACATAGGAATTGGGGAAGTTTTGTTTAATGGTTTTTCATGGACCCCTGAGTTTGTGCTATAAAACATGTGAAACCAAAGAAAGCCAGGGCAAGAAGATGATGCAGTGATTCAGAGAGCAGGAAAGGGAAAAGCCATCACGCTCAGCATTTGTATGCAGCTTGCAAGCGTCTTTCATCCCGAGGTTAGTTAGCTAGTGCTATTCTGTAGTCGGCTAATGGCCTTCTGGAGAATATAATTTTCATCAGAGGGTTCTCTGAAGGGTGTATTTTTGGCTTGCCGTTCTTTCTGCTCTGACTTCTTGACCCAATGTTCTGATGGAAATTTTCCAGAGCAATGAAATCTCAAAATGCGGGGGGAAAGGGAGAGAAGCTCCAAGGCCCATTCCCCCTGGAAATAAATCAGCATCTCCAGGCGTAGGTTTGTCTGACAAAATGAGATGCTCAAACTGATGAAACAGTCGATGCCAACAGAGAAGGAGAGAGAGGTAGGGGAGGGAGAGAAAGAGAAAGGGAGAAGAACTAATGACTCAAGACACCATCTGAAGAGCCTTAATGATCCCCCCAAATTATTGAGCAATAATTTTTTCTTTGGAACTCAACTTGCTGTCCCTAAGAATGATCAAGTACTTTAATTAATGCTTTAAATAACCACACATTTCCATCAAAATGGCATCAAGCGATGCCTGCAAATTGGCGGTCTTATATCTCACCATGCCTTTCTTTGCAGTTTAAAATCATAGAATCATAGAGCTTTAGGTTGGAAGGAACTTATGAAGAGAGAACAGGCTATTATGGCTGGAAGGGGCCTTAGCACATAGAATAGAAAACATAAGAGATGGGTGGGGAGAACTTTTGCATAGAGCATTGGGTCAGAAGGGTCACAGGAATTGTCAGACTGGAAGGGACCTTAAACACAGAATGTAAGATGCCAGAGTTTGAAGAGTTCTTAGAGATGAAGCCCTCATTCAAATGCCCTCATTTTATGGAGAAAGAAAATAGAAGTTGGGGAGGAGGGTCTTCACCTAAGATGAAGTAAAATTAAAATCAAGTTTGAACGAGGTCAAACAGTACCAGCTGCTTGGCAAAGACACACCATCTTGGCTGGGTGACTGAGGATCCATGAAATCCTAGAATCCTCAGATTAGAGGTTGGGAATTAGGGATCATTTTGCTTATCCCTCTCCTTTGAAGTGGTTGAGGTGGATATTACTTTCTTTAAAATATATGGGAAGCTAAGATAGTATTCTTACTCCTTTGTAGTTACTCTGCTATCTTCAGGATTTTCATTAATTCTATTGCATGAATAAACCTACTGTGGAAAATGTAATTTTTCTGCACACTAATACAGATGGTTAAAAAAAGCAATACATAAGAACAAGAAACTTTGCTCACAGTCATCCTACTGGAAAGTGTAAGGGTACATTCTTTTGACTGATGAACTTAGAGTCCCAGAGGGTAACAGAACTTTCATTTAAAACTCCTTAAATTGGTTTGTGAGAACAGAGGCAAGGTTACTTTTGGTGAAGAAACACAATTATATTGTTAAAATATTCAGTTGCTCCCTGTTCAGAGAATTTCTGTAAGATCTTCACAGTTTGTTTTAGCAATGAATTAAAACTGCTGAATATCTTGGGGTATAAGTTGACATGATATAAAGTCACCTTCCATTTTTCAGAACACAATAGATTAACCCATTGAAGCAACACTTAAGCCTATGTTGAACCAACTGCTAATAAGGCGAAACTTAGCCCCAAAACTCATTGGTAGCAGATTTCAGTAGACGTATTTAAGTTGGAATAGGGAGGTTTTGACTTCTAGAACATTGGACCAGTTTGGGGAAGATTTTTGTAATCTTCTTAAAAGGTCAACTTAAATACTGTGATATGATATTAAAAAGGGACCAGCTGAAAATTTTTCTCAGCTACTTTTGGGGGAGCCTGTTATATTTGGAAAATGAGATAATTAGTAAAGAATTGGGGATATTTAACCTGGAGAAGATGAGACTTGGGAGGATAGGATAGCTCATCTTTGAATATGTGTGGGGCTGTTATGGGGAAGAGGGAATATATTGGTTCTGTTTGACGCCAGGGGTCAGAACCAGGAGTACTAAGCATAGCTTACAAAGAGACAGACTTAGACTTCATGCCAGGAACGTCTTTCTCACAGAATTATCCAGAAGTGAAATGAGCTGCCTCAAGAAGTGGTTCATTCTTCTTCATTGGAGGTCTTCAGGCAGAGCTTAGATGATGATTAGTTGTCCAGTATCTTATTCACTTATGGGTTGGAATGCATGGCTCTGTCTCTTCCAACTACAAAATTTTGTGATCTTGTGTATTTTTAATGGGGACCGTCTGCCCAATCTGATGAGCCAAATTTGGGTAAAGTTCATATGTTTGCAGTGGTAACAATATTACAGCTCTTAGCTCATTTAGGTCTATATTTTAGAATGGATTTCCCCAGGATACTTTGCTTTATTTCCCACCCAGGTCTTTTCCAGGATCTATTTAAAAGCCTGGGGCACATATAAAAAATGTAGACTTAAGGCTATGCCATATTTCTTTATAGAATCCCATACCATCTACCTCCCCATCTCCCAAGTTGTTTTACTGCTTAAATTGAGTGGGGAATGTGGATATTATCTGATGATATTTCTGTACTAGAACATAATTAATGTGTTCCACGCTTGCCTAGAGCAGTGGAGAGTGTTGACTTCAGATAGTTGTAATCCCCTTTGCTGCAGAGCTTCTAAAGACTTGCTCAGAAACAAGGAGAGAATTGTAGTTAAGTATTCTTAGAACCAAAGTACAATCGATCTGAAAGTGATTTTATAGCATAAAACAGTGGTTTCCAATCCCTGGGATGAGAGACAGAATTATTGTAAATTCACATAGTACTCTACAACTAAGCACACCTTTTATAGACTGAATAATGCCTTATGCTTTATATGCATTACTATTTTTCAAATACATATACAGATTTGCTATTGTAATTAATGAGATATAAATACATTTAAGTGTTCTTAAATTTATAGTACTTTTTGTTGATCTGTGTTTCCTCAATCATTGGATTGCAAGAGTACAACTAATTCCATGGGCAATTAAAAAAATTAAAAAGTCTGGGAATTTGAAAAAAGTTGGGAACCACTTCATATCTAACATAAAATGTCAGAGGTAGGAGAGACCTTAGAACATAGAATCATTGATCATTAGACCATCTAGTCCAACCCTCTCATTTTACAGATGGGGAAACAGAAGACCAGAGATGGAAAGTTAATTGCCCAAGGTCACACAGTGAGTTAGTTGGTAGATCCTGAACTAGAACCCATGTTTCCAAACTCTGAGGAAGGAGCTCTTTCCCCATTTTACTCTACTTGCCTGCCTCTACTCCTTTCAGAAGACAGTATTTCTTTAAATACAATTCACACTTCTCCAAAAACTTTTATTTTTAAAAGCAAGCTTCATCATGGTTTAGGACTGTTGCTGTTGTCTCTGGCAATCTAATGGGAGAGGGAATTATAGGAAATAACCCTTTCTCATCGGAACTGGGACAGGATTGAATGGAAGTAGACGAAAATGGAACTCTGTAAGTAAATTAGAAAGACGATCAGACTTCAAAACACCTTCCCTGTGGCTCAACTCAAAGAGCCCTCAGGATTGTTTCCCAGCATCCTCAAGTAAGGATGTTAATACTACAATTATAATAACACTCTGTCTTCTTTCAGTTTCATTGTATTGCAATTAAGTCAGGGACCTACTTTCCACTTGGGAGGAACTGCTGTCAGGATGAAGTCATTTAGGCTCTGGAAGCTGCCTACCCTGCAACTTAACATAGAGCTGAACAATGCTAAAAATCCCCTCTGTGAGTGATGCCATACTTCAAAGACAAAGAACTATCTCCAGTGTAAATTTTTTGTTTCCTCCTGAAATCTGCATCTCTGCAACTTAGCTATAGAATAGTAGGTTTTTCCATAGTGGAAAGAATCGTACAGCTCACCTTGCCTAAAGTGATTTTACAGATGAGGAAACTGATGACCAGAATGATCTACCCTTCTTGCCCATTGTTCCTAGTTCTGAACTGTTGCAAATCTATTTGCTCTTCTACGTGGCTTTACTTCAAATACTTTAATACAGTTATTACTTAGCCCTTTAATCTTTTCTTTCTGGATTAAACATCCCCAGTTACTCATGGTTTGGTTTTTGGTCCCCTTGCCATCCTGCTCACCCTCCTCAGGACACAATCCAGCTAGTCAATGTCCCCCTTAAAATGTGGCACTTGAGAGGACAGACCTTCACCTGGGATCTGTCCAATGAAGATGAGTAGGACTCTCATTTCCCTGGTTCTGGATACTACACTTGTATAAATGCAGCCCATGATCCCATTAGCATTTTTGGCTGCCACATCATGTTGCTGACTCATATTCAGCTTGAAGTCCATTCAAACCCTCAAGTGTGATTAAGCATTCTTACTGGTCTCTATAGATTCAACTGAAAAGTAGAGTTAAGATCAAAGTATATAGATATTTCCTTTCCTTATTTCTAATCCATTCCATTGTATCATCTATACTTGACACCCTGAGGGAAGTCAGCAAAGAGCATACCCTTGATGTTCAGTAAAGCTAACCAATCCAGTTTTGTTCACCTTCATGTTTAACACTGATCATGACTGACCTTCCTGTTGGGATTTATTATAATTGTGAAGATCAAAGAAAGCATTCAACTGACTTTGCTGAGGTATGATTTACCAATATGTCAAGGACTGTGGCTATACACAGGGGTGTACTCTGGAGGTGGGTCATAATGACTTTTAACAGCTGATTGTTAAATTTTTAGTATCAGCATTTATTTTCCCTTGGAAATTGGCATACACTACAAATCAGGGTTTGATATTTTGTTTTGTTGATTGTCTAGACTTAAGAAAGGAATGGAGAAAAAATAATGTAGATTAAACTTAAAAGTGTCTTGTGCATACATCTTTTTCTCTCTTCAAGAGTTTGTTGTTAAATGTTACTAGCATACCTCTGGCTACACATATGGACTGTTTTTTAAAACAAAAATCTATGGGTTTGACCTGATTTACCTCACCCTGACCTACTTTTTTGCATGTAGACACACCATGGTGTCCACATAACACAAGGTGAAGTAGAGATTTGGCAAATAAGCTTCCTAGAAAAGGAAAAAAAACTTCCTAACTTATCCAGTTAGGTCACCTATGCTGAGGAAATGAATATGATAGTTGCTGCATCTTCCCTTAAGCCTGGACACCTTGTCTTGGAATAATGCACCCCATGGGCATTATCGACTTTGAAATAACTTTGGAGACCTATGTTTTCCTCCCTACTGTTTCCTTTGATAACAGAGAGGAATAAAATCTCATGACAGACAGGGTCTAGAAAAGTAAATAATATTAACACAGAATATTAAAACTGGAAACAACTTAAAATCTAGAATTCTGAAATGTTAGAGCTGTTAGAGTCCCATCCAGTCCTACTCTTTTTTTTTTTTTAAGGAAGAAACTGAGATCCAGAGAGAGTGGAAGTGACTTTCCCAAGGTTACCTAGGTAGTCAGGCAAAAGCGTTTGAAAATAAAAGAGAAGCATAGTCAGAGTTAGAAGTGAAATGAAATTTCCAATCTGATCCATTTTCATCAGAAGAACCCAAGCATACAGGTTTATTTTCCCGTAGTAGCCACTTCAATGAAATAGCTGATGAAAAAGAGTCCAGTAGAATCTCCCCTTGCTTCCCTAAAATAAGGAGCTGTTTCAAGTGATTAATGTATCTGTGGATACAACTAACAAATTCATACCTCTCCAGTTGGGTCCAGTAATTCAACAAACTAACTGGTAGTAGCATAGCTTTGGCTACTGTGTCAAGGTCCAGGCAAATATCCCTGAAATTCTTGTTATTTCTGTCTGGGGATTCCCAGAGGCCCAGGATGGAAAGGGAGTTAGGGGTGGGGGTAAGTATTATTTAGAATCTAAGAATTCTGATGAAATGTCAGAGATCAACTGACTGGATCAACTCCCTTTGTCCTGGGAGATTCCAGCTCCCATTCCCCTATAGTTTAGACCTCAGACATAATGATTTTGGTGCCATGATGTGAAAGGGAACAAGGAAGGCCTCCCCTCACCCTTTCCTTTCCTTTTTCTTTCTTATTCATTTTGAAGTAAAATGAATGTAGTGCTGATAAGGAGGGCCCAAATACCAGTTCAGCAGACAGATATGCCATTGTAAGACTAGAAGTATCAATGATAATCTTTCTCCCATGCTTCTGATTCAAAGTCCAGGGTGCAGGCAAGGGAGTGAGAAAGTCTTTGTTGAAGGGAGGAGTTGCAAATTCCTCTCCAAGGCCCACACCCACCCCACTGGCTCAGACCTAACTTGGTTTATGCTTCAGGAGGAGTTCTAGGTCTCATCCCATCTGAACCACAGCTACAGTGGAATTTCTCTTAGGTTTCAGTATCTGTGTCAACATAGGCTGAATGAAATCAAAGGCAGGCAAATATTCAGAGTCTTTTTGCACATTCAGACAGACAAAAATTTTGCTGCATAGTCTATTTTTCTATTCTTATTGCAAGTCTGTTTTTCTACTTCACTTTCTGAGTCACTTGACTCAACCCTGTAATGGTCCATAGAGACCTATCAGTTGTGTTGTAGTTGATGGGAGAAATTCTCCAGAGGAAAGGTGATGGATCTTAGGAATGAGCCAGTTTCCTATGATGTCCTGTTTTGAGCAGATTTTAAGATCCCTGTGCTGTTATTGGTAGGGACTATTTTTTCTGCCTCTTGAGCCCCCTAAAAACAAAGTCCTGTACGGATTGTCAACCACCAATCAAACCAGCTGCTGCTCTCATTTGAAGCCAAGATACTAAAGTGCAAAGAAAAACATGGGACCCCAGCATCCAGGTCCCTACAACCAGGCTGGAGCCCCTACTACTTGAGGGCAGGAAGGCTGCAAAGACTGGTGCCATGCATTCTCTGACAGACCTGTTTCAGGTCTGGCAATGCCAGGGGTCAGATGGCTTCCATCCTTCCAGCCCTCACTTCCCACCATATAACATCCCTGGGAGGATAACCCGTCTTTGGGCAGCAGTGCCCCCGAACTCTTTCCCTCTTGTAGAGAGAAATTCAAGTCTGACTTTCTTAGACATTAAAGCTAAACAAAACACCAGACTTAATGGAACCAAACAGAAAACCCCTACCCCAAACCCAAACTGACTTATAAAAATATAATTGGGTTGTTTGCCCCAATTTCCATATTATTACTGATCTATGAAATGTCAGAAAATAATGACTGGCCTTTCTCTGCCAGGCCAGGGGCAATTTCCCCACTGCCCTTTCCTCTTTAAAGCTAATCTTCATAGAATGCCTACATCATAAGCCTATTTCTTTCCAGAGACCTCATGCCTACACCTCCTTGCAATTTCAAAGAGACTTGAAGAAAACATAGACATTTACAAAAATGGCATCCTTTTACATTCATTCTAGCCGCAATTTTTGGAAAATATTTTTTTAAAAATAATAAAAAATTGCATATTGGCCACATTTCTAAGGAGAAAGTTGTGACCACCACTTTTGTGTTTGTTTTCCTGGGGAGGAGGTGGGGGAAGAGATGGGTGGTGTGTTGGGTTATGTGAGAATGAAACTCAGAGACATGGGCCTGCTGCAGTCTTTAGCTATAGAAAACAAGGAACAAGTGACCTTGATCCCCAAGTTTTCCCATGATCCTGGACCTCTCCATCCATTCTCTTCTTTTCTTTCTAACATCTCCTGTCCCCCACCTCAAGCAACTTTCCGAAGCAGA
Organism: Pseudochirops cupreus; assembly: GCA_028627135.1. Classification (NCBI taxonomy): domain Eukaryota; kingdom Metazoa; phylum Chordata; class Mammalia; order Diprotodontia; family Pseudocheiridae; genus Pseudochirops; species Pseudochirops cupreus. Next base: position 310,160,994 of record CM053581.1, on the reverse strand, counting down.
GATAAATAAATGACTTTGGGATACAACAGTTAGTCTACCCAAGTCCATTTGGAAATAAGAATGACCTTGGGAGGGGTAGAGGGAGAGGGAAAGGATGCATGACTATCAGCTTAAGGTCATTTGCAGCTGTTCCCACGCTTGGAAAATTGTTAGTCACTCCAGTGACTTTAAAATCTAAGCAGTTAATAGGCTAAAAATTGAAAAGATCTTTTTGCATAATAATTAAGCATGAATATATAGCTTATATATTACACTGCTTTCCTTGGGCAAATTGTGCCCCCTCCCCAAATGGAAAACTACCAACTGCTCACAGCCCCTGGACTCTAATTTGTAAAACTTCTTTTCCATCCCCACTCATTCTTGCCAGTCCCTACATAGGAAAAATCTCCCCCTCCCTTCCCACCCCCACCCTCCCACCATCCCTCCCCATGTTTAAATAGATATTGCCACATTCGAAAATTTCATGCATTTCTGCATTGCTATTGCACATGTTCTGGGAGAGCCTGCCCTCTCCCTCTGTTTCCCTTAGGTCTCTTCTTGTGCTGTGCCCTCCCTGCCCCTACCCGAACTTCCACAGCCCTTCCATTCACTGATTGTGGACATCCTCCCTGCGGACAATCTTGTAGATGATCCAATAGAAAATGTTGAAGATGAGGAAGGCCATAGGGAAGCCAATCCGGGACATCTTGTCAATCTTCTTGGCCCTTTGGATAAAAAGCTTGCGCATCTCCTCTGGGGACTTGGAGGGTGGGGGTGGAGGGTTGCCTGTGTTGTTGTTGTTGGCTCCCTTGACGGAGATGCCATCCTTGGCCTGTAGACAGGCTGGGCCCATACCGTAAGCAGAGAAATTGAACCTCCCCTCCCCGGCTTCATCCTCCTGAAACAGATTCAGCATAGGGCTCTACTTAAAATAAGACAGTGGCAACCCACCCTCCCTGTAAGGCTCTCCCCTAGGGCCTGGTTCTGCCCCTTTTTCTCTCTTTCCCCACTCCCCTGACACCAGGCTATCCCAGAGCCTAGAAGGAGGTCAGCCTTACAGAGGGGCTTGGATGATATTTGGCACAGATGCAAATCAGGGGATAGCATGGGCCACGGAAGACAATTCAAATTATTTTCCTATGATTTGAGCAATTTGGTCATATCCCCTGTTTTGCCTCTGGCTCCCACTTCCCTCCCCTCTTCCCTCTCCCCCCAAAACCTACTCTTCAGTTCCAAATCACTTCCCCTTCCCCTCCCCAATCCTCTTTCTCCTTTGGTACCAGCTGGATAGCACAGACTTTTGTTGCTCCATCTCTCTTGTGACCACAACTTTTCAAGGGACCAGTATCACCCCAGATCATGGCCCATGACCTCATACTATCTACCCTGCGTGTATGCTGGCAGCATTCCTGACCTATTCCTCTCTCTGAGAGCAGAATGACCTCACTGGAAAAAAATGAGTCCCAAATAATCCTTGGGTCCTTCAGATGAATTGGCATTTAAGAACTGCCACAATTTGGTCCTAACCTATCTCTCCAGGTTTATCTCTTGCTGATAACCTGTACAAACTTTTGCTTCCATCAGGCTGGTCCCTCCAAACATTTTGTGTGTTACTCTATGTGGGATGTATTCCATTCTTCTCTCTTGCTGTGAAAAATCTTACCTATGCTTCATGGTCTGATTCTAGGGTAACCCCCTTTAGGGAGGTGTTCCTTATGAATTTGGTTCTCATGATGATATCTCCTTCTTCTGAACTCTAATAGAAATTATAGTCAGGCCCACACATTGTTCCTTTTAGGATCATAGACTCCACTTGTGTATCCTGTTATTGTGTGTTATATAACGATAGCAATCATTTTAGCTCGTGTTTATAAAGAATGCAAAGTGTTTTATGCACACATCATCATCCAATTTGATTATTGCAACTGTGCTGTGGAGAGGGCAGGACACTGTTTTTATTTCCAGAGAGACAACTGAGGTCTGGGAAAATGAGTTGACCAAGGATCCATTTGATATTAAAAACAATTCTCTGAAGGACTCAGACCAAGGGTTGTTATATTCATTTGACAGAAAAGAAAACTGAGGCCAGGCAGAAGTGATTCATATGAGGTGACATTGTGGATCAACAGCAGCTTGATCTTTTAAATCTAAGCAGTTAGCCTAAAAATTAAGATTTTTTTTTTGCATAATGATTAGAACCCATCTTCTAACTGTTCACAAATGCTCTTTTCTATAGTAGCATGATATATATTATATAATCTCAGATTATATATAATATGTATGTATGTATACATGTATACATAACATATGTATACATACATATGTATGTAATATCTATATGTATTCAATGGGATCCTGTCCCACCCAATTCCTGCTGAATAGGAGGGAATATAGATTTGTTTCATCCAATACCCATGTCACAAAGCACTTCCACACAACATTCATTCAGCTGTGCTGATGATAACATGACATTATATGTGTGTGTATGTGTGTTCAGGAATTGTGTAGAGTCTAAAGAGAGTTGTTGGAGTATGTTATCCATGTTCCCTTGCATTGCTATAAGAGGGTCTCACATTTTCTGTGTACCTTGGAGGCAGGGTAATAGTAGACATATATTGGCAATGTTCAGTGGTTGTTTACATGGCTAGGTCCAAGGACTACAAGAATGATGTCAAATTGTCATTAGAAGCATTTTTTCGATGTCCTATTGTACTAGTCACCAAAATAGCTTTCTCTGGCTCAGCATATGACCAGGGTCATAACTAGGGTGAAATGATCAGAGCTTTGCCCCAGGGTGCTAAATTTAGAGGGTACTGACAATATTTGCACTTCGGCAGCATAGAAAAATATGAAGTTTAGCACTGAGTTAGCAATAATAATTATTTAAAATAGGAAACTACCAGATGGTGAGTTTGGGTGAGATCTTCCCCCCTGACTCTGTGATGGCATTCCCAGCAGCAACTTTGGATCCAGAGACACAGTGTCTCTCTTCTTGTCAGTACCTCACCTCCCCTGCCAGTACTATTGTTGGTGGTATTTACACTAGTAAAAGATTTCCTAGTTTGGGTTCTTTGTATGACAAGAGGAACTAAGTTTCCTGAGCTATCTTATTATGGGAGGGGGGCTGTTGGCTGTGGGAATCATGTGTTTCTATTGGGGTAGTTCATAATTCTAAATCTGAGATCTAGGAGTTTTTAACCAAAGAATTTCAGAGGTCATACGATCCTACCCTTACCTAATCAAGAATTCTCTTACAACACAGCCAGCAAATAGCCAGACTTTGCTTGGAGATGTCAAATCTATGAGATGATTGTAGACAAGGATTATTACCTTTATTTGACAGAAGAGATGACTGAGGCCAGAGAGAGGAAGTGACTGACTGAAGGATAGCCCACTACTTCCTGAAGGGACCTACTTGACTTTTGAATAGTTTTAATTGTGTGGAAACCTTAATTCCTTCAATATAAGAAATATTGAATCTAAATCTGCTACTTCTAACCACTTTTACTAGTTCTGCCCTAAGGGGCCAGAAAGGCCAAGTCCAATCCCTTTTCTGCATGATAACCCTTCAGGAATCATACTTCCCTAAGCCTTCTCTTCTCCAGGCAATGGTACACCAAGTTCCTTTAACTGCTGTTCATATGGCATTGACATAAAGTGCCTCACCATCCTACAGTATTCTGAATATCATATTTCTTTTAAGGCAGCCTAAGAACCTAATAGCCTTTTTTCTTTTACTGCTAAGTCCCAATGTTGTATCATATTGGAATGGCTGTCCTTTAAAAGTTCTAGATATTTTTCACACAAACAGTTGTTTAGCCATATCTTTGTCATCTTGTAATTGACAAATTGATTTTTTGAACCTAACCACAAGATTTTACATTTATCCCTATTACAGTTCTTCTTGGTAGAGCCAGCCCATCTAATTCTAGCTTTTTTTGATGTCATCTTTCAACTTGTTAGTTTTTTCTTTAAATACCAGTATGAAGAATGTATATTTTATTTTAAAGATTTTGAGCCAATTTAAATTTTTGATCCAGGCAAGTGACATGGTTAGACCTATGTCTTGCTTAGGGAGGTTATTTTGTCTGTTGTGTAAAGGATCTATTGGAAGGGAAGAGAGACTGAAGGCAGGGAAACCCATTAGGAGTCCCATGAAATTATGTTTCTTATTGCCTTTGGGAAAACAGTGAAGACAACTCTGCCAATTTCTTTATTTGACTCTCTGAAGAGAATCTGCAAGTCTTCTTTGCATTGACATGCCTCAGTGAGAATATTATTATGGATGTAGTTCCCATGAATACACATGAGGGGTGATGAGGGCCTCAACTAGAGTTTTGACAGTGTGAATAAAGAGAAGAGGAAGGATTTAAGAGATCATGTGGAGGTAAAATGAATAAGACTAGATCATTGATTGGCAATGAGTGGTAAAGAAGAGGATCAAAGAAGACCTAACTCTAAGGTTTGGAACCTTGAGTGATTGGATAGATGGTAGTATTTGCAAGAGAAACAGAGAAGTTTGAAAGAGGAGTAGAGAAGAAGATGAATTCACTTTTGGATATCAATGGGACCTGATTGGGTAAATATCAATTTACAGTCATCTGAATAAAAATTACAATGAAACTCACGGGAGTAATTGAAATTGCTAAGAAAGATAGTGAAGAGAGAGAAGAGGTCTAGGCTAAAGCCTTGAAGGCCACCCATGTTCAATGATAGGAAGTAGATGGATAGAGATATTATTTATTAAGCAATTAATATGTTCCAAGTACTATGATCCAATAGCCAGTGAGTTGATATATTACTAGCGGAACTGAACCACATTCATAATAATGTTCTCACTATGAATGAAGCTTAAGGAAATGCACAAGTCAATGCAAGGATGACTTACAGGTTATTCTAAGAGAGACAAATAAAGAAATTGGTGGCGTTGTCTCCATTGTTTGTCCAAAGAAAAAGAAACATAATTTCACGAGACATTTGATCATCATTGAAATACTCATAATGAGTGTCAGCAAAAAATCCATCATGAATGTAATTGCAGCTTTGAAACTAACATCTGTTTTAGAGGATGGAGAAATATAGACATTCTTACAAAGAACTTGAAGAGGTTCTCTAAATTTAAGTCAACACATAAATTTCTAGTTCATGACTTCAAGTGTGAAAGTGGGTCCAGGGAAAGAGGACAAAAATTGCTTTGTAAAATGTGGCTGAGGATAAAGGAATGAAGGAGAAAAAGGCCCAACATGTATATTGTAAACACTTTTCTCTTAGAAATGGGTCAGAAGGTTCTGGATATGGTGAGCACTGAAGAGCTTCACAATAAATGAAATCAACCCAATGCTGACTGACAGGAAGCCACTTTTTGTTGATATTGAAATGAGCTGTCCGTCTGTAGGCAGATTTTTGACTGGTTAGAGCAAAGGTCAGAGTAAATGTCAAATTAGAAGAAAGGATAAAGATAGGAAGACACTGAATCCAGACCTATTTAAACAAGTTGTTTTTTTTAAACAATATAGAAATCTAGCGGATTCCTGGGACACATGCCTAGGGCGTGATGGAAAATCTAAGACTGGCTAAATCTGATGACTCTGATGATTAGGGTTTAAATGTCCTAAAGTATTTAAGATCTCTAATGAAGATCCTAAATTATTTTCATCACTGTTTCCAGCTGAAGTCAAGGGCTTCAATGAAAAAAAAGTGTGATATATAGGCTAAAAGTACTGAGTTTGAATTCATCCTCAGAGACTAGCTGTGGGACTTTGGACGAGTTACTTAACCTCTCTCGAGCTCAGCTTCCTCACCCATGTAAAACAAGGGGGTCGAATATTATGGTCTCTAAGGTTCATTTTAGCTCTAAATTTGTGACTCTATGGTGAATATTTCGATGAGGTATTCAGGTAACAGACTTTCACAAGCCATGGATTTCTGAACCAAAGCTTAAAATGCAGCAATTATAGGCCTTTGACCAGGGACACTTAACAAGGACTGGGAAAAATGTATTTGCCTAGAGTCTTACATCCCTAATCAAGAGGGCTTAAAAAAATAGAAGTGTTACGTATATATCCCAAAACAGCTGTTATGAAGAGTAACTTGAATATGAAAGCTAGCCTTAGAATCAGGAAGACCTGGGCCATCTTTATCACAAACTGGCTGTGGGACCTTGGCTAAGTCACCTAAACTTTTAGTTTAAGACTAAATTGCAGGGCAGGAGGAGATCTGCCCTAATAAAAGGGGGTCCTCATTGGGAATTATCTACACTGAGGAAGTCGTGGGTCTGGTGAAACAAAAGGAAACAACAAACAGAAATCAACTACATATAGTGTAGAACAAAGAACAGCAGTAGAGAATGCACCCAATTTCCAGAAGACAAAATCCAAGAAGGGAAACAGTAATAAAGAGAAAAAGAAAGAGAATGGTATGATAAGTTATTAAGCTACTATGTATCAGGGAGCTAGGTGGTGCCAGGCCTGGAGTCAGGAAGACCTGAGTTCAAATCTGGTCTCAGACACTTATTAGCTGTGTGACCCTGGGCAAGTCACTTAGCCTTGTTTGCCTCAGTTTCCTCATCTGTAAAATGACCTGGAGAAGGAAATGGCAAACCACTCCAGTATCCTTGCCAAGAAAACCCCAAATTGGGTCACAAAGAGTTGGATACAGCTGAAATGACTGAACAATGACAACATGTATCTGGCACTATGCTAAGCGCTTTTATAAAGAGTCTTAAATTTATAAATATAAATATATTTTATAAATACTGTCATAAATACTGAGGTAGGTCCTATTGCTGTCATCATTTGACAGTTGAGAAAAGTGAGGCAGTCAGAGGTTAAGTGAATTCCAAGGTCGCACAGTTAATTAGTGTCTGAGATTGGATTTGAATTCAGATCTTCCTGAGTTCACAATCTGAGAATATAAAGAGAAAGCATAAGTAAAACAAAGAATAAATAAAAATTGGGGGAAATGTGCCTCGCCTCCATCCATTGAGTCACTTAGCTGCCATAAAAATCCATAGCTTCAGATGTCTCTACACAAATGGACAAAAGATGAGTAACAAGAAAAGTGACCTAGGAATCTTAAGGCAAGGAAACACATTTGACTAACAGAAATCACTAAAATTTTGTGAAATCTGGTAAAATTTGGTACAATTCATGGCTCTGGATACTACATCCTAAAGGACAAGATAAACAAAGGTGGGACTCTGAAACATAGTGAGAATATATACTCATGTAAGGAAATTCTGGAATCAGAGTGGAGAAGAATGATGAAAATAGCATTTAGGTGAAGAGTCAAGGAAGAAGGGATATCGTTACTGTGATATAATCACGGAAAGAGGAAGTTGATGAGGTATCCAAGTATTCATCCTTTCATAAGCCATGCATGGAGACAATACATAGCAGTGATGGTGAACTCCAACTCCATGGACATCCTCTGAAGCTCTCTCTTCATTAATGATCATTTCACCCTTTGAAACGTAGCAAGGTAAGTTGCTATTTTGGATCTGATTCTGACCAACAGAAAGGAACTAGTTGTTGGTGTAAAAATGATAGGAGTCTTAAGGTGGGGAAAAATGACCTGGGCTGGATTAAATTTGGAAAATGGCACAGTGCTTTTGATGACCTTTTTTATACTAATATCCCCCCCACCTTGGGTACTGAGTTATGGAATTTTCAGTCACAGCAATTACCCAAGGCTATTTATTAAGTTATGGAAGGATTTAGATTGGTGCCGCTCACTGGGTTATGCTAGAGTCAATTCATATCCATTTGCATGAGCTGACTGTTAAATTTTCAATGTGAGGACTTAACAACAGGGAAATTGGCAAATACTATAAACTAGGGCTTGATTTTTTGTGTTTTTGATTGTCTAGACTTAAGAAAGGAATAGAGAAAATGCCAATCATGCAGGTTAAACTTAAAAGGGTGTCCTGTGTTTTTTCTTTTTTTGGGGGGGGGGTATGACTGTTAAATATCTATGTATCTATATATCAGCATATCCTAGTCCCCACTCTGAAGAAATCATAGACACTTGAAATACTGAAGTAATATCCCAGTGATACTATGTGACTGAACCAAAAAAACCCCAACATTGCAGGACAATGAAACGATATACACCAGTGGTTGCATGGTGTAGTGGTATAGGCTAAGAGTCAAAGGAGAGCTGGGTTCAGATTCTGCCCCAGATATTCTGAGACGATGGGCAATCAGTAACCTCTCTGGATGTTTTTTCATCTGTAAAATTAGGATAATTCCTCTAGGATGTACTTACAGAGTGGTTGTGAGGATCAAATGTGATGTTTGTTAAGTGCTGTGGAAACTAAGAACTCTACGGAAATGTTATTATCATTTTTGTGAGTGTAATTACCCCGTAGCACATTGTTAGTGGTCACTTGTGTGATCAGAAGTAGCATGAAACACACACACGTGTACACGTGCGCACACACACACCAACACATGGGACCCTTTCCTAACAGCCGCCCTTCCCTCGGCCCCAACCCAGAATATAGGGCCCTTTCTCCCTGATCCCCTTATATCTAACTAACTATATGTATATATTTATATGTAGTGACTGTGGTAATCAGTTTATTACACAGATTAATCATTTTTGAACATACAAGCTCCAGAGGAGCAATTGGGTCTTTAAATATACACAAGTATTTCTGTCAAAGGAATTTTTATCCTTATATCCAGAAAGACCTAAGCAGCTAAAAAAAATAAGAAAAATTAAGAACTATTAGCTGTATATTAACTGAGAAACCACATACAAACCAAAAAATATTGGGAAGGGAGGTGATGGAGAAGAGCTGGAAAACAGAAGCACCCATCATTTTATGTACTAATAGCTCTAATCGAATTAAGTGTTGACCAGTTAAACTTAGACTTTAAAATACGGTATGTGGGTATAATTTAATCTTGTTGGTTGAAACATTTACCTAAGATGTAGGTCCTTCAGACTAACCCTCTCTCTCCTCTCTTTTATTCCCCTTATTTTATGCAACATATATTTTTACATGTACTTGTCTTCCCCATTGGAATGTAAGTTTTTTGTAAGTAGAGCATTTCATTCTTCGTGCCTGTATCCTTTCTACCTAGCACGTTGCCTGGCACACGTAGGCATTTAAATTCTTACTGATTAATTGAATTGATACAAACTGGTGGAGCTGAAATCAGCATGGTGCCTGCTTTTTCTTACACTCACCAGTAGGTGGCAGGTAACCCACACTAAACTTGATAACCAGCAAGTTAAACCAAGGAAAACAGCCAAGTCTCTCCTAGAAGAAAGTGTATTTTTCTGGGCCCTTTATAGATCAGAAGAGGGGAAGAGACTGTGACAAGGGGGCCGATTGAAAGTACTCGGCGTAATAGGCAACAGCCTAACAACCAGGGAGACAGAAAAACAACAAAAATCAGATGATAGCTACCAGTCATATGGCACTTTATAGTTTAAAAAGCACAAAAACCCTGTGATGGAAGAAGTGAAAGGATTATTTCCACCTTACAGATGAGGAATATGAGGTTGATACAGGGGCAGGAATTGCTGAGGCTAACACAGTTAGCAAGTCCCAGCCAAGTCTTTCATTCTTTCCACCATACTATCTGGTACCTCTGTAATTAAATGGTCTTATATATGCATAATTGCAAACTGAGAACTATTTTAAAGCCATTTATTCAAAATTTATTTTGAAGCTATTATCGCTGTGCGAAGTAACTTAGAATAGTGGATGGATTTGGAGTCAGGAAGACCCGAATTCGAATCCTTCCTCTGATACTTACTGTGTGACCCTGGGCAGGTCAAGTAAACTTTCAGCCTTACTTCCCTTATCTGTAAAGTGGGAATAATAATGCTAGCACCTACTTCATAGAGTTGTGAAAAAAGTTCTTTGCAAACCTTAAAACACTATACAAATCCTGTTTATTATCATAATAGGATAGTAACATCTATGTCATGGGGTTGTTGTGGGGAATCAAATGAAATAATATATGTAAAACATTATATAAATTTGAACTATGTATTTCTGTGATAACAACTTCTTTCTAATTTTAAGAAAGAATAACTTTTTGCCAAGGCAATTCTTCCAATACTCCACAGAAATGCTGCTCTGATGCCTCATCATGGCGTAGAGGTAACCCTGAGTTCTCTAAGGCACACCAGTGAGATCTGACTCTTGTAGGTTCTACCGAGCTAGAAGGGCTTTAGGTCTGATTCTAGTAACAGATTGAGCTTAGCTCCATATGTAAGGGCTCATCATCAATAGGGGGAGATGATCACTGGCTAATGTATTCTACAGATGTAGAAGCCAATGGAACAGATAGAAATACCAAATGGCCCTTGTGCCTTAGCAACCTCTTTTGTCTTCTGCAGAGCGGCAGATAAGAGGGTAGAGGGTGCTAAGAATCATAGCATTTTATATTATCTGTGAGCATTAATTTAACTCTAAGGATGTGATCTTTTCTTGATGACCGCATGTTAACATTCAACCAGAGGAAGTGAACCATATCAACACTGACATTTTTGTTACAGATGTAATCAGAAGATAGAAGGAAGTTGCTGCTAAAGGCAAGGATGGCTCACAGGTTCTCTTCTGAAGAAACAGATAAAGGAGCTTTTGGAATGACTTTCATCATGCTTCCAGAGGCAACAATAAACATCTCTTAGGAAGGGAGGTCATCTTGCTTTGTCATACTCATGATTCACATAAGCAAAAACATCACCATGAAGATCATTGCAGCTCATGTGCCAATAGCTTTAGTGGAGTATAGAAGTCGAGGAACTTGTTGGAAGAGTTTAACATGATCCTCTTAAGGAATTTAACACGTATTGATACGGTGAAGATCGATGAAAAGGGAATCAGGGCAAAGATGCATTGAAAAATATGGTTTGGGATAAAGAAAAAAGAGGGTAAAAAATCTTTATGCTACTCCCAAACTTCACATCTATTCATCATGGCACTTTCTTTAGGAGAGAGTCAGAAGCTTCTAGACACAGGCATGTCACTGAACAAGATCACAAAAAGTGAAATCGACTATATCTCAATGGACATAATTTTGTAAATGTACTTTGCATACATGTTGTTTCCCTTTAATAGAATATAAGTTTCTTGAGGGAAGTGATTATTTCATTTTTGTCATTCTATTCATCCTCCTAGCAGTAAATGACACATAATCAGATGTTTAATAAATGCAGCTAAGTGGTACAACGGATAGAGTACCAGGCCTGGAGTCAGGAAAACTCACTTATCATCCTCAGTTCAAATCTGACCCTCAGACACTTAGTAGATATGTGATACTGGGTAAATTGCTTAGCCCTGTTTGCCTCAGTTTCCTCATCTGTAAAATGAGCTGGAGAAGAAAATGGCAAACCACTCCAGTATCTTTGCCAAGAAAAACCCAAATGGGGTCATGAAGAGTCACACTGAAAAATGACTGAATATATTCATAAATGCTCACTGAATTGAATAGAACATGCTATTTGGTTGAGAGTCTTAAAATGTTAGAGCTTGAAAATACCTTATCAATCAACCAGTTCATCCTTCTTACCTTACAGAGAAGCATGCTCTACTCTAAAGTCCCAGAAAGTAGAATTAGCCTGGCATCATTCATAGTAGGGATAAGCAACCCATTACACAGCTTAGCACCTTGAGTGACATTCATAGTTATGAGCCCCAGTCAACAAGAAAGTGTCACATCTCCCTGCATTCAGAGTCAGAAGGGACTTTAGAAACCATCTAGTCCAACCCCCTCAATCTATAGATGAGGAATCCAAGTTCCAGAGACGTTAAATGATTTAGCCAAGATCACAATAGCAACAAATGTTATGTTTGGGATTCCAGGCTGGGCCAGACTCGAACCAAGGTTCTGTGACTCTAAAAGCAGCCTCCTTCCCACTACACCAAACTACCTCCTCCTTAGCTGATATTCTCATTCCTTCTTCCTGGGACTTTTACAGCAGTTTCCCTAATTGGTCTCCCTCTCTCCTGTCTTGCCTTCTGACCCACCTTCGCACAGCTGGTAAACTATTACAGTATCATATAATGTTTGACATCCTTGCTTAAAAAGGCAGAAATCATATGATTCTTTTTAAAATAAAAAGTTTCTATTTGTAACAGTAAAAACAAAACTAGTTTTGCTACAACATCTATGCAATTCATGATAGGAAAATTCTCCCCTGCTCCCCGCCCATTTTAAGGGCTCTCTAGGAAGTTCTGCAGAATGGCAGAGGGGTAACCCTTGCTTTCCTCTCTATCCCATTCATATAGATGCATGGTTTGTGTGTGTGTGTGTGTGTGTGTGTGTGTGTGTGTGTGTGTGTGTGTGTGTGTGTGTTTTATCTGACTCTAAACCACCAGAATGTACTGGACTAAAATTTCTAGCCAAATGGATGCACTAGCAGCTTATTGATGGCATTAGCAACATCAGTCCATTTTCCTAGACTCCATCCCCAGCCCTTTTTCCTGCTGGCCTATTTTAATGTTTGACATTCCACTGTTAGTAATTTGTTCTTTTGGCTTAATATCCTTCCCTGTCTTTTCTGGTTCCCACTTTCTCTTTTCCTATCACTTTCTGTGCCCTTTTAATATGCTGTAGGCAATTTGGGTCTTGTGTCAGAGAGACAGTCAAGAACAGCAGATATGGATTTTAGCCCTACCTTTGGTATTTCCCCTTCTTGATCTTCACCTGTGTCATCTGTAAAATGGGGGAGTTGGGACTAGATGACTCCTTCCTTCTCTAATCTATTTGTACTGCCATGTTCAGTCCCAATGGAATAGGCCGCCCTGAGGGTTGATGCATATCAGGTCATTTTCTATTTCCCTCCCTGGAGCAGTGGCCTGAGTCTTACCTTGTGATGTCTCCTTTTCCTCCTGAACCTGAGTAGCTCTTTGTGCTGCCGGGACACGAAGTTGACAGCAGCATACTCCAGCAGTGCTGAGAACACGAAGAGCAGACATACTGCCATCCAGATGTCAATGGCTTTCACATAGGAGACCTAGTGCAGGGAGGTTGGGGATAGAAATAAGGGGAAGAAAAAGAAGTAGAATGTTGTCTTTAGCATAATGGTATCTCCCCTCACTTTCCCCTGGATGGGATGGGGTAAGGGTAGAGGTGTGTGGAATGGGATGAGGAATAGGAGAGACAGAGAAAGAGAGAGAGAGAGAGAGAGAGAGAGAGAGAGAGAGAGACAGAGAGACAGAGAGACAGAGAGACAGAGAGTCAAAGAGAGAGAGACAGAGACAGAGAGACAGAGACAGAGACAGAGACAGAGAGAGACAGAGAGACAAAGAGACAGAGAGACAGAGAGAGAGACAGAGAGACAAAGACAGAGACAGAGAACCAATAGCACAGAGAAAAAGGTTGGATCAAATGGCTTTTTCTATTAGTTATTGGACTGAGTGGAATGTTAGATCAAGCTCAGTGAAGTAACTATTGGAAGAGTGAATTGAGCAGAATACTGTGTCTAGCAGAAAAGTGAATTGAGGGGAATGATGGATTAAGCAGAATATTGGCTTGGGTAGTATGTTGTAGCTAGAAGAATATTGGAGTGAGCAGAATGTTAGATTGAAGAGATGCTAAATCAAGTGAATTTTTTTTACTTAGTGGAATGCCAGGTCAAAGGGAATATTGCATCAAGTAGAATATTGTACCTAGTAGGATGTTAGGTGGAATAGAGTATTGCATTTAGTGGAGTTATGGATAGTGAAATGTTGCATTGAGTGGGAAGTTGTATGAAATAGAAGGTTCTTTGCCTTTCCTTCACTCTAAATTGGGTAGGAGCTGGTGCAGAGGATGAGAATGGGTAGGATCCCTGTCAATAGCTCTGTGATCCAGTGACATTGACTTCCTTCCTATCCCTTACTTTTTCTAGTCCTCCTGAATGTTGATGTCTTTTCCCTGAGCTCACTTCTAATGTACCCTGGAGATATCTTGCTTGTCTGTAGTTGCTTACATGTCATCTCCCCTCATTAGGAGAGGTATCTTCCCTTATTGAACTCCTTGAGAGAAGGGACTGTTTTTGTCTTTCTCTGTGTCCCTCATATTTAGTGTAATATTTGACACATAGTAGACCTTTAATATGGCCAGATAGGGGAAAGGTATTTTTTTGTTTTTACCTTAGGCAAGGATGCTCGAGAGCCAGAGCTTTGGGTGGTCATGGTGAGCACTGTGGTGATGCCCAGGCCCACCCGAGCAGGTGCAGCATCCATGTTGATCCAGAAAGAGATCCAGGAAAGGATGACAATGAGCAGGCTGGGAATATACATCTGGATTAGGTAGTAGCCCATCTGTCGTTCTAGGTGGAAGCGAGCCTCTATACAGGTGAATTTGCCTGAAAGAAATTGTAATGAGAGAGTGAGTGTCTGTCTAAGTAGGTGTCTTCTAATGGTAAGACCCCTGATCTAGTGGGCACTAGACCTACATTCTAGTTCGGGCTTTCCCATTGACTAATTATATGATCTTGGTTTCTTTTGGCATTTACATTCTAGAATTCTACATATAATTTGCCCATTCATCATTGATACATACATATGTATGTACATATATTCAATATAGATATGCTTTTATGCATATGTATTTTATACATATAGGGAATTTAGGTGGTGCTGCAGTAGAGTGCTGGGCCTGGAGTCAGGAAGACTCATCTTCCTGAGTTCAAATCTGACCTCGGGACACTTAGTAGCTGTGTGACCCTGGGCAAGTCACTTAATTCTGTTTGCCTCAGTTTCCTCATCTGTAATAAAAGCTGGAGAAGGAAATGGTAAACCACTCCATTGTCTTTGCTAAGAAAACCCCCAAATGGCATCATAAAGAGCTGGAAACAGCTAAAATGACTAAATAAGAACAAAATATGTATGTATATGTACATATACACATGTGTGTGCCCTTAAAATGCTCAGTTTGTACCCTCAAGTAGGTGAAATATGACCCCTGAAATCTTGCCTCTCATCTAGCCAACGCATGGCATTTTCATACATCCTGCAGACAGCAGCATCAGCTGGGCCTGAGAATTTGTCTTTGCTCTGAGAATGCCGGCTGAATGAGCGGGGTTTTACGCTCACTGGGTTCTAGGATAACACATTCTGAGTCCTCTGTAAGCAGCTGCCGAGTACATCAGCGAAGAGCTGTGTGTGAGGCTACGCCTCAGGCTTCTTGAAAGATGTTAGTGGTTTACCTGACTCTTCTAGTCTATATAAACCTCCCAGGAGTGATCTAACAGCAGGAAACCAGCGCTGGTGGCTCTGCCTCTCTGAGGGCCCGGGAAAGGTATCCTGTGTGGTTTCTTTGAAAGTATCACTGGCAGGAGCCTTTCATGTTCACCTTTTACAATCCGAGCACACATACCCATTATTTATGTGTTGGGGCCTCATAGCCTCAACAGGAGACTGGACTAATGACTTCTCAGGTCCTTTCCAGTTCTTAAATTCTACAGTCCCCGGGAGGGAGCGATGGAAGGATGGATAGTGTTATTAACGGAGGGGTAAAATGAGATACAGAGCAGCAAATAAACTTGCTTAAGGTCACATAGATATTCGTATTCTGTCTGCTGAGTTCAGAGTTGGACATATGATATGTAGTCAACATTACCTTGTTGAATGAGGAGAATAAGGACTGGAGGCATGAGCTCTGAGGCTCCTCAGGAAACGGACCCAGGAGAGCCCTTCTGGCTTACCTGTGTTGTAATGTTTGGTGCAGTATCGCAAATCCTTTTCTTCTTTCAGGATAAACTGGGGCAGAGTTAAGTCATCTGCCACCTGCACAGCACCTTGCTCTTGCCACTGGAAGATGAGGTCATTCATGGTGTAGCCAACTGTGATCAGATGGGAGAAGGTGAATTACTATTGAGGGAACACTAGGCTGAAGCAATCCAGGATTAAGGAAAACACCCCAAGACTGAATCAGGACCCAAAGAAATTAGAACAGGCTAGGAGCACTGGCTAAATCTAATCAGATGAAATTTAATAGGACTGAATGTTAAGGGCTTCACTTGTATTCAAGTATAAGGGGCAGATTGGGGAAAAAGTGTCTGAACAGCAGTGCATAAGAAAAAAAAGATTCCTATGGGGGTTCTAGTGGCTTCAAGCTCATCAATAAGGTTCACTTGTGTACCCTGGTGGCCAAAAAAGCTAATGTGATTTTAGGCTGCATTTTTAAAGTCGTAATATCCAGACTGAGGGAAATGAGAATTCTACTGTCCTCTGCGCTGGTCGGAGTCACAATAGTTTTTCCATCTTTGCTCATTTTTCTGTCCAAAATGTGAATATTGTGTTTAGTTCTAGGTATGCCATTTTAGAGAGGACACCCATAAGGGAGTGACCAAGAGCATGTAGTAGTAACCATGACATATGAGGGCATATAAGCCCATTTATAGGGGCGGGGGATTTTTAGACTGGAGAAGAGAAGACTTAGGAAGAATATGGTCATTGCCTTTACATATTTAAAGGGCTACCATGTAGGAGACTGGTTTTGCTTGGCCACAGACGGGAGAACTGGGAACAATGACTAGAAGTTGCACTGAGACTCAATATAACCAAAAAAAGCCCTGTAATAATAAGGGTTATCTGAAAGTGGAATGGGCTGCTCCAGGAGATGAGTTCTCTATTACTGTAGATCTTTAAGTAGAAGCTGAATATTGGGGAAGTTTCTGAGAGAATTCTTATTCAGGGATTGGATTCAATTCTCTGAATTACCCTCTAGCTCTGAGAGCCTGTGACCTGATGACAGTTCTCTAGTTTAAGTTTCAGAGATGTAGAAACCACAAAATATGAAAAATCATCTCTATGATTTCTGGTCTTGGTTTAGTCCAATCCTAAGATTTCTAGGACATGAGTGGGTGAGAGGAGCAGAAGGTGAATCTCCTTTTTGTCTCTCTCCTACTAAGATTTTGGGTTAAGTCTGAGCTGTCTTTGGGTTCTCATGGCATCTCCCCCGAGCTTCTGTGGAGTTGAGTGAATGAAATAGAATTAAAGGACCCAGGCCCAGGGGACTTACAGCTCTCC
Organism: Pseudochirops cupreus; assembly: GCA_028627135.1. Lineage (NCBI taxonomy): Eukaryota > Metazoa > Chordata > Mammalia > Diprotodontia > Pseudocheiridae > Pseudochirops > Pseudochirops cupreus. The sequence goes on along the minus strand of CM053581.1, from coordinate 310,144,031 downwards.
AGTTGCATAATGCATGTCTGGACATCCATGGGGAAATTCTTCAAATCCATGGGGCAGGCCAGAGTCAGAGTAATCCTGAGGATAGAAGGAAACTTAAATAAATGTTGGATTAGTTATGCTAATGAGACACTTGGTACTGTAGAGGAACTAGGCAGCGGCCCTCACAGAAACCAGACAGGGACCCAAAGAATGTGGTAAAGGTCTCAGATCACTTGAATCTCACTCCTGTTTAATTCACTGTTCTTATCATCACATACTAGTGACTTTTGTTTTCAAAAATAGATTTTTATTTACATCTTATGTTTTTATGTCACATATTTTCCAATGCAACCCTGCTTGACTCTCTCAGAGAGTTATTCCTTATAATAAAGAATAAAAAAGAGGGAGAAGCTAATAACTATATCCAAAAAGTCTGACCATATATGTACCATTCTATACCCATAGTGCCCCACCTCTGCAAAGAAGGTGATGGAGATGTCATCTTACAACTCTTTGAGATATTTGGGTGGTGAAGTGGATCGCCTACTGGGCCTGGAGTCAGCAAGACCTGAGTTCAAATCTGACCTCAGTCATTTAGTAGCTTTATAAACCTAGGCAAGCTGATTAACCTCTGTTTTCCTGTTTCCTCAACTTCAAAATGGGGATAACAATAGCACCTATTTCCCAGGGTTGTTGTGAGGATTAAGTAAGATAAAATTTTAGCACAACGTCTAGGACTTAGTAGGTGCTTAATAAATGCTTATTTTCTCCCATTCCTTCTTCCTTTGGGGACAAGCATCGCCATTATAATTTATCAGCATTTCATGTTATTTGTTGTTCTGTATGTTTACATTATTGTAGTCATTGTGTATGTTGTTTTACTGATTCTGTTTGCTTTTCATCAGTTTATATAAATCTTTTCATACTTCTCTGTATTTTTTATGTTTCTTTCTCTCAACTGTATTCATGTACCACGATTTGATTACTCCTTCCCCCACTGGTGATTATCTACTTTTGTTTCTAGCTTTGCTACTGCACAAAGGTCTGCTATAAATATTCTGGTATATTGGAGCCTTTTTTTTTTTTGCCATTTGACCTCCTTGGGGTATATGTCTAGCAGAAGATTTTCTGGCTCAAAGAATATGGACATTTTAGACACTTTCTTCACATCTTCCAAATTGCTTTTTAGAATAGCTGGATCAATTCACAGCTCCTCTGACGGTGCACTACTGCGAATGGCCTTCATTTTTAAAAGCACCTTTTAAGTCACGCCTCTAACTCATTGTGTGACAATGGTCAAGACCCTTCCATTTGCTGAGCTTCAGTTTCTTTCTGGGTACAATGAGGATGTTGGATGAGATGGTCTCTGGGATTGTGTGTTACATTTTAAGGTCACCTCCAACTTTAACATGCTATGTTTCATATTCACATTTCTTTTTAGTTTTGAGAACCTACGGCATCTGTAAAATGAGGATGATAATAGTATCATCCCACACGGTTGTTGTGTAGATAAATTGACTTAATTCACAGAACGTTTTGTACATTATGAATATAGGTTGTTTATATTTGAATAATTATTATGGTCTTTATCATAACTTCTTTTGTTATCTTTTGGGTAAAGATTTCAAGATAATGCAGCCAGAGGCACCATTCTCTGAGCTTATTATAAGTGTGGCAAGATGATAAAGAATCCTCTCAATTAGAAACAATTGGAAATTGGAGTAAAGGAACAATGTCTTGTAATGGATAAAACCTTGGAGTAGAACCAAAAGACTTGGCTTTGATTTTAGGCTCTGATTTCCTATGTGTGAGATATCAGACAAATCACTTTCCATCTTTGAATCTCAGTTTCCTCATCCATAAAATGGGCATAATAATATTTGTACTTACCACCCCCATAGGATTATTATGAGGAAAGTGCTTGGTAAACTTGAAAGTAACATAGACATTTTAGCTGTGCTAAGGATCTTGCTCTCTCACCAAGTGACTGCATGATCTTGGGGAGAGAGCTTAACTCCTAACTCCCTTAATCTTCTTCTCTATAAAATGAAAGATTTGAACGAGATGATTTCTGAGATCTCTTTTCTAACTCTAAGAGTTCTTCCAGCTCTGACATTCAACCTTTTATGTTTTAATGTCCTTCTAGTTCTGACATTGTGTTATATGTTCTTTCCAGTTTTCACATTCTATGTCCTAAGATTTTCTTTTGTGGGGTGGCTGGGTTACTGGCTACATCAGACAGAGAAGGGATATTTGGGGACATAATTCTCATCTGGTAGCCAGGAGAGGGATAGTGTTTGGCGGTCCTGTTCCTTCCCTTTGCATCTGGATACTTTGCATCTGAAGCTCCAGGGAATCATAAATGAGAGGGAGAAGGGAGGAGGGGGTTGTCAACCTCATGTCCCCTGAGAATAAGTCCAGCTGGGGAGCTCTGAGCATCTGGAGTCCCTAGACAGCTGGGGCAGGCGTTGTCCCTTCTCCCTCCCTTCATTTCCATCCCAGCCTGTCAATAGCTTCCCAAGAAGAGCATTTGACTTGACCTGAGTTTTCAAGCACAGCTTACAACAGAGTATGGTTGTGGAATAAGTGTGTTGGATTTATGTGTATGTATGCTCTGCTTTGCACCTTGCACACACACACACACACACACACACACACACACACACACACACACACACACACCCTTTACATGAGTTGTCTCCATACCTGAACTGTAGTCCCTCCATATCACCACCTCTTTCTTAGTTTACTTCCAAGCTCAACTCAAATAGTATTTTCTATATGAAGCCTTTACTGTTCCCCCTCTCCTCCAACTGGTACTCCTGGCCAAAATGACCTTGTATTGATTCTTTATATAATCTGAGTACTTCATATATACGTGTTATTTCCCCTTGAGATTATTTTCTTTCTATCTCTGTCTTTGTAACCTTAACGCTTGGCAGAGTGCCTGACACGTAATAGGGGCTTAATAAATGTCTATTGATTGATTGGAATATATGTGGGTGTACACCTAACACCACACAATATGCACATACTATCCCATGTGCTCTTCAAAGCAATAGAATCAAGGAGACTCCACCATCTTCATGTAAAAGAGGGGGTGGCCTGTTGTCAGGACCCTTGGATTATAGAGATGACAATAGGGCCTAGTGTTTGCCCCATACCTCACCTCTCCCCATCCAGCAGTGGTGCTGGGCCTGTTGAAATTATACTGTTCAGAGGTTAGGAAGGGGACTGAATGATGGGGGGAGATGCAGAGAGAAAAGTGTCCTGTCTTAGTCCTGAGCATCAGAGCTCCAAAGTGGAGCAGCTGTCAGAGCAGGTTAGTGTACTGTTGCTGGACAGCCTTCCCCATCTTCCTGTCCCTCTTTTTTTAACCCGATGTCCTTGGGGTTTGGTCTTCAAGGGAATGTGCAGCAAGAAAGTTCTGAGTAGTCACCAGTGGGTCTGGATAGGTTAGGGGGTGGGGAAGATCTTCTTGGCTGGTTGCGTTTAGCTTTGGTCACCCTTGGGGACCCTGTGCGAGTTTACCAACTCTCCCTCTCCTTGTTCTCCCAGGTGTTTTTGAAGAACTCTGGATTTAGAGTTGGGGACTTGAGTTCAAGTCCCAATTCTTCTACTTACTATTTATGTGTTACTATATATGTGACCATTGCCCCTCTCGTACCTCAGTTTCCTCATATAAAAAATAATTTATTAATAAATTTTATTTAAATAATTTATTTAATAATTCATTTTAATTTTAATTTTAATATTTAATAAATTTATTTAAATTATGAAAAATAATTTTTATTAATAAAAAATAATAAAAACAAAAAGCTGGCATTTATATGGGCAGCAAGGTGGTGCAGTGTTTAAATGTGCTGGGCCTGGACTCTGGAAGACTCATATTCTTGAGTTCAAATCTGGCCTCAGACATTTGCTAGCTGTGTGACCCTGGGCAAGTCATTTAATTCTGCCTCAGTTTCTTCATCTGTAAAATGAACTGGAGAAGGAAATGGCGAACCACTCCAGTGTCTTTGCCAAGAGAACCCCAAATAGAGTTATGAAAAGTTGGACATGACTGAACAAGAAAAAGCGGCATTTATATAGAAGCAGCATTTACATAGTGCTTTAAGATTTGCAAAAGTTGGCAACATGCTATTACCCCATTTGATCTTATGAAGTGGCTATTATTATCGTCATTATCACTTGTCATTATCACTCCTATCTTACAGATGAGGAAGCTGAGAGAGACTAATAACTTTTCCAGGATCACAGTTAGGAAGTGTCAGAGGCAAGATTTGAGCTCAGATCTTCCCAACTTCAAGTCCAACACTTTGTCCACTGTACCGCCTAGCTGCTGTGGCTGGTGGTTAGACCAGATAGTCTCTAAGGTTCTTTCCAGCTCTAAAATCCTGTGGGACACATGTGGTAGTTCCTAGAGTTGGAATTCAAACCCCAGTCTTTGGAGTTCAAGTCTCCAACTCCCCCTGGTCTAAGTCACAAAGTCAGTAAATGAAAGAATCAAGGCCCAAATCCACTTCTGTTTATTCCAGGTCCAGTGTTTTTTCTGTTAAGCCATGTATATGTCCTGCAACCTGAACTTTTATACTTATTTCACTAACCCAGGCACAATGGTACCATAAAACAGCATCACAGCGTCACCAGATCCCCAATCCCCTCCTTGCTGATCCTGGTTCCTATCCTATGAAATGCACCCATTGTATTGCTCCTGTGACCTGACACAATGAATATGTGGTGGCTTCTATGTCAACGTGGACCCCAGAGTCTGAGGTATAACAATAGGAGAAATGAAGAGCTCTCCTTCCTTTCCCTTCCCTGAAGAGATGCTTTATTACTGGCAGCTCCCTTTGTGAGAGAAGCCACAAAGTGGCTGGAACAGCCCTGTCTCTTTTCCCTAAACCATCCTTCACAAATTACAGAAATCGTCCTCCTAAAGTGCAACTATGACTGAGGCATTCAGAACTTTTCTATGGCTCTTCACTGGCCATAGGGAAAAACGGAAATTTGGGGATTTTACATTTAATGCCCTTTGTAACTTATACCCAGTAGAGCTTTCCAAGCTTTCCTCTTTAGGAGAATGGCTTAGGGGAGGAATTATGAGATGGAAAAAATAATATTGATAGCTAGCATTCACTCAGCACTTTAAAGTTTGTGAAGTGGTTAACAAATATTGTTTCATTTCTATCTTTACAACAATCCTGAGAGGCAGGTACCGTTATTACCCTCATTTTACAGATGAGATTAAGAGAAATGAAATGACTTGCCCAGGGTCACACAGCTAGTAAGTATCTGAAGGAGGATTTGAACTCAGATCTTCCTGACTCCAGATTTAACTCTCTGTCCACTGAGCCATTTGGTTGCTTGCAGAACCTTTGGTTGTTACTGTCACTGTAGCATTACTCACTGTTCATGTGAACGTGGGTAAATACTTTCTGTGAACAAAACTCATTTTTCCTCTGAACCTGCCCCTCTTTCCAGTTTCCTTTTTCTGTTGATAATCTCATAATTCTATCCTTGCTCAGTTATCTATTATATTGAATTTAACTCCTAGAAGTGATGGGAAATCGGTTGTTTCTATGAGGGAACCTGACTGGGGTGGGGAGGGCATCCCTGGCACCTCACCTGATGCTGTACAGAACATTGCCATTCCTGGAGATGCGTAGGAGTTTGTTGTCAGTGGTGATCTCATGGAAATGGGCTCCCTTCTCATTGGCAAAGAACAAATCTGGCTTCCAGATGGAGTCCAACATGGATGGGTCCAGGTCCAGGGAATCATCAGGATACTCATTGTAGGCCAATCGAGGGTCATTCCATTGCTGACGCAAGAAGATATTGACCCTATAATCCTACAAAAGAAGAGAAGAAAGGAAGAACCTGGTCAATTGTCTCTCCCTACAAAGATGTCCGGCACCTCAGATAAGTGCCCTGAGATAGTTATTTCCATCCACAGTCACTATTTATTTTGCTTCTCATAATTTCCCTACTTTCTAGAATCATAGAATTGAATGTTTGAGCTGGAAGAGACTTTAGAATTATAGATTGTTAGAGCTAGAAAGGGGCTTAGAACACAGAACATAGAATATCATAACTGGAAGGGGTCTTAGAGCATAGCAAATATCATATTAAAGATGAATGAAGTTTTAGAAATAATGTAATCCTAGTCTCTTAATTGTTAGGTGAGCAGAACTTGAGATCTGGAGAGGTGATTTGACTTAGTAAAAGCTAATATTAGAACTGGGGCTCCAACCCAGATTTCCTGCTTCCCACTTCTCAATACTCATTCCAGTATGTTTCCTTAAGTTATCTGGAAAATTCACAGAGAAACATGGCATTATTGTGCAGTATTATCTTTCTTCCTTTCTTTTTTTTTTTGCCTTTTTTTCTGGAAGGGAGAAGGCAGGGCAGTTGGGGTTAAGTGACTTGCCCAAGGTCACATGGCTAATAAGTGTTAAGTGGATTTGAACTCAGATCCTCCTGACGCCAGGGCTGGTGCTCTATTCACTGTGCCATCTAGCCACCCCTGTATTATCTTTCTGACTAAGCCCTTAATAACTTTCCCTTTCCCTGGTGTATAATTTTGAGGCAAAACAGAACCAAACCTCTAAACCCCTCCCTGACCCTGCTGCCTCATTGGGTAAAGCCTGCAAAAATGTCAATAGCATCATAAAATGTGCCCGGATATTTCATAGGATTGTTCTATTATTTAATTGAAGCCTCTCCCACCAGCCCTATAGAAAATGACATTCAGTCTCATAATCTCACGTCTTATAAGTCCCCCGGTGGGGGAGAGCTGCAGAGCAGGACTGTGTGTTATTTTCCTGAGCTTTCTGCTAATGGAAGCAGACGGCTTCTAATCTGACTCCATCTGACCAGCAGGTTAGAAATACTGTCTTTTTTCCCCCCGTGCATTTTACATGCTTCAGGATTAGGGACTGAGTGGTGTCGGAAGGAAGGGTATGTGGACACTTGTTCAGTTAAAGCCTTTGGTTCCCAAAGCACAATTGTATTCCTGATGATTCTGTAATGACTAGTCAAAGTCATTCCTTTGCCTCTGGCAGAATGGGGTGTGCAGAGAAAATCAGTGATGCTCTTTCCTCCCCTCCCCTCCAGGAATGTCCTTTCTTCTCACTGATGGCCAAAGTCCTACCCACCTCTCAAGCCCAGCTCACGTCCTCCTTCCTCTTCAGTACTTTTCCTGAACTCTCCTCCTGCAGATACCTCTCCCTCTTCAGATCACTAAGGACCTGGTGGTTTGTGTGATTCTCTCTCACTTAACCTCCCAGTGCTAGCAGCTTCAGCTATAAAATGGAGACGATACAACTATCTCCCAGGATTATTGTGAGGATCAAATGAGATGATATGATCTACAAACCTTAAAAAGCTGTATGAATACTAGTACTTATTCTCTAGATGTTTCCTGTGTCTAAATATTGTCTCATCAACTAGATTGTGAGCAGTTTTAGGGGACGGGCCACATCATTTACTTCTGTTTCCCCCATGGTTCCCCGCATGGGATGAAGCAGGTGGAAAGTGTTTAAGAAATGTTTGCTAATTTATTATTGAGTATGAATTAAGATATCATTAACTTTTTCTTCTTCTGCTACTTGTGTTGTTTTGGTTAAGTTGAATAGCCATGAATGATGCCATGGCATAGTGGGTAGAGAGAGAGACCTTTAAAACTTGGAAGAGCCATATTCAAACTCCATATCTGACACAATCTGGTTTTGTGACTCGGGTCACAAATCTATCTCTCAGTGTCTTAGGCAACTCCCTAAGATTACCCATGCAGAAAAGGTGTCAGCCTGCATTGGTGGAGGGAGTTTTCTCCGCAGGGAGTTTTCTATGCCACTGAAACCACAGATCCAAGTCCTATCCATAACATTCTATATTCTTTGTTCTCTTCAAACTCTTCTTCAAAATTTGATTTGAATCCTTCCTATACCAAACTGAGGCATCAGAATAAGACCTGAAGTCGAGTAATAATAATATTAGGTTACATTTAGATAATGTTTTGAGGTTTGTGGAGCACTGTTTCCATTGCTTAATTGGGTCTTCATAACAATACTATGACATGGGTAGTATAAATCTTATGATCCTCATCTTCCAGATGATGAAATCGGGGTTTGGAATGTTGATTTGGTGAAGTTCACATAGCTGGTAAGAGTTGGCACTGGAATTCCGACTCCAAGTCCCATTATGCCACCTAGGAGTATTTATATTTTTGCATTCACCTTACCTTGTTTCCCAAATTCAGTCAGTTCTCATGTTCTTCCAATTCTTCCTTGAAGATATCCCTTGCACTTGCCACCTCCCACCCCTTCCATTTCCATGCTACCACTCTAGTTCAGACCATCATCATTTCTTGCCTGGGCTATTCTAAGCAGCCTTTTAATTGGCCTCCCTGCCTTCGTCTTTCCCTTTTCTAACCCATCCTTCACAGAGCTGAGAAATTAGCCCTCTTAACACTCAGTTCTGAGTATGTCACTCTCTTGGTCCCAATTTTTTATAGGATAAAAACCAACTTCTTTAACCCACCATTTAAAGCTTTCTACAATCTAGTTCCAACCTACCCAGACAAATTGTAGACCATACTAAAGGGATATTTTTTATGAGCACTCAGATAGGGATGTGGGTGATGCCTAAAAGGATTTATGAGTTCCCCGAGAACAGGACAATGCTAGATCAATTTCATTTACTTATTTAAAAGGGTGTCTAGATTGGTAGATCAGGGTAATGCTTCAGATATTAGTATATCTGGATTTTAACATAGTATCTTGATAAAATCTTTCATGATACCCTTGTGGATAACGATACTAACACCTTGCTCACATCTCTGCATCTTATCCACATTAGCGCTGGCTAAATTACTATATTTCAAAGTGGTATGATTAATGCATTATTTTTAACCAGGAGGGAGGTTGCTCATGGAGTGCCACAGGTGTATATACTTAGCCCTGGTTCAATTTTATAAATGACTTGGATCTGTGCATGGATGTCATTCTTCTTAAATTTGCAAATAACATGAAATGAAGGCTAGCTAACATAATAGATGACAGTATCAGAATGTATAAAGATCTTGACAGGTTAAAATGATAACTGAACTCAATAGAATGATATTTTATAGAGGTAAATGTAAAATCCTATACTTAGATTAAAAAGACAAACTGCACCACCATATGGTAGCAGAGGTATAGCTAGATTAGTTTGTCTGAAAAATAAATGAGGTTTTCTTTACTTATGAGTTAACAGTGTGATGTCTTTTTTCTTTTTTTAGAGATTCAGGAAAAGACTCGTGTCTTGTGGCCATAAAATTTTCATGAGAAAACACATTTTGATGGTATCCTTGATGAAAATATTACATAGGAACAGGTAGACTTTTGTGAAAGATTGTTTTTAGAGCAGACTACATCTTCAGTTACATAATTGCTTGAAAAGTATAAAATTCTGCTCTTTGTCATTGACTATTTAAACTTATCAACTTTGTAGGCTAAAATACATCCTGAAAGGTTTATGTCCTGCCAAGTGTCTCTTATGAACATGTCAATATCATACAAGATTCCTTGACAGATGCAAAGCTAGAGAAGGTAGAGGTAACTACATTTGATGATCTTCTGATAATCAGTTTCAAACAGGAAACATAAAGGTGTTTGCTACTATAATACAGGATGTTCTGTACAGAGTCCAAATGGAAGAAGGGTTCTCTATTGATAGCAAGATACTAAAAATGTTTCTATTTGTGAGCAATATTGGCTTTTTTTTTGCAAGAGGAAGGAAGGCCAATTGGGGTTAAGTGACTTACTCAAGGTCACATGGCTAGTTTTGTGTTAAGTGTCTGAGGCCACATTTGAACTCAGGTCCTCCTGACTCCAGGGCCAGTGCTCTATTCACTGCGCCACCTAACCACCCCTGAGCAATACTGTTTTAATTGCATCAAGATCCTTAGGGCTTCCTCAACGAAATTCATGGTCAAAAAAGATCTGTCTAATGCACAACATAGGAAAATTCAAATGGGTGAATGCCTATCGATCAGGTTATGGCATGCAATTGAACGAGTAGCTCATTGATGGAGTCCATCAGGACATGATCCCCAATCATTACTCATCCCCTACCCCCAACAAACTATCATTTTCCTATGCATAGTCTTTTATTGATCATAGAAAATGGAGGTCTCTGAGGAATCAAACTTGTAGGTGACCCAAAGAGTAACAGAGAAATTCATGGGAAGAGTTTGCTTCAGCCAATCATCAAGGATGACTCAATTATAAGAAATAGAGTAAAGGATATCTAGGAAATATAAGATGAGAAAAAAAAGGGACCAATTATATAATAATAAAAGTAAAGGATAATAGAAGTAGAGTACCAATAGTGCATCGGTGTCTATGGAATGTCAAGAGCCTAGAGGAAAGCCTTTGTGTGGAAGACTGATGGGAAGATGAGAATGAAAATTGGCCAAGATGAAAAGGCATGGATGGGTTAAGAGCTGCACTATTGGGGGGAATACCCACATTGATGAGATCAAGCATCCACTGAGGCTCTGAAATACTAAAGTATGTTCTAGGGACCCTTTTAGCTCTAACAGTTTGTGATTCTGTAAATGACTGCCACCAACATGCCCCTCCCCTGTCAGGAAAGATCAGTGTAATTGATGTAATTGGCAGGAAGCTAAATGTTGTTTTGCTTATTCAGCCATTGGCCATTGTCTGTTTTCCAACATATTGGGTCATGTTTGGGCTGTGTGCTCAGGCTCACGGAGCCTTGTAGGCTGAGGTGGATGTGGGTATTTTCCCACTTCCTCCCTTCTGTCTCCTCCCTCCCACCTGTGTCCTCCTTGTCACAGGAGGCTGACCATTCACTGCTGTACTAGCACTCTGAGGCTTCCTGCAGAGTGCCAGCTGCCAAAGCCTTCAGCAGGAAAGGAGGCTGATGGGTCAGGAGTGATGAGGGTGTACAGCAGCATCTGATGACTAGAAGCAGGAGGTGGGGGGAGAGGACTCAGGTTTTGGTGCATGAGAACACAGAAATGGGACCTGGACCAGCTTGTATTCCCCAAGAGGTAGGCACAAGAGCAAGAGGTTTGTCTCTGATGAGTGGCTGACCAGGCCAACCCACATTTATCTCTTTTCTCTCTAATTCCTACTATAATTAATATCAGTATAGAATATTATATGGCATTACAAGGGACCTCAGAGACCATCTTTTCTAAAGCCTCCTTAATTTCACTGAGGAAAATACCAAAGCAGATGGGAACTCACAGATGGGAAATGGTTTGCCCAAGGTCACACAATAACTTAGAATCACAGCTGGAACAAGAACCCAGGTAGCTGGATTCCTAAGCCAATAATTACTATCTCTAAAGAATTTTCTGGTTTACAAAGCACTTTTCCCACAACAGTTCTGTGTGTGGGGTCAAGTATTACTGTGCTCTATTTACATAGGAGGAAACTGTGGTTAGAGAGGATGAGTGACTTGCTCGAAGCTGCACATATAGTAAATGGTAGACAAAGAACTTGAATTTAGATTTGCTGACTCTCAGTCTAAGACTCATTCTACCATATTACCCTATTTTGGCTCCCTGCAATGTGATTTATTAGGCCTTGGTACTTCCTCCCATTCCCCTGGCCCTAAATCTCTCAGGAATGGTTCCTTCATTCAGAGTATCTGGATTCTGAGCTTCATCTTTTCCTTCCTAAGGTCAGTTAACAGGTCCCTAGGAGAAGAATTTTAGATCAAAGAAGACCTTCAAGGGACCCCTGAAATCACATTATATGGTCAGCCACATACTTCATTTGTATGAGATTAGTGCTGATACTCACCCTCAGTTAAGGATCATTAAATTAGAAACTTTATGAGCTTAGGGAATCTCAGATCAAACTATAGACTGTCAACACTGGCCATAAGGCATGGATCTCAGGACTGAAAGGGACTGGTTAGAACAAGCTTGAAGATCTACTTGGAAGAGATCTTATAACATGGAACTAGAATATTAGAGCTAGAAGAGTCCTTAGAACATAGAAGCTTAGAGCTGGAAGAGACCTGCTAGAACCTAGAATGTGAAAGAAGTAGAAAGGCCCATAGAATATAGATTTCCAAGCTAGAAAGGACCTCTAAGATTATCAACTATAGCACTATTCACCTTCACCACCATTTTGTAGAGGAGGAGATTAGGTTCAGGGATGTTGAATGACTTGCCTAAGATCACAGAGCTGGTTGGTGGACAGAAACATGCCAGAACCCAATTTTGAACTGTCAGGTAGATTGTCTTTGCAAATACACTGTACCATTTTATTGATTATGGCTCCACGTGTCTGGGTTTTCTTGCTTCTTTGAAAGGAGGTAGACTAGATTTTCTATTAATGTCCTACAACCTATGATTTCTGGTGTCACTCATAATGTCCCCCACTGAGGAATGGCTGGGATTCATGTGAAGGGTCTTGGGGTAGTAGGAGTGGGGTCACAGGAATGAGAAGAGCACATACTGGGTAGAGGCTCTTAACCTTTGGCCATCTGGTGGAACTTATGCATTCTCTTTTCAGAATAACATTTTTAAACACATAAAATTAAATATATAGGCTTGCAAAGGAAACCAATTATATTGAAATATAATTATCAAAATATTTAAAACATTTATGAATCCTTTTAAGTTAGATTCCCAATTAAGAACTCCTGTCCCAGTGTCTAGAATTGGGGGCAGAGAAGAAAAAAAATAGTAAGGATAGTAGAGAATCAATCAATTAATCAGTCTTCAAGAAAACAGATGGTTCTTAAGCTATGAAGTCAAAAGAAGGAATTTAAAGAGATATAACTAAAATACAGTCTTGCTAGAAGGTAGGAAGATGCCCCATTTACTTTGAAGGGTCCCTTTAGACTCAGTGGTTCTACAGTATTTTTGTTGCTCATCTACTAGATATGAGAAATCAATAAATGCATTTCTATTAATTATCTACTAAGTACTGGGAATACAAGGCCTTCCCTCAAGGAGCTTACATTCTATCAGGAGAGACAGCGTGCACATATGAGTATGTACAAAACATATACAGATATACATTCATATATAATAAATATGACGTAATTTCAAGGAGAGGCACTAGAAATAGGCACAATAGGTTTGCATTTAAGTGGAATTTTGAAGAAAAATGAGAATTCCAATTGGGGATTTCAAGAGGTGAAGCTGAGGAGTGTTTTCATTTTAGATATGGGGAATAGTTTGTACAAAGGCACTGAGATGGGAGGAGTGCCATGTTGGAACAGCAAGCAGGCCTGTTTGGCTGGACTGTAGAACTTACAAAGGAGAGTAAGTGATGCATTGTTCCTGTGAGTGGGACGAGAATCCCAAATCCACATTTAGAATTCTGTCCAATTAAAACCCTTCATAGAATCACAGAATTTCAGAGCTATTATAGGGGATATCAGGGGTTATTTCCCCCAACTCACCCCTGAAGTAGGAATCTTCTTTACAGCATTTCAACAAGTAAAGGAAGACCTCCAGAGGATGGGAACTCACTCATTTTTTAGGTAGCCTTTTCTACCTTTAGACAGCTTTCATTGTTAAAAAATTGTTATACCAAACTGAAATCTCTCCTGTAATTTCCCAGTCATTGCTCCTGATTCTGCCAGTCAGGGAACAATCAAGGCTAACAAGGTCAGTTACGGCAACGGGCATTGTGCAAAGGTCTGGGGATAGACAGAAAGACAAAATAACAAGTGAACCACATAACCATTCTGACTCTCCAGAAACTCATAGTCTAATGTAGGGGAAAACGTGGAAACAATTACACCCAAAGATGATAAATTGGAGACAATCTCAGGAGGAAGGCACTGAGGTTGAGGAAAAGCTTCTTGCACAAGTTGTGGTTTTAGCTGGTACTTGAAGGGTAGTGGGGAGGCCAAGAGGCAGAGACATTGAAGGAGATCAAATCATGGCCCATAGATATTCGAATAAAGCCACCAGCCCTGTTCCTACTTGAGTCTTCATAGATTTAGAGTTACAGAGTACTTTCAAGGTCATGGAGTCCAACTCTTTCATTCTCCAGATGAGAAAACTGAGAGGCACAACCAATTAAGGAGCTCGACAACTAGTGAGTGAGGCAAAATTTGAAATCAAGTCTTTTAGACTCCAAGTCTGGTGTCCTCTCCACTTCCCCATGCTTTCTCTCTTCTCTCCAGAAAAGAAAGGGGTAGCCACTGTTAGTCAGAGGCTGGCAGAAGTGAGGAGGTTGAAGAGGGATGAAGCTTCTTCCCAGCAAACCCTATTAAGAATTCCTTCTCATGCATGTCTGTGAATCTGAGGTCTAGAGGGAGATGTGGCCACATTAGTAAAGGCCTGTCGGAGGTGTCCATGCAGCACATTCACCCCCCCCCCCCCTCACCCAGGCCCTCCTACACCTGCTGCCCATCACCAGTCAGTCCTCGGACTTTCCCATGCTCAGTGTCAGGTGGCACTGCTGTGTACCCAGATGGTCCTTCTTGCTGAAGTCCTCCTTCGTGACTGTGCCTTTGAGAGTGGCTGGGGATTGAGCTGTCTGGGAGTGGATGCCAGGAGCTGATTCTATAGGGTGACAGGGAGCTGTCATAGACAATGCTGATTTGGCTTGGAAGTAACATAGCTCTCATTTGCCAAACTTGTGCCAGGAGATTTCCCTGCTGCCTCCCTCTCCCACCTGGTTTCTCCTTCTGATGGAAGGTATCTGGAAAGGATGAAGCTACCCCACCAGCTCAAAGCATGATTTCTACTCAAAACCTTTCCTGATCCCTTGTAATCCTAGAGCCTTCTCTTGTTGCTTATTTCCAGTTTATCCTGGTGATATTAATTATTCAAACCATCAATTAAATAGCATTGAAGTGTCAATGAAGCGAGTGTCTCAAACACTAGCTGTGTGACTCTGGGCAAGTCAAATAACTTCTCTAAACCCCATTTATAAAATAGAGATAATAAAAGTACCTACTTCACGGCATTGTTATAAAGATTAAATGAGATAATGTATGTAAAAAATGCAAGCAAATCTTAAGACACTGTAAATCCTAGTGACGATGATGATGTATTAAGCACCTATTAGCACTGTGGTAGCTACTAAGGATACAAACACAAAAATTAAAAAGTCCTTGACTTTAAGAAACTCATATTCTGTTGAGGCAGACAATTATGTACACATAAAAGAATACACACAATGAGTTTATTCAAAACACAGACAAAATAAAGATAAGGGTAATTTCTTTGGGAAGGAGAGAGGCACTGGCAGGATCAGGAACGGCCTCATGCAAGAGGCGATGTGTGAATTGGTGTTTGACAGAAATTAGGAATTTAAGAGGCAGTGATGGGGAGGGAGGGCGTTCCAGGAATGCAGGACGGCTGGTGAAAAGGTGTCAAGGTGGGTGACAGAACTTCATGGGTGCGGAACAAGGGGCTGTTCTGACTGGATCGAGAGTACGTGGAGGGCGTTAATGTATAATAAATCTGGAAAGGCAGGTTCTCCCTCCATACTGCTTCACTAGTTGGTTTCCTCAGTTCCTATGGATTCAATGATCTTTATGCTGATGATTCTCAAATCTGTTCTCAAACCCAGCCTCAATTTCTCCGCTGACCTCTAGTCTCACCTCTCCAGCCGGCTGCTGGATATCGTTCCAGTGTCTTCTCTCTGTTGATTATTTCCAATTTGTTTTGTATTTGTGTTTGTTTGTACATGTTGTTGAGTTGTTTCAGTCACGTCCAACTCTTTGTGACCCAAAGATACTAGCGTGGTTTGCTGTTTCTTTTTCTAGCTCATTTTGCAGATTAGGAAACTGAGCCAAACAGACTTAGCTCCCACAACTGGTAAGTGTCTGAGGCCAGATTTGAACTCATGAAAATGAGTCTTCCTGGTTTCAAGCACAGTGCTCTATACACCGTGCCACCTCGCTGCCCTGTTTGTACATAGTTGTTTGCATTTTCTTTCCCCCATTTGACTGTAAGCTCCTTCAGAGCAGAGATTATATTTTGCTTTCTTTGTATACACAGTATTTAGCCCAGTGCCCAGCACACAGTAGGCACTTCATTCGTGTTTATTGACTGACTACGCCCAGGTTCTGAAGGATTTTAAATGTCAAATAGAGGAGTTTGAATTGGATCTTAGGAGTATTAGGGGGTCATTGGAGTTTGTTGAATAGGGGAATGACACAGTCAAGTTATCTTTTAGGAAAATCAGTTTGGTAGCTGTGTGGAGGGTTAGTTGGAAAGAAGAAAGGATTGAGGCAGGGGGACCAATTAGGAGATTACTGCAGTTGAAAGGTGATGAGAACCTGAACTAGGGAGTTGGGCATATGAAGGGAGAGAAGGTATTTGAGAGAGAGGTGTTGTCTAGGTGGAATCTATAAGACTTGGAAATTGAACAAGTATGAGGGGTGAAGGAAAGAGAAGAATCTAAGATGGTTTTGAAGTTGGCAACCTGGATGACTGGAAGGATGGTGATGCCTTAAACAAATAAAGGGAAGTTCACAAGAGGGGTTGATTTTGGGTAAAAGACGAGCTCAGTTTTGGATGTGTGGAGTTTGAAATGCCCAAGCAACATTAGATTTGAAATTTCCAGTAGGTAGTTGAGAATATTATAGTTCAGGAAAGAGACCAGGACTGGAAATATAGATCTGGGAGTCATTTGTATGGCGGTGAACTGAACACATGGAAGCTGATGAGCTTACCAAGAAGAGGGTATAAAGAAAGAACAGGACAGAGCTTTGTAGTATACCCAGAGTTGGAGATGGGATGTGGATGATTGATTATCCAGCAAAAGAGACTGAGAAGGTGTGTTCAGGTGGGTGAGTACAGAATCAAGAGGAAGTAGTGTCATCAAAACCCAGGAAGGACGGAGTATTCAAGAGGAAAGTATGATCAACAACATCAAATGTTCCAGAAAGGTCAAGATGGACGAGAATTAGGTCCTTGGATTTGGTCATCAAGTGATCACTGGTAACTTTGGTGAGAGTAATTTCAATTGACTGATGAGGTCAGAAACTAGGGTTGAGAAGTAAGAGAGAAGAGAAGTAGAAGCAATAGATATAAACAGCATTTTCCCTAGTAATTTTGCTATCAAAGGGAGGAAAAATAATGGGATAATAGCTTGAAAGAATGGTAGAGTAAAGGCGGGGCATAGACATGTTCGTAGGCAGCAGAGAAGCAGTTAGTAGGTAGATGGAGATTGAAGAGTTGAGAGAGGTGAGTGGTCGTGGGAACAATCTTCCTGAGGAGGCTATAGAGACTGGATCAAATTGAGAATATGGACTGCCTCTTCATCAGAAGCTGGAATGGAGGAGGCTAGTATAAGAGATTATGTGAAGAGGTTCTGAAGTGCCTAGTAAGAGGAGAAAAAGGAAGGCACAGTGAATGGTTTATTTTCTCAGTCCTTTGCCAAGATATCAGGAGAAGAGTATTTTGCAGAAGCATTGAGGAGAGAAGGCTTGTATGATTTCTTCCAGCATCATTCAGCAGCATGTAAATAAGAGCAGGGGAGGCAGATGATTAGAGTACTCAATTACAGGTATTGGGTTACTAATACAGGTATTTGATACTCGAGAGTACAAGTCTGCAAAACTGTTGAATGGTTAATGACAGTCAAGTTTGGGAAGGGAGGAAAGTAAAGTGGAACAAGGGTGATGGACTGGGAAAGTACTTAGGGGTTCAGGAAATGGAGGTCATGGTAAGGACGAGGAAAAGATTTAGGAAGGATAAAGCATAGAGGAATACAGAATGATAGATTATTGTAGGATAAAGCCATTTTGCTTGTGGAAATAAATGTTTGTGGGTCATGATGAGATCAGTTGTGTGACAATTTCTGTGACTGACATAGAATGAAGGTATAGTTTATGGGAGGTGAAGAAATGGAGGAACTGGAAAGTTAAAATATTAGAGGAAATATCAATGTGTGTCTTGAAATCTCCTAGTTTGAGGGGACAGGTTGCAATGAAGAGGATAACTATGAGCCAGGCACTGATATCCTTGGGAAAGAGGGAGAATGACCTGAGGGCTCTTAGGGAGGTCTTTGGATAGAGTGAATCTTAAAGGAAAATAGGTTGCTGAATGATGGTAACAGAGGGCGGGTTTGGGAGTTGTAATGGGGAAAAAAGAATATCAAAACTCCATGTAAGACCATAGCTTTGGAGGGCATAAGAGAAGATCCATCAGTGCTAGAAAAGATGGCCAGGGATGCAGTGCCTTGGGTGGGGGTCAGGGTGGGAAATTCAAGTCCTTGTGATTACTAGAAAATTGAAAGAGTATGGAAGGAAGAGGTCTGAGAAGAAAAATGTGTTGAGGATAGAATAGGGATTCAGAAGAACACAATAGAAATGGGATGTGAGAGGGACCTGGATTGGGACATGAGAGGGATGGGATGATGATGGGAGGAAAGAAGGAAGTAGTGGTGTGTCAGGGGGGGCGCTTCCAATAGTCAGGGATTCAGTCTGGGAATGGAAAAATAAGGTGGGAGTTTGCTAGTTATTTGGCTCATCAACTTCAAAGCTTACACCACACTTCTTTCACGGTAACTCTGTGAGGCAGACAGTACAAGTGTTATTACTGTCCCCATTTTACAGATGAGAGAACTAAGACTCAGAAAGTTTTTAATAACTTAGTCAAGGTTATACAGCTTAGAAGTAGTAGAACTGGGATTTGAACCTGGAGTCTCCTGATTCTAGGTCCAGGTCCCCTTTCATTACTCCATTCATTCAATGTAAAACTTTTGAGTGTATGCTCTACACAAAGCTCTGTGCTGGATCTGACTTTGTTGTTGTTTGGTCATTTCAATCATGTCCCACTCCTTGGGACCCCATTTGGGGTTTTCTTGGCAAAGATGCTGGAGTGGTTTGCCATTTTCTTCTTCAGCTCATTTTACGTATGAGGAAATTGAGACAAGCAGAGTTAGTCTTAATTGCCCAGGGTCTTACTTACTAGACTTACTTCCTAAGTGTCTGAGGCTGGATCTGAACTCATAAACATGAATCTTCCTGATTGAAGGCCGAGCACTCTACCTACTCCACCATCTAGCTGCCCCTCATGGTAATTATGTAATAATAATAAGCATTAATAAGAATATCTTAGGTATATATATTGATTCATACTTTTCAGAGTCCTGTTGCATATTATCTTATTTGATTTTCACAATATCTGAGAGTAGAAAAACGTTTGACAAATGGCCAATCTGAGACCTAGAGAGGTGCCACGATTTGCCCAAAGTCACAAAGTGAGACACTGGAAGAACAGGGACTAGATCTGTGGTCTGCTAGGCATTTGCTCATAGACTCACAGAACTTTAGAAAAGAAAAACTTTTGAACAGGGGCATGACATGGTGATGTCTGTACCTTGGAAAGATTGGTAGCTGCATAGGAGCAGGCAACAAGCATTTATTACAGACTTACTATGTGCCTGGCACTTTGTTAGGCACTAGAAATACAAATACAAGGAAAATGAAACCTAGTTCTTGCCCTCAAGGAGCCCTAGAAAGACCTCATTAATGAGAGAAGGGAGATGACATGGCAGAGTGATGTTCTAGAGTGTGAAGGCTGTAGGCACTGAGGAAAGTTCCAGGGTGAGAAGGCAGCTAAATCATGGTGGTGAAGTCTAAAGGGGATGGTTCACACCGTGGAGTCACCCTTGACTCTTTAGTTCTCACTCCACTCCCATCCAACCCATTCCCACAGCCAAGCATTTATCAAGTCCTGCCATTGTTCTGAATGTCACGGTCCTGCCTGAAAATATTCAGTGCCTCTCTATGGCCTCTAGGCTAAAATATAAACTCCTTAGCCTGGCCTTTAAACTCCTGTGCAATCTGGTGCAAATCTACTTTTCCAGCCTGATTTCATATTACTCTCATTCTCATGCTCGAAATTCCAGCCAATCTGGAATTTGTTACTACTAACTGTTTTCAGGGCTTAACATGCCCTCCTTTGCCTCTGTGCACTTGCAAAAGCTAGCTGCATGGCTGGAATGAACCCTTATTTGCACAAGTCATTCAATTAATCCATCAATCAGCCAAGTAATCAGTCAACAATTATTTCTAAAATGCCCATTATGTGCCAGTCATCGTGCTAGTGATCTGGTCAGGAATACAAAGACAAAATGATGAGTCCCTTTTCTTAAGAAACTCACATTTTATTGGGAGAGCCCAAGGATATGTATAAGTATATACAAGATAAATACTAAATGAATGCGAGGTAGGGAGGGCATCCCCTCAGAGCCTATTGAGTAGATTTGAATAGCTTTACCTTAGGGGAACTGTTTTACAGAGAGAACTAATGCTGCCTTAGAGGTTGGCCAAGGGAGCAGATCTGAATAGTTTTGTATGCTCCAGGCCTAGGTTCTCTGCTTTTACTAAAAGAGTGCTGCTGGCAGCTCTACCCAACGGGAGAGCAGAGAGGACCAGGAGATATATGGCCTTGGCCAGAAGCTAATATATGTTATAGACCAGTGGTTCTCAACCTGTGGGTCACGACCCCTTTGGGGGTTGAACGACCCTTTCACAGGGGTCACCTAGGACCATCGGAAACCGACCATCAGAAAATACATGTTTCTGATGGTCTTAGGAACCGAGACACCGCTCCTCTATCTGTCTCCAGGCAGGTGCGCCCACATGCCAATACGCCCACATACAAGTATTAAAGGGTTGCAGCATTAAGAAGGTTGAGAACCACTGTTATAGACTATTCCTTAAAAGTATAAAAGACATCAAGGCCTGTAGTCCAAAGTTGTGAGATGCCCTGAGCAACTTATTCTTACCTTCTCATTTGTTTTTTCATCATTAAGAGTTAATGGTTTCATCCTGGCTGATTTGTACAAATGGGAAGCACACTGGGGGAGGGTCAAGACCTACAGTTGTGAATTGTATACAAATATTTTCACCATATCAGGGATACCTCTAGAACCTTGAGAGTGAGTTTAGTAGTATGACTGCCTCTTCTAGAGAACCATCCTAACCTGCCAGTGTTAGTCCTGGTGGGGTAAGTAAGAGAAAGAGAAGACTTGAGGTTTGATGGCACAACTTGTAATACATATTTGATTTGCCCAGGGTGACACAGCAAGTGCATATCAGAGGTGGAACTTGAATCTAGATCTGCCTGACTCCAAAGCCAGCTCTCCATCCATGGCAACACACTATCTTCCACACAACAAAATTGGAAGAACTAGCATTTGAATCCAAATCTTCTGATGCCAAGTTCAGTAGTCTTTCTACTGTCCCATGCTGCCTCTGAATATGTCCTTGTAATATTCAATTTGACAAATATATATTAATTGCCTACTATTTGCAGAGAATAGTGCTAGGTGCTAGATAAAGGGTTTAGGTGAGACATGGCCCCTGACTTAATGGATTTCTCAATCTGGTAAGGGGATATAATAAATTCATAAATGCATAGGCATATGCATACAAATTGCTAGAAAACAAAATTATACGTGAAGAAGTGCTTAAGACAAGTGTAGACAAACAGCTGTGTGAAAACGGAACACAAATATCAGAGAATCATTGAATCTCAGAGCTAGAGGTGACCTTTAGGTTATCTAGTACCTGGAGCTTATAATACATGATTAGTAAGTATTTATTTAAAGAATGAATGAATGAGCAAATCCATCTTTCCAGTTGATTGACATCCATGTTTCCCAATTAATGCATTAAAACACTAAAATACCACATTATTCTTTCTGGCTGGGTGCTCAATCTCTTTATGTAGTAGCTTTTTTGCAGACGTTGAAGGATCAGTGTTTACATACCCAGAAGGAGGGATATGGGCAGCTGGTCAAATTCTTTTCATATTACAAACTCAGCCAAAATCCTGCAAATCATCCTGAGCCCCTCTGTGGCCAAACCATTATTTGAAATGTGGGAAAAAAAAATGTTGTGTTTGTGCCTTCCATGATTTCCAAAGCTAGTTGCTAGATGTCTACAATGGATCTTGGTTAAGGAATCTTTTCCAGTCTGGAAGGGTCTGTGGTCAAGTGGTCCATTGGTGAGAGAGAGCACAGACTGAAGCCAGGTCATAGGTTTTATCCATAGTTGGGCTAGTTAACTTTGCTGTATTTGCTAGCTGCAGATTATACCCCTGAACACCTGTATCACCCTTGTATCTCATGAAGAATCATACAACTATAGATTATCAAGCCTAGGCAGGGATTTAGAAGGTGCCTAGCCTAAGCTCTACCTGAGTCAGAAGCGCCTCTACAATATTTTTGACAAATGGTAACCGAGTCTCTGCTTGAACAAGCAATGGAGGCTCCATCAAAGGCTGCATTTTGGACATTTCTTGTTGTTCCGAAGATTTTCCTCCCAGCAAACCAGCATCTATTATTGCTCCTAGTTTTGCATTTTGGGGATGAAGTAAAAGAAATCTAATTTCTTTTTCATGTGATTTCTAAACTAACTCTGCATAAAGGAAAATCTATAGGTAAGAATAGCCCTGCGCCCTACAAGAGTAGGAAAGGGTGGGAATTTCAGTGAGGACCCACAGCCAGGGGTCTGCTTTCAGCCCTTCCCCCAGTCCTCAGATTTCAGTCAGCTGCCACCAATTCCTGGGCTTCTGACAAATAAACTCTCCCTCCAGATAGACTCTACCCCCTTAACCTATGAGTATTTACAGAACTTGATCCTGCAGAGTAGGGAAAGAGATTCCAAGGAGAGGATAGGAAAGAAAAAGAAGAAACAGGCAGGTGTCTAAAAACTAATCATCTAATTGGAGGGACAAAGAAACATGAAATAACTTAAGAAAAATGACATGTTAACAGGAGGCGGGCGGAGTGATATATTCAATGATATATTGAATGTTATAAACATGAGCATTGAGGGTACTAAGAGTAAGGGAGAAGTCAAAGAGGAGCATGTTTATCCCAAGAAGCCTTCCTGGAGGAGGTGAACCATGTCTGATATTTATGGATGGAGAAGAAAGGGGTTCTTGTGTATAATAAGATCATAGCATTTTGGACTAGAAAGGGACCTTAGAGTGGATTCACCTGAAACCCTTTATTTTATAGAAGAAGAAGATGAGGCACACAAAAGTAAGTGACTTTCCCAAGGTCAGACAGTGACAAAGCTAGACACCAGATTCCTGATTTCTTGTCAGTCCTGCATGCCATATGATATAGCATACTGCCTTATATATGAGTGACAACAGACAAATTATCAAGGATAGAAAGAAGGCTTTCAAACCCACTCTTCCCATAAAAAGAAAGACTCCTCTTTCTGATGTGTGCCTTTAATGAATGCAGGGAAAACCACAGTACCTCCGGATCACTGATCACCTTCAATTTCTCTGTCTTAAGATGGTTAAGCATTTTTCCTGGGCTTGGCCTCCTTTGTGCCCCTCACAAATTGGTTCTATCTGTTATCAATGTTTCCTAATTTCCCCTGAAGAGGTTCTGAGTCTTGCACAATAATGCACAATTTCCATTTTTAATAACATTTCAACTATTGGGAATGACAGTCTAGCCTTAGCTATTGTGTACTGTTCAGAGGTAATCTCTCTCCATCCCTAGATTCTTGTTGTTTTCTCTTTGTTATTCAGGGAACTACTTCTTTCCTGGAGGTTCCTACTCAATATGAGAGAAGAGAAGAGAGAGGACAGAATGGGATTCAGAGCTATACTCACATATGAGTCTAGCCAAACTTTCCTGGGGCTGGTTTTCTTCCACGGCTGCCACCCTTCCCCTCTTCCCCCCCCCCCCCCCCAGTCTTGAACAACTTGAACCAACCCTTTTTACCTCCCGTGGGAACAAAGACAAAGAAATCCCCCAGCAAGGGTCCTTTCTCTCTCCAGGACACAAAGGATTGACCTCATTTCCCAAAAAGAAGCACACACTTAGATCCTGGTCTAACTAAAGGCAGTTAAATGGCACAGTGATTAGAGCACTGGGCATGGAGTCTGGAAGAACTGAGTTCAAATCCAGCCTAAGTGAGTGTGTTCTCTTTCTTTCTCCCAGACCAAGGGATAATCCAAGGGCAGAGCCTATAGAGGCACCCATAAGCTCCGTCATTCTATCTACACACAGAAGTAGAACTCTGCTGTCAATCCCCAATAAAGTGGGGAGACAGGAGACAGGCTGGGGAATCCCTCCCCATGTCAATTTGTTGAATTGTTGGCTATAGTTTGTTAAACTGTTGACTGCGTATAGACAGGGTAGCCCTTTGCTGTTATTCTTGGATGGGGCCTGGGACTGCTCTCTGGATGTGGCTTCAGATGTGAATGAATGAAAAAGGATTTACTAAGTGCTTTCTCTGTGCCAAGCCCTGTGCTAAATGCTGGGGAAAGAAAGAAAAAACCAAGAGGGTTCCTGTCCTTAAGCAGCTCACATTCTGTTAGGGGAGAACAAAGCACACAGGAGGCTTTGGCTTCACATCAGATGGAAAGGCCCCGTGGTCTTGCAGTACAAGGCACATAGCAATGCATCATCTTTAGTGTCATTTCCATTACTAAGCCCTATCCATTTCTGATATTGAGCCATTGGATTGTGCCAAGGCCTTGGCTGGTGAGAACTTCCTTTCAGTCTCTGTGGCTTCTGAGGAGGTAGGAGATGCAGCATCTGCAGAAGCAGTTACCACATTCATCTCCAAAGGAGTTGTTCCCCTAGTCAGGAGTTCTTGGCACAAGATCTTGTTTTTTCTTTTTAAAATATATTTTGATAACTATTTCAATAGAATCAGTTTCATTTGTAATCCTATGTATTTTATTTTATGCATTAAAAAACATTATTTTGAGAAGGGGTCCAGAGGCTTCACCAGAATGTTACTCCCAAATTGCCAAGAAACCCCTGGCCCAGTTGATTTCTGTGGAAGTGGATTGGGAGTGGCACCAGTGGTTTAGGGGGAATTGTCGTTCCCATGCTTCTAGAGCTTCCTTGCCCATCAGTAGCAGCTGATGAATAGTTGGCATTGGTGGGGGCAGGGATGGCTCATCCCTTCTCTCTGGGGTTGTTTCCCTGGATGATGGCTTTGGGTGGTCTGGAAGCAGGGTTGGTGACCTGGGGAGGGGGGCACTGAAGTATGGGAGGGTGTTTGCAAGCTGTCCTCACTTGTCCTTCAGATCCTCTGCTAAAGAATTACAAGCAGCAGGACAGTTGGGAAGGTTCTGGGGTGTTAGGACGTCTACCCAAAAGCAGTGTCAGAAACATAGGATGTCCAAAAAGTCTTAGTTCTAATCCAGTTTTAAACTTTAAGAGCTTAAATTACCTTCCTTCCTTCCTTTCTTTCCTTCTTTCCTTCTTAACTTCTTTCTTTCTTTCTTCCTTCCTTCCTCCCTTCCTTTCTTCATTGAATTCCACAATCTCTTGAGGTCCAAATTTTCTCCTCTTCCCCCTCCCCCCCGCCACATGGCAGCATGGAATCTGATATAGGTTCTACAAATACCTTCACATTAAACATTAGTCAAATTGTAAAGAAGAATTATAACCAATGGAATAAACAATGAGAAAGAAGGAACACAACAAAACAAAGAGAGAGAGCAAGTAGTTTGTTTCAATTGCAGTAAGACTTTTGGGACCCTCTATGCTGAGTTTCTATACTAGCTGTGATGGGTACACTAAAGAACCTTGCTTCTTTGCATATGGGCACAGGTATTCAAATACAGTTTGGGGGACAAAATCATGTACTGAGGGCAGGGGCTTGTTAATAATAATAGCTAGTGTTTATATTGTGCTTTACAAATATTAACCCATTTTATCCTTACTGCAATCCTGGGAGGTAGGCACTTTTATCCCCATTTTATAGCTGAGGAAACTAGATCAAACAGAGGGTCATTAAGTGACTTGTGCAGGGTCACAAGCTAGTGTCTGAGGCTAGATTTGAACTTTGATCTTCCTGGTTCCTGGTCCTTTGCCCTATTCATAACACTCCCTAGCTCCTGAATGTTACAGTTCCTTCATCTTGGAATCCCCAGCATCTAACAGAGGGACTTAATAACTGCGTGTTGAATTGGGTTGAGGAGAAGGCTATGAGGACTGAAATCATCATCTTCACTCTGACTTGGCTAAGCTATGCTGAACAAGCCAGTGCTTTCATTAGAAGAGACTTGTGAGACATTCAGGTTTTAAGAAATTTACTTTCCCGTTTAGAAAAGGCAAAATAATAAGTTCTCACTAGATCAGAGTTTGTTTAAATGGCATGAGATTTTTCCTTGAACTTGGGCATTCAGAGACAGGATAATTTGTAAACAGACTAATTTTTGCATATGAGCTGTACCTTTGGAGTAGTTTGCTGATTCAGCAATGTCTGCGTGAATGTGGTGGTGATGGTGGGAGTGGGAAAGGCATGATTGTGAATTGGTTGTTTCCAAACCTGATATGGGATTATCTCTAACCCTAGAATCACATGCTCGAACAACTGACAATTTCTAGCTGTTTCAATGATCACTTGGATCAATAGTTCATCACTGGAGCCTCATATTCAACTTATAGATGTCAAAGAAACAGAATATTTCTATCTCTCCATGTAGCTGAATGTTGTATTACCTTATTGAATTTTTGGTCCAACTTCCTGGCTATGAGGTCATAGGATTTAGAGAGATTTACAGAGTCGGAAATTGAGTCTTAGAGAGAGAAAAGGACTTTCCCAGGGCCACACAAAGAGTGAGTGACAAACCAAGGATTTGTACTTAGGTCTTCTGACTTTAGACTTAATATTCTTTCCCTATACCGGGGAGGGGGGGGGGGAACCTGCAGCTTCAAGGTCACATGTGGCCCTCTAAATCCTCAAATGCTGCCCTTTGACTGAATCAGGCTGCACTTGAGAACTTAGAGCAGCGGTTCTCAAGTTGGGGGTTACAACCTCTTTGGGGGTCGAACAACCCTTTCACAGTGGTCAGAGGGGTTGCCTAAGACCATCGAAAAACACATATTTCTGATGGTCTTAGGAACCTGGACACGGGCGCTCCTCTATCCATCTCCAGGCTGTCTGCCCACATGCACATACGCCCACATACGAATATTAAAGGGTTGCAGCATTAGGAAGGTTGAGAACCACTGACTTAGAGGGTCACATGTGGCCTTGAGGCTGCAGGTTCCCCACCCCTGCCCTATACCATGAGCTCTTTTTAACATAAGCAGTTATATAGCCATATCTCTACAATCTTGCACTTTGGCATTTTAATGTTTGAACCACAGTGTAAGACTTTACATTTTCCTCTTCTTAAGTTTGGTAGCTTTGGCCCATTGTCCCATCTTGTCAAGATCTTGGTGGAGACCTATTTTGTTATCCAGCATGTTAGTTATTCCTCCAAACTTCCTCTCATTCATGCAACTGATAAATATACCACCTATCCCTTTATCCAAGTTATTGATGAAAGTGTTGAAGAGGTCAAGCTCAACGAGAAAGCCCTATTCCATTGGAATCCACTCTCCAATAACTTATGATTCTCTATCTCCTTTGGGAGACCAAATTGGAGGCTTCATGTTAGTAAGACATATACAATGGGAAGCAGTAAGGACTTTATATGACTTACCATCGTTGTTTCAGCGATGGAGCCAAAACTGTTGATGAAAATGTTGCAGCTCACATTGACTGGGGGACCTGAAAAGAAAGAAAGATAGAAGTTACTGTTCTACCCCAGGGTTGGCAACCCAAATGATGACTCCACAACCATGTGAAGCCCTACAGGGCAGGGCTCCTTAGCCCCGCAATCAAGGACTCCAGGACCTTGTATCCAGCTCTCTAGTCTTCACTTACACTAATAGCCTTTGACATTCTATACTCTCTGTTCTAAGATATCTTCCAACTTCCAAATGTTCTCTTGTATATTCTACTTTTCATTTTTGGCAGACTATGTTCTATAGTCATGGTCTAGGTCAAATGTTTTTGTTTTATAGTTTAATGTCTATTCCAGCTAGAGTCCCCCGTACATGCTATGAGCTATGACTGTGATTTTTTTTCTTTTTAGATTACAAACTCCATGAAGCCAGGATTCATGTCTTTTTCTTTTCTCTCTCACTTCTAAGCATAGTATTCTGCAATAGAATAAATGTTCATATCATTAAATTTGTTGTATTATTGACCCGTCCTTCAGACTGGGACCTTCTCCTTAGGTGGTCTCGGGATTCCTCTCCTTTGTAAATACCTGCAATTCTTCCCTGCTGTTTTCCTGATGTGCATCATTTTTTTTTGGTCCTGGAGAAAGTACCAGGTAGCAAGCACCAGGGGCTAAATTGGGATGTGCATTCATTAATACAAGATGATTCATTACTCCACCATATGGTCCCTTCCCCAAACTCCATGAGCTGCCTTCTAATTTGTGGCTGAAATATAGTCACGCTGCAGAATTTGGAGGCCATTTTGGGAATCATGATGTTCTTCTGCTGAACTTATGAACTGCAGTGGATTGCTTGCTATGAAGTTGATGGGAATTGCCTGAAGAGGAACTGGGGGTGAGTCTTAAGGATTGTTGACCAGGCTTTTGTATTCCCCAGGGGTACAGGGGAACAGGATCTGGGCTAGGAATACAAGAAAAGCCCCTGTCTTAGCTCAAACATTAGTTAGGGAAATAAAACACATGAACTTAAATCAATAAGCCTTCATTAATTACTTACTATGCACCAGGTAACGTAAAAAGTGCTGAGAATTCAAAGAAAAAGCAAAACCAGATCCTTAGAGGATCTTACATTCTAATGGGGGGAAGACAATAGGTATGAATAGAGGTATGTATAAGATACAGAGTAGATACAAGCTAACTTTTTAGAAGGGAAATTATTAGCAACTGGGATGAAGGGGAGCAGGAAACTACTGCAGAAAGTGCCACTAGAGGCAAGTCTTTAAAGAAGCTAAATATTCTAAGAGGTAGATGTGAGTAGAGCTTCCCAGGCAGGGGGAGGGGAAAGCCAGTGCAAAGTCATGGAGATGGGAGATGGAGGGAACATCCTCTGTGAGGAAGAGCAACAAGGTCACTACAACTGTACTGTAGAGTATAGAGAGGGGAGTAATGTGTAAGCAGCCTAGAAAGACAGGAAGGGGACAGACTATGAAAAACTGTAAATGACAGAGAAGTTTATGTTTTAGCTGAGTGTTAATAGGGATAGCTAGGTGGTGCAGGGGATAGAGAGCTGGGTCTGGAGTCAGAAAGACTCTTCTTCCTGAGTTCAAATCTGGCCTCAGATACATACTGGCTGTGTGACCCTGGGCAAGTCACTTAACCCTCTTTGCCTCAGTTTCCTTGTCTGTAAAATGAGCTGGAGAAGAAAATGGCAAACCACACTGGTATTTTTGCCAAGAAAACCTCAAAGAGGGTCACGAAGAATTGAACATGATTGAAAAGTGATTGAACAATAACAATAGGGAATCAGTGGAGTTTATTGAGTAGGTAGGTGGCATAGCCAGATCTCCTTTACAAGAAAATGGCTTTGATAGCCATGTGGAAGATGGAGTGGAATAGGCAGAGGCTATTGGTCAACAGTACAGTCACAGGATGATGAGGGGTTAAACTAGGGGGGTGGCCACATGAATAGAATATATATTATGTTGTGGAAATAGAAAAATTGAGACTGGGACACTGATTGAATACACAGGGTGAATAAGGGAGAATGGCTGAGCATGTGGGAAGAAAGAAAGGAAAAAAATGTACATGATAACTTTATTATATATTTAAAAGGAATAGCAAGCTGTATATAATAGATTTGTAGTTTCATGTGCAATCATCTTTTTTATTATTACACTCTGTTGTGGAAATGCTTGTTTTAGTCCATAAAATATAAATAACATAAATTTAAAAATTTTAAGGAAGAGATGTCAAAAATGAAAATGAGGTTATGAATCAGTGTAACTGCAAGGCTGGTGGTGTCCTTGACAGTAAAGGGAAGTTCAGAAGAAGGGTGGATTCTTGGGGAAAGATAATGAGTTTTATTTTGGACACATTGAGCTTGAGATGTCTTAAGATGAGACATTCAGTTTGAAATGTCCAATAAGCAGTTCATGATGTGGGACCAGAGCTCAGGAGAGGAACCAGGGCTGGATATAGATCTGGGAGTCATCTGCTCCAGAGCTCTTCAAATCAGTCGACCTGAGGAGCTTCTCAGGTTGTAGGATGATTGCATAATAACATAATTGATTAATTTATAAGGATATAATTGATTATAATTTTAAACATTATTTAATGATTAAATTAATTTATAATTACCAAAATTAACAAACAATTAATAATAGCATAATTGATTAATAACATAGGATTGAAAAACAAGACAGTATGTAGAGCTCAGTCTAAAGCCAATGCAGAAATGCTATAGGAATTGGGAGAAGGGAGAGATCACTGTAGGTTTCAATAGTCAGGGAAAACTTTCTGGAAGAAGCAGTCATTGAAAAGTAGTATTGTCTTCATTGAGCTAAGCCTTCAAGGAAGAGGGTAGGATTTGGAAAGGCCAACAAAAGGGTTGAGAAGAAACAGCCAGCATCCGCAGAAGATCGAAGCATTTTAGAGCAAGAGGAATCTTCAGATACATAAAACATGATGTGAGTTTGGTACCCAAAGTCTTGTATCAAAAGGTTAGGATTGAAGGGATTGGGAGAAAGAGCTCCATGGGGAAGTGGGAGGACTCTGAAAGGGAAGTGAGTAAAATGTAGACTGTCAGAGGTGGAGGGGACCTTAGGACATAAAATGTCAGAGATGGGAGGAAACTTAGAGACGATTTAGTCTCATTTCTTACAGAGAAGCAAATTGAGGCCAGAGGAGGGAAGTAGCTAATTGAGTTTACACAGCAAGTTAGTGGCAGATCTAAACTAGAACTAAGGTCTCTGGACATCAGTTCTTTTTCTGTGAAATTTAAAGAGGATTTTAGAGGCCCATGGAGCTATGTGCGGACCGTTTCTGTTCCTTTTTGTACTAGCAGGATGAGATGTGTGAATCTGGTTCATTCCAACGGAGAACCTATGTCAAAACAGCCTCTGGCTGTCATACGAACTCTGACAAAACTTTGTGCTCTACAGTGGGAAGGGCCCTTGAGATTTACATTTTACGTAGGAAGTAGCACAGAGAGGAAAAAGGATTCAATTCAATTACAAAAAATCATTTATTAAGAGCCTGCCATGTGCCAGGCATTGTGCCTTGGATATGCAAAGTAAAGCAAAGTTAGTGGGGAGAGGGGTGGCGATGAGGAGGACTCCAGGTCACCTGGTTCCCAGGCTAATGTTCTTTCTTCAGGGAGGTACCTCTATTTCCTCTCTCCCAATAAATCTGAGTCTTTTGTCTTCACAAAGAATGCCCTTCATTTGCATTAAGATGCCCTGATGAGTTACTACCACTTTCTTTGAACCCCACCCCCAGAGTGTCTGATTGTCTGCCTGTGATTGGATCTTGATTTATGTATGGGAAAGGAAGCCAGTAAACCAACCCCATGGGGAAGTACAGTTCATTGAAATAAATCTGAAATTAAATTATACCAAAGAAAATTATAAACTGTCAGCCTTTGGCCAAAGGATAATGTATAGATTTCATTAAATATTAAAGTTTAATTTTGATTCTGTGTATGTATTTGTGCTAGGGTGGGGCCCCTGGGCCCAAGAGGCTTTTTGAAGGGCTACTAGGATCTGTTGGAGCTACACTCTTCCTCCCACCTGGCCTGCCTCAGTGAACTGAAGCAGTCCAGTGATTAATTGCTCCTTGGAATTTTCAACCTCCCATCCTGTGCTAATCAGAATTACACCAAGAGTCAGGGTTAAGAGTTGAGTGATAGAGTAGTGGGCAAATAGGAAGGGTTGAGAAGAAAAAGCCAGCATATATAGAAGATTGTAAGGAATCTTAAAATACAGCATGTTAGAGCATAAAGAATGTTAGAGCTGGAAAGTTCTTAGAATGTAGAATGTTGGAACTGGGAGGAAAACTAATATAGAATGTAAGAGCTAGAAGGAACCCAAGAACATAGACTAGCAAGATTTAGATACTTGCTAACTCTAGCCCTCATTTTACACTTGAGGAAACAGAGTCAGAGAAGTGACTTGACTTGCCCAAGGTCTCATAACAGTAGTGTTGGAGCCAGAATTTGAACCCACATCTCCTAACTTGTTCCACTGAACTAAGCTGTTTCCCTTAGATCTGACTATCATTTGAAGTGTACTTCAAAGTGTGCTGTAGACAGGACATTTCAGGAAAGGCTTGGAGAATGATGAGAGAGAGAAACGAGCAAATATTAGGAAAGCTGTTACCAGTCAACAAATCTCTGGACCAGGTCTTGGGCTAAAGCCAAGAAAAAGCCAAGGAAGGCTCCTGGAATCCCAAATCAATTAGGCGGGTTTACAGGAACTGTCCCTTTCAGAGAAGCACCTCTTAAGATGCATTTAGGGAATCCTATAACTAGCTTGGTCAGGGTTAGGCTGTTGGGGGAGGAGAATACATCATTCCAAAGACAATGGGAGAGATGAGGGATGCTGGGCTCAGCACAGCTGTTTGACAATGGCTCCAGCAAAATCTATATCCCGGCCTTCTTTGCCTCACCTTGATTTGCTACAGACCCTAGTGGGAGAAAACCTGCTATGGGTCTTATAAAACATTTTGGTGGTGATGTAGGACTTGGTGGTGAGTCAGGAACAGAATACGGTTCAGTTATCTCCATACTCTGATTGTTATGGTCAGGTAAGAACTGGAAGGGATTTTAGAGATGATTAAATACAGCACTGCTCTTCTTCCTTTTACAGATGGGGAAACTGAGGCTCAAGGAAGGGGAGTGACTTGCCCAAAGCCATCTGCTATTATTCACCCCTTGGTTTTGAAGAGGACCAATAAAAACACAGGTGATATCTTGATTTGCTGTTAAGTGAGGCACAAATTCATCAGCTTCACTCTCTTTTCCTGAGTGGTTGAAGTCCAGTGTCAGGACAAAAATCAAGATGGCTGGCGATGGTCTGGGATGTGGTGGATGACCTTGACATCTTTGATGTCTGACCAAGCTCTAAGCTTTCCATAGCACCTTCATGACCATCGGAACAAATTGTTCTCATCTGTCCATTCTGCTGGGAGAAGTCATCATGTACTTGGGGTAGACATCCCCCTAACTTACTGATGGGTTTAAGGTCCATCGATTACCCTCAATCTGGTTTTAGCCTGTCCACTTTGACAGTTTTACTGGGGTGTGTCCATTGCCCACAGTACAGCTTCTCGGAGCCACAGATGACAGTTGGGTGACAGGTAGACACTGAAGATGGATGAGAAGCCCTGAAAAGGACTTGGTAAGTCCTCACACCAGAGGTGCTAGTCCTCCGGAACACCCCATTTACACCAAAGCCATCTAATGAGTTAGTAGTAGAGTTGGGGACAAAATCTAAAATTTCTTGATTCTTAGTCAAGGGTTGTTTCCATGACACAATACAGCTTTGAGTGAAGCATAGCCCCCATCCCAACGTGCCTTCTAACTATCTTCTAGAATCAGATTCTTCAAGTGAGAAGGAAGCCCAGAAGTCACCAGTCCAACCTGTAACTCCACGCTACAATTTCCTCTACCTCTTTCCTGACTGGTAGCTATGCAGCCTGTGGTTAAACACTTCCACCAAGGGGGGATCCCAATACCTCCTCAGACAGTCAATTGAAGGACAGTTCTCACCGTTAGGAAGGAATTCTTTGTATTGGAATCTGTGAGATGTACAGGGAGAGAGTATCTATCCCCTTGACTCCTGATCCCCCTCCTCCCATCACTTCCCTGGTCTCCTTGACAGAGTGAACCTGTAGTATTCAGTAAATACCTAAGATTTGGCCTAGCTTCTGGGCAATGTCATGGGTTTGAGTAGGTGCCAGGAAAAAGGGTTTCCATTTTACTAGTTTTACGAAAGACAGACCAGCTGCATCATCCCATCTGCTGCTTCATCCTATTTAAATTAGGCTCTACCCTATTGTTCTCTTCTCACTGGAGCAAACAAACTTGGATCAGAAGCCCTGACTTTGAGTTCTGCTTCTAGCAATGTATAAAACTCAAAGGAATAAATGTCTAATGGTACAATTTCAGACATTACCAGGGATGATATTTTGGGGCAAAGGGGCATTTCAGAAGCCCTTGAATCACTCCATTGATAGGCATATAGCCTGTCCTGGCATCAGGAAAGGAGTTGCTAGGGAAAGGCCCTGTACAAATTCAAGGCCAAAAGAAACTGATTCTTTTGAACTCCCTTCCTCCTCTTTGTCTATTAGAGACATTCTATAGATTCATAGACTGTCAGAGCTAGAAATGACTTTAGAACATAGAATGTCAAATTCAGAAAGCCCCTTAAAGAATATTTAATACAACCCCACACCCCCTTTTTTTTTACAGAAGTCTAGAGAAAGGAAATGCTTGCTCAAGATCACACATAAAATAAGAAACAGAATCAGGATTCAAAACCAGGTCTTCTGATTCTAGATACAATATTTTTCCCACTATGCTATGTCAAAGATCAGAGGCAGAAAGAAATTTTTAAAAAGTCAGGTCTGAATAACACTTTGCAAACCTAGAACATAAATTGTCAGAGCTAGAAAGGACTTTAGAACATTGACTATCTAACAGAACATTGAATATGGAGTCCAGACTCCTAAAAGGCCTTCTTATCTCCATTTCATCTTAGCTCCAATCCATCCTTAACACTAATATCAGACTAATAATCCTTTTATCTTCATTTATTTGTGTCATTCCTCAGCTCTAATATCTTCAAATCCCTATTTCCTTCCTCAGTGGGCATGTAATTTTGTTGACTCAGTGAGTATTCCTACCAGCTGAGCAAATTACAATCCATCTTTGCCTTCCGCTCTGTGTATTCTTGTCCATATTCTCTCATCAGTCCTACACAAAGGGTCAACTCAATGTACTGAAGCCTTCACTTTAGGATCTTTCTACATTTTATAGGTACCTATTTTCTCAACATGTGACCAGTCTACCTCTTTTTCTAATCTTTCATTTTTTTCATGATGATATCTCTTTAAAGCATTTCTTTCATGTGGCAAATATATTGCCCATATTTGTGCCACCATGAATCTTTCCATTGTCATTTGGGGCATTCACAATTGATTTACTAGTTCAATGGATTTGCCATTCAACTGTATGTCAGTCTCATTTTCATCCATTTGGTTTCTCCCATATGAATTGTTTGGTCTATCTCCTGAATAATTTTGGGTCTCACTCGAAAATCTAGCAATGTCCTGATGCTCAATATAGTCAGCATAATATTATCTATATACAAGAGAAGCTAGAAAACCTCACTGTTTCTAGGAAGTCTTTTTCCATTAGAACCTTAGGAACCTAAATTTAGAGTGAGAAGACCTTCCTTAGAGGTCATATATTCTAATTCTTCAATTTTATAGATTAAATGATTTGTCTAAGGTAATGCAGATATCCATACAGATCATAAGTAGCAAAGTAAGAATTTCAACCCTGGTCCTTTTAACTCTAAATCTGGTTTTCTTTCTTTTGTGTGTGTGTGTGTGTGTGTGTGTGTGTGTGTGAGGCATTATAGTATAGTGGAAAGTGCTCTGACTCTGAAGTCAAAAGAATATAAGGATCTATGTTTGAATCTTGTTTCTGATGCTTACTACTAATCTGTGTGATCATAGGCAAATCACATAACATCTTTGGGCCTCAGTTTTTCAGTCTGTAAAATAAGTGGGTTGGACTAGAGGTTTAGCTTCTAGTTGACCCCAGATTGGCCTCAGAAGTCTTTTCTAGCTATAAGTCTATGATACTATGATAAAATGGTGAACTCTTGTTTATATTACTGTTAACTTCCTAGTTATCCTCCCTACTAATTGAAACCTCTCTTATAACATAGAAGTATAGGATGTACTTAATCATATATAAGTATAGTAAAACAAATCAATACATTGTCCAAAACATGTTGCATTCTGTACCAGTAGTCCACCACCTTTCTGCCAAGAGTTAGGAGGCATGTTTCATATCAGTCCTCTGAAGTTACTTTTAGTCTCCAACGCTCTCTGTTGCACCATGTCCTTCAATGACAGTGGTGAATACTTTTAGTGAGCATACATTATATGGTTTATGCCTAGAAAGATGTGTACATTCAGAGGGTCATTGAACAAAATTACCTCCATAGTTGTAGGGATCTTGCATCATCAAGGAATCCTTATTGCCAATCAAACAAAATTCAGACTTTTTGTCTGACATTCAAGGCTCTCTATAAGCAGTTCCATCTTTACATTCTATCTTAATCTTCTGTGGTTTTTCTTCATGCCATCTATGCTCCAGTCAAACCATATTATTCTTGGTTCACCAGACCAAGGATGTCCTTGCCTCTTTGACTTTGTTCATGTTTTTCCCTTTGGCTTGTGTTTCCTTTTTCCTCTTTACCTGACGAGTTTTGAATCATCCTTTAAATGCCACCTCCTCCATGGGGTCCTCCCTAATCCCTCAGTTGGTAAAGATTTTTCCCTATTCAGATTTTATATAGCACATTGCATCGTGCATCTCTAGAGCACTTATCATACAATATTTTTATTATACTTTTTTTAGTTTGTGTTTTTCCCCATTATCAACATGAGGAAGATACATTTAAACTTTCCTTAGCACCCAACACAGTTCCCTCTTCACATAGTAGGCACTTAAATATTTATTTAAAGTTTAAATTCAGGTTGTAAGGGATATTAACAAATAGAACATGGAATGTTAGAGTTGGAGGGTTCATTAAAAAATAGAACACAGGACATAGAGTTTTAGAGCTTGAAGGAACTTCAAAAAATAGAATATCTGAGCTGGAATGAGTCTTAGAAGGCATTGAATTCAACTTCATTTCACAGAAAAGGAAACTGAGTCCCAGAGAGCTGAAATGTGCTCCAGAGCTAGGGTTAAAATCTAGGTCTTTTGATTCTTAGTGCTGGGCTCTGTCCATTGCAACCAAAGACTTCAATAAAACAAAGGGGGAGAGGGTAAGGGGATCAGGAGAAGAAAAAGGGAGGAGATTGTGTACCTTTAAAATTAGGTCTGATCCTGGCATCATATCCTGAGGTTCTCCCCATCAGTTTATCCAGAAAATCCGAGGGAGACATAGGCTTGGGTGCGGAACGGGCCGCAGCCTCAGCTTCTTTGGAAGCAGCCAGACTGGGGGAAGAGAAAGTAAAAGAAAGATTAGTTACCAATGAGCCCCCACTTTGCTAGGGTGTTTCCCAAGAGGCCTATTCCACAGCTGAGAGATGTGACACATACTTCTCCAGCTTCTTAATAAGGAAGGCCCCAACTAAATTGTTTACCCAGCCCAAACATCACCCTGCAGAAGGTCCCGGCAGCTGGCCAAGCGCTTGAGAGATGACAATCAGACAGAAGCTGCCGACTAATTTAGGGACAGATCCCTGGGGTCTGGAGGAATCACAGCTGTGATCTTGGCTCCTAAATCCTCATGGAGGCTGTGGCTGGAAAATTAACCTTCTGCCTGCCAGACTTCTCGTTACCTGGCTCTCTCCCTGTGCCCTCCCCCCTTTCCTATTCCAGACATCAAGGTTTGCTGTTCAAGCACTTTGGTCTAGCTAAATTCTTTCCTTCTATGCACTCTCATGAGTACTGCTCCGTCCTTAACTATCAAAGCACAAATACAACAAACCACACACAGACACACACACAGAAACAATATATACACATATAGACACAGATCTTCATAAAAACATACCCACCAACTCTCATATAGAGGGTTCTAACATCATAGATCCATATATAGGCCCAGAAATATACAGTCTATAAATATAACATATATATAATACACATGCATATGCACATGTTTATACTATAAATATACACAACAACCTACACCATTGAAAATAAGCACACACATGGGCACACACACATATACCTACACCCATGCATGCACATAGATACACAGGAACATACACATATACAAACATATAAATACATACATGTACACAATGTACATGTACACATATGTATACACTTAAAACACAAGCCTTAGACATACATTTATATCCATGTATATTTCTCCAAACTCATACACATGTGCACATACACATATCTAGGCAGACATCCATATACCCTCATAAGACACATAAGATACATTCACATCCACAGATTGTGTTTGTCCTTCGTTCTTGATGAGGACTATAACATCAGGGGAATAATGCCATGACTTGTTGACTTTGATTTAAGTGAGGCAGGGCTGTGCAAGATCACCAGCCTCACTTTCTCCTCCGGAGCCATCTGGGTCCAGTGGCCAGATATTCATCAGGACGACTAGAGATGGCCCAGGATGCAATGAGAGACCCTGGCCCTTTGAGGCTAAGGTCTTTTCAGGTTCTCATTATGAATGAAACAATGCCCATTGAGAATATAGGATTCTTTAAGAAGTGAATCAAGGGATGGCCCCTTTAATAAAAAAAATCAAACTGGAAGGGGGAAGACCCTCAGGGTTTCAACCAAAAGAGAAACAGTTACTGTTTACATTCACTCTGAGGTAGGAGGGACCTACTGTCCAATCTATGACAATGATTGTACCATAGGAAGGTGAAGCTTCTGGCTAGGGATGGAGCGCACCTAATAAAGGTTAGTAAGAATATATTTCACTGTAACCCTTCAAATCCAAGAAAAAAAGCTTTAAATTCAAAAGGAAGGAGGAAGAAGAATGATTCTGTATATCCACTGAGCTAGATATGAAAGAGAGTGGCCACAATGTAGGAAAAAGAATAGCATTAGAGGTGTCCAGAAATTCACAGGAAACAAAATCCGAGGAAGAAACCTGAAATAAAACTTATTGTGTTTGGATGTCTATGCACAAATATACAAAGTATGGATAACAAGCAAGGAAAATGAGAGTTTCAAATACAAGCAGGCAAATTTAACTTGCCAGGATGAGACCTATAACTGGAATATGACTGGAAAGATCTGCTTTATTGGAAAGAAACAGGATATGGGCACATACCAAGAAGGCAAAAGACAAAAAGAAACGTCCTACATATATCAAAACATTCATTTTTGTGGTATCGAAAAACTATGAGCAGAACGCGTGCCTGTTGAATGGAAAGTGGCTGAACAATTCATGATATAAGAACATAGTAGGATATGACTGCTTTCTAAGAAATGATGCATGCAAGTAATTCAGAAAAAAAATATATGAAGACTGGTATGAACTAACTCAGAGTGAAATAATAGGAAAAAAGAAAATACGTCTATACAATGCAGTAAGATAAATGAAAAGAATGATACAACAAAACTGAATATTGGTTAACTAGAATGACCAATTTTGTTACCAGAGAAGAGATGAGGAAATATACTTCTTTCCCTTTGTCAGAGAGGTGGAGGACTAGGGGTATTGAACGTCGCATATCCTGTCAGATGAAGTTACCTTGGCTATTTGATTTTCGAAAAGCTGTTTTCACTTGCTATAAGAAATGCTCAGGGAAGAAGGGATGTATGTACATACATACATACATACATACATATGTATATAATATATATGAAAATATGACTCTGATATAAAAATAAAAGACATCAATAATACTTAAAAAAAGAAAACCTAAACCCTTAAGAAACGAAATAGGATAAATGTGTGTGTGTGTGTGTGCGCGTGCGTGCGCGCGCGTGTGTGAATGT
Organism: Pseudochirops cupreus; assembly: GCA_028627135.1. Taxonomy (NCBI): domain Eukaryota; kingdom Metazoa; phylum Chordata; class Mammalia; order Diprotodontia; family Pseudocheiridae; genus Pseudochirops; species Pseudochirops cupreus. Next base: position 310,104,579 of record CM053581.1, on the reverse strand, counting down.
GTATTATAGCATTGTAAATTAAGAACATGTTTTCATTTGGGGAGCTCTGGGAACTAGGGGGTTTGAGGTGGAAGGTATAGCATGGAGCATGGAGGTGAGAATACAGATGAAGGTTAAAGGAAAAAGAAATAAAACTGAAACAGTATTACAAACCACCTATATAGAAAGAAGAAGAAATAGTGGGTATTTCATGAGACAGATCATAAGCTTGGCACAGAGACATGACATGCTGATAAGGGACTTCAATTATTGCAAAATCTTGCTGGGGCTTACTTTCTCTTGTCCAAAAACAGAGCTGCTAATAACTTCTTGGCTTGCTTCAGTCATAGCATAAAGTTAACGGAATAAGAACAAGTTATACCATGACTACCGCAGTAATGTGAGGGAAACTAATTGTGAAAGACCTCAGAACTTTGATCAAAGCAATAACCAGTCATGACTTCAAATGAATGAAGATGAAACATACCTTCTATCCCTTGGCAGAGAGATGAAGAACTAGAGGTATGGAACAATAAATGAATTCTCAGATATGACCAATGTGTTGATCTGTTTGCCTTGACTACACGTAGTTGTTATAGAGCACTTCTACTTTATGAGGGGGGAAGGGAAAGTGGCTTAGTGAATAGTAATGAGGAAAAAAGAAAAAAAAGTTATGATATTTTATTCGTTAAAATTAATTAAACTCTAAATGGTCACTAAACTAGTTTATTGTATTGATGTTCAATATTAAGCTTTCAATAAAACATTTCAGTAAAGCACTGCTTGACTTTTTTTTAAAGAAAAAGTTATTTTTAAATATATCCTTCAAAAAATAGAAACACCAATGAAGGGAATTTATTTGCTTTATGTAGTTTTCACCAATAAGAAAGAACTGGCTTTCATAGTAGGAATTGTACAAATATTGGGAGAAATGAACACTCCATCTTGGAATTTGTGATAGTGAAGGAGAGGGAAATTGGGTATAGCCTGATATGAAGCCTAGATTTTGTGAAAGCAGATATCAAAGAGTTATAGTAAGGAGAGATAAAATCCAATGGATTAAAATTCTATGAAGGAAGTCATTCCAGGAGGATTTTGAAGCTCCCAAGAATAAAAATTTTGAAGAAACAAAGTCAAAATTCTGATGAGGAGAAAAAGGAAAAGTTGTTTAAAGAGTCTGATATGGATGAATAAAGAACTCATTGACCAATTTAGATTTTAAAGACTTGTATAGAAGACGGAAGTAAGCAGAGGTAACAGAGAAAGAATACAAGTAATATGGCACAGTACCATACGAATATTCTTAGGAACACTAAAGCTAAGCATGAACTAAAATTAGTGAGGAAAGGTCAGGACAAGGAAGATTTTCTTCTTAAAAATTAACATTGGGGCAAAGAAGAGAATTAAAAAGAGGTAGGACTGATGCCCTGGTAGAATGGGATAATGAAAATGGATAATGGAGAGGAGGCAAATCTAGTCAACTCCTATTTTCTTTTTTCTTTTTTCCCCTGTGGGGAATTGACACCCTAAATTAGTAATGGGATATTAATTAATGAACTCAAGTCACTAGGCCCGGATGGACTACATCCCAAGGAACTGAAAGAACAGGTAGTTGTGAGCCACTATCAGTGATCTTTGAAAGACTGTGGCTAGTGGACTAGATAATGAAGTATTAGAAAAGGGCAAATATTCTGATTTTCAAAAAAAGAGATGAGAATAGAGTATGCAAATTATAGGCCAGATAACTTTACTTAATTCCAGGCAAAATTCTAGAATGTCTTATTAAAGGATTAGTCAGTGAACATCTAGGTAGGGAAGCAGTAACCACTGTAAAGATTCTGGGTGGCTTTAACAAGACCAGGTCATGCCAGATTAATTTAACTTCCTTTTATTGTCAAAAAAGGACTGATAGATCAGGAAAATGCTACAAATAAAGTTAATCTATTTGATAAAAGCATTTGATACATTGTCTCATGCTCTTCTTCTGGACAAAGTGAGGAGATGTGGGCTAGAAAATAGTACCATTAGGCAAATTTAGAACTGGATGAATGGCTGGATGGTTAATGATTTGATGTCAACTTGGAAGACACTATATGGTGGAGGTGATGAGGAATCTGTGCTGTTTAACACATGACCATAGATTTAGAGATGGACGGATTTCAGAGGCCATATAACTTATCCCTCTTATTTTCCATATGAGAAACAAATGCCAGGAAAAGTTGAAGTCATTCATCCAAGATCAAATAGGTAATAAGTTACAGAGTTGATATTTGAATCTATGTCTTCTGACTTCAAATCTAGTACTTTTTTTTTAACAGCGATTTGGATAACGGCATAGATGACAAAATTTTCAAATGACACAAAACTAAGAGTGATAGCTTATATATTAGAAGACATTATCAGGATTCAAAAAGCTCTCAGTAGTTTGGAAGATCAAGCCAAGTGTAATAAACTACAAAAAATAGATCTTAGACTTGGATTTTAAAAAAAAATCAATTTTACGTCTTCAAGATGAGAGGGAAGTGGCTTGACAGTGGGGATGGTTTGGAAAAGATATGGGGGTTTTAGTGACTCCAAGTTCAATATGAACCTACAGTGTGATACGGCAACAAAAAAAGCTAATGTATCTTAGGCTGCATTAAAAGAAGTAGAGTATCTGAGACTAAATTACACTAAATTCTGCTCTGGTCAGACCACATCTGTAGTATGATGTTCAGTTCTGGACATCGCATTAGAGAATGGCTAATAAACCAGAGAACAACTAGAGGGAGTTGAAAGGCTTTGAAATCATGACATAGGAAGACTGTTTGCAAGAAATGAGAATGAAGAGAGAAGACATGGAGACAGGCATGATAATTATCTTTCAGTATTTTAAGGAAAGTCACACAGGCAAATTTAGGTTTGAAGAAAGGAAGAACTTCATTACAATGATAGTGAAACAAAAGTGTAATGGGTTCCTTATCAGTGGAGATCTTCAAACAAAAGACTACTGTATGGTAGAAGGGAGAAGAGATTCTTGTTCACGCACGGGTTGGACAAGTTGACCTCTGTGGTATCTTCCAATTTTAGATTCTCTCTCTCTCTCTCACCCCCCCTCGTCTCTCTTTTTCTCTCTCCCTCTCTTTTTTCCTCCTCTTTATCTTTCTCTCTTTTCCTCTCTGTCTCTGTCTCCCTCTCTGTCTTTCTGTGTCTATTAATTTGTCTCTCTGCTCTGTCTTTGTCTTTGTGTCTCTTTGTTGATCTCACTACCTCCATTGCTCTCTCCTGTCTGTCTCTGTATGTCTCTTTCTCTTTGTCTCTCTCACTGTGTCTCTTTCTGTCTGTCTGTCTGTCTCTTGGTCTCTCTCTATGTCTCTCTTCTCTCTCTCTCTCCTCACAGTCCAGCCTTACATGTAGGCATGGTGTACTTCCATCCAGGAGGAATAATTTAGGACTGTGAAGGTCAAGACAATAAAACAATTTCCCCTATATTTACTGTCTGTTGCCTAAAATTCCATAATTAGAATGTAATCCCTTTGGCTGAAAATATCAACCACTGTTAAAATAGTCATAGTTTCTTTATTTACACTTAGGTGTAAGTGACTGAGAACAATTTAGAGTGTTTCTTTTGCGGGAGATCTGAACTAAAGTTAGCAGATTCACATACTATTGTGTATTTGCCTCTGTATGCCCATATGCTGCAAATTCTCTGTTATCTACCATGGATCAAGAATGGAGTCTTTCAATTGATCTAATATTCAGGTTAATAAGGAACAAACACAGATGCCATTTATGATGCAGGCTCTTCCCTCCTGGGGGGCAGGATGATTGATTAGGAGGTTGTTGCAATAATTTAGGTAAGGAACAATGAAGGACTGAACTAGGCATGTAGCAGTGAGAGGGGAGAAAGGGTCATGAACATGAGAGATGGGGAGGTAGACAAAACAAGAGATTTGGATTCTGGATGAGGGAGAGAGAGAGAAGTCAAAGATTCTCAACTCCTTGATGGTAGGTTTTTAGACCATAGAATGTTAGCATTGGAAAGTGCTTTAGACATGGAAGGAACTTGAGAACACAAAGAGAGACAGAGTAATATAAAGGAATGAGTACTGGTCTGGATTTGATTCTCAGTTATTCCACTTAGCACCTGTGTGACCTTATATACATTGGGGCAGCTAGATGGTGCAGAGGATAAAGCACTGGGTCTGGAGTCAGGAAGACCTGAGTTCAGATCCAGCCTCAGACACTTACTTAGCTGTGTGACCCTGGGCAAGTCACCTAATGCTTCAGTTTCCTTATCTATGAAATGAGTTGGAGAAGGTAATGGCAAACTACTCTAGTATTTCTGTCAAGAAAATCCTAAATGGGGTCACCAAGAGTTGGACGTGACAAAAAACAACTGAAAAACTGAACAACAATAGAACCTTACATATTACTCCCCTCTGAACATTCTATGTTTCTGCCAAACTAGTCCTTATTGCTTGATGTGCCACCTCAATGACCTTGTGATGCAGTCTGATCTGATGTTTACCATTAGCACTCCCACCTTATGGAATCCTTAATTCCCTTCAAAGCTCAGTTCAAATGACACCTCCTACCAGAGCCTTTCCTGATCCTTCCAGTTGCTTAAATCCTCTCAGTTCACTTTCTATTTTCCTCTACATTTTCCAATGCCTTTTGTCTTTACATCACAGTCATTCCCTGGCATGCCATCTGCATCCCCAGACTGAACCCTCCCTTGTGACAGAGAAAACCACTTAAAACAAATACAGAGACAATTTGCATTGCATACAACATTCCACCCTAGAAGCTCCCCTCCATTCTGCCTCTTAGGATCAGGCACGTGTTTTGTTTCTGCTAGAACCTTCCTTCAGAGATTACCTACCATTTATACTACAAATGTCTTTTTCTGTCTTATATGTACATAGTTTACATGTTGTATTCCCCATTGCAATGTGAATTCTTTGAGGGCAGAGATCAGCTTCCTTCCTTCCTTCCTTATTCCTTCCTTCCTTCCTTCCTTCCTTCCTTCCTTCCTTCCTTCCTTCCTTCTTTCTTTCTCTCTTACTTCTTTCCATTCCCTTCATATTTTCCCCTCTATCTTCTTCTTCCTCATTTCTTCTCCCTCCTTCCTCTTTCTCCTTTCCTCTCTTCCTCCCTCTTCCTCTCTCTTCTTCTTTCTCTTTCTCTCTATCTCTGTCTCTCATATCCCCAAACTCACTTCCACACTCATAAGCAAACACACATGCTCTTACCCTTCCACATTTACATGTATACCATTTCCACCCCACTCGCAACATAATACATGAGCATACAACCTGGTCATTCCAGCTCATATACATATGTTGCTAATATCTGCACAAAGACAAGAACAACTGTAGATCCATTTGGTCAGAAGGAACTGGAATCTCTCTAGGCCTAGATTGTTAGATTTGGAAAGGTCTTTTAGAGATCACCTAGTCCGAATTTGGGATGAATCTGAATGCACCTTCCCTCTCCTTGTCCGTTCTTGTGGTTCCTCCTCCCTTTCTCCTCCTTGCCAACTTGCTTCCCAGGGGCTTGAGGAAAGGATTCAGGGGGAAGGAGGCCAGCTTGCTGTAAAAAATGGTAGCAGACTCAATTGGAAATGGGGGATCGATGCAAGCTATAAATCTGCATTTGGAATAAGCCAGAGCTTGGCACCAAGTCTGGGAAGAAACGATTTCAATTAGATGGCAAGTGGCAAAAGCCCTTCCTTTCCCATCTCCTCCACCCTAGTCAGTAAAACAGGGCCCTCTGCATGGGAGATAGGTAAGGAAAGGGTGTGAGGGAGAGACAGAGATAGAGACAAAGACACAGGGAGAGAGACAGAGAGACAAAGGGAAAGAGAGAAGAGACAGAGAGAGACAGAGAGAAAAAGACAGACAGATAAAAAACAGAGACGGAGATAAAGACACAAGTACAGAGACAGAGAGATAAAGGGACAGAGAGAGGAGACAGAGAAAGACAGACAAGAGATAAAGAGACAAAGGAACAGAGAGAGATGAGAGAGAGAGAGAGAAAAGAAGAAGAAAAAGAAGGAGGAGGATTCTGGAGGAGGAGGAGGAGGAGGAGGAAGGGAGAGCCAAAGCATCTTCAACTTTGCCTTGGTTTCTGCCATTTGCACTGTACTCAAGTGAACTTAGTATGAGATTAACATAATACTTGTAATAGTAATAAACTTGTAGGCCAATGCTGCCCCTAATTAGGGGAATTTGCTGGGGAAGAAGGACTAGGTGGAGATAGGCAGATAGAGGCTAGTTTTTTATAGAACCTACAAGTGCTACTAGACCTTTGAGTAGCAGTTCTCAACCTGTGGGTTGCGACCCTGTTGGGAGTTGAACAACCCTTTCCCAGGGGTCACCTAAGACCATCGGAAAACATGTATTTCTGATGGTCTTAGGAACTGAGACACTGCTCCTCTATCCGTCTCCAGGAGGGTCCACCCACATACGAGTATTAAAGGGTCATGGCATTAGGAAGGTTGAGAACCATTGCCTTTGAGTATCATGATGTAATGGGAAAAAAAAAGAGATAGATTTAGAAGGAGTTGACCTGGATTCAAATCCTGGATTTAATACTTGCTAGCTGTGTGGTCACGGGTAAATCACAAAACTTCTGAGCCTCCGTTTCCTCATCTTCAAAAGAGGGATAATATTTTTTTGGGTGGAGTACAGGCCAGAGCCCTGTTGAACTTCAACCCCAACATACCACTAAAAACAACTTTAAAATAACACATCAAATGAAATTTTGGAATGGCAGAGCCAACAAAAGACCAGAGGGAGAATTTTTCCAGCCTAAGACAACTTAGGAGGTCTGCGGGAGAGGTCTATAACACCTGGGTAGGCATAGGCCCAGAGCATGGCAGGAGCACCAGCTTTGGACCTTGGAGGTGACTGTGACAGTGGCAGCAGTTTTGGGAGCTTACCAGAGTTGGTAAGGGGGTCAAACAACTTTTCAGAAAGAGATTATAGGGGACTCTTTGCTAGCATTGGGTGCAACTGGAGCTGATTTACAACTCTATTGCCTGTAAATAGTTTTAGGTCACAGTTCCAGGATGGAGAGGAGTACTTGTAATTGGCCACAAGATAGGAGGGGCCCTGGTTACAGTTCCATGGCTAAGAGTAACACTAGTACTTGTAGCTGCAGGAGAATAGGGGCCCTTCCTAGGCAAAGAAGAACAGACCAGGAGAGTAGTGACCACCCCTCTTCCCATATCATACCACCCTGGCAATACTGAAGACTTTCAGACCCCCAGATGATAAACACATGAACACAAAAAACCCCTGAAGCTTAGCACAGTGCCTCTCCCACTCCCAGGTGAGCAGAGCCCAACTTTAACATAGAGCTGAAAGTGAAGAAATAGGGTGGGAATATGAGCAAACAACAACAAGAAAGAACTTGACCGTAAAAAGCTACTATGGTGGCAGGAAATACTAAGTCATAAACTTAGAAGAAGACCACAATTGGAAAACAGCTACAAAGAAAAATGCTCATTAGACCCAAGCCCAACAAGAATTCCTGGAAGAGTTAAAGAAAGAGATAAGAGTGGTAGAAGAAAACTAAGAATGATGCAATAAAATTATGAAAAAGAGAATTAACAGCTTAGTAAAAGAGGCACACAAAAATACCAAAGAAAATATCACTTTAAAAAACAGAATAGGTCAAATGGAAAAGGAATTACAATAATTCATTGAAGAAAATAATTCCTTAAACAGCACAATTGGCCAATTGGAAAAAAGGTCTGAAAGCTCACTGAAGAAAATGATTCCTTAAAAATTAGAACTGAGCAAGTGGAAGCTAGTGCCTATGTGAGACTTTAAGAAACAAACAAAAAGTCAAAAGAATGAAAATGTGAAATATCTCCTAGGAACTAACCTGGAAAATAGATTAAGAAGAGATAATTTAAGAATCATTGGACTACCTGAAAACCATAATTGAAAAAAGAACATAGACATCATATTTTGAGAAATTATAAGGGAAAATGACTCCAATATCTTAGTCCCAAATGCCAAACTATAAATTGAAAGTATCTGCTTCCTGAAAGAAATCCCAAAATGAAAACGATCAGGAATATTATATCCAAATTCCAGAGCTCCCAAGTCAAGGAGAAAATATTGCAAACAGAATGCAACAATTCAACCATAATGGAGTCACAGTCAGGATTACACAAGATTTAGCAGCTTTCACAGTAAAGAAACAGAGGAGTTGGAATATGATATTTCAGAGGGTAAAGGAGGTAGGATTACAACCAAGATCACCTACCCTGAAAAACCAAGCATAGTCCTTTAGGGAAAAATGGATTTTTAATGAAATAGAGGCCTTTCAAGTATGCCTGATGAAAAGACCATAGCTGGATAGAAAACTCGACATTCTGACAAAAGACTTTAGGGATGCATAAAAAGGTAAACATAAAAGACAATGGAGTTAAGCTGTTTGTATTCCTATATATGAGGTTGATAGATGTAGTAACTTCTAAGAACTTTATCATTATTAGTGCAGTTAGAAGGAGTCTGCATAGACAGAGGACATGAGTATTAGTTGATTATGTTGGGGTGATTTAGAAAACAAAGTTGAGGTGAGAGAAATGCACTGGGAGAAGGAGGAAGGAAAAGGTAGAATGGATAAAATTTTCTCACATAAAGGAGGTGTGTGAGGAAGTGGAGGGGAAAATGGGTGGACAATGCTTGAATTTCACTCTCATTGGAATTGGTCCAAAGAGTGAAGAATATAAAAACACACACTCAGTTGTGTATAGAAATCTATCTTACCCAGCAGGGAGATAGGAGGGGAAAGGGATAACAGATATGGGAGGGGAGGATAAGAGGGAGGGCAAATTGGGGAAGGCAGTGGTTGGAAGCAAGACAGAATTTTGAGGAGGGACAGAGAGACAGAAAGAGAGAGAGAGAGAGAGAGAGAGAGAGAGAGAGAGAGAGAGAGAGAGAGAGATAGAGAGAGAGAGAGAGAGAGAGAGAAAGGATAAACAAATGAAAAATGGCATGGAGGGAACAGTTAGTGATCATAACTGTGAATGTGAATGGGGTGAACTAGCCTATAGAATGAAGGCAGATACCAGAATGGATAGGAAACCAGAATCTAACAATATATTGTGTACAAGAGATATACTTGGGACAGAAAGACACACACAGAGGGTTGAAATGAAGGGCTAGAACAGAGTCTAATATGCTTCAGCTGAAGTGAAGAGTGCAGGGGTGGCAATCATGCTCTCAGCAAAAGCAAAATAAGACCTAACTGAAAGAGATAACCCGGGAAACTATATTTTGCTAAAAGGTATTATAGACAATGAAGTAATACAAAAAATACAGCAAGTTTCTCTGGTAAAGGCCTCATTTCTCAGATATATAGGGAACTGAGCCAGATATATAGAAATAAGAGCCATTCCCCAACTGATAAATGCTCAAAGGAAATGAAGGCAGTTTTCAGAAGAAGAAATCAAAGCTATCTATAGTCATAAGAAAAATGCTTGAAATCACTTTTGATTAGAGAAAGGTAAAATAAAATGCCTATCAGGAATGACAAATGCTGGAGGGGATAAGGGAAAATAGGTACACTAATGAACTGTTGGTGGAGTAATGAACTGGTCCAACTATTCTGGAGAACAATTTGAAACTATGCCCAAAGGGCTATAAAACTGTGCATACCCTTTGAACTAGCAATACCACTACTAGATCTGTACCCCAAAGAGATCAAAGGAAAAAGAAAAGGGCCAATATGTAGAAAAATATTTATAGGGGCTCTTTTTGTATTGGTGTATCAGCAAGCACCCCAGCACAACCAGGGTGGCTGCTAGCACAGGTTCTTAGATCTGCTTTTCTAAAGGAAAGCAACTCAAAATGGGTTAACAATCTTACTTTAATCAAGCATATCATTTACCTAGTTCAGGGGGAAAAGTCGGCACCCTGAACTTCAGAGAATAAACAGAAGTTACAAACAAACAGAAAAACAGATCAGCAGACGGCTTCCAGCGCCTGACCATTACATCAGTTACCTATTCAGTGACCGGAGAGGGAAGCACCAACATCTGGGTTTTTCAAGCCGGGGGGCTCAACGGCTGCCCAGAGTCTTGTCTGGCCAAATCATACAACTCTTCTCAAAGTGAGCCCCAAACCAAAACCTCCCATCAGGGCGTGT
>CM053581.1:310052119-310094351 GCA_028627135.1 Pseudochirops cupreus | reverse complement strand
ATGACTGAATAAGTTATAACATATGATTGTGATAGAGTAATACTGTGCTATAAGAAATGATGTTGGGGGTGGTTTCCGGAAAAAAAAAATGTCAAGACCTATTTGAAATGATGCAAAGTGAAGTGAGAAGAACCAGGAGATCATTGTGAACAGTATCAGCAATGTTGTAATTATGATCAACTGTGAAAGACTTGGCTAGTATGATTAATAAAACGATCCATGATAATTCCAAAAGACTCATGATGAAAAAGTGCTATCTACCTCCAAAGAGAGTGAACTTGGAGTGCAAATTGAAGTATAATGTTCTTGCTTTATTCATTAATCTCTTAGAATTTTTTTTTGCGGTATGACTAATATGAAAGTATGTTTTGCATGATTTCACATATATAATTGATATCATATTGTTTGCCTTCTCAGTGGTGGGGGAGGGGTGGGAGACAAAGGGTCTGGAGCTCAAAATTTAAACAATCTAAGGATATTAAAAACAAATAATAAAAATATAAAAAACAAGAGAGGGATAATAATGCACATACTCTCTATTTCAATAGAATTTTTGGAGGATAAGTGTTTTCTAAATGTCAAAGCCTCATAGAGATGTGAATTCTTATTGTTGCAACTTACAAGATATTTTTTTGTGTCCTGGCTTTTTCACGTTCTGCCTGTGTCGCTCTAGGTAAGTTGCTTTTTTTTTCCTTTTCTGGGGCTTAGGTTATTTATTCCTGTGTAAAGTGAAGATGTTGGGTTGGATGGTCTCTAAGGTTCCTTTCAGATCCAAATTCTCTGATGCTATAACTCTTGTCCCACCCTCACAGTGTCCCTGGGAATGAAAGGTAGCATTGTTGCCATTTTAAAGAGGAATGGAATGATGTGGTGGGAAAGCCAGGAAGCACATTTCATGCTGTCATCAACTAGGAGCACAGTGGGGTGAAGGAATCTTTGGCAGAAGATACTCATGAGGCAGCCAAGGGATCCTCACCTTTATATTATCTCTCCCCCTGACCTTTCTCCCAAACACACTATCTTCTTCCCACCCCCAAACTCTACAAATTCCCTCACTTGCCCTTCCCACCTGACACCTGATTCCCACCTCAGTCGTGGGGGAAGAATGTTCAGTGAGAGGTTCCATGCCAGATATAACCAGTCTCTGCTTAGTGAAACATCCAGTCCCCAGGCACTTGACTTTCATCTGTTTCTCTCTTATCATTATGATTTCTCCCCATTATTGATAGTCTCCATGCTTGAAAAACCTCAGATGACCAGTCACCCCTGCTGATTGTTGACCAGATGGAATATTTCTTTCTCCAAAGGCCCAAGCCACTGTTCATAGGCATGCACTTTTCAAGAAAAATTTATCTGGTAAACAAGCAAATGAAAACCCAAGACTCTGTGCCTGGGAGGTAATGAGAGCCATTGACTGGCTTGACAGCTTCGTGAAGTGCATTCTGATTAGGCATTAGAGACTGCTGGGATTGCTCCTGTCCCAGGATCCTAGGGTAACTATGTTGACCAGGAGGTTTATTCAGAATTGCACTAAGTGTTTAAAACTCAACAACAGGGCCAAAGAGTCAGTTCAGTCCTTGAAACACCAGACTAGGAGTTAGAATACCCTAGATTAGAACATAGAGGGTCAGAGGTAGGAGGGACCTTGGAACATAAAACATCAGATATAAGGGACCTTGCAGCAGAGAACAGGGAATATCAGTACTAGAATATACTATAGAATATGGAACATAAAGCTTTAAATCAGGAAGTGACTTTGGAGATGATCTAACTTCACTTTCTAATTTTATGGATGGGGAAACTGAGGCTCAAATTGGGAGCAGTATCAGCACTTAATTCAATAAATATCCTACTATGTCATGTTCCTCGCTGCCCCTCCTCCACACACGACTCATGACTTGTAACCTAAGGAAATGAATGGAGAGACACAGCCTTACCTCTGAACATCAGGGGGGCAATTTAGGTCCTGGACTTGTTTTTCAACAACCAATTGCAAATAAGGAGGATTAGAGGGAGAGGTGGGGGTAAGAAAAGAGGTAAATTCACATTGAGCATTTCAGAGTTTCAAAGTCTTCTGGTCCAACAGTCTCATTTTAGAGCTAAGGAAAAGGAGACCCAGAAAGTAGAACAGACTGGCCCAAGGTCACATAGTGCTTCTGTAAGAGATCACCTTAATTTGCATCAGTTTAGCACACATTTCCACTGTGTGTTCCCCTTAGCAGTGGTCCAGCCTCATGACAGATATTTTTATGCCAAAGGCAACATTAAGCTGAGTTAGCCCTACTCTTGACACCAATTTACATTAATTCTATTCCTTTAGTCTCATAGGATATTTTTTTCTTAGGATGAGCAGAATAATTGATCAAATTTTGCTGCCTATTTTAATACCGACATTTGGTGGCAAATACCTCTTCAAACAAGCTATTCTGTGGTAAATCAGCATACACAGTTAGGAGGGAAAAGGGATATACAGATCTTTATGTATCCAAATGGGATTTATTGAGGGGTGTTCTGAATAGCCAACTAAGGACTCAGGAGGGCTGGGGATTGTGGTGCTACAAATTTCTGAGTTTGAGGATTAGGGGTTGTGGAAGAATTAGAAGCTCATAAAAGATGGCTTCCCAGCTTTCCCCTTTTGTACAGGAAAGGTCCCATCTCTAATGTAAGCCAGTCAGTTTTCCTCTGTTCCTAGTTCTAGCACGAAAATTGGTGGGGAAGTAGGGTGTCATCTCATTCAACTCTTGTTGACACGACTTGATAGGGTTAAAGCAAGAGAAAGGGAAGGGGGAAGATTGTGACTCACCCATGGCTGACTTGGACTTGTTCTCATAGAGATAGAAGTCTCTTTTTCATGGTCTTGGTTGGATATTGGAGATTATCTCAGAGCAAAAATGCTCACTCCTTTTTAAGTATCAGTTTATTCATATAACAAAAGTGCCAAAGTTTGTTAACTTATACATGGTTTGAGTTTCTGATTTAATGCTTAGCTCTTCTAAGCTAGTTTTTAGATGCTTCAGCATGCTATGAGCATGGTAAACAGGCTAACATGCATTCAGACCCTTTTTTTTTTTTTAGTACTTCATACATTGGACGGCCTTGAATGTATGACATGATTCAGCAGCCCTGCCACACAAGCCCAGGTGAATGTTCTTAAGGCTAATCTTCATCAAGGTATGAATGACTTGGACACATTCATGCCTACACTAATCCCAAACACTCTTCAGCCTCTGGATCTGCATGTGCCTCTACCTTACCTGGGTGCTTTCCCTGCCATGTGCAGACTTTTAGGAGGTCCGAGCCATGATATTCAAATACTCAGGGTTTGTCACCACTGTGCTGGAATTGAATCATGAGAGGGTACAGGGGACTAGCATTCATTCAGTTCTAGCACCAGCAGAATATAGCAGCTTCTACTAGTCCTAATACTCACTATATCCAATTTCCTTTAGGCTCCCTGGCCTGGACTTACCCATAAATTGGTAAGGATTCATGCCCAATCCACAGGCCAACACATTAATGGAAGAATCTCCAAAAATACACATACCATTTTGCATTTTCTCAGTCTCTCTATAGTCATGTCATTAATCATTCTTTTCTTTAGCTTACATCACTAATCACCCTAAGTCCAACACTGATACTCCATACATATTTTATCCTCCACGGCTCTCAATGTCCTACATTCCAGACACCTAAGGGATGGCTTCTAACTATGCCTACTCCAATGATTACTTGTATCAGGAGAATGTCCTCACCCTTCTTTATAGCTCTGGGGAGTTTCACAATCATACACAATCCTCTTCATCTTGGGGCCACAGTCATTTCCCATTCAAATGCATTATTTTAACTTTCTCCTTCTCTGTCAATTCTCTTTAGGCAGTAAGGGATCGTACACACCATGAAACCCTCCCCTGCCACCTCCCAGAACACTGAATCCCATAGTATTCTTTTAAAGTTTTGCTTGTTTTCAGTCCTTTCTTAGAGGCAGTGATTTGGAGTAGAGTCCTGTGCCTAGCATCAGGAAAATCTGGTTTAAAATGCTTCCTCTGATATTTACAAGCTGTGTGATCACAGACAAATCACTTCACTTCTTTGACTACTGCCCTGTTTCCTCATCTGTAAAACAGGGATGATAAGACCTACAGTACCCACCTCGTTGGAGTACTGTGTGGCTCAAATGAGACAATGTATGTAAATTACAGAATATCAGAGCTAGAAAAGAACCTAGAGTCTGTCTGCAAATTTTAAAGTGCTATGAAAGTGTTGGTTTTAAAAAAATGATCATTTGGGCTTTTCTGAATTCCTTTCCTGTTTCTTCTGAGCTACCACATCCACGATCTTTTGGGTTGTAGCCTTTTCTTCCTCACCAGATACAGACTTTCCAGACTTTTTCTTGTTCAATTCAATTTGCAGCAACTATTTTCAGCCCAGGACTGCTTACTCCATATTATTCTACAATTATTTTTTAAAAAATATATTTTTTCTGCTGTTCCTTAGCTGTTTCTTCTCTAGGAGGTTGAGAACTGCCAAAAAGCACCCCCAACTTACCTAGGTGATTCTTCTCAGCCCAAGTACGTATAGAATCACCTGATATTCTACATTACCATCTTCCTGATGTCTCACTTGGAGCCCACTGGTTACTGAATCATTCTTTTTTACCTCTCATCTCAGAATCTCCACCTGGACACCGAAAATCTCTTTCCTCTGATGTTTCTGTATTTGAGTTCCTTATGTTATAGGAGGAAGCATAGGTGGCATCTTCATTTTACCTCTTAGAAGCTGGTCTAGAGCAATATAACATGTTCTAAGTCCCTCATTAAGGTAGGGATGAACTGTCATCACCAACAAGCTAAACAATCCTCAAGGATAGATATTTTACTATCACCCTCTTCACCATGTCCCCTACTCCTCCTTTGCCCTAGTGGCCATTTCCATTACTGCCATTTCCTATCCAAAGGAAAAGGTGAACACCCTTCAACTTAAGCCTACAACAATTGCCCTTTCCAATTCTGTCAGTGACATGGAGTGGTCAGATGATTCCTAGAATCATGCTCAGTGGTTACAATAGCAAAGGGCATGTTGTTTCTTCTCCTCTAAAAGGTTAATTCTCTTCAAGACCTCTCCTCTAATGGGAGTTTGGATTCACCAGTTATGACCAGAAGAAGTACTTGGTGGTGCCAGTGAAGATGACTCATAGAATCACAGAATCTCAGAGCTGGGAAAGATCTCAGAGGCTATCTAATTCAACCCCTACCTGAGTGAAAATCCCATCTGTAACATGTCCTACAAGTGTCTGAGCTTACCCTTAAATACTTCTAGGGATGGGAAACTCATTATTTCCCCAAATGACTCATTCTAGTTTTGGGCAACTCTAATGTTTAGGAAGTTAAAATAATAAACTGAATCAAAATTTGCCTCTCTTTAACTTCCCTACTTTGTTCCAGTTGCCACTTGGCACTTACCAGAACAAGTCTAATTCCTTTCCCATGGGATAACCCTTTCAGACTTCAACTCAGTGATCATCCCCTCCCCCAAATCTTCTCTCTAGACTAAGTTTCTTCAGATCCTTGCATGGTAGTGATGCTGTCCTGGGCCACCACCTGTCCTGGTCATCTTTCTTTGGTTGTATTTTAACTTGTCAATTTCTTTCCTAAAATGTATTGTCCAGAACTGAAGGCATTCTTCTGGTAGAGTTTGACTATGCTGTGAGACAACAGGATTATCAACCTCCTTGCTCCAGACACTATGCTTCTTTAAATGTGGTAATATTTCTTGAGCAATCTGTTAGGACAGTCCTGATAGGCAGTAGCTAGGGACATCACTAAGAAAACTAAAGGATGATGTCTCTTTCCTTATCTGAAATTTTTTTTTCTCAATGGTACAGGAAGGTTTGGGAGCAGATTGGTTGACTTAGTGGTTGTTAAAATGAATATGAAGCCTTATGCTTGATATATGTGGCCTTAATTTGCTCCCTATTATGTTCCATGGCTCCAGGCTAAGTCCTAACCACAATCACACAGTGAACCCTAGCCTGAATCCTGATCCATACCACAGGCTGAACCCTGGCTAAGGCCATAGATGAATTCTAATCTCGGGCATGGTTTGTCCTCCAACTTCAGTTGGTTCTCCCACAGATGTATGTTATTGGACTCAGATGAAAGAGTCAGGATGTTCAGTGCTAATGATTAGTGCTGCTCATTGGTTTATGGAGTAGTGAACTTCTCATCACTTGGGTGGGGTTCTTTAGGTACTGACTGGATAACCACTTGTCAGGGATGCTGTAGAAGAGATTCCTATTGAAGAATGGGTATGGATGACTTTTGAGGGCCCCTCTAACCCTATGATTCTACGACCTTCTTTGCTAGACACACAATTTTAAACAGTGATGGCATCTAGAGAATCAATAGTATCACTTCTCCTTTTGAAGAATAGTTCTTTAATGTGTATTATAAAGTCTCATGAAATTTAGATCCAGAAGGGATCTTAGAGAGAATTTAGTTCAAATTCCTCATTTTACAGATGGAAAAATGGGTCAAGAGAGATTAAATGGAGATCGTATAGAAAACAAAGCTGGGATTTGAGTCCAAATCTTCTGATTATAAATCTTGTTCACTTTTCTTTACACAATGATGACTTTTTTTTTTACACAGCTCTTTTTTTTAAATTTAATTTTATTTATTTTAGTTTACATCATTCATTTCCATGAGATTTTGAGTTATAAATTTTCTCCCCATCTTTCCCCTATCCCCCTCTTAAAACAGCCATCCCCTTGGATAACCCCTCCCCCAATCTATTCTCTCCTATGTCCTCCCCCATCACCCCTCTAACTTCCCCATAGGGCAGGATGGATCTTCCTTCCACAGTACCTGTGTATCTTAAGTTCCAGTTGGATGTAGTTAATAATAATAATAATAATAATTGTACATATATGTATATATATACATATATATTTTTAACATTTGATTATAGAACTTTAACTTCTAGATTCTTTCTCTTCCTCCCTCATTAGCCACCCCCACTGGAAGAACAAGCAATCAAATAGAGGCTGTACATGTGTAATTACGCAGAACCTCTCCACAGTGGGCACATTGTGAGAGATTGATTACATGTCCCTCCTTACTATCTGGCCTCCCCACCCTGTTCCACTCTCTACCCTGTCCCTGTCCCTCTACAGAAGTGTGCACTTCCATCGACCTTCCCCCCCACCCCCCCTCCCCTCCATCATCCCACCTCTCATCCCCATTCCCCCTACTCTCCTGTCTGGCAAGATGCCCAGTTTAGAGTTTATGGATGACTTTCTTTTTATGAATATCATCAGCAACAAGTGAGATATTAAAAGGATCTGCCATATCCTATATGGAAAGAATGCTATATTGGTCCAAAAATATTGAATGTTTTCCCCCACACCAAATCTAGCTTTTAAAAAACCTGTGTGTGAAACATATTTGGTGTTTTTATTAGTGTATCCATCCACCCATCCATCCATCCATCCATCCATCCATCCATCCATCCTCTTTCTTCTCTGATCTGATTTCCAAAGACTGGCCTATATTCAGGGACAGACTATATTCCTACCCAGCCCTCTTCACCCTCTCCCTGCTTCTTCTTTGAAAAAAAAATCCAACAGGTTTTCAGGAGTGATTACAGTTGCAGCTGGGGGGATGGAGTGGGAGAGAAATGAAAGAGGAGGGAGAGAAAGAGGTGAGGAAATTAAAAATGCAGACCTGGCTGGACAGAGTTGATATACAATTTGCTGCTTGCCTTTACACACTCGTCCTAGAAAATGCCAGCAGGGGAGGGATAATGGCCCAATGGTCAGAGCAGCTTTGATAAATTATGGAGCAAACCTTCTAGGGAAGGCATAGCCACATGAACACTGGCGTTATACCTACTCATTGGTGTTATAGTAGCCACTTTAATTAAAAGAAAGAAATTAGGTGTTCATTGGGTACTGCTTTTAGGGAAGGGGTGGGCGTTGTAATTAGCCAATGAACAATGCCACGGTGCAGCTCAGGAGTGGCTGGCACTCATTGTACTGATCAGGGTTCATGTACAGTTATGACTATAAAATCTGAGGAAAGGAAGGAAAAGGGCGAGAGAAAGGTCCTGAAATCAGAGAGCATCATTTAGATGGTACAGATATCTAAAGGAGCATATGCAGTAGTAACCATTTAATTTGTATATAAATGCAATAATAATATTAATAGGTGTGAATTCTGCACCCACTTCCCTGTCCCCAAATCAGCCAATCACACCCATGCGCACACACACACACACACACACGCACGCGCGCGCGAGCGTGCACCCCTTCCACATTCCCCTAGGGCAAGCACTTTACAGTTTGTCTCTTTGTATCTTCCAAAAATTGAAAAAAAGAATAAGTAAAAGAAATAATTGAAAACAGGAATGATGCAGTTTAAGGACCAATGGACTTGAGCAGGGAGCTTATTTTGCTTTAGCAGTATATAGTTCACAAAGAGCTCTCTTCATAAGAACCCTGTGAAGCAAGGAGGAAGGAGAACAAGTATTATCACACTTTCAAACTGGCTGAGGAAACTGAGGCTTGGTGAGGAGGGCTGGCTTGTCCAAGGTCACATAGCCAGTAAGTGATAGGGTAGGGACTTAAACCCAGTATTCTGACTTGGCATCTGATGCTCTTTCTGTTCCATCAGGCTGCCGGATATCTGATAAGCTGCTCTTGGAAGTTCAGCTTCCTCATCTGAACAAAGGGGGCAATAATTCCTACTCTGCCTATCTGCCGATCTGCCATCTGATGAAGTTCTATTGTACGGATTAAATGAGATAACAGGGACCATGCTTTGTAACAGTATGGGGCTATGTCAATATTTGCTATTATTAATATGGTAGTATAATCATTATTATTGGAAGTATTGTGTGCAAAATAGGATTTTGCAAGTCAGTCAGGAGGTTCTTAGCACTGGGGCCTCCTTTCTTTGGGCAGTGAGGCCCAGGCAGGGTGGACAGAGTAGTGGGGGTCATGGAGAAGAATAGGGCCTGAGATGCTTAGTGACACTGCTTTTGTAAGCCAGCTGGCTTGGCTAAAGAAAGACTCCCGTGGCCAGTGTCAAACCTCAGATTAATGACTGGCAGTGACTCCCCGTTAAAACGGCAAACTCATTTAGCTCCTGACACTGAATAATATCTGAATTCAAAGGCTGAGAGTGGTAATCTAATTGGACTGAATTAGCTTCAGGAGAGCGGGACAATATCAACTTCAGAAGACCACAATGGGAGCCTTTATGGGGAGTTTCAAAAGCTTTGGGGCCCTCGACCCCTCAAAGGGGCTTTCATCCCAGAGCTTGGCAGCACAGCTGAATAAAGGACCATCCTTTGCCGTTTCCCAGCCCTCAAGCCCCCATGTTGGGATCACCATTCCACCGAGGGCAGCTTTTCTCATGGATCTGGGGGCTGCCCCAGTGGTGCAGTTTCCCATTGTGTGGACTTAGGCAGAAGGTTGCTGTTAGATCTGCAGCGAAGCCCTTGCCTGTGGCTGTTGAGATTCCAGCGCAAACTGATGCAGTGCCACTCTATGCCCCTTTCTAACTGGGACGTGGATCATCCAGGGTGTTGTTATGTACGAAAGTTCTGAGAAAAGCCTGATGACCCCCTTGTCTCCCAGTTGGTATTTCTTGATTTCTCAACTCCAAGTACCAGCCTGTTCCATCTGCAAAACGGCATCTTTGACCTGGATTTGAATCCTTGTCTCTGACTCTCCCTCTGTGGCCTCAGGCAAGCCACTTAACTCTTTGGGCCTTAGTTTCTTCCTCTGAGTAATGAAGTATTTGGACCACCTAAGATGCCTTTTTGTTCTAAATCCTTTGAGCCTGTGATTTTTATAGCAGATGAGAACAACAACAATAATAATAGCTCACGTTTCAACAGCACTTTGTGGTCATTTATTATTATTACTTAATAATGTCTGACATTTACATATTGATTTCTGTTTTACAAAGGGATTTACATCTATTATTTCATTTAATACACACAACCAACCCTATGGGGTAAGTGGAAAAGTGTGGTTTTTTGGATTTTAAAAATGAGAAAAATTCAAGGTGGAAAGACTTGGCTGAGGGCACAGAAGGTTAAACAAGGGATCCAGGACTCAAACCTGTGTCCTCTGGTTGCAAACTCAGTGCTTTTTCTACTGTGCCAAGATTGTGGCTTATAAAACATGCCTTCCTCACAACAACTTCAGGAGCAAATTAGGGAAGAATATCATTATCCCCATTTTACAGGTCAAGAAACTGAGACCCAGAGAGGAGAAATGCTTGTTCAAGGGCACAAAACTGGTCATTGGAGCTGCTGGGCCTAGACTCCACCTTTCCCCGCCAAATCTAGGTTTGCTGATTTCAGGCCAGTGATTTTTCCATTCCTGAATGCGACTCAACCCTGAAGAATTGTTTTGAGACCCCCCAGCCCAGGAAGCAGCTCCATCCATCTTGAAAATCATCCTGGCTCCTGCCAGCTGATGAAGGAAATAAAGCTAATGACGCCTGCATCAATGCGATGGTGTTGCAGGGCGCTTGCGCAAGCCACCTGATGGGGAGCTCTGCGGGCATCTCTGTTCTGAGGGAAATGATTTTTAGTGCACCTTTAATGCATCTGCATCCCCTTTTCAAACTGCCAGGGCTCTGTGAGGGCCGAGAGTATGACATTTGCTTCCTTTGATACTTCCCCTTAACCTTCCCTATGCCTAGCATGGTATGGGCTCACACAGCAAGGGTTCAAAAGCTTGGTGAATGTTAAAAAGTGAAAGAATGTGGAATCTTTCTGAAATGGAGTCAGTAGAACCATTGGGAAAAAAATCAGTTCTGAGCTTTCTTAGTCAGGAACCTCTACTCATAGAAGTAGACCTTGCAGAATGTCAGAGATGGAAAGGACCATAGGGACCACCTAGTCTAACTTTCTTATTTTACAGAGGAGTTAACTGAGTCTCAGAGAGGAGATACGACTTGTCCAAGGACACACAGCTAGTTACTGGAAGAGTCAGGCCTCAAAGAATTTTCTTGAGTAAAAAAGTGGTGTTTTCTACTACATCAGTACACTATTACCACCTCTTTTTATGGACAAGGTAAAACTGATTTCCTAAAATCCTTCCTTCTCTGAACTGTGACAAGAGTCACACTGAGATGAGGTGATACCTCCATCTCTGACACCAACCTTCAAAATGAGTGTGGATTGTTTACCAGTTGAAAACTACTTAAAAAAACAAACAACAGACTAAGCTCTTTGCCCAGGAGGTTACCCTGGAAATATCAGATATGATGTCTTCTTTACTCCTCACATGGCCTTAGTCATAACTCTCCTTGCATGAGTTCATCAAGCTGGGGGTACTATTTGTGGGTCAAACTGAACATTACAGTCAAGAAGGAACTATGAAGGAAGGTCTTCAGCAACCTGACCAATCCTGGAAACTCCTCAGTAGCCCTGCGGCCATGGCTCAGTAGGGCCGAAATGTATTAGGCAGGACTAAAGGAAGAATGCAGCTTCACTGGGGAAAAGGAACAAAGTGGTCACTAGCCAGTGGGAAGGACCACAGAAAGTGAAAGAGAATTTGCCTTCTATGGCGTAGAGCTATTGAACCACAGAGAATCCGAATTAGAAAGGATATTAGTATATAGAACATAAAATATCAGTGTGCAGGTAGCCTTAAACCAAAGACTGTCAGAGGTGGAAGGGATCTTAGAACATAGAATGTCAGGCCTGGAAGGGACCTTAAAACATAGATCATAGAATGTCAGAGCCAGAAGGGGTCTTAGAGATGATCCCACTGTCTTAGTCCAATCCTGTCATTTTGTAGATAAGGAAACTGAGGTTCAGTGAGTTTAAGTGAGTACCCCAAGGTCATGCAGTGAATTGACAGAGACAGGATTAGAACCTAGTTCTTTGAGTCACATGTCCCTTATATTGTCCTGTCATTTGCTACACATCAGCAAATATTCCTTTTAGTTACACTCCTTTCCTAGGACTGTGTGTGTGTGTGTGTGTGTGTGTGTGTGTGTGTGTGTGTGTGTGTGATTTATTGGAATGTTTAACATATGAGAGCTTATAAAGTAGTAGGTATGGGGTTCAGAACACTTTCATCTGAGATTTCCTCACAAGGTAAGCAGGTGACACCATTTAATGTCTTCTTAAGGAATTAGGTAGTTTATCTGTACCCAATACAGTGCAAATAAGCAAGAATTAGGGTGTTGTTCATTTCTCTCCCCATATCCCCATTTCTCACCCCATAAAAATCTCACTTTTAAATAAAGATGGTTATACTTACCCCACTATTTGGCCTAAATCATGAACTTCTATGGCCAAGTGCACAGAAGAGAGAGAGAACAGTGGGACAAAGGGAACCTAGTGATATTACCTCATTGTGATCCTTCTTTTCCCTCTCTTGAAAAATGATTGACATGACTTCCCTCATTTAATTTCTATATCTTCTGTGTTATACATGATAAAGAAATCATTGCTTATCCTAGGTTTTACATTCACTACCTGTGTGACCTTGGGAAAAATCATTTAACTTCATTGAGCATCAGTTTTTTCATCTGTAAAATATGTGTGTGGATTGGATAAATGAATCTCTAAGCCCCCTTCCAGATACAGATACTGTCATCCTATGAACATCTCACCCCTAAAATAAGATAGGTTGCCCAGTGTATAAAATGCAGTTTTCCTTAACACTCCCCTCTACCCCCAGCTCCTACTACACAGAAGCATGCATAAGATGTGGTGTTTCATTCTCTAAGAGCACATGGAATCATATCATTACTCACACACATTGTGTATCACATATCTTAAAGAATGATGGGGGAGAAGGAAGCCAAGCATAGTAAGTCTTTCTGTTACAACCAACAGAATGAGATGGGTCCTTCCACAATCCTATCAAAACAATTAATATGCAAATCTTTCTTTTCTGTGGCATGTCTCCCCTTTGTGAAATGCAATGTCTGAGACAGAAATATCAAACACTGCAAAGTGTTCATTAAAAAAATGGGAAGATGTGCTCAGTCCTATTAATTTGCTCTTTAATCTCTCTAGTTTAGTCTTACCTCCTGTAAGCCAAAAGGAGAAGCACATTTTTGCATACAAATGTTACCCACTGGCCTACCTCCTCAGCATTTTGCAGTTCTACCACATACTTTAGGGGAGGGAAGATCTGACATCATTAGTTGAGAGGACAAACTGAATGCTTCTTTTAAAGTCATAGAATCATAGCATGTCAGAGCTATAAGGAACCTTAGAGACCATCATGAGAACACTCTCCTCATGTAGCAGAGTGGGAAACTGAGGTCCAGAGAGGGGAAGTGACTTGTCCAAGGTTACATACAGTGAGTTAGTTATAGAGATTGAACTAAAACCCCATGTTGCTTGACTCCTCATCCCAATCTTCTTTCTACTGTGCCATGCATGTTATTCGCAGGCCCAGATAGCCCCATAATTTCTATTTGTCTTTACTACCATCTCTTGATTAATTTATAAAAGTATCATTGGAAACAGAGGTTGTAACCACAAATCATGGGAAAATTTGAAGTGTGTGTGTTGTTTCATTTTATGTTACAGTCTGAAAGGAGGCAGACAATAAGAGGGGATACCCTGGTCAGGTGCTGGCTTAGGACCGTACAATTCTAAAGGGGTGGGGGAGAGAGATAAAAACCTTTGGTCAGTAAGCCCCCCAATTCATTAACCAAACCCACAGATCATAAGCAGAGTCCTCTGCTATTTAATAAAACATCAGTGCTGACAATAACAAGATCCAGACACTTGTTTGTCAGTGTTGGGGGAGAATAATATTCATTGGTTACTTATTAAAAACCCCAACATTGCCTGTTTTTGAAATGACTCTTAATCAACTGCCAGGTTGAGGCACAAGAGGCGGGCAGCCCAAATGAGGAAGATGAATGATCCCTGCGGGTTGAGAGGGAAGAATGATTTTTTCCAATTCGAGTATATGACATTTATCATCACCCTCTCTGAGCATGGGATGATTCACCCACTTACAACAGGACTATCCATTTCAAGGTTTCCCTGGCAAAGGGTTTGTCACTTTTATACCACTCCTAGTCTGAGAGATACAAGTCTGCAGGGCACTGATTTTTAAATCCAGAAGGGGATCTAAGCAGTGGGGGGGAGGGGGAAGGATTCCCCATCTCTTTGACAGAATAAATTAAAAGAAAAAACCCTAAAATTAATCAGTTAGGAGTCATTAGAATATGGGGGGAGGTAAGTATAAAGTTTCAGAATGGGAATCTATTTCCTGGCTATTTTATTTAGCTCATAAATCATGGTTCCTAGATATTTAGAACCAGAAGGCACCTTAAAACACATAACAGAATGTCAGAGTTCTAAATGGTCTTACAGCATAGAACATAGAGCAGGAAGGGGCCCTAAAATATAGAAGAGAATGTTAGAGCTAAAGACGAACTCAGTTCTTTCATTTTAAGTAGGAGGTAACTGAGGCTCGATTTTCAAACATTTGTTCTTAAAAATAATAGAACTCCTGTGTGTGATTCCAAACACTAGATGCTTTCTAAGCTGCATCACCAATGAAACTACTCTATAAGCCCCTGTTCATTCTCCTATCCTCACCTCCGTCCTCTAAACAGAAACCAAACTAAGGAGCATATGGAATGTTCTGTGTGTCCAGCGAGCTCAAGTGCAACCTTCCCCCCCACCACTAGTTGTCCCTCCGCTCCCAGACCGAGCAGAGCTTGGGTTTTCGGCACTGCGGTTAGAGAAAATGCAGTCCTCATTAAACTCAGTAACTCATACTGCTCCCCCTTAAAGTCCTCAATCGTGTGTGAGCCGACATGCAGAAGGAGGCGGGTGAGCTATAGTAAAGGAGCTATAAGTCACGGCAAGCGGAATCACAGCTGCCTAAGGGACCAACAGCCCCCAGACCTTCCTCCCCACACCAATCAGACGGCATGCCCCGAATGCAGAGGTTCTCAGCCCCTAGCTGAAAAGGGAGGTGGACTTGATCTGAGCCCGCCTCCAGTCCGCTCTCCCCACCTCCCCCTCCGCATCCCAGCACCACCGTGGTGTGGTCAGTAGAAAAAAAAATCGCATACCTGAAGAATACAATCGTCTCCCAAAGGTACAGCCTAAGTGTATTAAAGCTGCACATTTTCCCAGGTCCGATGCTTTTGTAGTCCACGAGTTTTAGGGGCAGAAAAGATGTTTAGAATTGGCACTTACAAAACAAGGTGAATCAAGCGCTGGGACTTTTCCACTGGCGATTAAAAAAAAAGTACAATCCAGATGTTGGGGGTGGAACCCCCAAAGGAGAAGGAGGTGGATTTCAGGACCACGGATAGCGCCTGGCTCCCAGTCTTTCAGCCCAGGGAGACAGTATTGCCGTTTAATAAACTCTGGCTTGGCTGATCGCTCCCTGCCGCGGTCGGGTGGAGGGGCTGAGTTGGTGTATTTAGGGTGGGCTTGTTTCCTTTATTGTTCTCCCCCTCCTCCTTTTTCTATTTAAACGGACAGATCCCTGCAAGATGAAGAAAAAATATTTCTCCTGCGGAGATCAAAAGGCTGGCCTTGGACGGCTGGACCCGGCAAATATCGTGGATTGGGAAGGGCTTTCGGCTCTGGCGCTGGCAGGAAGGTTGGGAAACGAGGTGAGGGGCTGGGAGGTGGTTGGCGCTGGGTGCTTGCTTCAGTTAAATCCCAGGGAATGTGTCAGGCAGAGTCCGGGAAGGCTCACTCCCCTACCTCCAGGCTGGCTGCTGTCTGTCGCCTCGCGATTCCTGCTTCTCCGTTCCCCCCACCCCCCCACCCGCCAGATAAGTTATGATCGCTGCAGGGCAGGTGTCCCATCGCTTGGGGCTGGAGACGCGAGAGGGCTCGGGGCAAGTTTCAGTGGCTGGGGGTGGTCCATGGCGGTCCGGCTGGGTAGGAAAGAAGAATTCTTCCAGCGGTCTCTCTCTTTTTCACTTGTCGGTGCTGGCCTCCAGTCTCCCCATCTAACCCCATACAGGACTCCTTCAGTTCCTTGGACTTTCTCGCTGCATTAATTTACTAAACTGGGGGAGGGAAGGGAAAGAGGGGGAATAGGGGGTAAGAAGAGGGAAAACACTCCCTAGTCTCTTCAAACCCACCCACAAGCAGTGCTCATTGGCCTGCGGCTCCGAAAACCTGCTCTCCCCCTCCTACGGTCCAATCGCGTGTTAGGCCCCAGGACGCATTAACTCGTGAAGTGCTGGAAGATTGTCTTACTTTTTTGGGGTAAGGGGAGGATTGGATAAAGATATCTCTCTCTCTCTTTTCTTTTACTCTAGGTCTTGGACATCTTATGAGGACCTCGGGAATTTAGCTCGGCCAAGACGCGGAGATGGGGTGTTGGGAGAGATGGAAACCAATGTCACTTGATTTGGTGGGGAGAGGTTTCAAACTGAAGTTTCGTTAAAGTGGGAGGGAGAGGCCAGGAGGACAGAAGAGATTTAGCTTCGAATTTCGCCAGCGCTGACACTCAGTTCCCGCTACTGTTGCGGCTGGAGGAAGAAAAAGTGAGACTGGCCGTAGGGACCCTCTCCTCACTTGTCAAACAAGTCTTCGGGTTCTGGGCTCTCAAGTCTCCTTCGCCTCTCCCTTAACCCTGTCTCTACAGGGCTTCCTTCTCTTCTTCGCTTCCTCCCTTCCCGACCACCCATCATCTGAAGAAGTTTAGTTAGTTTTGGAGGGGATAGGCGTTAAAAACCTTTTCTTCTCTTTTTAACTCTCCTCTTATTTAAAAAAAAACAAACAAACCCAACAACACTTCCCTTCGCCTTCCTTCTTTTTCCTTTCCCCTCTCCTCTGTTTCTCTCCTCACATCTCCCCTCACCCATCTTTCTCCTCTCAGGGCCTCTTATCTTCCCCTCATCTCTCTTCTAATCATAGTAGAAGGAGGTTCGAGGAACAGTAAGGTTAGGTGACTTTTTATTTTTTGGGACTAGGAGTCCTTGAATGAATCGCTCCCCACACCTCCCTACTTCCTCCACCCTTCAGGTCTGGCATCCTCCAAGTATAGAAATCTTGATATCATTCTAGCTATGGCTCTTCTAAAGCTTCTCTTTTTCTTGGTCCTTAGAGAGTGGCTGGGGACAAAAAGTTAATCAGATTTTCTCTGGAGCTACTGGGCTGCAGTCCGACCCACAGCGGATTAACAAATAGCCAGGATATTTTCAAGCCGGGTTGAACTCGCGGGACCTCGCCCCTATACTCAGACCCTGGGATACTGAGGTGGGAAGGCTTTCGTTCCTATCCACATTCCCCTGAGACAGGGTAGGTCCTCTTTCCCATGCATTCCTCAGGTTAAGGAGAGCCAACTCCCTTAGTCTCTACTCAGTTCAGATACAGACAGCACCCCCCCTCCATTCTCCTCAAATAGGGACAATCTTCTCTCCTCCTCCAAGACATCTCAAAGACTTTTGAACGCTTTCAACAGATCCGAGTGCACCAGAGAGAAATGCGGGTCCTACACTCTCAGTTGGGAGGTGGGTTGAAGGAAAAGGGTTTGGAACTTTTGGCTCAGGGAGCATCAACCTTCCCTCCCCTCCCCCCTTTTCTCTTCTCGCCTCCCTCCTCCTTTTCCCCTCCTCTCTCCTCCTCTCTCTTCCTTCCCCCTCCTCTTGCAAAACTCCTCCTCTTTCTCTCCTACCATCACCATACTAGCCACCTGGGGTTTTCACCTCTTCCTCAGGCCCAGACCTGGTACGCTAGGATTACTATTGAGGTACTAGGAGATTATTTAAAAAAAAAACAGAAAGAAAGAAAGAAAGAAAAGCAACCACAGCTCAGGGGGAGCAGTGGAGAATCCAGGAAAAAAGGTAGTATGTGTATCCTGCAAATAGTCATGTTTACCTATGTTTCTGTGCTGCTGTATTCATGCATGTGTATGAATGAACCTGTGTTTGTATATGTGTATTTATTTCTATGTACCTATTCTCTCTCTCCCTCTCCCTCCCTCCCTTCTTTCCTCCCTTTCTCTCTCTCTTTCCATGTATATTTGTATGGTAGTGTATGTTCAGATGTACTGTGGATGTGCTTGGAATCTATGTGCATTTATGAGTGTAAATATTATTTATATTTGTGTGTATATTACATATATTTAAGAGTGCATATATATGTATATTTCTAAAGATTTCTGGTGGTTCATCATGTAGCTTGAAGGAAACTCTGGGTTTTCATAGTCTATGCCAGTGTATGCATGCTCTGAGGAGTCCCATTAAACCAGAAGGATTTCAGATTTAGGCCTGGTGGTAGATTGGAAGTCTCTCACTGGAGTGCAAACCTTATTAACTTTGAAGAGGCTTATCACCATTGGGGAGAAGGGGACAGGTGAAAGGTGGCCAACAGGTGATGATTTTTTTCTTTTCTTGCAATTCATAAAGATAGCTTAATTAGGCTTAGAGTGTCAGGTGGACAGAGTGCTAAAAAGGATGAAATATTAAATCTTTTAAGTATTGAAATAAGATTTATATATGTATAAAGAGCACTGAACTGGGAGTCGAGTACTCATTGTTGGCACCTAATTTGTGACATTTTGTGACATTGGGCAACTCAACAACACTCAATAAGCTAGATACCTACTCAGTTCAAGGCATTATGATAGTCATTGGGTTAACAAAGACCCTAACAAAACTTACATTGTTTTGGGAAAAATGATATGTGCGCATATAAGTAAATATAAGAAAAGTTGAGGAGAAAGTACTAACAACTGTGTGGATCAGGAAAGGCTAAATGTAGGGGGTGGCACCCAAGGTGACTAGTGAAAGACAATACAGATTCTAAGAAGTATAGGTGAGAAAAGAATGGATTCTAGGCATGAGACTCTTCAAAAGCTTACACATGAGAGATGAAATGCCAAGTTCAAAGAACAGCTAGTAGGCCAGTCCCTGCTACCAACCTTTCCCCCTCTCTAATTCATCCTCCACATAGTTACCAAATTAATATTCCTAAAACACAGGTCTGAGTATGCCTTTCACTTTCTCAAAAATCTTCAGTGGTTTCCTATTATCTCTAGGGTAAAATATATCCTCAACCTGGAATTTAAAACGTTCAATAATCTATATTCAACTTGCTTTTCCAGGTTTATTTCATACTACTCTCCTTTATACATTTTCTATCTTAACAAAACTGAACTACTAGCTGCTCCTTGAACTTGACATTTCATTTATCATATCTGATCCTTTGCATGGGCTGAACTCCATGCTTAGAATGCTCTCTTTCCTCACTGCCTGTTCATAGAATCCTTATTTCTCTTCAAGGCTCAATTGAGATTCCATTTTGTAAGCAAAGCCTTTCCTAATTCTCCCAATTGTTGGTGTAGTCTCCTTCTAGAGCAGTGGTTCTCAACCTTCCTAATGCCATGACCCTTTAATACTCGTATGTGGGTGTATCTGCATGTGGGTGAACCTGCCTGGAGATGGATAGGGGAGCAGTGTCTTGGTTCCTAAGACCAGAAGAAATGTCTTTTCCGATGGTCTTAGGTGACCCCTATGACCCCTGTGAAGGGGTCGTGACCCACAGGTTGAGAACCACTGTTCTAGAGGAAAGTGAGGGCAGTTAGTTGGCACAATGAGAAGAGTGCTGGGCCTGAGTCATGAAGACCTGAGTTCAGATCTAGTCTCAGACACTTCCTAATTATGTGACTCTGGGCAAATTACTGTAACTTCTGTTTGCCTTAGTTTCCTCCCCTATAAAACAAGGATAATAATAGCACCTATCCATAAGGGTTGCTGTAAGGATAAGATGAGATAACGTTTGTAAAGTGCTTAGCATAATGCTTGGCACCTAGTAGGCACCTAGAAAGTGCTTATTCCCTTTCTCAAATGAGTTTGAATTGGTCTGTCTGTACATGCCATATCCCCCACAGTCAAAAGTAAGCTCCCTGAAGGTGACATCTGTTTAATTTTTTTCATTGCATCCCTAGCATTAAGTACAGTATTTTGCACCCAGTAGACACTTGTTAAATCAAATTAAATTGCAAGAGAAGATAACAGCATAGAGACAGAGAGAAAAAGTCAGTCACAGAAACACAAAGACAAGTACAGACACCAAGACACAGACACAGATATGGAGACAAAGAGCTACAGAAACAGACATTTAAATCAATTCAACAGACTCTTCCTAAGTACCTAGAATGTGTAGGCACTGTATTAGCTGACAAAGATACAAACCCAAAAATGAAACAGTTCCTCCCCTCAGGGAGCTTACATTTTACAGTGGAAATATGATGTATTCAGATAAGTACATCTGAAACAATTTGAGAGGGAAGGGAACACTAACAAATGGAGGAATCAGGAAAGGTTTTGTTTAGAAGGTGATATCTCAGCTGAACCTTGAAAAAAGCAAGCTGAAGATTCTACAGTCTGGGAATGATGGAGTACATTCTAGCTTTCATCATAGCACAGCCACGGGAAATGAATTATTGAGCTCAGGAAATGACTGGCCAGTTTGCCAGGACTGTGGAGTATGAGTATCAAAGAAGTAATATGGAATATATGTAAAGATAGCTTTACTTCCATATTGTGGAGGGCTTTAAATAACAGACTGAGACATTTCAAGCTTATTCTAGAGACAATAGGGAGTTAGTGAAGGTTTTTGAGCTTAGTTTCTTAGGAAGTTTATGGACTTAGTTTCTTAGGAAGTTTATTCTGACTTCTATGTAGAACATGGATTAAAGGGAGAGAGTGGAGAGAGCAATTAGCAAGTTACTGTAATGGACCAGACAAGAGGTATTAAGGGCCTGAATTAGGGTAGTGTCTGTTTCAATAGAGAGAAGAAGAATGGGTGTCAGATGTTGTGTAGATAGAACCAATAAAATCTGGCAAATTATTGGTCAGCAGGAAGGAGGGAGAGGAAATAATCAAGGATTCTGATGCTATAAACCTGGGTGATTGGAGGAACATGGTGCTTGTAACTTAAATAGGGAAGTTTGGAGACAGAAGAGGGCCTTTTTTTTTTTTTAAAGAGAGAGAGGAAGATAATGAGATTGGTTTTGAATATACTGAGTTTGAGACAGAGGCAACCTCCAGGTGAAGATGTCCAACAGGTAGATGGGAATGTGGGGCCAGAGTTCAAGACAAAGATCAGGGCTAAATATATAGATTTTTGGAATTATTATCTGCAGAGAGGTAATAACTGAATCCATGAGAACAAATGAGATCACTGAGACTATAGAGAGGATATATAAGGCCTATGACAGAGTCTTGGGGGACACCCACACTTGGTGGGGGATTGATTATGATCTAGCAAAGGATACTGTGGTATAGATCAGATAGGCAGAAGAAGAATCAGGAGAGAGTGTAGGAAAATAAAATAACCATAAATGAAGAAGGGAGTGTTTGATAGTATCAAAAGCTGAGAGGTTAGGTAGGATGAAGATCGAGAAAAGGCTATTAGATTTAGCAGTTGAGATTATTTGCAACATTGCAATAATGGGGCCAGAGGATAGATAAAAAGGTGTTGAGAAGTGAGTGATTCATGAAAAAGTATGGGTGGTAAGTGTAGATAATTCCTTTTAGGAGTTTGTCTATGGAAGGAGAAGATCTATAGGATGATAACTTGAAATGACTGGATCAAGTGAATTTTTTTTTTAAAGGATGGGGTAACTTGGATGGGTGTGTAGGCATTAGAAATAGAGCCAGTATAGAAGAAGAAATTCAAAATGGAAGAGAAGGAATGAATAAAGGGGCAAACTCCTGGAGGAGACAGGAGAATTGAATGAAGAGCAAAAGTAAAGGGTTAGCCTTGTGAAAAGAAGGACTACCTTTTCCTTAGAGATTGGGAGCAAAGAGCAGAGAAAGAATGTAGAAGACACTAGAGGTGGAGAGTAGTGGAAAAGGAGGCCGTGTTGGACGGTTTCAATATTTTTAGGGAAAGAGTTTCTCTGTTAGGATGAAGGAGTGGTGGTGTGGGGATTTGGCTTCCCAAAGTTTGAAACAGTTGCTTTGGAGGGAGTGTAATAGTCAATCAAAGAAGACTAAAAGGATTTCCATGTAGCAAAGGGAGGTTCCAACTGAGGTGAGATAGTAACAATTTTTAGTGGACCTAACTGGCATGATTATGTGACTTTCTCCAGCAATATTTAGCAGAATGAGGTAGTATAAAGAAGGTCATTGGGATAAGACTAGGTTGGGGTTTGTCAGGGCACGAGTAGTGATAGGGCAAGAGGGAAAGAGATTCAAGGTAAGGGAATGGTTTAGAGACTAATTGTTCACATATATGGTTGAGAGGATGAAGGGTAGAGAGTATGGGAGAGAGTGAAGTTGGAGGAAGAGTGATGATGGACTAAGAACAGGAAGAGGTAAAGGAAGGCTATAGGAGATTATGATTAGAGAATAGAATTTCAGAGTTCTGTATTATGGAGGTAGTTATAGGTAATGGCAGAGCCATCAGTAAAAATTTTTTTTTTTGTCTAGGGCAAGTGGCCCCAAATATGTTTGGGTGAAACAGATTTAACTATACTCAAGGAAAGGGTCAGGGTATTCCAACATTTCTTGAGAAGTCATTGAAAGAAGGGTGAATGTAGTTCCAGGTATGATCTCACCTGGGATATGACCACTAGCATGCTACCTGGTAGTTTTCTATTTTAACTAATTATTCCAGCTAAATGTTCTGAGTGGAAATGTGTCATACTGTATAGAGAACTGGATTCTGTTGCTAGAAAGATCTGGGTTTAAATGACACCTCTGAAACTTTGGATCTATGACTTTAGACAAGGTATTTAACCTCTTATTGCCCTAGGCATCTCTTTAAGACTCGAAGCTTCTGACATGCTTTGGTAGAGGGAGTTTCATCCTCCAGAATTTTCCTATTCTAGTGATATTACAGGTTCAGTACTTATTTGACTAATTTTTACATTGCTGAAGTTTTTGTATTGCTAAACAAGTGTCATCACCTAAATTTTGATACTTCCATGTAAGGCCCCATTTGCCCAACTCTAGTTACAACTACTTTGGGTAATGGTGGGATCTAAGGTGTCCCTTCAGGTATTCCTATAGGTGACAGAGGTAAAGTAAATATGAGGATGTTGGTGAATTGTGAGAGTAGCAAGTTTGAAGGGGACATCAACATGAATATTGAAGAAATGATGGCAGTGGTAGGAATGGAGAAGTCGTCATTCAGGTACTGAATACCTTGAGAAAAGAGGTAGATATACCGTGAGGCCAGTAAAGAATAATGATCTAGGTGGAGTGATATAGACAGAATGAACTTCAAAAAGGAGAGCTTGCTGAGTAATCAGAGCAGATGCATAGCCTAAAAGTGCCTGTGAAGATCAAAGACAATGTCTACACTTCCTCTTGGACTGAGAAAGATAAGAGAAGAAGCATCAAGCAATCAGTCAATTAACATTTATTAAGCACCTACTATATATAGAGAGGATGGCTAGGAATGTAGGAAGTTGGCTTCCACTGAGAAAAAGAATGTTGAAAGAATGTGAGAGGAAAAGATCTAAGATAAAGAGGAGTTTTAAGGCTAGACCAGGGGGTTTGAGAGGATACAATGGAAAAAGGAAAGAGGAGGATAGGAACTTTGAAGTGATAGGACAAAACTGGATAGATTTGGAAACTTACTGATTGCGGGGATGGAGAAGGGAGGTGAAAGGGTCAAAGAACCTGAGGTTACAAATCTGACTGTAGGAGAAGATACTTCTGCTACTAACTATTATTTGCATCATAGTATGGCAGCTCTGAATCACAAAGGGGAGGAAGAGGTAGAAACTTGCTAGTTATAAGGTGGTGGAAGAACTAGTTTACTGGGTCTTCATTTCTTTTAATTTATTTCTTTATTTTATTATGACCTTAATAAGCATAAATAAACCTGAACATTTCAAGATACAAAGAAGAGCAGAAAAGAGTTATATATGGAATTGTGAATCTCTGTTATAGTTTTAGAAATGCGTACTTAATTTAGCTCAGTAGCAACAAAACTGCTTTATTTTTATGTCTCATTTTGGACATCATTTTGCTTACTTTTGTGTATTTTTTAGAATGTTCCATTGAAACTTTTTTCTTTTTCTGTCTCTATCATCACTTACCAATTTCCCCCATTCCAGATAAAAGTTTTCCCTTGTAACAAACAAATATAGGTAAACAAAACCAATATTTATTATATCTGAAAATGTCTGACTCATTCAGTATTTCTAGTCCAGGGGTGGGGAACCTGTGGCCCTGAGGTCACATGTGGCCCTCTAGGTCCTCAAGTGCTGCCCTTTGACTGAATCCAAACTTGGTCTCAGTCAAAAGTCCATTGTCTCTCTACCAAGAGCTGGGAGGCATGTATCAATCTTTTGAAATCGTAATTGATCACTGAATTGATTAGAGTTCTTTCAAAGTCTTTCAGAGTTGTTTTCCTTTACATTATTGTGATAAATTTTTCTCTGGTTCTTCTCACTTCACTCAGTATCAGTTAACACAAGTCTCCCCAGACTTTTCCAAATCTACTATATTCATCATTTCTTATGGCTTAATTCCATTCTATTCAGATGCCATAAATTATTTAGTCATTCCCTGGTTGACAGGTTTGGTTCTTTATTTTCTTGTCTGGAAAATGAGTTGGGTTAGATGAGATGCCAAGGTCCCTTCCAGCTGAAGATTTAGTGACTTTATGACTATATGACATGGGATCCTTTGCCTCATGATCTCATCAGTTTTGGGGAAGTTATCTTACTCTATTGGGTCAGGATCAAGAATGAGAGTCTCAGAAGTTCAGAGAATATTGGAGATTTAATGCTAAAAATTCCTGATATCCACCTAGCATTTCATACTTCTAAAGACATTGTTTTAAAACAATTGTTTAAATGTTTTAAAACTTAGCTTTAAAAACATTCTTTTGCCTATCAACTTATTACATCCTTACAATAGTCCTATGAGATAGACAGGGCTGGTTCAAGTCAGGTCTCTTTCCATTTCACGGGGTCTTTATGTAGAAGCAATGAAGAAATTTAATGAGTAAGGGAAATCAGGTATCAGAGAGAAGTTGGGAAATAAGGGAGGGAAACGAAGGGAGTGTCATTAAGTGACACTATTGATCACCCACTCCTCTTGAAAGAGATTTTCTGGGTATCTAGGACAATTCTTTCTCCTTATTCTCCTTCTGCCTGTTTTAATGCTATTCAAGTCTACTTTGCTGAGTCATCACCCATGTCCCATTCCCTATGCATGGATGTACTCCCAAGATTCTCTTCTCTTGATGATCTTACTGTTTTCAGCTGGCTCCATCATTATCCCTATGAAGTCAGTGGAGCCCATGGACTTCCAAATCCACATACATAACTCTCACCTCCTTTTGCAGACCCAGACCTGTACTACCAAATACCCCCTGTAGTAGGTAACTTAAACTCTCCTTGTCCAAAATGGAACTCATTATATTTCCCCTGAAACTACCCCTCTACCTAACTTCCCTATTCCTATCAAGAACATCATTTATCCAACTTTGGAGTTGTATTTGACTTCTCAATCTGTCTTCCTTATCCCTCCCCCCCCCCCCCCCATGAAAACTAATGTGAAGTCTTGCCAATGCTATTTCCACAACACTCTTTACATCTGACCTCTTCTTTTCGCTCACACAATTCATTTCACAACAATCTAGTTGAGACCCTTATCTCTCATACACTTTATTGCAATAGCTTTCAAATTGGTCTTCTGTCTTTCACTCTCTTCCCTCTCCAATTCCTCTTTCATGTAGATGCAAATTGAATTCATCCCTCCTTAGAAGCTTCATTACCTCTCTGTTGCTTCTAAGACAAAACAAAAACCTCTCCGTTTGACCCTTAAATTCCTTTACAAACTGGTTCCAACCTATCTTTTCAGAGTGACTTTACAGTACTCCTCTCTCATTTTATATTCCAGCCAAATTGACCTACTTTCGATTTCTAATACACAATATCCCTTGTCCCACCTTGGTACCTTTTCACAAGAGGCAACTAAGTGACTCAGTGCATAGAGCACAGAGCCTGGAGTAAGGATATACCTGAGTTCAAATCCAGCCTCAGACACTCTATAGTTATGTGACCCTGGGCAAGTCACTTAACCTTGTTTACCTCAGTTTCATCATCTGTAAAATGAACTAAGAAGGAAATAGCAAACACTCTAGTGTCTGCCAAGAAAACCCAAAATGGGGTCAACAATTTTTTCATAGACCATGCCAGGAATGCTCTTGTGTCTGATTCTTCTATTTCCTAGTTCCTTTCATGACTCAGTTCAAGTACTACTTACTTAATGCCCTTCTTGATTTCACAATGCTTAGTGCTTCTCCACTTTACTTCCCACCAATTATTTGGTATAAATTCTGCATTTATTTATTTGTGGACATGTTGTTTGTCTCAGCTGACTTGTTTCACTTTTGTTTTGTATCACCAACACCTTACATAGTACTGAGGAAATAATAAAGGCTTAATAAATGCTTTTTGTGAAGGGAATTGAATTAAGAAGCATCCAGAAATGACTATACAAGGCAAGTCTATTGGGATTGGCTATTATGACATTAAGCCCTTGTCTCGGGATGGTGTTCAGAGGGGAGAGCCAGATAATTCCACATCGATTTGACAGGCTTCAATGATATTTTGTAAAGAGAAAGATAGATATGTGGAGGAGTTGTGAAGACTAGCCTAATTGTTATGAAGTCCTATGATGGATGTGGGACTGTATGTGGGACAGTGGGTGGAGACATCCTGCCAAACTGGCCTTTCATTGCAGAAAACATTTATGATCTTTTTCTTTGGTTGTGGTGAGGAGAAAAAATATGCTCATAGATAGGCAGGATAAGCTGGCAAACTATTACCAATGGAAAGCTGGTTTAAAGAATAATAACAGTATCTGACATCTATGAAGCACTTTACATATGTTATCTCATTTAAACCTCACAATAACACCATGAAGTAGGCCCTCTACATATTATTATCATCCACATTTTACATATAAACGAGGAAACGAGGAATATCAGATTCATTTTATTTTTCCAAGGTAACACAGTTAAGTGAATATTAGGATTTGAATTCATGTTTTTCTGACTCCAGGTCTAGTACTCTGTCCTTTAAAAAATGTAACCTCTAAAGAACACTGGATTGGGAATTAGATTATTTGGGTTTGAATCCTAGTTTCATCACTAACTCTCAGCCTCAACTTTCTTGTCTATAAAATGGGGACAGAAACAAGTATAATTTTTAGAGATGGAAGAGACCTTGGAGATTTTTCTTGTCCAATATTCTCATTTTACAGAGGAGAAAAGAGCACCAGAGAGGTGAAGTTTCTTACAATTTGTTAGTAACACACCCAGGTCTCCTGCTTCTTCATTCCATGCTCTTTCTGTTAA
Organism: Pseudochirops cupreus; assembly: GCA_028627135.1. NCBI lineage: Eukaryota > Metazoa > Chordata > Mammalia > Diprotodontia > Pseudocheiridae > Pseudochirops > Pseudochirops cupreus. The sequence continues at coordinate 310,067,039 of CM053581.1, read as the reverse complement.
ATTATACTGCTATATCCACATCATACTATAATAAATATGTGTCATCATGCTCACAGTACTTTTCTCACAGAGTCATAGGACTTGGAACTGGAAGGTCATTGGGTCTCACCTCATCATCTTACAGATGAAGAAAATGGCCCAAAGAGGTTTGATGACTTCCTCAGCATTGCCCAGCAGAGCCAGCATTTAAACCCACGTCTTTTGATTACTGTTCTATTGCTCTTTCTATAGTGACAAATATAAGCTCAAATGAGATTATGGAGATACACATGTCTGTGTATCCATATATAATGTATATGCTTTATATATGACTTAATAAGAATAAATCACTTTAGAAATAGCATGATAGTAACTTGCATTTTCTTATAGATTTAAGATCAGCAGTGTTTCTTCGTAACCGTTGTATGAGACGGGCAGTGCAAATATCTTACAGATAAAGTAGGGCACTCATATGAAGTAACTTGCCTGAGGTTAATGTGGTTAGTTAGTGTGGGGCTAATACAGTCACATTCATAGAACGATGACTGACTGGCTGACTGACTGAATCAAAGTATTTATAAGATCAATTAGAATTTGGTAAAGTCAACAAGAGAAGTACAAATGAAGTTTATTTGGGGTTCTGAAGAGGAGGAGATTGCTTTTGGCAAGGAGGAAGGATCATGAAAGGATTCATGGAAGAGGCAGCCCTTGAGCTGAGTGCTGTTGTCATTTGAGGATTATTAGACAATCAGAGAGGACAGACATCCATGAAAGAGGTGGATTAGATCCTGCCGTGAAACATGGGCAGCTTAGATGCCTTAAACAAAGGTTCATTTTAGATCCTCTGTCCCCCTTGCCCATCACTATTGTCCCTAAACAGTCTCCTGTATAGACTCTGAACTAATTAAAAAAAAAATCCTAGTCCCTAGGAATGATGAATCAGTCTGAGGGGTTAGTGGTACTTGGATATCAATTAGTAGAACCCTAAATGCAGGAAAACCTTGCTAACTCCACCTAAAGTGTCTTTATCTCTCAGGAGGCTGCCTTCTTTGAATGAGGCTTAGTCAGCTGATAATACATTTGAGCTGCTGATCCCCCAGTTGATTATTTCTTACAGGATTATTTTGTAATAAGATGGTGCTGGGAGGATTTGCCCATCTCTTCTGGGGTCAGACACTCAGTGGCATGAGTTCCCACATCATTCACTTTGTTTAGTTCTGAATCACTCATCCCCTGCTACCATGTCCTGTCTGATTAAATTTTTTAAAGACGGAGGAAGCTATCTCAAAGGCTCGCAATAATGCTGATGCTTCGTGATGTAATGGTGAGCAAGCCACTTCCTCATTCTAAGTCTCAGTTTCTCTATTTGTAAATGAGGGGGTTGGACTAGGAGATAGCGAAGGTCCCTTCTAGCATTGACAGTTCATGTTCTATACGTAAATCAATCACTAAGCATTTATTAAGGCCCAATAGTGTGTCAGGCACTATTCTAGCTTACTGGGAAAACAAAGACAAAAATGAAAAAATACCTTCTCCCAAAGAATTCACATTTTATCTAAGGCAAGGGTTCTTGTCCCACTTTTATTTTGTATCATGGACTCCTTTAGCAGTCTAATGAAGCCTATGGGCCCCTTTCCAATATTTTTAAATAATTGAAGGAAATGTTAAATTTCGTCCAAAGGATAGTGAAAGTAAAGATGTTATTTTTTTTCCCATTCAAAATTGCACACCTTTTAAAATCTATTCATGGATTCATTGATACCAAGTCAAATTCCATATTCTCTGAGAGGACTGGATAAGATGGTCTCAAAGGCTCCCTAACAAAATTTCAGAGCAGGACAGGACCTCAGAGAGCCTGTTTAGTTCAACTTACCAGTTTTACAGAAAAGAAAAATTGAGGAGTTGTAGGCAGATGTTGAAGGCCTCATTTTTCAATACAACATTGACAAGGTGGAATGTACCTGGAAAAAAGGGACTAGGACAGAAAAAAAGACTGGATACCAGGCCATTAGCTTAAAGTAGTACACATAAGACTATTACTAGGCTGGCCCTTTGGTGATTTTTTTTTTACCCATAGAAATGGGTGAAACCGTCTACTAAATCATGGAGGAGCTTTTATTTTTTTTTTAATTGACTCTGTAGTAAAATCCCTGAAGTGACTGTTCTATAATTCTCTTTCCTTAAGCCATCAAAGTCCTTTTGACTTACCTGTCTTTCAGCAGATTGCCTTGCCTTTTTAGTGAGAAAACTGAGGGCATCTGTGAGCTCCTTTGTCTTCCTTACTCCACATTACAAAATCCCTTTACATCTTCAGCAGTCCTCTCTTCCTTTGTTTACTTCTTTGAGGAAGTGCTAGCCTTTCTCTTTGTTAAGATTAACCACTCTACTTGTGTCTTTGATCATATTCCCTCCTGTCTCCTCTGGGAGCTTGACCCTTATATGATTTTTTCTTCTGCTCATCTTCAATATTTCCCTATTTACTGATTCCTTCTCAATTGTCTATAAGTATTCTTTGGTCTCCCTCATCCTTAAAAAGCTTTCACAGGATTATATATGTATATATACACATATATACACACATAATATGTATATATCTATATATATTTCAATCATTCTTTCAAGTTATCATCCTGTATCTCTTCAACCATTCACAACTCAAATGCTAGAGTGGCCCCCACTTTTTCACCCATCCACTGAAACAGATTTCTCCAAAGTGACCAATGATCTCTTAACTGCTAAATCCAATGACATTTCACCAGTCCTCATATGCATCTGCCTTTCTAGCTTTTGTTATTATTAGCCAGCCCCTTCTCCTGAACTCTTTTTTCACTTGGTTGGCAAGCCATTGTTTTCTCCTGACTCTTCTTCTACCTGTCTCACTTGTCCTTTATCCATTTTCTTTGCTGGATCAAGGAACATCTCTTTTCTTCTTTACATGGGAGAGCAGGCTTCTCTTGGCCCTCCTTTTCTTTCCTATTCTCTTCCTTGGTGATTTAATCACCAAGTTCTCATGGATTCCATTTCCATCTTTATGCAGATGATCCAGTATACACACACACATATACACACACATGCACATATATACACATACATATGTATATATGTGTATATATGTATGTATGTGTATGTACGTATGTATCTATGTCTACATATATCCAGCCTTAAACTGTCTCCTGAACTGCAGTCCAGATTTGCTGACTGCTTGTTGACCATTGTCACATGGACGCCTCATCAGCATCTGAAACTCAACATGTCTAAAACAGAACTAATCACCTTCCCCCACTCCAAAGCTTTACCTCCTTTAGACTCCCTTGAAGGCACCATTATTCTTCCAATCACCCAGATTATAACTTCAGAAGCACTTATGTCTCTTCCCTCTACCTTCTTTGTCATAGTCAACCAGTAGCCTAGGCCTCCTAACTTGTCTCTCTGCTTGTAATTTTTCACCTCTCTAGTCCATCCTTTACACAACTGCAAAAACAATTTTCGTAAGGCATATGTGTGAGCATATCATTCCTTTGCTCAAAACTTCTGGGATAAAATTCAGACTTCTTACTCTCGCCTCTACTTACTCTTCTTACTCCTCCATCATCTCTCTCTAGCCTAATTTTCCAGGTTGATTTCATAATACTCCCTTTCCCTATGCTTGATATGCCATGACCTGCCTGTATGCATTTGTAGAAATCATATTACATAACTAGAATATGCTTCCTCCTTGACTCCACTTTATAGAATCCTAATCTTTCTTAATTACTCAGGTCAGGTGCTACTTCTTCCATGAAGCCTTTCCTGATCACCTCAGTTGTTAATGTTCTGTCATTCCTCAGATTACTTTGTGTTTACTTATCTGTGCACATATTGTATTTAGATAGTAGAATGTAAACTTCTTTAGTGCATAGATTTTTTTTGACCTTTCTACTAAGACTTCCTAGCACACACACATATGTATATATGTATGTATGTATGTATATATATATATATATACACACACACACACACACACACATATACAGTTTACACACACACTTTTGTGTGTATGTATATATACACATTTAATATATGCTTGTTGAATTAATAGTGATGCTTGCTGTTATTAACTTAATTTTTATCAAAGAGTTTTCACATCAGTTACCTAATTTGATGCTCATAATAACCCAGAGTGATAGATAGGACATATGTATCACTCGGACTCCTCTTCTATCCATTGAATCATCCCCAATAACAGAATAAAAAGGAAAGAAAAACAGTTCAACAAAACTAATCAACACATGACTCAAGCCTGACAATATATGAAGTTCAACAAATATCTGTTAGGTACCTCTATGTGTGAGGCTCTGTGCTAGGTGCTAGGAGGGCAAAAATAAAAATAAAACAGTTACTTGGCTCAAAGGAGCTCACATTCTACTAGGGGGAGGAAGATAACATTTGTACTTGTAATAAATCCAAAATATAGGCATATGTAAAGTAATTTCAATGTAGGGAATGAGGGAGTATGGAGAGTAAAGTTCAACTCTATGTTGTGATTATGGGTGAAGAGAAGAAGCATCTTTGACAGAAATATGGCAGTTAGGAAGAGGGATGGGTTTGGGGAAAGAAGATGAGTTCTACTTTAGATGTGTTGAGTTTGAGATGTTTATGATATCTAGGTAGTTGGTCTAACAGGAAATTGGCAAAGCTGGTGTGGAGCTTTGGAGAGAGATGAGGGCTGGATAAATAGATGGAGTCAATTTGCAGGGATGATAATTGAACAAATGGGAGCTGATAGGGTCACCAAATGAGAGAGTGTAGAGAGAGAAGAGTGCACAGGGTAGAGCCCTGAGGCACATCTGTACACGGAATGAGATGTGATGCTGGTCTAGCAAAGCAGATGAAGAAGCAGCGATTAGGAGAAGAATTCAGAGAGAGAGCAGTGGCACAAAACATAAAGGGATGAGAGAATATCCGGGATGAGGGAGTAGTCAACAGTCTTAAAAGAGGCAGAGGGGTCAAGAATGAAGGCTGACAGAAAGTCATTGAATTTAGCAATGAAAAGGTCTTTGGTAATTTTGGAAAGACCAGTTTCAGTTGTGTTGTTCAGATTAGAAGAGGCTGAGAAGTGAGCGTTAGGTAAGGAAGTGGAGGCAATGAGTGTAGGTTGATCTTGTCTCTGATGATATCCTCCATGCTAGTGTTCCTATGAAATTCTTTGTTTGGTTAATTGATAATGTGGGGGAGACTATTCATGTTTACTGCATGTCTCTAACTTTAATTATTTCAAGTATCCCATGAATCACAGTATATAGCATCAATGAAAGAACTTCTTTTTGGATTGAACCTGGGATTGTATTGGCATTGGGAATTCTGGTGAGAATCTCCTACTACTCATGCAGTTTGGCATCATTTCTAGAACTATTTTTTCCTTTCTTTTTTTTTTTTTTTGGAGGGGGAAGGCAGGGCAGTTGGGGTTAATTGACTTGCCCAAGGTCACATGGCTGGTAAGTGTTAAGTTGTCTGAGACTAGATTTGAACTCAGGTCCTCCTGACTCCAGGGCTGGTGCTCTATTCACTGCGCCACCTAGCTGCCCCTGTCTCTATAACTTTCAATCTGAGAGAGTTGCCTGGGACACTCACTAAGAGCATCACTGAAGTGACCAGAATCATACTATGTGTCAGCGGTGGAATTTGAATGCCAGGAGGACATTGATGCTGAAATGTGGACCTTTGTTCCAGGGAGAAGTTTAAGGTCGTTGAAAGCAATGGCAATTTCCCAAAGATAATCAGACTTGATTTCCTAGTCAATTCTGGGCCCAGTTTGCTGTTTATTTACAATATCTGGCCTAAACGTATGTACTGATGGATGAGCTCTATGGCTTGTCTATACAACTGAATATCGTAGTCTAGACACTAGGCTAGACTATGGGCAGCTAGGTAGAGCAGTGGATAGAGTGCTGACCCTGGAGTCAGAAGGACCTGAATTCAAATGCAGCCTCAGACATTTACACTAGCTGTGTGATCCTGGGCAAGTCACTTAACCCTATTTGCCTCAGTTTCCTCCTATGTAAAATGGGCCGGAGGAGGCAAACCACTCCAGTATCTTTAACAAGAAAACCCCAAATGGGGTCACAGAGAGTCAGACGTGACTGAAATGACTCAACAGTAGCAAAGACAATAGGTAATCTTCATCTACTTAGTTTTAGGAAGATTGTTGGGTTAAACTGTTTAACATTAAAAAATTATTCTCAATTTAATGAATACCAGTAAAAAAGACATTTCCATGTACCCGGAAGAACAGAAAAAGATGATCATGTAAAACTGAGAATCTCCATTAGATGTTTTACTTTTATTTGAGTCTATAACACATTCATCATGTGACTTTCAAACGTGCCTTGTTGTCTGTGTAGATCAAACTCTTTCGAATTGTTATTGATCCCATTTAGTTGATCCCTCAATATTTCAGGACTTGACACAGTATCACTTACATACAGGAAGATCTGGAGTGACCGACCGCCTATTAGGAATCTCTCTTCATTTTGAACTCTGTGCTCACTTGACCTCCTTCATGGCAGTAGCAAACACCTATCCTGGTTATTACATTGTCTAAGGAAGTGTAGGATTTTGACATGTAATTAGGACATTTTGTCTTTGACAATAACTGATGTTTATTACAACATTTTATAGATAAGATCTCATTTGAACTTTACAATGACCTTTTGGAGGATGTCCTAAGGTATCATTCCCAATGTACAGATGAGGAAACTGGGCCAGAGAGGTTATGGTCACATATCTAGTAAATGCCAGAGGAGAGATTTGAAACCACGTTTTCCTCCCTCTAATGGAGTTATTAAACTCTCGAACCTCTCCACCACGCTGCTTCACAAGTTGGCATTTTACTCTTCTAATTAAAATGATTTTCAAAATTGTTGACAAATAAGCATAATGGAAATAGTCTCAATGACTTTCAGTCAATTATATAACTGGGTTGTAACTGAATATCATATGAGTTTACCCTTTTTCATATGTTTATCAACAATATTCTTGATAGTGTGTAGATTATTCTCATCAAGTTTTTCTGGAAATGGAAGAGTAAGCATATGGGTAATTTATGTTTGTAATGATAAGGCTCTTCCACGTGCATTAACAGAGATCCTTACACATAGGATGTCTTGCTCAATAGATAGTTAAATTGATAGGAAGGGGGCCCTAAAGGACTATGGGTTATTTTTAACTTTTTCTTTGTTTCAAAGTTTTCTTTGTTTCTGTTCTGGCCCTCTTCTCTTTTCCCTTTATAACTCTCTCTGTCTCTGTCTCTTTGTATCTGTGTGTCTGTGTCTGTCTGTCTGTCTGTCTATTTGCATCTTTGTCTCTGTCTCTATCTCTATCTCCAGATCTCATGGATTTAACTATCATCTCTACGCAGATGACTCCTAGATCTGTGTATACAGTCTCAGTCTATCTGTCAAGCATTAGCTTTCTATCACCAGCTACCTATTGAACATTTTAAATGGGATGCCTTGTATACATCTTAAAGGAAATCTGGCCAAAACTGAACTTAGCACCTTTTCCCCTAAACTCTTTCCTCTCCTGAACTTTCCCGTTTCTGCTGAAGACCTCACTATTCTTCCAGCTTCTAGGGTTTATCAAGATTATGATGTTGGCATTATCTTCAATTTCTCACACTCACTCCAAATACCCAATTAGTTGCCAAATCTTGTCATTTATGCCTTCACAATGTCTACTATACCCCACCCCTTCTCCCCTCTTATGCAGTTATCACTTATTTCAGACATTCATCATCTCTCACCTCGATTATTGAAATGTTTCCTAATAGGCCTTCCTGGCTCAAGTCTCTCCCCATTCCAGTCCATTCTACACATTGCCACTAAAGTATTTCCCCTTAAGCTCAGATCTGAACATGTGACCCCTGTACTCAAACAGATTCACTGGCTTCCTATTGCCTCTAGAATTAAACATAAACTCCTATGTTTATCCTTAAAGCCTTTCACAATGTGGTCCAACTTGCCTTTCTAACCTCTCTGGGTATTGCTCTCCTTCCTGCACTCTGCAGTTTCAGATAAACTGGCTTTCATTCTGTTCTTCATTGGTGACACGCTATCTCACATCTCAGTGCCTTTCCATTGGCCATCCTAGTGCCTTTGCATTAGCCATCCCTGTAGCTGGAGTGCTTTTTGTCCTTACCTCTACCTCGAAGAGTCCAATTCTTCTTTTAAGATACAGTTTAGGAATCATCTTCTGCAGGAAGCTTTTCCTAATCCAAAAGGTAGCATCTTTCCTTTCATACTGTCTTATATTTAATAACATTGTATGTGTTTGTAATTATTCACTTTATATATGTATATATATGTAAATAAGTACACATATACGTATACACATATACATGTACACACACACACACACACACACACATATATATGTACATAGATTTTTGGAGGGGCAATTGGGGTTAAGTGACTTGCCAAAGGTCATACGGCTAGTTTTGTGTTAAATGTCTGAAGTTGGATTTGAACTCAGGTCCTTCTGACTCCAAGGCCGGTGCTCTATTCACTGAACCACCTAGCTTCCCCTATTCACTTTATATTTTGCTGTATAAATTTTTATATGTATTTGTTTACTCCCTCATTAGAAGATAAACGCCTTTAGATCAGAGATTGTTTCATTCATTGTATTCTATTCCTCAGTACCTAGCACTATGCCTGATACATGGAAAATACTTTATAAATACTTAATGATTGACTGATGGGTCACCTTGGTCAAAGAAATCACCTTTCCCTCTTAGGTGGCCAGCCTGTAGGTGTTAAGCCTCTGGGACTTAGCCAATAAACATCAATAAATTCCTACTACTTGTCAGAATCTATGCTAAGACCTGGGGATACAAAGAAAGGCAAGAGACAGTTCCTACCCCCAAGGAACTCACAATCTAATGGAGGAGACAACATGCAAACAACCATGTGCAAGCAAACTGAATACAGGATAAGTTGGAAATAATAAACAGAGACAAGCGCTAGAATTCAGTGGGATCAAGAAAGGCTTCCTGTAGAAGGTGGGATTTTAGCTGGGACTTGACAGAAGCCAGGAGGTAGAGATAAGGAGGGAGAGCATTCCAGGCATGGAGGACAGCCAGTGAAAATTCCTGGTCAAGAGATGGAGTTTCTTGTTTAAGGAACAACAAGGAGGCCAACGTCACTGGATTGCAGACTATGGGCTAGAATGAGAATGCAGGATATGAGGTTAGAAAAGGGCATGGGAGCAGGTTAGGAAAGGTTTTGAAAACCAGAGGATTTTACATTTGATCCTGAAGGTGATAGGGAGCCTAAGGTAGGGGGTGGGAGGCTAACATGAGTCAGACCTGTGTTTTAGGAAGATAACTTTGATAGTTGAGTAAAAGATGTACTGGAATAGAGAGAGATTTGAGGAAGGGAGTTAAACTAGCAGGATATTGCAATAGTCTACTTGTGAGCTGATTAGGGCTTACACCAAGGTGGTAGCAGTATCAGAGGAGAGAAGAGGACACCGGAGAGGTGTTACAAAAACAAAATTGACAGGCCTTGGCAATAGATTAGATATGGCATGACAGTGAAAGAGAATGAAGAGTTGAGGCTAATACCCCTAGGTTATGAGCCTGGTTGATTGGGAGGTTGGGGGTACCTTACAGTGGTAGGGTAGTTAGGAGTAGGGAAGGGTTTTTTTTTGGGAGGTTTGGAGAGGTTTTGGACAGGTTCGAGTTTAATATGTATACAGGACATCTAGTTCAGGTCAGCACAGAGGTTAAGGCTGGATTGGGAAATTTAAGAATCTCAGAATAGAGATGATAATTATATTTCTGGGAGCTGATGAAGTCACCAAGTGAAATATTATAGAAAGAAAAGAAGAGGGCCCAAGACAGAGCCCTTTTGAACACTCACAGCTAGTGGGTATGACTGATGAAGATTCAACAAAGGAGACTTCGAAAGAATTGTCATAAAGGCAGGAGGAGAACCAAGAGAGAGTAGTATCAAGAACCTAGAGAGAAGAGAATGTCAAAGAGAAGAGAATGATTGACAGTGTCGAAGGCTGCAGAGAGGTCAGGAAGGATTAGGACTGAGAAAAGGCCATTAGGTTTGGTTAATTAAGAGGTAACTTTGGAGAGAGCAGCTTTGACTGAAAGAGGAGGTCTGAGGCCAGACTGTATAGAGTTAAGAAGAGAGTGAAAGGAAATGAAGTGGAGGCACCTATTGTAGATAGCTATTTCAAGAAGTTTATTCAAAAAAGAGAGGAGAATGTGGTACAATAGCTGGAGGGGGGAGGTGAATCCAGTGAGGGTTTTTTGAGTATGCGAGAGATATGGGTATGTTTGTGGGCAATAGGGAAGTGGCCAGTAGATAAATAGGATTGAAGATAATTAAGAGATAATAGAGGGGCTAATCGACTGGTGATGATGGAGTGGAATGGAGTCATATACATTAAGAGGAGTTTGCAAGGAGTTTGGCAAGAAGAAGAGTCATTTCATTATGGGAAACAAGGGTGGAACGAGATAGTGGCAGAAGATATCTAGGTGATATGAGACAAGGAAGAGAGGAAAACAGGGAGCTCTTGGTGAATGGCCTCAATTTTTTTCAGTAAATCATGAGGGAAGGTCTTTAGCCAAGAGGGTGGAAAATAGGGCTCATGGGAGTGTTGAAGAAAAATGAAAAAGTCTGGAAAGGCAATTAGGATGAGTGGGATAGTGGATTAATTAGGGAGGCGTAAAGGTATTGCCTTGTAGCATTAAGGGCCCAGTCGAGGTTACGCAACATAAATATGTTGTGGACCCAGTCAGCACAGTTTCATGATTTTCTCCAGCTTTGATCAGCAGAATGTATGTAGGAATGAAAGCAGTGGATGGTGGGAATGATCCAAGGTTGAGGCTTGGTTAGACAAGATTGGTGATATGATGGAAGGAGACAAGCTACTTAAGAGAAAAGGACATTGTGGAGTTGGTTCACCAAGGGGTCCAAGATGTGAATGGGAGAAGATTGTAGTTGGTGGAGGGGTGATGGTCTGGAAAAGAATTGAGGGTCAAGGAATTGGAGATCTCTTGATGTGGGCAGAGAACAGGGTTTGGAATTATAAGGCAAAAGAAGAGGTGCAATGATAATAGATTGTGACCAGCTAAGGGAATTTCAGAGTTCACAAACATAAAATTGGTCCCTTTGTAAGTGATGGCAAAATCAAGGGTATGATCATCTTTGTGTGTGGCCTGGGGTGGGTGAAGGCATAGGTCATGCGAAATGGATAAGTTGAGGAACTGTGAGGTTAGGGTGTTTGAGGGAGAAAGGATATATTGTTAGTTTCTAGCACTCTACTTGTAATGTTTCCATTGTGGTAGAACCTGCCAGAGGTTTTACTCTGCCAGCAAAGCCTTTAAAAGCCCAGGGTCACCTCCACAGCCCAATGAGGCATCAGAGGAGGACTTGATGGAGATTGCCAAAGAACACAACATGAAGATAAGGAAACGGCATTGGATTTGGAATGAAGAGACTGAATTCTAACCCTGGCTCCAAATTGGTCAAATTAATTACCTGAGGGAAGACAATCCATTTCTCTCAGCCTAATTGCATCATCTATGAAATTTAGAGACCTTACTTGATGGTCAACAAGCTCTTTCCCATCTCAAAAACACTATATTCCTCTTCTTTGCGGAAAGTGGGAGAGAAATCTCCCATGGTATTATGCTTTGGGTATAGTCAATTCAGTTTTCAGGTCCTCTTTGAAGTCAGATACTTAGAAGTGATCATGTGGTATAGCAGACAAAACATGGCTCGGAAGTTAGGACACCTGGGCTCTTTCTGGTTCACTATTTGTTAGCTATGTGATCACGAACAGGTAATACCACCTCTCTGGGTCTCCCCTTTCTCATCTGAAAAATGATGGAGTACAACTAGGTGTTTTACATTTTAAAAGGATAAATTTCATTGATATTTAATATCACCTTCATTTCCCAGTGTAACCCCTTCTCTGACCAATCCCTTATAACGAAGAATAAAAAGAAGGAGAACAAAACAGTTCAGCAGAACCAGTCAACATGGCAGTGAAGTTTGACATTGTAGGCAGTATTCTGTTCCTTAGTCTCGCACTTCTACAAAGAAGCCAGGAGAGGTACCTTCTCCTGAATCTTTTCTCTGGGGTTAAACTTGGTTGTTATACTTTTTTCAGCATTCATGTTCAGTTGTTTTGTTGTTTTCTTTCCATTTGGATTAGATAATTTTTTTTTTCCTTTTTGGAGGGGGAAAGGCAGGGCAATTGGGGTTAAGTTACTTGCCCAAGGTCACACAACTAGTGTTAAGTGTCTGAGGCTAGATTTGAACTCAGGTCCTCCTGAATCCAGGACTGGTGCTCTATTCACTATGCCACATAGCTGCCCCAGATTAGATAATTTTTAAGGGCAGCTAAGTTGTGAAGTAGATAAAATGCAAGGCCGTGGAGTCAGGAGGACCTGAGTTCAAATCTTACTTCTAACACTTCCTAGCTGTGTGACACTTAACCTTGTTTGCCTTAATTTTTTCATCTGTAAAATGAGCTAGAGAAGGAAATAGCAAACCTCTCTGACATCTTTGCTAAGAAAACCCCAAATGGGGTCACAGAGAATCAGACACAACCGAAATGACTCAACAACCACAAGTTCCCTGCCAGCTGAACTAACTGTATGTTTCACAAACCAGGGTCTGCTCCAGCTCTGACATTCTCTGTTCTCCACTTCATTGTATTATTCTCTCCTTTATCGTAAGGGCTCTTTTAGCTCTAACAGTCTACAATCCCTCTTTCCTTGTCTCCTTGCCTCACTATCACTCTACTGAGATTATGTTTCCAATTTTAATCACTGCTCTCTTTATTTTGATTATTCTAAAAGATAGTGGATATTAGCTTATTGTTAACCTCAAGGCTCTCGGGAAAGTCTTAGCAGAGTAGGAGAAAACAGGAGACAGGTTGGGTATATTTCAGAGGAGACAGTTTGTGGGGAGCAGAGAAGAGTTTGAAGTAGGGTCAGCATGTTTGAGGGGAGTGGGGGTAAGACTGCTGCTGAAAGGTTTCTTTGGGACCTCTTGGGAATCCAAGAGGGTATGTAGATATAGTACATTCAAAGGGAACCCTATTCCCCAGAAAAATTCCAGATCTAAGTTGGTTTCCCAGAGGTCCTCTAGCCTATGGAGAACTTGGAACATAATAACAGATCTAGGAGAGACTTCACAAAAACAAGCAAACAAACAAACATCTAGACCAGGAAGGTTCTTAACCAGTCATCTGTAAATTTTTTTTTTACTATTTTTATAATTATATTTCAATATAATTAGTTTCCTTTTTAACACTGTGTATTTTATTTTATGCATTAAAATATTATTCTGATAAGGGTTCACCAGGCTGTAAAAAGGGTCCAAGACACAAAAAAGGCTAAGACACTTTGATCTTAGGCTGACTATGATTCAAGACCTCCCAGAATATCAGAGATCTACTCAGAGACAGAGAGAGGGGGGAGCCAGAGAGAAGGACAGGGTAAATGATGAGAGAGAGAGTGCAGGGCTGAACTTGCCCTTCCTTACAGTCTTGTCTGGCATTAGCCCCCTTTCTCTTCTCTTTCTCCATAGAGATAATTTCTGGCTGAACCTCATAGCTGTTACATTGACTTACACAGTTACTTCCCTAGCCAATAGAAAGGTGATCGAGTTATTGAGCTCCCTGGGAGAGCTGCAAGTGGGAGGGAGCTGGAGAAAACTGCATTTGCTTCCCAGCGATTGATTCCATTGTGGCCTATAAAAGGAACATCCCTGGGTTTGTGTATGTTTTAAAGGAGGATAGAACGAGGAAGTCAGAAACACTGCATTCTGTTTGTCATTGTGCCTCACGTCAGAGCCATTCTGTGTTTCTCCTACCAGAGTTGTGTGGATCAGTCCCATTTGGGATCTTCACTTTTAAAAATCTGTGATTTCATTGGTGTGGATATTTCCTCTACTGATGAAAACTGTAGTCTTACAATAACAATATTGATGAAAACTCTCATTTGAACCGCTAGCAGAGTGTGTTGGCTCCATCCTGACTGTTGTGAATAATGAATCCCCTGAAATGGTTGCAAGTATTTGAATTCTCACTATTGAAGTTATAATTAGGTAAAATATGTTTAAGTGGTTCTAACCCAATGGAAATGCACAGGGCAAAATCAAATAATGCGACCCATTCAGGGGATTAATTATCTGCACTCAAGTTTTGGAGAATGCTATCCTTGTGACAATCTTCTGAGTTCATAGGGTTATAGATCTAGAATTGGAAGGGACCTAAAAGCTCATCTTATCCAACCCTCTCCTTCTATAGATGCAGAAACAGAGGCTCAGAGAAGTTAAGAGACTTGCTTAAGGTCATACAGGTAGTTAGGGGCAAAGCAGAGATTAAAACTTGGAACCTATGACTCCAAGTTAGGTGCTCTTTCCACTAGTGTCTTCCTCTGAACATATTAATGTTAAGTGACTTGTCCATGGTCATTTTGCTAGTTAGTATCTGAGTTGGGATTGGATCCCAGTTCTTAAGATTCTAATTCAACCCCTTTCCCTACTTTACCATAGTTGAAAAAAATCATTACCTCCTAGCGAGCCTTCTAGAAATGAGGTTCTTTGAATTTAACTAGATTGGTCTATGGTTGGTCCATCACTGAACCCATCCTCAATTCCATTCAATTTGGTAACAACTATTTAGTGCTCTTCATTTGCAAGGTCCTGTGTACATATCATTGAGATTACTAAAATGAAAAATAACAATCCCTGTCTGCAAGAGAAAATAAGACATGGACATAAGTAAGTGTGAAACAAGATAGAACATGATAAGGGCAAAGGAGAGATCCAAGCAAAATACTACAAGATGGGAAAGAGAAGTTTCAGCTGTGAGAGATAAGGGAAAATGGTATTCCTTTATTTATTTGTTCATTCATTCACCTAGGTATTCA
>CM053581.1:310028719-310051619 GCA_028627135.1 Pseudochirops cupreus | reverse complement strand
TAAGGTTTACATGTTTTTCTTTCTGTTCCCTCACACCTGGATTATTGCAATAACCTGCTTGTAGGTCTGACTGCCTCAGCTCTCTCCTCATTCCAATCCATCCTCCATTCAACCACTAAAGCAATTTTCCTAAAGCGTGTCACTGCTCTGCTCAATATACTCCAGTGGCTTCCGATTGCCTCCAGGGTCAAATACAAAATGCTATTTGGCATTCAAACCCCTTCACAACCTAGCCTGTTCCCCTTTCCAGTATTCTTCCACCTCACTGCCTGCCATATACTCTTTGACCCAGTGTCACTGACCTCCTAGCTGTTCCACAAACAAGATACTCCATCTCACGGCTCTATATGTTTTCTCTGGCTGTTCCTCGTGCCTGGAATGCTCTTTTCCCTCTGTTCCATCGACTGACCTCCCTGGTTTCCTTTAAATCCCAACTCCACTTTCTGTAGGAATCTGTCTCCAACCTTTTTAATTCCAGTGCCTTCCTTCTGTTAATTATTTCCTATTTTATCCCGTATATAGCTTACTTTGTATATATTCATTTGCATTAGATTGTAGGCTCCTTAAGGTCAGGAATGTTTAGCCTCTATTCCCAATGCTTAGCACAGTGCCTGGCACAGAGTAGGCACCTAATAAATGTTTATTGATACAGCATATGAGATAATCAAATATCAAATGGGATAGTATTTACAAGAAGTGTTTAACCTAGTGCCTGGTGCATAGTAGGTGCTTATATAAATGCTTTTCCGTTTTTCCTTCCTTACAAGTGCTTTCTCATTTTTTACAGATTAGGAAATGCAGATCCAAGGAGGAAAAATAATTTGCTAGCCAGTCTAGGAGCCAGGACTCACCTCCAGCTAATTAAACTCCAAGTCCAGTGATCTTTTCCACTATGCTATGAAATATACCTGCTGACATGATTAAATTCCTGATGTTGGCCAGTCAGCACATTCCCTTCCCAAAAAGTCCACATGGGAAACCAAATTAATAATGAAGGTTACTTGGTGAACTTATAGCAAAGGGAGCTCTGTGATCTTAAGGGATATTGCCTTCAGCTGTAATAGCCTGATGCATTATTCTTCTCTACTACTGCTACACACACACACACACACACACACACACACACACACACACACACACAATCAAGGCAGAATGGCATGGAGGATATGGAGAGAGAGCCAGCCTCAGAGTCAAGAAGATCTTGGTTCAAGTCTTCCTTTTGCCACAAACTGGCTGTGTGATCCTGGGCAAGTCACTTAACCTCTCAGATCATTAGGCAGTGTTCTGAGACTATAAGCTCAAAAATAGTTCCCTGTCTGCATTATTTAAGAGTTTCCTCACCAGGATTTCTCTCCAGCCATGAAGTCATAGGTTCAGTCAGTGCTTCCTTCCTTCCCATACCCCTGCACCCCCCTTCTTGCTGGTAAGGTAGCCATAAGGCTCATGATGGCTGATCAGAATATCCTTTGCTTTGGACAACATGGTATCATCATTGACATAGTCTTACTCTCTAACTTTTCCTTCTCAATTTTCCCTGTCGTTTAACTGCCTTAAGATGGGTGCTTTATAACACTGAATTGAGAGCTTACATTTAGTAGTTCTGAATTCTGCTCAACTCATACAGTCTTGTTTTTTCTCTCTCTTTCAGTAGGAAAAATTCCTGGCAATGCAATGGGAAAGGTCTTAACCAAGGGATTGGGAACCTTAGGTTTTTGACCTCTCTTTGCTAATGATTTCTTGATGTTGTCACCATAGAATGTCAGGGCTGGAAGGGATCCTGAAACACAAGATCTTGGAGCTGGGGATTTTTCTGCTTATACATCCTCTAGTCCAGCTCCCTCATTTGACACACAGTGCTCTATGTGACCAATTATATGTAAGTGTAAGCTTAACAGAAATGTCTGAGTTCAGGTCCAGCTTCAGACACTTAATAGCTGTATGACCCTGGGCAAGTCACTTAACTCATTTTGCCTCATTTTCTTCATCCATAAAATGGGGATAATAATAGTACCTACTTCCCAGACTGTTGTGTGCAGATTAAATGAGCTAATAATTATAAAGTGCTTAGCTTAGCTGGCACATAGTAAAGTGCTATGTATGTATTCATATTATTGTTGATATAGGTGAAATTTAGTATTCTGTGATGTAACGTTTGGATCATAGCTCTAGAATGTTAGGTCTTTTGAATTCCAGTGGAATTTAGGTTTGATTTGCTGACAAAGTAGTTAATAAAAGAGAGAACTGTGGGAAGTTACTACCTCCTCCTCCCCTCTCTTCCCCCTTCCTCCCTTCTCCTTCGCCTTCTGCCCCTCCCCCTGCAACTGTGGTCCTCGGTATTCTCATCTGGAAATAAGGGGCTAGACTGCTAACATTCAGTGTTCCATACTCTACAGCCAACCTCAGCACTAACATTCTATGCCCTTAGGTCCCTTTCGGTGTTAACGTCACATTGTGGTTGCCTTCATCTTTGGTGTTCTTGGCTCCCTTCTAGCACTGGTATTCTATGGTGTAAGATCCCTTCTAGCTCTGAGAGTGAAGGTTTTCAGCTCCATTGCAACTTGTACATTCTATGATTCTAAACTTCTAAAATGAGACTCAGAGGTAGATAGACACTTTTCTCCAGTGACTGGATTAATATAGGATGTTTTCCTATCGGCAGTCAGTGTTGCCTTCACTGATAAGCCATCTGTCTTAAAATATCACCTTCCCTTTGCAAAAGCAGCATTTCAGATACATTTGTCATGAGAGAAGGCAGCTCGATAACCAGCCTTCATTTGACCTTTAAATTACCTTCGTCTTATCGGCTTTGCCGATTGGCTCCTCTCTTTGAGAGCAAGGGGGTTGATTTGAGATGAATAGATTTCCTACTCATGGAGATGTCACCCTGATATTCTCAAGCATCCTGTCTGAACATGCCTTTTGAGCTGTTAAAGCATCATCAGCCAGAGACTACTTGGGGTCAATGATATGACTTCTGTTGGGTGGCTCAGGCCAATTTAATTCTGGAGGAGCTGGAATCTAGGCTGACCAAGAGCTTCATTTTATAGCTTTAGAAATTACCTGGTTAAAATCCCCTCATTTTACAGAGGAAGAAACTGAGGTCCAGAGAAGGGGAAATACCCTGAGGACAAAAATGGTCTTTCAAGACCCCAAATTAGAACATCTTTTGACTGCAAAGTCAGTGTTCTTTCCATTGCACTGTCCTGAAGAAGGAAGGAACATCCTGGAAGAAGGGCAGGGCAGGATTGATGCTGGGGAGAGGCTGTGGTTATGTTGGCTTTTTGAAGAAATCTTCCATCCCTGGGGGTGGGTATGGTTGTTAGTTACTACATGAATGCATATGCACTGTGCGTGTGGCATCATAAACCTGGTATGGTGGTAGATTAAGACCCTCTGGGGCCTCTTGGCAGCAAAGCTTTAGGCAGAGCTGTGCTGGAGCCAGCTCAAGAGCTGATTGTTAATTTTCAATGTGAGCATTTACACCTCGGAAATCAGCAAACTCTACAAATCAGAGCTTGATTTGTTGTTTTGTTGATTGTCTAGACTTAAGAAAGTTGAAAGAGAAAATGTTAATAAGACAGATTCATCTTGAAAATGTGCCATACAGCCAGTTATTAAACATTTGCCAGCATACCTTTGGCTTTAGGGGACCTTTCCTTTTAATTTGAGTGTAATAATGAGTTTGTAAATTGTGGCATACTGAGAAACCTTTGTAATTTTGGATTCTGTACTTAGGACAGGTTGTCTCCTATTTAGACTTGGCCCTTTAGAACCACTCCTCCTCCTCCTTACCAGAGGTCCAGTCTACCTCTCTAATTTTGCTGGAAACTCTCAGCTTCTTAACCTCCCTACCTTTATTATCAGATGCAGGAAACTAATCAGATAATGTCTGCTAGAGAATCTGCTCCTTTTCCTGATCCCCCTCCCAGAGCATCCCCAGTGTATGGGAAAACACAGGAGTACCTGCACTTCTTTGGAAAGAGTGGCAAGAGCTTGGCATAGTCTAAGTTCTAAATCTAAAAGTGTCTCTTAAATGATTCCTCTCCCTACCACTGTTGTCCCAAGATTATTTCACTTAAACCCTCTGGGTTTTCTTTCAGGCCTCTTCAGAAATTTGGATGTATCCTTTTCTTTTGAGTAACTACTATTTCAATATGTTTTTCGCTCTGGGTGTCTCATGTTAAGCCATAAGGCCTTCTTTTCTTGTGTGAATTAAAATGAGACAAATGGAAGTCTATTGCGTTTCCCATCATTATCTGGTTTGCTTCTTTAGTAGAAATCTCAAAGTCACCCCAAAGCAAAAAGTAAGCAGATAAACAAAGGTACATTACTATAACATATTTGCAAATATTGCTTATGTTCATACTTCAGGATTCCATAATTTTAGCAGTGTGGAACTCACTTCACTGATGTAGCTTTCAACCACCTACCTTCATGAGTTTCTGTTACCAGAAAAGTTCATCACTGATAGTGATCAGCCCTAGGATTGTGAATTCCTCTGAAGTTAGTTGGGCTGGTCCTCAGGTGACAGACATAGTCCATTGTGGGGTCTCCTCTTAAAGTCTTTTTCCCTTGATAGTACCACACAGAGCTTGTTCTTTCCTGGTGTAGCCTTTGAGAATCCAGGCTCATCTCTGCACTCTGATGAGACATCAGACTAGGACTCTGGTGGAAAGTTTCAAAATATTACATTTATAAGATGAAAAATAGATTTGTTTTCTAGTATTTTGTTTATAATGTTTAATGAATGTTTTCTCCAATTTCCTTAGCTTCTTACCTTTTTATTTTTCCTTTTGGGAGGTGATAGTGCTGTGAACATGCCCAGAGTCTTCAGGCTCCCTCCTCGATTCTCTCAAGTAATTATGATTCTGTCTTCTTTTCTTCTCTAAATGCTCTGTTTGCCATCTCCAATGCAGATAGTAACTTTCTAATATGTGTTATAGTTATTTGTGTACACGTATGGTTCCCTCTGTGAAGGTAGAGACCATATTATTCTTCGTCTTTGCATCCTCAACTATAGCCCAAAGCTTTGCCTAGACTTAGTAAATTCTGACTGAATTAAATTGAAGTCTAAGGAAGTGGACCTCAGATCCTAAGGGAGACTTGAATCTAGTAGGTCTTCTTTTTTTTTTTTCTGGAATCCTGGAAACTAGTGCATTCACTAGGTTATCATCTATTTGTGAGCATGGTTGGAAACAATAATGGAGAGGGTTTTTTGGTGGTTTTACATGATGGGAGCTTCTTGAATCCCCTAATAGTGGACATTTTCCAAATCTCTGTTTCAAGCCCTCTTTTTTTTTACCCAGACAGAAACTTTTTTCCGTGAGTATCGCTCTCCTATATGTATTCTCTATCCCATTAGAATGTAAGCTTCATAAGGGAAGAGACTGTCACACTTTCATGTTTTTATCCCCAATGCCTAGCACAGTTCTTGGCTCATGTTGTTTAGCTATCTCAATTGTGTCTGACTCTTTGTGACCCCATGTGGGGGATTTCTTGGCAAAGATACTAGAGTAATTTGCTATTTTCTTTTCCAGTTCCTTTTCCAGATGAGAAAGCTGAGGTAAGCAGGGTGAACTGACATGCTCAGGCTCACATAGCTAGTAAGTGTCTGAGGCTGGATTCGAACTTGGGTCTTCCTGACACTAGACCCAGCTGGCACTCTATCCACTGTGCTACCTAGTTGCCTGATTTAGCTCATAGTAGGCTTTTAATACATGATTCTAATCAGTCAATTAACTCTCAACATTCTCTCTCGATGATCTCAATTACCTTCACAGCTTCTATTACACGTATATGGCTTCCAGATCTACATTTCTCCATTTCAGATGCTATCACTTTATCATTTTCACCCAGATGTCCCACCAGCATCTCATACTCAGCATATTAAAAAATGAACTCATCTTGTTCTCTCCAAACCTTCCCTTCCCTCAAGTTTCTCTACTTTTGACATTACTATCGTTCAAAGCTTTTGGAACTTTGAAACCTCAGAGTCAACTGTGACTTCTTTCCCCCACATTCAATCAGTTTGCAATTCCTGTTGATTCAAACTCTCACATCTGTACTCTTCTCTTTGCATTGCCACTGCCTTAGCTGACTCATTACCATGAGTGTAGCACAGGGGAAAATTACAATAGGTCACTAGTCTCTCAGCCTCTAGTTTCTCCACCTCCATTCTTTCCTTAATATTCTTCCAAAATAATCTGAACATGCTGGACATAATCTTAGTGTACCTATGTGACAACCCTTCAGTACTCCCTATTTCTTCTCCCCCCCAATTAATAGTATTTTTTTTCCAATTACATGTAAAGATAGTTTTCAGCATTGACTTTTATATGATTTTGAGTTCCAATTATTTTCCTCCCTCCCTTCCTCTTCTTCCTTCTCCCCAAGATGGCATGCAATCTGATATAGGCTATACCTGTACAATCATATTAAACATATTTTCACATTAGTCATATTGAGAAAGAAGAATCAGAAAAAAAAGGAAAAACTATGAGAAAGAAAAAACATAAAAAAGAGGAAATAGTATGTTTCAATTTGCTTTTAGACTCCATAGTTCTTTCTCTGGAGGTGGATAGCATTTTCCATCAGGAGTCTTTTAGAATTGTCTTAGAATTGCTGAGAAGAGCTAAGTCTATCAAAGTTGATCATTGCACAATGTTGCTGTTACTGTGTATAATGTTATCCTGGTTCTGCTTGTATCACTCAGCATTAGTCCATGTAAGTCTTTCCAGGTTCTTCTGAAATCTGCCTGCTCACCATTTCTTATAGCACAATGGTATTCCATTGCATTTATATACCACAACCTATTCAGTCATCCACAATTGATGGGCATCCCCTCAATTTCCAATTCTTTGCCACTACAAAAAGAATACTCCCTACGGAATGAGGCTCAAACTTTGCATTTGAAGGAATCTATTATCTGACACTACTCCAGTCTTGTAATGGGAGCTTCCACTAATCTCCCTCATGTACTTTAACATGCATCTAAATTGGACAACATGCTATCATGCATTTTTCTGTTTCATCATTTTGACTCGTCCTTTTTCCAGTCTTGTATCATAATACTGCTAGAAGCACCAGCTTTAAACAATGTTGCATTTCTTTCGTATGTTCATCCATCAAACACCAATTTATTAAGCTCTGATTATGGAAAGAGCTCTGTGCTAAATCTTAGGAAGGAGATGAGGATGTATAAATGCATGGCCCTTTCCCCTCAAAGAGCTTTTAGTCCGGCTGGGGAGATGAGATATGTACACAGATAATTTTAATGCAAAATAGCATGTAATAATAGGACATATAAAAAGTGACGATTCCATAGAATGAGAGAGTAAACAAGATGACATAAGAATTAGTAGGAGGGAGAGATCCTTCCAACTACGGGGGATCAGGGAATACTTGAGTGGGGTGAGCAGAGAGGGCATTTAAACTAGGCTTTGAAAGATGATCAGGATTCCAGCAAGAGGATGTTTTCACTTATCTGAAAGTCTTTTTATTTTACTTGCCCCAGGGCTCATTCTATGATGCTTGATCCAGCACCAGAATTGTTGGTTGTGGCTGTGGCAATATAAAACTGAATTCACCTTTGGACATTTAGGAAATTCTTCCTTATATTAGGCTAAAATCTGACCACCAATACCTTTCTCCCACTGGTTCTACTTCTATGCTTAGAAGCCAAGCTGAGTAATTCTCATCCATTTTCTCTAGAATAGCTTTTCATATATTTGAAGATATTATTCACATCTCTCCAAAGTCTTCTCCAGAGCAAACATCTTCAATTTGTTCAGTCACAGGGTATAGTTTCTAGTCCACCTAGGCACTGTCTTCTCAACACACTTTGGCTTATTAGTGGCCCTCTTAAAATATAATGTGGGACCCGAACTGAACGTATAGCTGCAGTAGTGGCAGAGAACAGGCAGACATAGTGGGCTGGAGTGGTTTTGTTGGGGAGGCACAAAGTAAGGCGGTGAGGTGGGTGCCTGCCAAGCTATTGTCAAGTAATGGCTTAGATAGACTGAAGGCAACAGGCAGTGACTTCCTGTTTTGGCAGCTTTCTTTCTTGGCTGCCTGACTTCTTTTCCCCCTAAACTTTGGTTCAATTGTTTTCTTACATGCTCATGATACTTTCCCAGAGAATACTGCCCTAAAGTGATTGGTTTTTAGTTTTTCTTCTTCATTAATTTAGAGTTTCTTCCCTAGCAGATGCACATTCTTGCTTAGTAGAAGTTCATTAATTCTCCCCTCCCCCGCTCCTACCAGCAATATAATTTAAACAACATTAATCTAGTGTTTAGTAGGAAAATGGTGTTTTTAATGAGAAATACTGCTTGATGAGAGTTAATCTTCTTTTCTGGGGAGAAAAACAATCCAACAATGCCCCCTCCCCCCAATTTAATAGCAAATTGCCACCATTTGTCATAGAAGAAAGGTTTTACATTTTTTTTTGTTTTGTTTGTTCTATGGTCCTTTCTGGTTCTAGCATTCTGTATCTTGTCTTCTAAGGTTCCTTACAGCCCTGACATTCTGAATTTTAGGACTTAAAGTTTCTGCCATCTTAGACATGGTAATTTCAAAATTTCTATGCTCTATACTACAAGTCAGGTTCCTTCCATCTCTAGCATTCTGTTTTCTAAAGTCTTTTCCAGTTTTGAAATTCTCTATCTTATGGCTTGAGTTTCATTCCAGTTCTGACATTTTCTGACCAAGGATCTAAAGTCTCTTTTAGCTGTGCCCTTCAATTATATGCTGAGGTTCTTTCTAGCTCTAACATTCCATGTTCACTGGCAAAAAGAAAAATGAAATAATTAGACCAAGGTAGATATGGCAAGAGATGATTTTTCTCAACCAACACTCTTTGTAAAATGCCCACACACCTTCCCCTCCCCACTGGCATCTTTGTGTCTCTCTATCCTTTTTCAGTGACATTGATATAACAGGGCTCCAGTTGGGTAGATTGTGAGTGACCTGCAGACACCACAGCGACGGCTGGGATAATTTATTTTCTTGTTAATCCGGATTATGATGCAGTTACTCCCAGGCCCTATTTTTAGTACCTCTCACTCATGTCTCCTTCCCCCAACCTCCAATCCAGCACAAACTCATATACATGTACACATCATGGTCACAGTCAGAATTGCCTGACCCGTAGGCAGATGAGTCCAAGTGGGCTAGAAAGTGCCATCTTGCTCTCTCCTCTCCATTACTTGAGCTCCTTCCATCTCTTACTTATTATGTCAGAGTTCCTTCTCCTTTCCATAATACTATGACTCCTTTTTTCCCTTCCCCTCTCCATTATAAAAGGACCCTTTCTCTTCATCATTATCCCAGGGCCCCTCTTCAACACAACAGGGTCCCCTCTTCTCACTATTATGCCATGGCCTCTCTTCCTCACCAGAACCCCTTCTATTCTTTTTATACAGGCTTTCCATTATTTGACCATTATCCAACTCTCCCCTCCCACCCTTTATTTGTTCTTCTCCCACCTTTCCTCACCCCCAATATTCTGACTTAAGTCTCAAAATTGTGCCTTATTAGTGTTGGGATGGGTTTAAACATGGGCATGCATCATGGGCATGGAAGGAGAATTAGAGGATTTGGCAGCTGAATATTTCCTTTATATAGGCAAATATCTCTACTGCTATAAGTGAACTATTTGAATGTAGAGACTATTTCTTATACTTTTACATTTCCTTCAGAACCTGATAGCCCATACTTTGATAAATTCATGACTATAATTCATGATCAGTTAGGACATAGCAACAATAACAATGCACATTTTTTGCATTTTAATGTTTGAAAATAACTTGAAATGCATTATCTCATGTAATTACTCAACAGCATTTACTAAGTACCTACATATTCCAGGTACTGTGCTAGGTACTGGGAATACAAAGACAAAAGTGAAACTTTCCCTGCCCTCAGGAATCTTATATTAGAGATGAAGATACACATAGTAGTACACACACACACACACACACACACACACACACACACACACACAGAGTCGATTCAGGGGGAGGCACTAACAGTTGGTGACTGGGACATGAAATGCTCAGGGCAAGAGGTGATGCCTAAGCTGAGTTTTGAAAGAACCTAAGGGTTTTAAGCAGTGAGGAGGCATGGATTCCAGGCATGGAGGACAGCCCATACAAAAGAATTGAAATGGAAGATAGAGCAGCAAGAAGGCTAGTTTGGCTAGGCCAAAGAGGGCATTATAGGCAGTCATGTATAAGATTGAAAAGATAGTTTGGTGTCTAGGTCTGGAAAACTTTAAGTGCTAATCAAGGATGTTTGTATTTGATCCTAAGGGCAATAGAGAGCCCCTGGAATTGATTGTGCAGGGGAGTGACATGGTCAGAGCCATGCTTTAGAAATATCAGTCTGACAGCAATGTGAAGGATCGATTGGAGTGGGGAAAGGAGAGGCAAAGAAACTAGTTAGAAAGCTATTTCAGTAATCCAGGCATGAATTAATGTGGTGGCTGTGTGATTGCAGAGAGGGAGATGGATCCTGTGAGTAGAGCCAACAAGATTGTTGACAGATTAAATATGTAGGGTGAAGGAGAGAAGAGTCAAAAATGACCTTGTGAACCTGGATGATTGGAAGGATGGTGGTATGGGTAACAAAAATAGTAATGTTCAGAAGCAGAGTAGGTTTTAGGGGAAAGGTAAAGAGCTATATTTCAGATATATGGAATTTGAGATGGCTATAGGACATTCAGTGGGAAATGCCCAGTAGACAGTTGGTGATGTTGGCCTGGAACTTATGAGAGTCTAGGATTGGATCCATAAATCTGGAAGTCATTTGTGCAGAGGTGGGAGCAGGTGAATTCACCAAGAAAGTGTACATATAGAAAAAAGGCCCCAGAACAGAGCCTTGGGGCATACCTACAATTAGAGAAAGGAATGTGGATGATGATCTAGCTAAAGGAGGTTGAGAAGGAAAGGTCAGCAAGGTGGGAGGACAGCTGAGAGGATAGCTTCACAAAAAGCAAGAGAAGAAGACATTTTCAGGAGAGGATGATCAACAGTGTCAAATGCTGCAGAAAGATCAAGAAGCATATGGAGCAAGACGAAGGCATTAGATTTGGCAATTAAGAGATCATTGAGAGCAGTTTCAGTTGACTGATGAGGTTGGAAGCCAGACTGCAAAAGGTTAAAGAGTGAGAAGACAGAAAGAGATACTAAATGTAGACCATTTTATTTAGAGTTTGGCTCTGAAGGAGAGGAGACAATACAACAGTAGCTTGAAGGGAAGGGGGGATCAAGTGTGACTCTTTGAGAATAGGGTAGACCTGGGAATGTTTATAGGCAACAAGGAGTGAGCAAGTAGCTAGGGAGAGGTTAAAGATTAGAAAGAAAGGAATGGTTTTGGGGGTGGGGAGAGAGTATTATTTGTCCTTTGTTTTCAAAGAGGACCAGTGATGTCACAGGTGATATCTTGACTTGTGCATGAATTATATTTAAGTGAGGCAGAGTTGCACAGTTGTTGGCCTTACTCTCGCTTCCTTAGTCACTGAAGTCAAGTAACAGAACAAAATGCAATGGATGACCTTGAGGTCTTTGATGCCTGACCAAACAATAAGCGTTCCCCAGTCCCTGTTTCAGCCACCTTCGTGCCCATTGGGACAAACTGTTCTCCTCTGCCTATTTCACCAGGGGGATTCTTCATATGCTTGGAGCAGACATTGCCCTACCTCACCAATGGCTTTGAGGTCTGTCAGTTATCCTCAGTCTGGTTTAACCTGTCTGCCAAGACAATTTTACTAGGATGTGGCTGCTATGCATTCTACAGCTTCTTGGAACCACAGGGGAGAGCTGAGTGACGGTGGATGCTGTAGGTGAATGAGCAGCCCTGAAAAGGAATCAGCAAGCCCACACACCAGAGGTGCTAGTCCTGCCTGAACACCCCAGTTTTCTGGTGGGGACTGGAGAGATGAGATCAAAGTTATAAATTGAGGAATTAGCTTTGATGAGAATGAACACCTCTTCATCATAGATAAAAAAGGAAAGGTTTGGGGATGAAGTCAAGGGATTTTGAATTGTACAGAAGGTAAAAAAGGAGAGCTCATGGTGAATGGCTTCAATTTTTTTCAGTAAAGCATATGTCCTTGTTCTCTATTGAGAGGATAGGGGTAAGCGTTAGGAAAAGAAGACTTAGAAAGGTACAATAGGGAATTTGATAAAGAATTGTTTAGAAAAGAGTGAAAGGAATATCATGCTGCAGAGAGGACTAAGGGTCACACATTTATCTATCTATCTATCTATCTATCTATCTATCTATCTATCATCTCTCTTCTATCTATCTGTCTCTGAGATTATACTTTAAACCTCTCCAGTCAGAGTTTATGTGAGATTATATAACATAAATTTGTAGTGGATTCAGTCGGCACAGCTTGGGACTTCCTCTAACACTATTCAACAGTACATGAGTAGGAGCAGAAGAAGCAGATTATGGGACTAATCCAGGGTTGGCGTTTGGCAAGGCATGAGCAGTAATAGGATAAAAGGGCAGGGGATTTAAGTGTACAGTCTAACTGTTGAACTGGTTAACTATATGGTCAAGATTGGGAAGGGTTGAAAGTGAATCCAAATGAGAGGTGATAACCAATCTACTACTTCCACTAGTGGAACCAATCTCCACCCTATCCTTTGGTGTATGTCTTGTGTCTTTTCATAAATCATCTGAAGGGTATCCACTAGACACATCAGAGATCTTCTTACTTGGAAAATGCTTTATATCCCATCCTTTTTGATTACCCCAGATCCTTGTGAAAGGAAAGGATAGGGAATAATACCCCCATTTTACAGAAGAAATGAGACCCAAAGAAGAAAAAAGTAGTGCTTGCTATCTTAATAATTGCATCTTAAATATTTATTTTTTATGGTGATCATTTACATAAAATATATTTTTATTAGTTTTTCTCTCTCTCCAAGTTTAGAGCTTTAAAATAAAAAAAAAACAAACCCAAAACCTTGCGTCCTATGACCTGCTTTTATGCAAATATCTGTTCCCAGTTGACAACTCACACTGATAAAATGCTAGGCTGGGAAATAGGTGCTATTGTTAAAAAAAAGAAAAGAAAAGAGGACAATCCTTGATTCTCTCAGCTGAAGTCTTATTGGAATAATTTGCTGCTTTCCTTCCTCAGATTTAGGTGAATGTATTAAATCAGATAATATTCAAAAGTAGGCTTTAAAGGTCTACTACATTTTGAAAAGGTGAGGATGTCAAGAAGTTTTATTTGGACTGCATTTTACATTTACCACTAACCCTCTCCTCCACCCCTTAACCCTCTCATTTCTAAGACTTTTTTCTTTACGTGAAAAATCAGAAGTAGACTCCCCAGATAATACCACCGTATAAGAGAGCTCACTGAGCTTGGTGTTTAATAGTTATACTTTCACACTTGGAAAGATACAAGATTTTTTTTTTTGATGTGGGTTATCCTTGCACATATGCAGCAGAGACTCAAAGTTTCTGTTTTCCTTCCCTAATACCTTTCCCTTATTGGATGGTTTTGTGGAGGACAAAGAATTCAGCTGCTTCTCTGAACTCCAGCTAGGCTGGTTCCTTGGATTGCATATAAATATCTACCTACCTACCTACCTATCCATCTATCTTTGTCCATCTCTGAGATTATACTTCAAACCTTTCCATTGCCATAGCTTTCTAAAACCTAATTTGCCATGTTCACCTCTTTGCATCAGAGGAAGGCTTTAGTAGAAGTTAATATTATTAAAAATCAATGGATTGATATTCTAACCCATGGCCCAGGTCCTACCTCCAATACCTCTGAGTTCATAGAGATTGTATCTGATCCTGGGAGGCTAACCCAAGAAGGGTCATTTTTTTTCTTTTTTTTGATTTTTTTTTTGCCCCCACCTGGAGTTAATCCAGGAAAATCTCATAATATACTCATATAGTACTTTCCTAGACTTCCCCAAAGGCGAGTAAAAGCTTTGCTTCTTATAAAACTTTGTTGTCCACAAGTTGTGTTTACTTAAATAAGCAAAGGGCAACCTTAGGGACTCTCCCAAGACAGAATTTTTCTCATCTGTGTGTTTTAAAATAATGAAAGATCCCATGAAAAATGTGACTACAGAAGTAACTTGGCCCAATAAACATGAAACAGTGGTATGACTTCACCTGAGTTATTTGTCACTGTTATGGAAGGTTTTCTATAGAGATCTGAAACAGAAGGATGACTTGCCTGTGGTGAGTTTTTCTAGTGTTCCTGTTTGCTAATGCCATTGTACCAATTGAGATTATAAATGCTACAAAGTTTCCTCAGTGAAATCTGTAATGATTTGAAACAGATTGTTTTAACCATACATAGTAGATAAACAAAGAGGATGAAAAACATACATTGGCTAGATTATGACAAGCAGGCTATGGAGTTAGTACATCAACACCTAAGTCTTGGAAGTTAATTAACTTTAATTATGAAGTAATATAATTTCTAATCAATTACATTGTTAATTGAGACTAAGATGCTGGGTTAGAAAGAAATAGAATTCTGCTCTATCCCACCGCTAAACAATCCAACTATTAAACAACTCACTCTGCCTTGTGTAAGAGATGATTAATATCTGTTTGGTCCATTCTGATTTTCAGGGAGTTTTGTATCTCTTCTGTTAAGCTGTTGATCCATTCTTCAAGTCTCTCCTCTTCAGTTCTCATTTAAAAAAATCTTTTAAAAAACTCTTGCATCATTTCTTTGAAACAGTCTGGGTTTTTTTTTTTTTTTGAGAATACTTTTTTTCCCCCTTTGAAGTTTTGATTGTATTCATTTTATGAACTACTCTCCTTTTCTGGGTTTGTGACATTGGTCATCCTTGGCAGCATAAGTCCTTTTTTTAATGTTTACTCATTTCTGTTACTGAGGTTTCAGAAGCTGGTATGAAATTGTTAATATAATTAATTAACAATAAATTGTTCTCCATTTAATCTTAGCTTTATTGAATTTGTTTGTACAAAATCTTTAAGAGTTTTATGTCATCACAGTTATCCATTTTATCATCTGTGGTCCTCTCAAACCTTTGTTTAGCCATGAACTTTTCTTCTATTCATAGATTTGATATGTAATTCTGCACCCCCCCCCATGTTTCTCTAATTTATGACTCTTTATGTTGATGTCATGTACCCATTTGAAGTTTGTTTTGGTATAAGGTAAAGTGCTGGTCTATTCTATATTATTCTATACTGCTGTATATGAGTCAATACTCAAAAGAGATTAAAGAAAAAGGAAATAGTCCTATATGCACAAAAATATTTATAGAAGCTCTTTTTCATCGTGATGAAAAACTGGAAACCAAAGATATTCCTGCAAATTAAGAAAGGGCTTAAAGAAGTTGTAGTATATGAATATGATGGAAGACTATTGTGCTGTGAGAAATGAGGAAATAGATGATTTTAAAGTGACTTGGAAAGACTTACATGAAATAGTACATTGAGGTGAGCAGAAATAGAACAATTTATACTATAGCATCAATACTATATAAATAAAGAATTTGGGGGAGTTTTATAAAGTGGTGAAAAATGTAATGAACAGATTTGTACAATAACAACAGAGTAAACAAAAACAGCTTTGAAATCTGTCCTAACTGTGTTCAGTACAGTGACTATCCGTGTTTCCACAGGATTGATGATGAAAATACTATCCCCCTTCTGACAGAGTGCAAAATGAGACATATATATGCATATATGTAATATATGTATATGTGTATATAGGTATTTGTATATGTATAATATTCTATTCAGAAAATAATATATTTAGCTTGGCTGCATAGTTTTATAAACAATTCATTTTTCTTTTTTCTCTCTTTTTTTTAATGGGGTGAGGGGAGTGAATGTTAAATGAAATTTGTTGTTCTCTCATTTCAGTTGTGTCCAACACTTTGTGACCCCATTTGGAGTTTTCTTGACCAAGATAATGGAGTGGTTTGCCATTCCTTCTCCAGGTCATTTTGCAGATGAGGAAACTGAGGCAAACAGGGTTAAATGATTTGTCTAGGGTGACACAGCTAGTAAGTGTCTGAGGCCAGATTTGAACTCAGGTCTTCCTGAGTCTAGGCTCAGCACTCTATTCATTGTGCCACCTGGCTTCCCCATAGATAAAACAGATTTCTTTTAATTAAAAAACAAAAAAAACCCCATAAACAAATAAAGATAGACAGATTAGGGGATAGTGCTACACATGTGGAATGTTACATGCACATCATTTCAGATGATGTCATTGTATTGCTAGTTTTGCTTAATTATTTTACTTTGTTATCAGACCTCTCATATTGTGGGGCAAATTTGGAAATTCTGGTAATGTAAAACCAAAACACATCAATAAAGCTTAAAAAAATCTTGGACAAGCACTTTAGGTTGAAATTTATCTAGGCCCAGAGATGAGTAGGATGAGATTGGAATGGATCCCATTTGGCCAAGCTGGTCCCTGCCACAAAAAACCCATCTTCCTAACACCAATATAACAAAATATAACATATTTTAAAGCTGGAAGGGAGACTGTTTAGCTCAACTTCCTCATTTTATGGATGAAGAAACTGGTATTTTCTGAGTTTTTCATTAAAGTCCTACTCGGATGTCTTATTATGGGATGGAAACTACTTTGAGTTCTCAAAGGCCATGCTAATACAAAAGAAACTTTAAGTGGTCCCACCAAGGTTGGATGATGGGTCCAGTTAAGGATGAGCATTATGTGTTTTCCAAGGACCAGCCTACCTAAGAGACCATAGGTGATGATTATTTTGACCACGGCAACTTTTGAAAACAATTTCCTAAGAGGTAGGAGGGTTGTGATATACCTAAGTAAAAGTCCCAGTGAAATCCCAGATCCCTGAAATATTGAAGTGAGTACTCTTTCCCAGTGATGGTGTATGCATGTGACTCATGGAACATTGTGCTCTCAGAAGAGCTATCATTGCAGGAGAGCCAAAGGACAATGGAATGATGCATGATGGATCTAAGTGGAATGTGGCATTTTTTTTACCAACAATGACTTGCACACATGAAATGGCATACAGACATGGAAAATGAGGTGGCTTAGCTGTCCTAAGTGTTACTTTGAAACTCTTAAGATTTTAAGAGAATCATAAGAAGAGCCTTAGTATCTTGTTTGGTTTCTCAGTGTGAGTGTGTTCACACCAATGAGATATCATTCAAGACACCTAGCTTTTAAATAGCACTTTAAGGTTTACAAAGTGCTTTATAAATAGTAATTCATTTTATTTTAAGAATAATTCTGGGAGATGAGTGCTGTTAAAATCTCCATTTTATAAGTGAGGAAACTGAAGTCAGCAGAGATTAAGTGACTTGCTCAGAGTTCCAGAGCTAATGTCTGAGGCTGGATTTGAACTCAGGTGTTTCTGAGTCTAGATACAGTGCTCTGTCTACTGTACCGCCTAGCTACTCTAGCCACTGTACTACCTCCATGTAAGTGTTTAGTAAGTAAAACTGCATGTTAAAATTGATATTATTCGTTGGTTATTATAGTTATTTTATTTTTAAAATTTCATAATGAAAAATCCTGAACTTACCAAACACCAAATAAAATGAGTATTTCTATTTCTATATAGAGCAAGAGCGAATTGAATTTGAAACTGTACATCTCTATTATGTAGAACTTGCTTTTTGAAGTTCATGACAAATGCAACATATAACTTTCAAATCTATCATGCTAGTCTATGAGGCTTTCTGGGCATCCTTCTGCTTCTTTACCCTCATTGGACATATGAAAGAACTGTGACCTTAGACAGTTTGTCATTTTTCAAGGTCACATAGTGCTCTCTAGAGGGTAGAACATGGACTTGACAAACTGATTGTATATGTGTATGTATAAGGTCCCTGCAAGGGACCTTAGAAAATAGACCATTCACTTTAAATTCAATGCCTTTCTGATTATGTTTCAGCTGGATGAGTGGTAGCAAAAACTGAGGAAAAGAGCCTGGTCTGGAAGCTAGTGGGAGCCAGGAGACTTGGGGTTCTAGTCCTGGCTCTGTTTCTTGTGCAATCTTGGTCAAGGCATATCACTTATGTGGGCCATAATTACCTATCTTTAAAATGAAGGTTAGGGACTAAATCATCTTGAGATGATTTTCATCATTCTTTATCTTCAGGTCTTTTCCAGCCCCAATATATCCAGTCAATCACCAGACCTTACTCATTTCACCTCCACATTTCAACTATTCATCTCCCTTTCATCTGCACGGTTACCTTTCCAATTCAGGCCCTCATCACTTGTCACCTGGACCATGGTAATAGTCTCCTAAGAGGTCTTCCTGCCTCAAATCTCATATCTCTCCAATCCATCCTCCATACAGTTGCCCAAGTAAAATTCCTAAGGCACAGGAAGGAAAGAAGGAATGGAATAAACATTTATTAAACACATACTATGTTCTAGGCACCATTCTAAGGGCTTTACAAATGTTATCACATTTGAACCTCATAGCAACTCTGGTAGATGGGTGCTATTATGATCTCCATTTTATGTTTGGAGAAACTGAGGCAGATAGAGGTTAAGTGATCTGCCCAAGATCACCAGCTCTGTAAGTGTCTGAGACCAGCTCTGATCTTAGGTCTTCTTGATGCCAGACCCATCACTCTATCCACTGTGTCACCTAGTTGCCTCTATGTGAGTCGGTTTGGGCATGTCATTCCTTTGTATAGTAAACCTAGGGGTTCCATATTACCTCTAGGGTCAAACATGGCTTTTAAATCTCTTAAAAACCTCAACCTAACCTCTCTTTAGAATTTTTTTATACATTACTCCCCTTCGAGCCCTTTATGATCCAGCAAATTGCCCTTTTTTGATTCTCACACCCAACACTCCATCTCTCATCTCCCTGCCTTTGTATAGAACACCCTTCATGCCTGCAATGCCTTCCCTTTTCACTTCTACCTCTTAGAATCTCTATTTTCCATCACAGGTCTATTCAAGTTCCACTTCTTACATGAGGTCTTTCCTGATCCCCACAGTTGTTAGTGCTTTACCTTGAAAATTATCATGTATTTATTTTTTATACACTTACATGTGTACATGTGGTCTCTCACCAGTAGAACAAAAGTCCTTTGAAAGCAACACTTTTTTTCTACCTTATAGTATATACTTAATAAACATCTTTTGATGTCATGTTCTAAGGTCTCTTCCAGCTCTTATGTTTGGTATTTTATTTTTCTCAGGTCCTTTTGAGTTTGGATGTATTATGACCATCCGTGGACATGTATGGTGATGGTATTAGTGGGGGAATGGGAAGGAAAGAAGAGGTTTGGATCTCTTGAGACAAAGTATATAGCTCACCATTTTACTGATTGTTAGCCCCATTTTTTGGGTACTTTTCTTTCTGCATCAAAGCAATTTCCTTTTCCTAACTTTGGTTTCCCTGCAGCACAAATCTGTTTCCAGCCCAGACCTGGTACCAGTCTTTCGATTCCTACAGAGAAAAGGAGAAAGACTGGCTCTCAAGGCATTTGACCTGGGCCTTGTCAGCTGGCTAGCTTGTATTCTAGTGCCTTATAGCAGCTGGTATGTGCAATGAGATGGATGTGTGTGTGCAAGTGTTGGGAACATGGATAGGCTGTCTGCTTGGTCACAACACAAGAAAGGACAGGCTTGAGCCCAGCTCCCAGGCCTTTTCTGTTTGCTATTTTTTTCGAGTATGGAGCAGGAGGGCGTGCTTAGAGCTGATGCACATAGAGGCGGGCACTGGGACTGGGAGGGGGGAGGCGATGTGAAGCAGACGCAGTGCGGCGTCAGGCGACTCCTCTGGGCCCAGCTCCCATATAGAGGGGGTGGGGGTGGTTTGTGCTATGGCAAAGTGGATAGGATTGGTGACCTGTAGGGCATTCAACAACAAGAAGGCGTCATGATTGTTTGGGGGTGGAGGGGGTAGGGTGGAGAACAGAGGTTGAGAGCTTTTATTTCTGCAGCCCTGGGAAGATGCATATGTGATATAGGAGGCAGGAGGCAGGGGTCAGGGGTCAAGGGTCAGACAAGGGCTGTAGGGAGTGAGGTTTTGGAAAAGACTAACCCCTAGACTTGAGTTATTATAGAATATTCTGCTCACTATAGAGACTGTTCAGTATGTAATTGTGTTAGGGGTAGAAGATGACTTCAAGCACATCTTTTGCTTAAAAGGCAGAGCAAGGTAGTAGAAAGGACACAAACTAGGAGAACTGACTGGGTCCTGGTCATAAAGTCACCGTGTGACCTCAGGTGTGCTGTATAACCTCTATAAGCCTCCCTTTCCTCAGCTGATAATTAAGAACACTAGCCCTTCCTACTTCACAGGTCTGTTCTGAGATGCGAATGAAATAATGGAAATGAAAGCACTTAAAAAAGGTAAGGGATTATTTTTATGGACTTTGGATTTTCTTTTGGTTCACGTCAGAAGTTAAAAATTTGCTCTGTAGGATCACTGGGGACCTATTCTCCAACCCTGCCTAAGACTGAATAGATCATAGTTAGGGCTCCAAGGAAAAAAAATGTACTGTTCTCATTTTATTGCTGCTCATCTGTGCGCCTTTGAGCTGGTGGTATCAGATATTATTAGTCCTGCTCTGTGACTAGAAATTATTAGATTCAGGCAGTCTAAATGACTTGTACAAGGTCACACATCAAATTAGTGTCTGTGCCAAGATTAGTTTCCTAATCTTAAATCCGATTGGGTATTTTTTTCTTCCAAGCTCAGACTGAATCCACCAGACAATGTTCTACAATCCTTTGCTGCAGAACAATTGTACAACTCTACCTGGGGTAAATATTTTCTTCCCGTCTCCTGTTAGAATCAGTTCATTTCCAGAAGTCTCAGCATGCATTACTGCAATCAGAGCAGGTTATTGATTGTGAATTACAACTAATACATATCTGCTGTTGACATCACGGGTGGCATAAAATGGGCATGGAGCCAAGATTCAGTGGTTTCATCATTTGGATCCCTCCCTCACTACCAAAGAAACTAGGTGGAGAATGTGATAGACATATTCTCATAAATGTCAAAGATGAAAGGAGCTTCATTTTTGGTTTTTGAGACTAAGAACCCCTGTCAGGCCGGAGGTGCACTAGCCACTCACAGACTCAATCCCATGGCGTGGATTGCTTTGACCTGCCCTGTTTCCAGTCTGGGAGAGGGAAGGGATTTGAGAACTTAGTATGTTTCAGTGAAGATCATGGATTATTAAGGTTGTAAGGTGCCCAGAGATTACCTTGTCCACTTTCCACATGGTACAGATAGATGAAGAAATAATTTCAGAAAAGGCAAGTGACTTGCCTAAGGCCTCATAGATGAGATTCCTAGAAGCTGGGGAAGTGATTGGATGTCAAAAACAAACTTTACCCATGTTACACTTTTACTTATAGTGTGTCTTTACACAGGAGCTCAGTGATACAGATGAATTGTATTTCTTTTAGAAAAATGTTAAAAAAGTTCTAGGTTGACAGCCATTTCCCCATTGACCCACAATTATGACAGAATGAGAGGCAATGTGGTGTAATAGAAAAAGCATTGGTCTGGAAGTTGGGACACCTGGGTCTGATTTCTTGCTCTGGCATTGTCATTGTGTGACCTTTGGCAAAGTCACTTCCATTCTCTGCGTTTGTTTTTCTTATGTATGTAAGGGGTTGGATGAGTTGACCTCTGAGGTGCCTTCCAGTTCTGGAATTTTATGTTTCTTACTCTAATGTGCTTTCTACTCTGGGCATTCTATATTCTGTGTTCTGTATTTGAAGCTCCATGCCATCTCTGACAATCTTTGTTCTGAGTTTTCTTCAACTCTGATGTTCTGTGATAGTATAATTGCTTCCTCCTCCAATAGCAGCTTTTAACCTTCACATGGATTCTGTCCTCTCTTTGAGGTTCCATATTGGTAAAAATTTCGTTGGTCTGACTCTGAACCATCTGTGGTAGAAGACTTTTTGGGGGAAGATGGTTGGCCAGCATGAATATTCATTCCTCTCCTCCCTAATGAAATGAGGATTTGGTCTGCCTCCTTGTATCTCAAGTTCTATTGGTTGTAGACTGGGCGTCCTCACCCCAATCTGAGGGAAGCTTGGCTTTGTTTGGCCATTTGAATAAGATGTAACACAGGCTGGAGGTGTGGGAAGTGGGAAGGGGCATGGGAAAGGGGCAATTCAGTTCAGTTTTGGGCCTTTGGAGGGTGTGAAAGGAAGATTTATGGTCCTATTCATCTAGTGAAAGATGGATGAGGGAGACCAGACTGTGAACTTTCTCTTTGAAACAGAAGGCAGTGCTAATAAATGGAGTTCAGCTGCTGCAGCTGCCCATGACAACGGGGTCAGTGGCCTGGATAATCCAAAACAATGGATAACTCCAAAAATTATATTTAGCTTTGGAATGTTCATGCTTTGCTTGTCACACCCTCCTACCTCATGTAAACATGGTCATACTTTCTCTGTGACTAACGCCGTTCCTTTCCTTACTAAACTTTGCAACTTACAGTTTACCTGGGTAGTAGAGAGGAGAATATTATACATATTTTGGATAAGATAGAGCTGACTACATGTGTATTTCAGCTAAGCGTGGCTTCAATATGAGAGCTGGAGATGGTGTGGACTAGCCATCAACTGCTTTTTCAATAACAGTGTTTTGCCGATGCTTTTAAACACATGACAGTCACTTCCCTCTGATACCTCCCTTTCCAACAGAACCCTTCCTTGTAACAAATGAGTACAGTCAAATAAAACAGATCCACACATAATAGCATATTTATAAATGCTACATTCTATACCTCCATCCCACTACCTCTCTGTTGATAGTCAGGGTGCATGCATCAGTCTTCTGAATTATGATTGGTCATATTAGCAGCCTACTTTTTTTTTTGAATGACTTGTTCATTTACTTTTAATTTACAAGATTCAGTTCCACAATCACTT
>CM053581.1:310010009-310028219 GCA_028627135.1 Pseudochirops cupreus | reverse complement strand
ATATACAATTATTATTATTATTATTATTATTATTATTATTATCTACATCCAACTGGGACTTAAGATACACAGGCACTGTGGTAGGGAGATCCATCCTGCCCTACCAGAAAGTCAGAGGGGTGATGGGGGAGAACATAGGAGACAGCAGATTGGGGGAGGGGTTATACAATGGGATGGCTGTTTTGGGGTGGTAGGTAGGGGAAAGATGGGGAGAAAATTTGTAACTCAAAATCTTGTGGAAATGAATGATGTAAAGTAAAATAA
Source organism: Pseudochirops cupreus (assembly GCA_028627135.1). NCBI lineage: Eukaryota > Metazoa > Chordata > Mammalia > Diprotodontia > Pseudocheiridae > Pseudochirops > Pseudochirops cupreus. The sequence goes on along the minus strand of CM053581.1, from coordinate 310,027,955 downwards.
GTAAAAGTTAAAACTTGCCAAAGTCTTTAAAAAAAAAGAAAAAATATGGTTATGTTAATTGTTTTCCTGATGTTGAAGTGATTTTACATCCTTTGTTTATCCAACTAGGTCATTGTGAATAATTCTTTTAATATATTTTTATAGACTTATTGTCAGGATTTTATTTTTTTGGGATCAATATCCACTAGTAATAGAGGTCTATTAGTCTCTTTTTTTGCTCTAGACTTCTCCAATGTAGGTATTAAGACTACATTTGTCTAAAAAAAATGAAACAGATATAATGTTTTCTTTCTCAGTTTTAAATAAATTTTGTATATTTATAGTATTAATTGTTCTTTAAATGTTTGGTATATTTCTTATGTAAATTTTTTTCTGAACCAAGGTTTTTCCCCTTGGTAGATATTTATAGTGTGGAAGAAAAGTCTTCACTCTGTGTTTTAGGCAAAATTCTATCACAAATAGTTTTATTAATTTAAATGAAAACAATTCTTGGCGTTTCTGCACTGGAACAAAGGTACAAAGGCAGAATTTGACATGTCTTTGAAAATCTCTCTGAAGAGGCAATTAATGGCTTCAGTAAAGTTGCAGTTAACAAAACAAACCCACAAAAATAAACAATGCTTCTATAAAATAACAAAAAAAATTCACCAGACAATAGTTGAAAGAGAAATATTAAAAATAAAAACAAAGTATATTAAATACTTTAGGATCAATCTATCAAAACTCACAAAGTAACTGTATGGATTAAATTACAAAATTCTCCTTAAAGAAATAAAAAAACAGCTTAAATAGCTTGAGGAATGTTCAGTGTTCATGGCTGGGCCATGCCAATATAAAAATATTGCAATAATATCAAAGTTAATTTACAATCTTAGTACTATGCCAATTAAAATATACTTTGTAGAACTTGATAAAATAATAACAAAATTCATTTGGATAAAGAAAAGATCTAGAATAACATGAGAAATAGGAAAAAGTTGGTGATGAAGGGGAAATAGCACTTCCAAACCTCAAATTATATCATAAAGTAGCAATCATCAAAGACATTTGACATTAAAAAATAGAGAGGTAGATCAGTGGAAGAGACTAGACAAGGGAGAATCAGAAACAACAGAACTCAAAAAACTCCAGAATTTGCTAAGTCAGAAAATATAGGTTGTTTAGGAAAGGACTCTATTTAATAAAAACTACTTAGGAAACTGGAAAGCAGTCTGGCAAAATTAATTTAGATCAATATACTATGCCACACTCCACAGTACGTTCAAAATGGATGTGTGAACTTAACATTAAAGATTGTACCATAATCTGCTTCTATCCTTAATTGAACAAGGGATAGAGGCAGTTACAAAAAGATAACATAGATACCTTTGATTACAAGAAACTGAAAAACTTCTGCACAAGCAAAATTAACATATCTAAAATGAAAATGGCAGTTGTCAAATGAAATGAAAAACCCACCTATATATGAAATTTCTCAGATAAAGATTTAGTATCCAATGTTCATTAACAATGAACATATATGAATATACGTAAATCTATATCTAAATATTTATTATATATGGCCAAAAGTCATTCCCCAATATATTAGTGATAAAAGATTATGAACAAATAGTTCTCAAAAATTACAAAATCTTAGCAACTATATGAAAGAATGCTCCAAATCACTAATAATAAGAGAAATGCAAATGAAAATCTGAGGTTTCATTGCAAATCTTGAAAATTGGCAAAAATGACAAAAGATGGGAATAATCAATGTTAGAAATGTAGTTGGGAAGGTAGGCACTTTAGTATATTGATGATAGAACTGTGAATCAGTACAGTGATTTTGGAAAGCAATGTGGAATTATGAAAATAAAGTGAATAAAGTTCTTTTACCCAGAGATTCCATTATTAGGTTTAGACAACAGAGGGGTCATTGATAGGAAGAAAGCCCCTTAATAAACACCAAAATATTTATTGGTACACTTTTTGTGATAAAAAAAATTGGTAACAAAGTAGATGTCTATGGATTAGGAAATGGCTAAATAACCTATGGTACATGAATGTAATGGTATATTACTGCACCATAAGAAAAAATAGATATGATAAATGCAGAGAAGACATATACAGCTATATATGTATGTATGTATATATATACACATACATACATATATATATATATATATATATACATATACATCAATAAGTAGAACCAAGAACATAAACACAATGACTACAACAATGTAAATGGAAAAATCCGCAATACAATCAAAAATAAATATTGCAAAATTACAAAGAACAATCATGGCTCCAAAGTAGGGATATGAGAAGAGAGCTGTAGTCTATTCCTTTGCAGAAGTGGGAGGTCTATAGGAGTGGTACATTGCACACATTTTTAGATTTATTTAATTTATCTGATTTTTCCTCTTCTTTTTCCCTTAAATTCTTATTTGTTATATGGAATGGATCTCTGAGGGAGGGGAGGAATATTGTAAAAAAATTTTGGTGATGTAAAAATATCAATAAAAATTTTTTAAAGAAGAGAAACTTTCTGACACAAGTCACTTTGAAGTGACAACGCATAATATTCTCAAATAATTCCACTCAGCTTTTTGGGGTATGCTCTTTTTTCTTTTTGTGATTTCTCATTACTACAGAATACTTCAGCATTAATCTGATTTTTTTCTTTCATATTTGGAAAAATTTTCTTCTAGTCATTCATGAAATCTGTTGTCATTGAAATTATTAAATTTAAATTTATCTTGGAATTTGAAGTATGGACTTTCTTGGAAACATCTATGTATTCTCTGGATTTGTTCCTGTTTTCCTGTTTTCAGAATTCTGGACAGTTTTCATGAATTATTTTTCCATTATAATGTTTAAGATTTTTTTTTTGACTTGTCTTTTGGAAGACCCATGATCCCTAAATTATCTCTGTGCAACTTATTTTTTAGAGCAGCAACTTTCACTTGTATGGAATTCATGTGTTCTTTTTCCATATTGTTTTGGGCTTCTCTTCTACCAAACTTTTTTCCACTTCAGTATTTCTGTGTTCCAAATCTATGAATCTCTCCCTGTCTCTCTGTCTCTGTCTGTCTCCCTGTCTCTTTTTCTGTCTCTCTCCTTATTTAAAGATTCTCCTTAGTGGCTTAATTTCTTTTTGCCTTTTCAAGAGCAATTGAGGTTAAGTGACTTGCCCAAGGTCACGCAGCTAGTTTTTTTGTGTTAAGTGTCTGAGGCTGCATTTGAACTCAGGTCCTCCTGACTCCAGGGCTGGTGCTCTATTCACTGCACCACCTAGCTTCCCCCAGTGGCTTCAGTGGCTTCCTTTTTTCCCAATTTGCCATTTATGTTCTTAAATTCTTCGTTGAGAACTCTATTTTTTTTTAACTATTGTCATTCCTAACTTCATTTTTATGGAATTTGTTTCTCATTTGAACTATTCTATGGTTTCTTGTTATTATTCCTTATTCTCTGGAGAGTCTACAGAATTATGTCTTTCTTTAGGCATTATTGATTCACTTCTTGTCATGTTATATCTGCTAAGAGAGCTTTGTACTATCTTCGAGGTTTTACTCAGTTCGTTGTATATTTTTAGGACTTTCTTTGTTGATTTATTTGCTTATGTGCTGGGATTTTATTGAGTTTTTTTCTCTCAATATCACTGATGTTTTTGCCATTTTTCTTGTATTATTTGTCATTCATTTTGTCACCTCCCCTTTTGCTGGTGAGCAAACCCCTGAGAATAGTCTACAAGGTTTCATCATTTTTCTTGAGTTGAGGCGTAAAGAATTTGTTACCTTGGGTTCCTACCCTTAATAACTCTTGGAGGAACAGGGCTGGCCCCAGCTGCATTCTAGCTTCTTTTCTTTCAGAGTGCACACGATTGCCTCCTCAGGAACTCTCCTTTCATGTGGTTAGAGAGATTTAGCATCTGCTACTTCTTGTGGAGTCTCTGTTGCAAGAAAGATCCCTATGCTAGTCCTGGGCTGCAGACATAAATCTTCTCCCTTGCTTGTACTTACTGCCATGGCTGTATGGAGGCTGGGAGGGATGGGATGCTTAGTGAATGATCTAAACATTAAAGTTTTCTGGTACTAGGTCACAAGGGATTTTTGCCTTGTCAGAGGATTTGTATTCTTCTTCTATGGGTTTAGTTATAATTATTTCTCACTTGGTGGATAATTTCCTTTTTTTGGTGAAGTTGAAGATTTTAGGAAAGTTTGCTGAAAGAGATTAATCTGACATTTTTCCAGTTACATGACTCAGTTTCATATTTTTCAAAGCCTTCGCCATCTATTAATTAATTTATTCCTTATAACACTTCTATTATGAGGTATCTTGTCTCTGTAGCATGTGAAAATATAAAGGAAAGTTAAATAGTCTGAGTAATGGATTATACTAGCCCATACTCATTCTATTTCTGGTCATTTTTCTCCTACTTTTTGGCTCTTGTTTGTTTAATCTCTTTGCCAGATTTGTATCTTCTAGGTTAGAGCATTCCACTTGCAGATGACGGCTCAGGCTGATTACCAACCACTGCCCGAAGTCTCTACCCAACACCCCTTGGATTTGGTGTCTGCCAAGTTCCAGACATTGGCCACAACCCCCACCCCTCGAATGATGGACCCCTGTGAGGCAGGGACAGGCCCCTTATCCCATTTTACAGAGGAGGAAACAGATTCAAAGAAGAAACATAATTTCCCTTAGAAGCAGGTAATATCTCCAGTTTCTGATAATGGCACCTTGATGGACAGGTTGTGACTTGTAGATCATACAGCAAGTTAAACAAATGGGAAGTCTTCAATTATTGTCTCCACTTCCACTTTACTCCATCACTGCTCAATCTTTTGCAACCTGGTTTGCTTCCTTACTTCTGAAATTGTGCCCTTGGAAGGTCATCTGTGATTTATAGGACACCAGTCACCAATTCAAATGCTTTTTTTCCCCCTGAGGCTTCTTCCTCCTTGACTCTGCAGCAGCATTTTATACTGTTTACCACTCTCTGTTTTTTGATGCTGCCTTTTAAAATTTCTTTAAATAATAATTATAATAATAAGTAGCATTTATTATGCTTTAAGATGCCATAAATAAGTTTTCTCATTTGTTCCTCACAATAACTCTGAGATAGGTGCTATTATTATCCCCATTTTACAGATAAAGAAACGGAAGCTGAGGGAGTCGGCTTGCTTGGCACAAGTCTCTCCCAGCTCCGGTCTATCTTCCATTCAGCTGTTAAAATGTTCTTGCCAAAGTGCAAGTTTTTCTAGGTAGTATTAGTTGGTTCTATTACACCTCTACATTAGTCCCTTCCTTTCCATTTCTATGGGCATTCAGTCTCTCATAATCTCATCTGGATTATTGTACTAGTCTCCTAACTGGTTTCTCTTTCCAGTTTCTCCTCTCTCCAATCCATCCTTTACATGCTGCTTTTTCTAGTGCATAGTTCTGATCATGTCATAGCTTTGTTTAAAAAAAAATCTTCCAATGATTTCTTATTTCCTATAGGATAAAAATCCAAATTTCTGAGGCTGGTATTTAAATTGTTTACTTTTGTAAATTCTATTCAGTTGATTTCTATTTATTTCAACACATGTTTTTTGAGGACCTGCTATGTTTATGGCCCTGTAGTAGGTATTGGTAAAACAGCAAAGATTGCCTTTTAATATTGAGGTTTTTTTGGCTCCTCTTCACATACCCTAAATTCTAGCCAAATTCATCCTATTTACCTTTTCCTAAATATGGTTCATATGTTTTGTTTTTTTTTTAGTTTCTGTCCTTTTGCTACATTCCATGTAGAATGCCCTTCTTTTTCTTCCCCTCCATAGAGGTCTATCTTCCCTAGCTTAAATGTTACAACTGCTATGAAGCCATCCCTGATTTCATCCCCAGCCAAATTCTTGTTCTCATTTCTATGCTGATATCACCTGATTTTCACCTTTCTTATTGCACTTATCATATCCTTTGAATAGTGTTTTTCTGTTCTTAAGGATTATAGATATAGGACTGGAAGGGACCTCAGAAGTCATCTACTCCACCCTTGCCTTCATTTTATAGATGCGGAAACCGAGGCTGAGAGAAGTGCCTAATCTCCCACAAGTAGCAAGCTTCAGATTTAGGTTAGTTCAGGCCCCTTATCCTATTGAAAGGGAATTGACACTTAGCATAGTTAAATAACTGGATTAAGACGATAAAGTTAGTTAGTAGCAGAGTTGGGATTTGGGTCTGGGTCCTCAGTCTCTAAAACTTCTGTTTCTTTCTGGAATTAGAATTATGTACTTCCATTTCTTATCTCCTCTAATAGATTGCAAGTTCCTTGTGGCAAGGACTATGTCTTATTGATATTTCTTTCCTTCTTGGTGTCATGCACATGGTCTTATATAAAACAGGCATTTGTTAGATAAATTAATAAAAGTCAGTGGCAGAGCTGGGAATGGAATACGGGTCTCCTGACTCTTGCTTGAGCTCTAGGTCCAGAGGCCTTTTTGCAGTGGGGTTATAGCTTTGGTCGCTAGAAATCTGGTAGGCACTAAATCTGATAGGCACTTGAGTGAGTAGAGGTGTATAATCTAAACACTGTTAGGGGTGTGTGGGAAGAGATGTCAAGATCCTGGATCCAGTGGACCTGGGCTATGTGAAACATCATCATGTAGTGCATTTAAATTCAGGAGACCCAGGCTTTCATCTCAGCTCTGACACTGGATAGACTGCTGAATGGGGTATGAACATAGAATGCGGTCTAGTCTTGTTGTTGGACCTAGCTATGTAAAGAATGAATGAAAAAGCATTTGTTGTGGTTGTTCAGTCATGTCTAACTCTTTGTGATCCCATTTGGGGTTTTCTTTCTTTTTTTTTTTTTAAATCTTTTTGGAGGGGGAAAGCAGGGCAATTGGGATTAAGTGATTTGCCCAAGGGCACACAGCTAGCAATATTTGGGGTTTTCTTGGCAGAGATACTGGAATGATTTGCTATTTCCTTCTCCAGTTAATTTTACAGATGAGGAAACTGAGGCAAACAGGATTAAATAACTTTCCCAGGGTCATACAGCTAATAACTATCTGAGTCTGGATTTGAAGTGGGGAAGATGAATCTTTCCAACTCCAGGCCCAGCACTGTAGCCATTACACCACCTGGCTGCTGAAAAAGCATTTGTTAAGTACTTACTACATGCCAGGCAATATCTTAAGCACTGGGGATAGAGTATAAAAAGTAAGATAGTTTCTGCCCTCATGGAGCTTAAATTCTAATAGAAGGAGAAAACACATATAGGGGATGGCAGTTGAATAAGGGGGTGTCTGAGGAGTCACAAGGATGGCAGGTTGATCCCCGGGGCACTCAGTTGACATTTCCAGAATCAATTGTACTATTGATTTTATTACTGTACACAGAGCAAGAAGTAGGAAAGTAGAGGTGGTGGGAGGAGGTCAACATGCATTGGAAGAAAGATAGTAAGATAGATTGCTGGATGGAAGCATTGCTTAGTCTGGGCTCTGTGGGCAGCTAAATATACTGGGCTAGGTAAGTTTTCTCTTACTCATTCACTAATGAAAATTCCTGGACTCCAGGGCAGTAGATCAGAAGATTAGGGGACTGAAACTAAAAAAATATATATATTTACTTTTGGTTTACAACATTCAGTTCTAGAATCCCTTGATTTCCAAATTTTCTCACCCTCCCTCTCCTCCCCCCTCCCCCCATGGTGGCATGCAATTAAATATAGGATCTACAAATTCCTTTGCATGAAATATTAGTCAAGTTGTAAGGAAGAGTTATGACCAAATGAGTCAACAACTAGAAAGATGGAATGAAACAAAACAAAACACAAAAGAGAGAGAGCAAGTAGTTTGCTTCAATCTGCATTCAGACCCTGTAGTTCTTTCTCTGGAAGTGGATTAACCCTTTCCATCATGAATCTTTTGTAGTTGTCTTCTAACCTTGCATTGCTGAGAAGAGCCTAGTCTACCAAAGTTAGTCATCACAGATACGATGTGTCTGCAATTGTGTACAAGGTTCTCTTGGTTCTGCTCTCCTCACTCAGCATAAGTTTATATAAGTCTCTCCAGGTTATTATGAAGTATGCTCTTCATTTCTTATAGCACAATAGTATTCCATTATATTCTTATACCACAACTTGTTTAGCCATTCCTCAATTGATGGGCATCCTCTTGATTTCCCATTCTTTGCCACCACAAAAAGAGACGTTATAAATATTTTTGTACATATGGGTCCTCCTCCCACTTGTATGATCTCTTTGGGATACAGCCCTAGCAGTGGTATTGCTGGGTCAAAGGGTATGTACATTTTTACAGCCCTTTGGGCATAGTTCCAAATTGCTCTCCAGAATGGTTGGATCAGTTCACAACTAGGGGACTGAAATTTTTTCCAGTGAGGGTCACATGGATTCTAGAGGTCTCATGTGGAGGATGCTAATTTGGGTGGAAAAAATCATGGCAATAGTGGTAGGAAGATGTCATGGTGATCTCAGTGAATGATTGGATAGCATATGAAGATGAAGTATGTTATGACTCCAAGTAAAGTATTTCTTTCTGAGTATCAGTTAATGCATCCTTAAAATAGGAAAAATTAAAGTAAACTACCTACCATTTGGCTGTAATAAGCACAGTGCTTTGTAAATTTTAAATGCAATAGACCTGGGAATTATATTATTATCTACCTCTCCCTAAGGATGTGTCTACACTTCAGTCCAGATGTTTTATTTTCAAACCATTCCTTATCAATGAGTCAAGTTATATTTAGGTTATAGTAAGTGCCTGTGAAATTAAGTCCTTTGTCAGTTCTTCCCAAGAGAGTGGGCCCCATGAGAGCAATTTACAAGGAGGTAATCCTAACGCTGTGTGTGACAGAAGCATGATAAGCATCTTGTGGAGGCAGCCTGGGTGAATGAATGGGGTATGTAAAACCTTCCTTCCATCCTTTCTTCATCCTCCATCACTGATGGATCTTATGAATGGAGCCAAACCACTGGTTTTGAGGTTACCTTACTTTTTTCCTGGACATACTTAAGAGGAGCAGTAGGGGAAACTATAGAGCCACACACTCATTCAGGAACCAAATTAGCCTTGTCTAGGGTCTTTTCTCACCAAGGATGACTATTCCTTGTAATTTAAGCATTTTGAAACCAGCTCCCTGGTTTGCTTACACTTTGTACTCCATGCAGATAGAGACAAATGAGTCTCCTATTGAGTGATCTTGATTTCATGAACAAGAGGACATAGTGTAGATCTGAATGGGAAGGTTCTGAGGGAGATATATGCATTCTCATAATCAGCCAGGTGGTAGGTGTGGATGAGGAGGTCCTTGAATTATGAAGTCTAACTGTGGAGACCAAGAATGTTTTATTCAGTACTTACTTGCCTCCCTGAAGCAGAGGCAAGTGACCAGCTCCAATCACTAGCATCAAAACATGCTTGCTGGTAGTTCTTGTAGAATCTCTGCTTTAAGAAGGGCTCATAGTGTGGGGAATGATGGATATTCATCCAAGTGTGTTTGGATGCAAGCCTCTAGTTTGTCTTTAAGGACACTGAAAATAGTGCATATTTATATTTTTATAGGGAATTAAAGTTTACTTTAAACTGTTTTCCTCTTAATAAGTTAGGTTAATAAGATAGGTTGTGAAAGTATGGTGATCTCTCTTTTATAGATGTCAAGAGTAGGGCTTCAAATCCTTCAGTGGCTTATCCAGAATTATATGGCTAGAGAGTAACTGTGCAGGATTTCTCTCTGCCTCATCTCCATACCCACCTGACCTGCTTGCTGATACATTTCCTTGATTCAATTCAATTTGATAAATATTTATTAACCACCTTCTATGTGCAAGGCCCTGGGCTAAGTGCTGAGGGTACAAAAAGAGACAAAAGATAGCTCCTGCCCTCAAGGATCTTACAATCTAATGGAGGAAATAATGTGCAAACGAATATATACAAATACAAGCTATAAATAAGTTAAATAGGAAATAATTTTTAAAACCCAGAAAGCATGGAATTAAGAGGAGTTAGAGAAGGCTTCCTATAGAAGGTGGGATTTTAGTGAAGAAGGTGATTCCTTTTTCAATGAAAGAAAGGACTTAAAACATAAATCATCTTAGGAGATGAACCCTAGTGACCATTTCCCTAAGACTATACAGAAGGGACAGTGGACATACAAGGAAGGAAAGTTATAGGAAAAGAGTGCAGAAAGTTTGGACTATGGCCCACCTTAAAATACAGAATGTGACACATGTAGTTGAACATGACTGATGTGGTAATTTGTTTTGCTGAATGAGATGTATTTATTGTGAGGATTAAAAAATTGTTTGGGAGAAGATGGGGGTATAGTGAGAAGGAGGGAAAATATAAGCTTTTAAAAAAGAAAGAATAAGTTATGAATATGGCAGAGTAAAGGTTAGGGACTCATTTGAGCTCTCCTAAATTCCCCTCCAAGTAATGTTAAAATAATGCCTCAAAAATTTTTAGAGTGACAGAACTAACAAAAGGATAAGGCGAAACAATTTTTCAGCCCAAGACAACTTAGAAGTTTAGCAGGAAAGGATTGGGGTGAGTGTGAAATGCAGCCCAGTGCAGGTCATGCATAACAAGGCAGCAACAGGCCTTGGGGGGATTGAATTGGTGCTGGTAGTGGTGATGGTGATGGCTTCCAGAGTTTTCAGCCCACAGATGGTAAGGGGATTGGACAACTTGTCAGAAGGAAATTACAGGGGATCCTTTATTGGCACTGGGAGCAAGATTCTGTTACATTGCCCATACTCAGTTCCAGGTTGCAGTCTCAGGGTGAAGAGGATGAGTAGCAGGAGCTGGGATCCTGGTCCCAGTTCCAGGGCAGAAAAGAGTGCTTGTGGTTACTCACAGACCAGGGTAAAGGCCATGAGAGCAGTGACCACACCTCTCCTTAGAGTATACCACCTTAAAAGAACTGAAAACTTACAGAACCCCAGAACTAGTTCTGAAAATAACAGCATGAAAAGCCTGAAGATTGGCATAGTGCCCCCTCCACCCCAGGAGCAGAACCTGACTTTAAGATAAAGGTGAAAGTCAAGAAATAGGCTGAAAAAGTGAGCAAACAATGAAAAAAGGAACCTGGCCATAGAAAGTTACTATGGTAACAGGGAAGATCAAAACACAAACTTAGAAGAAGACAATGAAATTAAAGAGTCTACATGCAAAGTCTCAAAGAAAAATGTGATTTGTTCTCAGGCTCTGGAAAGCTCAAAAAGGATTTTAAAAGTCAAATAAGAGAAGCAGAGGAAAAATCAGGAAAATAATTGAGAGTGATGAAAGAAAATCTTGGAAAAATAGTCAACACCTTAATAAGGAGGAAAAAGAATTTACTGAAGAGAAGAACTCTTTAAAAAACAGAATTGGCCAAATGCAAAAGGAGGTACGAAAGCTCAATGAAGAAAATAATTCCTTAAAAATTAGAATTGAGCAAGTGGAAACTAATGACTCTGTTAGATGTCAAGAAACAATAAAATAAAGTAAAAACAATGAAAAAAATAGAAGAAAATATGAACTATCTAATTGAAAAAAAAAGCTGACCTGGAAAATAGATCAAGGAGATATAATTTAAAAATTACTGGACCACCTGAAAGCTATGATAAAAAAAGAACCTAGATATCATATTTGAAGAAATTATCAAGAAAAACAGCCCTGACATTCTAGAACCAGAGGGTAGAATAGAAATTGAAAGAACTCATTGATTACCTCCACGAAGAGATCACAAAATGAAAACTCCCAAGAATATTATAGTCAAATTCTATAGCTTCCAGATAAAAAAGAAAATATTGCAAGCATCCAGAAAGAAACAATTCAAGTATCATAGAGCCACAGTCAGGACAACATAAAATATAGCAGTTTCTACATTAAAGGGGTGAAGGACTGTGAATATGATGCTCTGGTGGGCAAAAGACCTAGGATTACAATCAAGAATCACCTACACAGCAAAACTGAGTATAATCTTTCAGGGAAAAAAGGACATTTAATGAAATTGAAGTCTTTTAAGCATTCCTGATGAAAAGACCAGAGCTGAACAGAAAATTTGACTTTCAAATACAAAACTCAAGAGAATCATAAAAAGGTACACAGAAAATATAAATTATAAGGGATTCAATAAGATTAAACAGTTTACATTTCTACATGGGAAGATGATACTTTTAACTTCTAAGAATTTTATCATTACTGCAGCAGTTAGAAGGATTCTACAAAGACAGAGGGCATAGGTGTGTGTTGAATATAATGGATTGATATAAAAAATAAAATTAAGGGGTGAGAAAAAAGATGCATTGGGAGAAGTAGGAAGGGAAAGGTAGAATGGGAGCAAATTACCTCACCTAAAAGAGTTGAAAAAAACTTTTACAGTGGAAGGGAAAATGAGGGAAAGTAGTAGGCAATACTTAAATCTTACTCTCGTTGGAATAAGCTCAAAGAAGGAATAACTTTCACACATAGTAGGTATAGAAATTTATCTTACCCTACAGGTGAGTAGGAGGGTAGAGAGATAAGAGAAGGAAGGGATGATAGAAGGGAGAGTGAATTGGGAGAGGCATTGGTCAGAGGAGGGACTGTGTGGAGGGGGAGAGACAGAGAGACAGAGACAGAGAGAGACAGAGAAAGAGAGACAGAGACAGAGAGACAGAGAAAGAGACAGAGAGAGATTGAGAGAGAGAGAAAGCAGAAAGGAGGAAATACACAGTGATCATAACTATGAATATGAATGGGATGAACTCACACATGAAATGGATGCGGATAGTAGAGTGGATTCAAAATTAGAATCCTACATGTTGTTTATAAGAAACACACTTTAAAAGAGAGAGAGAGACACACAGAGTAAAGGTAAGGGGATGAATCAGAATTTATTATGCTTCAGCTGAAGTAAAAAAAAAAAAGCATGATCTCAGACAAAGCAAAAGCAAAAATAGATCTAATTAAAAGAGATGAGCAGGGAAACTATATTTTGCTAAAAGGTAGCAGAGGTAATGAAGTAATATTAATACTAAGCATATATGAGCCAAATGATTTAGCATCCAAATTCTTAGAGGAAAAGTTAAATGGGTTACAGGAGGAAATTTACAATAAAACTATACTAGTAGAGGACCTTAACTTCCCCCTCTAAGAACTAGATAAATTTAACCAAAAAAAAAGTTAAGGAGATGAAGAGAATTTTAGAAAAGTTAGATCTGATAGACCTCTGGAGAAAATTGAATGGGAATAGAAATGAATATACCTTTTCCCCAGTAGTACATGGCACGTACACAAAAATTGATCATGTATTAGGTAATAAAAACTTAACAACCAAATGTAGAAAAGCAGAAATATTAAATGCATCCTTTTTGAATCATAATTCAATAATAGTTACACTCAAAGGGCACTGGAAAGATAGATTAAAAATTAATTGGGAACTAAGTAATCTAATCTTAAAAGAATGAGTGGGTCAAAGAACAAATCGTAGAAACAATCAATAATTTCATTAAAGAGAATGACAACAAAGAGACAACATACCAAAATTTATGGGATGCAGCCAAAACAGTACTTAGGGAAAAATTTATGTCTGCAAATGCTTACATCAATAAAATAGACAAAGAACAGCTCAATGAATTGGGAATGCAACTAAAAAAAACACTAGGAAAAAAAAAACAAATTAAAATCCTCAATTAAATACTAAATTGGAAATCCTGAAAATCAAAGGAGATAAAAGTAAGAAACCCATTGAATTGTTGTTCATCCTTTGTTTTTGAAGAGGACCAATGACATCATGGGGTGATGTGTTGACTTGTGCATGAATTGGATTTAAGTGAGGCAGCTTTGCACAAAGTTGTCAGCTTTACTCTCTTTTCCAGAGTCATTGAAGTCCAGTGGCAGGACAAAAATAAAGATGACTGGCAATGGTCTAAGATGCTGTGGATGACCTCGGTGTCTTTGATATTTGACCACAATTCCTGCTTCAACTGCTTACATGGCTGTTGGAGCAAATTGTCCACATCTACCCATTCTGCCAAGGGAAGTCCTCACATGTTTGAGATAGAAATTCCCCTAGTTCACTGATGGGTTTGAGACCTGTTTGTTACCCTCAATCTGATTTAGTCTGTTTGCTGAGACAGTTTTACCAGGTTGTAGCTGCTGAGCACAATGTGGCTTCTTAGAACCACAGATGAAAATTGGGTAAAGGTGGACTTCAAAGGTGGATGAGCAGCCTTGAAAAGGGCTCAGTAAGCCCTCACACTATAGGCCCAAGTCATCCTTGAACACCTCATATACCCCTAGGAGCTGGCTTTATGAAAAAACCAATAAAATAGATAAATTATTGGTTCATTTGATAAAAAAAAATTAAGAATAAGAAAACCAAATTCCCGGTATCAAAAATGAAAATGGTGAATTCACCACCAATGAAGATGAAATTAAAGTAATTATCAGTAGCTACACTGCTCAGGTATAAGCCAATAAATTTAACAATCTAAATGAAATGGATGAATATTTACAAAAATACGAATTGCTAAGACTGACATAAGAGGAAATGGAATATTTAAATAGTGCTATCTTAGAAAAAGAAATGGAACAAATTGTCAATGATCTTCCTAAGAAATAATCACCAGGACCAGATGGATCCACAAGCGAATTCTACCAAATATTTAAAGAATACTTAATTCCAATACAGTACAAACTATTTGGAGAAATGTACAAAGGAGTCCTACCAGATTCCTTTATGACACAAATGTGGTGCTAATACCTAAACCAGAAAGAGCAAGAACAGAGAAAGAAAACTATAGACCAATTTTCCTAATGAATATGAATGCAAAAATTTTTAAATAAGATATTTGCAAGAGATTACAGCAATGTATCACAAAGATCATACACTATGACCAGGTGGGATTTATATGAGAAAATCAGCGCTGGTTCAATATTGGGAGAGCTATCAGCACAATTAACCATATCAATAACAAAACAAAAAATATTATTTTCTCAATAGATTAAAAAAAAGCTTTTTGACAAAATACAACACTCATTCCCATTAAAAACAGTGGAAAGCATAGGAATAAATGGTGCTTTCCTTAAAATGATAAGTAATATCTGTTTAAAATCAAATTATCTGTAATGAGGATAAGCTAGAAACCTTACCAAGACCAGGGTTGAGTCAAGGATGACCATTATCACCACTATCATTCAATATTGTACTAGAAATGCTAGCTATAGCAATAAACAAAGAAAAAGAAATCAAAGGAACTAGAATAGACAATGAGGAAACAAAACTATCAGTAAGATGATATACTTGGGGAATCCTAGAAAGTCAACTAAAAAACTAATTGAAGTAATTAACCACTTTAGCAAAGATGAAGGATATAAATTAAACCTACATACATCATCAGCATTTCTCTATATTACCAACATAGAAAGAGAAATTCCATATAAAAATAACACTAGACAATATAAAATACTTGAGACATTACTTGCCAAGACAAACTCAGGAAATATATAAACACAGTTACAAAACACTCTTCACATAAAGTCAGAACTAACCAATTGGAAAGACATTTGCTCATGGGTAGGCTGAGCCAAAAATACAACAAAAATGTTTATTCTAACTAAATTAATTTACCTATTCAGTGCCATACCAACCAAACTACCCAAATTTTATTTTATAGAGCTAGAACAAATAACATTTATCTGGAAGAGCAAAAGGTTAAGAGTATCAAGAGAATCATTAAAAACAAAGTAAAGGAAAGTGTCTTAGCTGTACCAAATCTCAAACTGTATTACAAAGTAGTAATCATCAAAACAATCTGGTACTGCCTAAGAAATAGAGTGGTGGATCACTGGAATAGAATAGCTACATAAGACACTGTAGTAAGTGACTGTAATAATCTAGTGTTTGATACATACAAAGATCCAAACTCTGAGATAAAAAGTCACTATTTGACACTGCTATGAAAACTTGAAAGCAGTTTGGCAGAAACTACACCTAGACCAATGTTTCATACCATATACTAACATAAGTTCAAAATGGGTACATGAATTAGATATAAAGAATGATACCATAAGCCAATTAGGGGAGCATGGAATAGTTTACCTGTCAGATCTATGGATAAGGGAAGAATTTATGACCAAACAAGGGATAGAGAGCATTATGGGATGTAAAGTAGATAATTTTGATTACAGTAATTTAAAAAGATTTTTGCACAAACAAAATCAATGCAGCTAAGATTAGAAGGAAAACAGTTTCTAATCTAAGATTAGAAGAAAAACTGGTAAAAATGTTTGCAAAAATTTCTCAGATAAAAGCCTCATTTCTCAAATATATAGAGAACTGAGTAAAATTTATAAGAATACAAATCATTCCCTGATTAATAAATGGTTATAGGATATAAATAGGCAGTTTTCAGATGAAGAAATCAAAACTATCTATAGTCATATAAAATGCTCAAAATACTATTGATTAGAGAAATGAAAATTAAAACAACTTTGATGTATCATCTCAGACCTATCAGATTGGGTAAGATGATAAAAAAGGAAATGAAAGATGTTGAAGGGGATATTGGAAACTTGAGATACTAATGCTCTGTTGGTAGAGCTGTGAATTTAACCATTCTGGAGAGCAATTTTTGACTACACCCAAAGGGTTATGAAACTGTGCATACCCTTTGACTCAGCAGACCTAGCTCTATCAGGTCTGTATCCCAAAGAGATTTTTTTGAAACAGAAAAGGACCTAAGTGAACAGAAATATTCATAGAAGCTCTTTTTGTAGTCACACAGAATTCAAAACTGAGGGAATACTCATCAAATGGGGGTTGGTTAAATGAGGCGTGGTATGTGAATGTAATGAAATACTATTGGAATACTATTGTGCTATAAGAAATGATGATCAGGGTATTTTCAGAAAAACCTGGAAAGATTTACATGAACTGATGCAAAGTGAAGTGAGCAGAATCAGGACATTGTACATAGTAATAACAATCTTGCATAATGATCAAATATCAATGACTTAGCTATTCTTAGCAATACAATGGTCTAAGATAATTGTGAAGGACTTATGATGAAACATGTTATCCACCTCCAGAGACAGAACTGATGGAGTCTGAATGCAGATTGAAGCATACTTTTTTTTTACTTTCTTTTTTTTTTTTGGAGGGGGGATCTGTGTTTTTTTTCCCCATAACATGAATAATGTAGAAATGTGCTTTGTGGATAATTTTGATTACATTAAATTGAGAAGTTTCTGTACAAATAAAGCCAAATGTAACCAACATTAAGAGGGAAGTGGAAAATTGGGAAAGAATTTTTACAAGCAATGTCTCTGAAAAAGGCTTCATTTCTAAAATATACAGAGAATTGAGTCAAATCTATAAGAATACAAGTCATTCCCCAATTGATAAATGGTCAAAGAATATGAATAGACAGTTTTCAGAAGAAGAAATTAATGATATCTATAAGCATGTGAAAAATGCTCTAAATAACTATTGATTAGAGAAATGCAAATCAAAACAACTCTGAGGTATCAATCTCATGGGTCAGATTGGCTAAGATGACAAAACAGGAAAATGATAAATGCTGGAGAGGATGTGGAAAAAATTGGAACACTAATGCATTGTTGGTGGAGTTGTGAATGGATCAAACCATTCTGGAGAGCAATCTGGAACTATGCCCAAAGGGCTATAAATAAGCGCATTCCCTTTGACCCTGCAATACCACTTCTAGGGCTGTATCCCAAAGAGATTATAGAAGTGGGAAGAGGACCCATATGTACAAAAATATTTATAGCAGCTCTTTCTGTGGTGGCAAAGAATTGGAAATCAAGAGGATGCTCATTAATTGAGGAATGGCTAAACAAGTTGTGGTATATGAATGTAATGGAATACTATTGTTCTATAGGAAATGAGAAGCAGACAGATTTCATAATAACCTGGAGAGACTTATATAAACTGATGCTGAGTTAGAAGAGCACAACCAGGAGAAATTTGTAC
>CM053581.1:309966524-310009509 GCA_028627135.1 Pseudochirops cupreus | reverse complement strand
TATCTTTGATAAACTGGGTTCCTCTCAGCAATGCAAGGTTGTAAGACAACTCCAAAAGACTCATGATGGAAAGAGATATCCACATTCAGAGAGAGAACTACAGAATCTGAATGCAGACTGAAGCAAACTACTTGCTCTCTCTTTTTTTGGTTTTGTTTCTTCTTTCTCATTGTTCACTTCATTGCTTATAATCCTTTACAACCTGACTAATGTTTAATGTGAAGGTATTTGTAGATCCTATATTTGATAGCATGCCGCCAAAGCGGGGTGGGGGTGGGGGAGGGAGAGGGTAGGGAAGGGATGGGGGAAAATTTGAAACTCAAGGGATTGTGGAACTGAATGTTGTAGACTAAAAGTAAACAAATAAATTTAAAAAAGAAATGTGTTTTGTATGACTACACATGTATAACTTATCAAATTACTTGCCTTCTCAATAAAGGGAAGGGAGGGAAGGAGGGAGAAAATTTGGAAATCAAAACTCTTTTTTTGTCTTTTTAGAGTGGGGAAAGCAGGGAAATTGGGGTTAAGCGACTTGCCCAAGGTCACACAACTAGTAAGTGTTAAGTGTCTTAGGTCAGATTTGAAATCAGGTCCTCCTGACTCCAGGGCTGGTGCTCTATTCACTGCACCACCTAGCTGCCCCTGGAAATCAGAACTTTTAAAAAGAATATACAATTTTTTTGCATGTAATTAGAAAAAATAATTTATAAAAGCGTAAATTTTGGATGCCCCAAGACCAAGTCTACCTTGTCTGCTGTTTTTCTTAGAGCTAATTCTGCAGATTTTGAGAGGCTCCTAAGCCAACCTCTGGGAAACCAATATGACAGTGTGGCTAGAATAACTGGATTTAGAAGAAGCAGAATCACATACTAGTTAGTCCTAACTCTGCTACTATGTCATTGTGTCACCTTGAGCAAGTCCCTTTGCCTCTCTGGGTTTTTTTTTCTTCTCTGTAAAACTAGGGTTGGTGCTAAAGAATCTATAAGATTTTACCCCGTTTTAACAAACATCCCGTATTCTAAGGCTCTCTCTAGTTGTGAATTCCCTGTTCTAAATTAGGTCCTTCTAGCTCAGATACTTAAAATCCAATATAAAATCAGAATTCCTATAAGTGCTCCCAATGAGGTCAAGGAACATTAGAATGAACTAAATAAAGAATGTGAACCCTATTGAACTTCTCTGAAGGCAGGTGAGAAGTAAATGGAAGGTATTGGAAGGTATTGCTGTGGTTATTATATGTCACCACATATTGGTTTTCTTTCTAAACCATAGCCTGAGGCTCTGTTTTGAAATTGGTTTTTACCCTCTCTGCTTTTTATTGCAGCCTTTGATGCTCCTGTTCCATATTTAACTTTTATACAATTCAGCATATGTTTCTTTAGAGCCTTTGTTTCCCAAACTTGGAGTCCCCCAGTACCTGCATTTAGAAGTCTGTGAGGGTTGTAGTTTACTCACATGTCCATGTATGCAAGTGATGGAATGTCCTCTTATGCTAAGGAATGAAGTGATGTCTCCATACTATTTTGGTTTGAGCTTGAGGTCTCCTGCCTAATCTTTTTAGCTCCCTCTCTGTCACCTGATTGTCTCCTCCTTGGTGATGTGGGAGGACCTGAGTGTCTGTTTCAGTATTAGCTTACTTTGTGGCATTGAGCAAGTCACTTGATCTCTTCAGGTACCTGTGTGTTTCATCACGGACCCAATGGGAAGATTTGTTCCTGTTCTGCATCGGAAAGGTGCCAGTGGAGCACTCTAGCTGATCACTTATCATTTCTTATCCTTGCCAGACGACTGGTCTATCATTTCTTCGTATCGTACAGCTCCTTGACGAAATCTTCTTCTCCTGTTCTTTGGAGTTCCTTACCACTTATTTGTTCAGGCTGTTCACGTCCACCACATGCTTCTCCACTTACCTCTCTGTGATATTCATTTTTAATTCTTCAACGTGAGTAGTATTTCATGTCTTACCATAAGGTTGTAACATTGATAGAGTTTTGTATTAGAAAGATGGATCTTTGCTTTCATGAGAAACTTGAGGTCAATAAAGGAGTTTTTCAAGTTCCCCAAAGCAATCTAGGCCACTCTCCTCTTTTTTGTTCAATGTGAGGCCCACCTCATTGTGTGTCTGTACTATCTGTCCTATGGAAATCCAGCTATGGAAATGTCTTCCAGGATTATTGTGTGAATCAGATAAAAAGACAGCTGACATTTCTGTAGTGTTTTACAGTTTAAAGGTGTTCTTGTCAATCCTGACAGAGTTACAGGTCAGTGGCATTCTTTAGCCTATTTTACCCTGCGAACTTTAATTGCTTGCTTGACGCTTGTACTGCCCACACAACCAAACTCAATATATCTTAAATAACTCCTCGTCTTCCCTTTAAAATTAAAACTTTTCCCTACTTCCTTGTATCCGTTGATGGCACTATTATCTTTCCAGTCACTTAGGTTCAGCACCTGGAAGTCATCGCTGACTTTTCCCTTTTCTCTCTGCTTAAATACCCATATTTAATCAGCTACTAACTCCAGTCAATTCTGTCTCTATAATACCTTTCCTATTCCTCCCCTCCTTTCCATTTACATGACCATCATCATCATAATTTAGACTCTCATAATTAATTACTCATGTTGTTGTAATAATCTCCTCAATGGTCTCCCTTACTCAATTTTCTTCCCCTTTCCAGTTAATTCTTCAAAACCCTTTCAAAATAATCACCCTAATGCACAAGTTTTACCATGTTACTCCTCTAATGAAATGCCTTCAGTGGTTTTGTATATCGAGGATACAATTCCAACTCCTTAGCCTGGCACTTAAAGCCTTTCACAATCTTACTCCAACCTACTTTATAAAAAATTGGATCCATAATTCCTTCCACCAATGAAGATCAGCACATACTTGGAACCTTATAATCTTAGAGCATAGACCCTAGGGCCAGTGAGGGTTCACACAGTCAGTATGTGTCAAAACTGGGACTCAAACCCATCTTTCTTGCTCTGAGGCCAACTTTATGTCCATTTTGCCACGCTGTCTCTCCAATCTACATTTCTTTAGCCTTATATGTCATTCTTCAACTATATGGTCTTTCCTGTGTGTAATGTTAATGGGGTATAAGATCTTTCCTGACCATTAAAAGGCCTCATTGAGGGAAGCTTGCTTAGGGGAGGCTTGCTTGTTGGAAGGCTTTCACACCTTTTGCTAATTTCTGATTAGGCACTGAGTCACAAGGATTGTGATGCCTTCTGGCTCTGAGAAGTGTGTATATACTCTGAGTTGGTATTTTTTTGGTGGGGGGGGGCTTGCTTATGAGAAGGATCTTGTGATTCCCTCCTCGAGATTCTGAGTGGCTATATGTTCAGAGCTCCCCAACTGCTCAGATGTAAAGGCTCTCTCAATTTAGGGATGTATGTAAAGTGTATAGTTGATTCAGGCAGTCAGAGCCCTCCCTGTCTGTTGATCTTTATTTCTCTGCTTGTATTTTCTCTCTTTGTATTTTTCTCTGAAGTTCAGGGTGTTGACTTTTTCCCTGAACTAGTGATTGTAGTTTAAAAAGATTGTTGACTCCCTAAACATTTATCTTTCCTAGTACAGCAGATCTAAGAACCGGTGCTAGCAGCCATCCTGGGTATGCCAGTGTGGTTGCTGCTACACTATGTGGATAGACATGACCAACTCCTTTGAATGCTTACAGAATTCTTTCAAGAGGTACTGTAATTGACTGGTTCTGAGCCTCAATGAAATTGGTATGATATTAGTCCCAAACAGAAGCATTTGTATGTAATACCTCATCATTTGTAGGGAATCCCTCTTCAATTTGGACTGTATGCTGGATCTCCTTAATCCCAGTGGTGAATGCTTCTAACAAGAATATATCTCCCTGTTTCATGCCTCAGCTAATACTTATAATTAGAAGACCATTGAACAATATCACTTTTGTTGCTATACATTCCAAGGACTATTGAATAATTTTGATGTATGAATGGGAGGCACCTTGTTATAAAGGAGCTCATAAGGTAGTGTTTTGTTTTTACTGAATCAAATGCTTTTTCATAATAAACAAATAATATCCACAATGGGATTTTATACTCTCTACATCTTACAGTTAATTTGAAATGGTAACAACATTGTTGAGTATTGCTCATAAAAGCTTCCTTGTTCTCTACTAATATATGCATTTGAATAGATACTATACAGAGCTCATCCATCATCAGTACCTATATCTGGAACTGAAATTATAGACAGACAGTGAGTTGGGCCTCACATTGAACAAGAAGGAGGGGAGTGGCCTAGATTGCTTTTGGGAAGTTGCAAAACTCCTTTATTGACCCCAGGCTTCCCATGAAAGCAAAGACCCATCTTTTTAATACTAAAATTCTATCAATGTTACAATACTGCAATAGGACATGGAATTACTCTCTATGAAAAATTAAAAATGAATATCACAGAGAAGTCAGTAGAGAGGCATATGGTGGGTGTGAATAGGCTGCAACAAAGAAGAAATGAACTCTAAAGAACAGAAGACTTCATCAAGGAACTGTATGATATGAAGAGAAGAAGGGCTGGTCACCTGGCAAGGATAAGAGATAAGTAGGCAGCCAGATAAGTAGGCACCTTTTCAATGCCAAGGGAAATCAAGAAAGGCCTCCAGCAAGTGGTGAACTTAAAGGAGTACATCCAGAAGGGTGACTTAGGAGGAGGAGGAATGGATGGGTTTCAAACTTCATCCTTGGGGGAACTCCCAAATTGATGAGAGCTTAGAACCAATTGAATATTATTTCTTATTACTTCCCTTTATAGACCCTAAATTTCAGCCAAACCAGACTCCTAGATGTTCCCTGAACTAAATAGGTTCTCTCCCACCTTTGCATATTCACACAGAGCAGTTTCTGTGTCTAGAATGCAACCCTTCCTCATCTTCACCTATGGAAATCCTACTCTTCCTTTTAGGCTAGGCCTATGCCATATACTCTTTGAAGCCTTCCCTAGTGTCCACAGCTTATCATGTTTACTCTCTACTAAAAGTTTTTCTGTTGAACTTTCTCTGGGACTTCCCTTTTCCCTCTATCACATTTTGCCATGTATTAAGCTTATATACATGCACCTATCATATCTTCCTGGAAGAATGTAAGCTCTTTTCAGGAGGTGACTGTCATTTAAAAAATCTTTTATCCAGAATTTAGCACAGTGCCTTGTAAACAGTAGCAAACATTCACAGATATTTATTAAATTGAATTGAATAAGAAAATTAAGGCTCAAAGAGGAGGAACGGTTTGGTCAAGGTCACACAATTTGTAACATGGTGAATTGGGTACTATAAGCATGGTGATCTTTATTTTATGGGTGAAAAAACATAGGATCTGAGAGTCTAAGTAGCTTGCCTGGAACCACATAGCTAGTCACGGCCTGGCTTAAACCAAGGTCTCTCTCCAATTCTGAATTCAGTTCTCTTTCTGCATACCTTGACAATGGATAGAGATCCCTGTGGGGAAGTTAAAAAGTGCTGTGAGTACTGGGGATGCTGAGTTATTACTCTTCTCATAAGCCCCACTTTGGAAAGCTTAGACGTGGCCCCATGAGACTATTGATGGCAGACTAGGTGGGAAGTTGGGACAATATTCTCTCCATCCATGTGTGGGTGTATTGGCCCATGAACTTTTTCTTCCTCCCCCAACCATGGTTATTGCAGCTTGTCTTAGAGCCTGGGGGGTTTGAAGTCTCATCAAAGTAGAAGCACAATGGGAGGAAACCCCAAACTGACTGCTTCTCTTCTGTGAAGGGTCAGCGGGTGATTAGACATGGGAAATCCCTGCTAGGGCTTGCCAAATGGGATTTAGAAGCTGGTCAAAATGGTACTTTTGAATAATTTAACTAATCCCTGTGGCCAGGAGGTCTGGGATCTGATGACAGGCTCAGCTCATGAGGGAGAAACATTTCACTCAATTAAAGAAAATTTATTCAGCTCCTACAATGGGCAAAGTATTATACTATGACAAAGGAATAAATAAACCAAGATCCCTGTTTTCAGCTAAATTCAGTCTAATTCAATTTAATTCATACTGATCGAGGTCTTACTATATGCAAATCACTGTTCTAATGGCCCGAGAGAGAAAGAAGAGTAAGACATGCTCCCTACATTCTATTTGATCCAATCCAGCAATCCATTCCGCACCTACTATACAAGGTAGGCATACTGTGGTGAATAAACTATGGTCTCTGGATTTAATCCAATATCATCTAACAAGCATTTATAAAGAACCTACTATGTGCAAGATATTGTGTTAGGTTCTGGGGTAGAGAAGAATAAAACATGGTACTGCCTTCAGTGGCAGCTAGGTGGAGGCACTGATAGTGCTGGTCCAGGAGTCAGGAAGACTCATCTTCCTGAGTTCAAGTCTGGCCTCAGACACCTAGTAGTTGTGTGACCCTGGACAAATCACATAGTCCTGTTTGTCTTAATTTCCTCATCTGTAAAATGAGCTGGAGAAGAAAATGGCAAAGCATTCCAGTATCTTCACCGATAAAGCCCCAAATAGGATCACAAAGGGTCAGACACGACTAGAACAGCTGAACAACAAAAACTGCTTTTAGTGAAATTCTGTCTTTCAGACATTTATTAAGCATTTATTCAGAAATTCATTCATTCTATTTCAGGGCAGTAGAACCCCAGCTCTTTGAGAACAGAGACTGTTGCAATTTTTATTTTTTATCCCCCTTGCTTTGCACCATTCCTAGCATATAGCAGATGTTTGAATAAGTTCTTGTTACCTTGAATCCCCCTTAGTTTCCTGTTTAACCCTCTGAAATTCCAAGTTCAAATTCTGCTTTGTTCTAAGTCATAATCCAGTAAGCATAAGGAAATAAATAATTCAAAGAGAAGATAAAACTAGTTGATGTGGGTGGTAGATCAAGTTCTTTCATTAAGTTGCTGTATAACCTTGGAAAAATCACTTCTTACTACCACAGGGTTCAGTTTTTTCATCCTTACAATGGGGATAACATCCCTGTCCTGACTCCCTTCAAGAGTATTGTGAGGATTAAATGAGATAAGGTATATAAAAGTGTTTTGAAAAGTCTAAAGCATATACTTAACACAAAAATTAGCCGTGTGACCTTGGGCAAGTCACTTAACCCCAATTGCCCTCCAAAAAAAAAAGCAAAAAAAAAAAGAAAAGTCTAAAGCATTTTATTGAAGCAATGTTATATAAGTATAGAATGTTATAAGGAAGACCAACTTAAGGAAGAATTTCCAAGCAATCAGTATTACCCAACAGTGAAATGAGTGACCATGGGAAACAGTGAATTCCCTATCACTGGAGGTCTTTGAACAGAGGGTGGAAGATTGCTTGTTGGAAACAATGTAGGCAGGGATCCTAAGTTATTGGATGAGCTAAATTAAATTTCAATCAGATGAGAAAAAAGTATGCTCCCTGTCATCAATTTTATTCAATATTGTATTGGAAGTCCTAGCAATAGCAATAAGAGAATAAAAAGAAATACAAGGAATTAGAATAGGAAATAAGGTGATAAAACTATCTTTTTCCAGATGATATGATGATATACTTGAAAAATCACAAGGGCTAAACTAAAATTCAACAACCATTTATTAAACTCCCACTATGTGTAAAGGTACTGTGCTAGGAGTTGGAGATTCAACGATAAATATGGGAAAATATCCTTGCCCTTATCTTAAGGGCCTTATGTCCTACTGGGAGGCTACATATATAATAGATAAGGAAATACAAAATAATTGTGGGAGGAGAGGGTACTAAGGACTTGGGGGACCAGCGAGGTTTTCATAGAAGTGGGAGCTGAGCTGGATTCTGAGATACAGAGGTAAGGAGGGGCATGTATTCTAAACATGAGAATACATTCACTGTCTCTGCCTTCCAATCTGCTCTTCACACTATTGCCAGGATAATTTTTCTTACACATACCTTTGGCCATGTCACTCTGCTCAAAAATCACCAATGGCTCCCTATTTCCAAACAAGTAAGATTCAAAGTTATTAGACTGGTATTCTAGGACCTTCATGATTTGATAAAACTCATCTGTCCTTATCTTGTATTACTTTCTTCCACTTACTCTCTATTCCACTCAAAATGTGCTATGCTTTCCCCAGAATATGCACCGTATTCTCCCTTCTCCATGACTTTGCTTCCATTGTTCTCTGTGCTTAGAATACTCTTTATCTGTTGAATTTCAATTCAAGTGTCAAATTCTCCTCCAAGAAGCCTTTCTTTATCCTACAAATAAGAAAAGACTTCCTCCCTTAAAAGTCACAATAAACGTTGTCACACATTTCTCTATATACTTACCATATTATATTGTGTAGTATAGTTATCTGCATTTGTACATTACCTATCGCTACAGCATAGAGGGAGAGACACTGGAGACAGGGAGATGAATTAGTAGGCTATCACACTAGTGGAGGTGAGAAGTGATGAGGGTCTGAAGTAGGATGATGGCTGTGTCAGTAATGAGAAAGGGATAGATGTAAGATGTGTCCTTGAGGTGGAATGTATAAGACTTAGTAAGTGATGTGATATGGGTGTGATGAAGGAAAGGGAAGAGTTAAGGGCGACTCAAAGGTTACAGGCATTTGTGACTGGAATGACAGTGAAGACTTCACCAGGAAAAAGGAATTTTTGGAAGACTGGCAGTTTGGGAGAGAAAGATGATAATTTCCAATTTGGAAATGTTGGACTTGAGAGGTTGACGAGATACCCAGGTGGAGATACCCACTGGGCAGCTGGCGTGGGACTGGCAGATAGGGAAAAAAAAAGGAGAGAACTGGTATCTGGAGGACTTAAAAATGTCAATATTCTGCGTTTTTCTCATCTCTTTACTCAAGGTTTTTCCTCGTCTGGGTGGTAATTCCAGACGAGGTATATGCATTTAGCAGACAAGGAGAGGAGGCAGGCAATATTATTTTCAGAAGGAAAGATTTAAAAAGACTAATACTCATCTTGCTTGCAGAGTGGTTTCTGAGCCCTGGGACAGGGGACTAAGCACAGTCATAGACTCTCTTCAGTAAACCTATTTAACGTATGTGAGAGATATTAATATATCTAGAATGGTTTGGAGCAGGGCTTCTTAACCTTTTTGTCTCATGGCTCCCACTGGCAGTCTGTGAAAACTATGGATACTTTCTCAGGATAACATTTATAAATGCTTAAAATAAAATTCATAGTGTTATAGAGAAACCTATTAAATTGAAATACATTTGTCACAATGTTAAAAAGCCAAGTTGACAGACTCCAGGTTAAGAACCCCTGTCTCAGAGGCATTCTGGCCTGGAGGATGAGGCCCAGCCACAGGGACCAGAAAGACTTTTAGCCCAGGGATGCACCAATTGCAGCAATGGAAAGCAGTGCAGAGAAAGTCTATTAAAATCTACTCAGTTAAGAAAAGGTTCAATAGAGAGGCAAAGGATTCCTGTGTGACTCATGCCCACTCTCCTCACTTGACGACTATAGACACAGCCCAGGTTGCTCTGTTCTAGGCTGCTCTGTGCTCTCTATCCAGTTTAACTCATGACTTGGTTAGCAATGCTATTTCTTACATTGGGTCTATGAGAACTAGTCAATTGTATTACTACTCCTACTGCTACAAATATGACTATGACTCAGTAATAACAAAGATTAGTAGTTTTTAACATTCATATAATACTTTTCTTTTTTAGGATAAGAAATTGCTACTAAGGCCTTTTCTAGTTCTGATATTCTGTGTTCTATGTTCTAAAGTCTTCCATAGCTGCGGATCCCATGTCCTGCTACCTAATATCTCATTGAATTCTAAGACTGTGATTCTCACAGGATGGGGAACAGGGGAAAATGGTTATCCCACTTGAGTTAAAACTATTGCAAACTGGAAGTAGATGTACTTTGAAGTATCATTAACTAATTGGGTGACCTTGAGTAGTCAGGTCTTTTTCCATTTGTAGACCGAAGAGTGTAGAGTAAAATTCTATGCTGTAGTTCTTTCTAGCTCTAAATATTGTGGAATAGAATTTAGAGCAAGAAGAGGCTTTAGGAATGATGTAGTTCAAGTCCATTGCATAGATGAGAAACTGAGACATGGATAAATCAGATTAGTTGCCTGGAGTGACAAGACAAATTGAGTGACAGAGTCCGTATCTCTTGATTCCTATTCCAGCACCAATCTGCAGTGTCTACAACTTCTCTGAGCCCCCTTGCTTCCATCTTTGGTTCAGCCCATGTGGACTTAGCTTAATTTGATTCATTTCAGTTTGGTTTGGTTCTGTTCAGTGCATATCAATGCAATACATCACAATTCAGTGAACATTTATTAAGCACCTTCAAGTGCAGGTCCTGTGCTGGGGATATCAAGAGAAAAAGATGAGAAGGTCCCTGCCTTCAAGGAGCTTATTTTCTAGTGGCCCATAACCTTAGAAGGACTTCATTTGGGCCTCAGCCCCATCTATAGTTCATTATGCAGTCATGAAGAGATGTCAAGGAATGTGCTGACCTTGTTATAATTAATGGAGAGTGGGGTAATGGCTCCGTGTGACTCATTAGATACCGAAAAGGGATCCAGTGCTTCCACATTTAGTTTAATTGAAATTCTGAAACATTTATTACTTCAGGCACACTACAGTAACTTGGGTTTTTAAACCTTAAATTAATGATTTCATCCATTTCCATAAAGGAAAAGAGGGAACAGGGAATAGGCCAGATAGAGACTCAGAGGCTATGTGGACTAAGAAACAGGGATTTTTCTGGGTCCATCCTATCCTCTGGGGACAATTCAAGGTGCAATAGGACAGACCCCTAGATGGGAGCTCAAGAGACATGGGCTTTAATGCACTAATAACAACAATAACAACATTTCTATAGAATTTTAAAATTACAAAGCACTTTACTCACAACATCTATGTTCATCACTTGTCCCTTTTACAGTTGTCCTCAACTGAGTCGCAAATAAGTAAAGAGATTTGCCCAGAGACATGTTAGCTAGCAAATGTCAGATCTAGGATTTGAACAAAGTTCAACTCTGTTACCTACTGTTAGTATGACCTTTCATAAGTTGCTTCCTTTGTCCAGTCCCTAGCTCTCTCATTTGAAAAGTGATGTGATTTTGTGAAATAATTTCGAAGCTCATTCTGGATTTTATGTGGAGTCTAAATAATGAAATGGAAGTTGGGGTAAAGGTATGCCTTTAAATACACTGGCTTATTTGATTTTCCCATCAACCTCAAATTAGAAATGAGGAAACTGATCGCTTAGTGAGATAAAGTACTTCCTCCAATGTCACACAGAAAGTTAGTGGCAGAGAAGGTACTCTAATGCAAGGTCTTTCCACTTTCCATGAACTCTACATACTAGATTGCCTCCTAAGAGATACCAGGAAGTTGTATGTATCTCACAGAAAGCCCCACCTACAAAAAACCTTGAAGCATGGAATTTGGGGACTTTTCTGAGGTTGCTTTACTGAGAGGCAGATTATTATGATATTATGGTGGCTCATTGATGGAATTAGTTGTTTTGTCAGATCTGCAAGGCATTATGGTGTGTCAGAAGAGGACTAGATTGGGAGTCCAGAGACTCAAGTTTTGGTCTTTCCTCTGCCACTAATTAACTAGGTGACCTTGAGCAGGGTCTTTTTCACCATTTTCTCCTCTGTAAATTATTAGACTTGACCTAGATAGTCTCTAGGACCCCTTTCAACTGTAACAATATATGACTTCAACATGACCACGAAGGAGAAAAGGTTAGCTCTTGAGGATTCAATAACCCGGCTGATTCCCAGTTTTACACAGAGAAAATATTCCTTAATGTCAAATGTAAGATGCCTATAACTTAGCATCCAATGGATGGAAGAAGATGCCCAGCCTGCACCCATGCCAAGGATGCTGCTGCATTTTCTTCTCAAGGGTAGGGGAAATCTTCTTGGATGCTCTCCATGGTGCTGAAATATTTCTTATATGATGCATCTTAATTTCCTGCAACAGTCCTGATTCGAACCATTTCATTATCTTTCCTAGTTTCTAACTTCTTGACCTAATCTCCTGTCTATAAACATGTCCTGTCTTTATTATTGCCTGCCAAACCAAATCCCTTCTACCTTCTCCAAGCCACCATTGAATTTGGTGAGTTTTCTTCTCAAAACACCAGTATTCCCATTGCTCCACTCAGGACAGAGCGTGTAGGAGGTTTTTGTTCTTTCTTTTCTTATACAATTGAAGAACTCCTGAGAAAAGGAGTTGAAGCCACATTGCTTACATTTTAGTAGGAATTCATTTCTTCCTGTCTTCAACAAACATTATAAGAACTTGCTATATTTAGAGCATGGTGATAGTAGCTGGGGCTGGTAGAATGTTTAGAAAGGAAACAATCTCTGCTCTAATAGACCTCACAGCCCAGTAGAGGAATAAGATACAAACACACATAACATATGTAATATTACATGATAAATATATTAGTGGTAGAAAACAAAGAATGGTGTGAGGTCCCCA
Organism: Pseudochirops cupreus; assembly: GCA_028627135.1. Taxonomy (NCBI): domain Eukaryota; kingdom Metazoa; phylum Chordata; class Mammalia; order Diprotodontia; family Pseudocheiridae; genus Pseudochirops; species Pseudochirops cupreus. The sequence goes on along the minus strand of CM053581.1, from coordinate 309,997,042 downwards.
GTGAAAGGTCATTAGAGACAGATGAAATCATGAAAGGCTTCATGAAGTATCTGGGCTTTAAAGTATGGATAAGGATTCAGCATCCAAGAGGAAGTATTTTACTTTGCTGAGGTCAGAAGTTGGGTTGAAAGTTTGGTCAAGATGTGTATGAAAGCTCCTCCTGTAGAGCTTTCATAGAGTGTGGTGGTGGTGGGGAGAAAGAATACTAAACTTAGAGACATAAGACTTATAGTCCTGGCCCTGCCAATGTATGATCTTGGGCAAGTGACTTCACTTTCCTGAATCTCAGTTTCCTTATTTATAGAGTGGACACAATCCTCATACTGAGGAAAGTACTTTGTAAAGTTACATACATGGCAATATTATTTTGGGCCGGCTTAATCTTGGCTGTATTCATTTTTTCCTCTTATCTTATACGATTTGGTAACTTTAAAAAGTCAGAGTTTTCCAAATTGTTTTTCAGAGAAGGCATAGCCAACAAGTTATGATGACCAGTCCTGAGAGAAATTAGATGAAAACAAGGAACGGGGTTGGCTTTTTGGACACAAGCAGCTATTTTTTTCTGCCTTTTGCCTCATTGGAGCATGAGTAGTAGAGAAGTCAAACTGGAATTCTGTAGGTGTGGTGGGTATTCAGATGTTTGAATGTTCATTTCTTCTCTGTGCATACATAACATCTCTCACTGTAATCTGGAGCATGTTTACAAGCTCTGGAAATGTGGGAACCATAAAGACTAAACAGGCATAACCCTCTATGCTTAAATCAACCAGTCAACCAATCAGCTAACATTTAGATGCATAAAGTTACTGTCAGAGCTGAGAAGGACTTTACAACACAAAACATAAAAGGTCTGAACTAGAAGGAACTTGAGAACATAGAACCCAGATGGTCTGAGTTGGAAGCTACTTTAGAACACAGAAGACAAAATGTTGAAGCTAAAATGGACCTGAGAGTGTAGAATAGTGCTGTCAAACTCAAGGAGAAATCGGAGCCACTAAATCATATATAGATAAAGATGCCTATGAGCTGCATATTAACCAAGAAAACCACATATTAATACTTACTTATATTTTATTGTGTTTTTACTTATTTGTTAAATTTTCCACACTTTCATCTTTAATCTTATTCAAGCTGCACTCAGGAATGTTTTGACCTGTGGGCTACGTGTTTGATATCTCTACTTTCTGCGTTGTGAAACATGTAATCTCAGAGTTGAAAAGGGCTAGAGCATAGAACATTAGAGTGTCAGTACTGGAAGGACACCAAGAGACCATGTAACTGAACTCCCTTCTTTTACAGATTAGGAAACTAAGTTCCAGTGAGGACAAATGACTTGACTAAGGACAGATGACCAGTAAGTGGTCAAGTTGCTATTTCAGACTAGATCTTATGATGCTAAAGTTTATTTCACTGTAATTTTCTGGCTTGCTGTTAGTGGAGTACCCTTAATGTGCTCTAAAGAACAAGTGGAGAATGTGGAGCTTTTGGGCTAAGGCAATGTCATATACATAGTTAAGAGTCTCAGACAAGGATGCATGTAAGGTGCTTTGTAAGCAACTTTGAAAGACTTGGAAACTCTGATCAACACAATGACCAAGAATGATTCTAAAGAACTTATGATGAAACATGCTGACCACCTCTTGATAGAGAGGTGATGGGCTCAGAGTTTGGACTGAGGGAAAAATATCTATATATCTAGATCTAGTTTCAACTCCACTAGCAATTTACTCCTCCCAGTACTAAGCCTATCACCTCTGATGTCATTCACCAATTCTGCTAACTCAAGCCTTGACTGACACCACTTCCCTCAGCCTCTTCCCCTATCTGATTTGAGGGCTGGAGAGTGGAATGTCAAACTCCTCTCAATGCCATGTATACAGGGCAGAAACTACTTTTCAGCTCACGTTATTCTGCATCTGCTGCTTTGCCTGGTTTCAGCTCCATAGAACAAGATACCCCCATGTCTTCCCCTCTCACTGCTGTGTTTTTTGGTGTTTTCTTCTCCCATTAGACTGTAAGCTCCTTGAGGTCAAAGACTATCTAAAACTTTATTAATTATGTCCCTAGTGCTTAGCACAGTGACTGGCATGTAGTAGGTACTTAATAAATATTTGTTGGATTGGTTTGGATATATGTATATCTACACATATACACATAATACACACATATATGTATATGTACATATATACACATAATACACATATGTACCAATGTAGGACTTCATTTTTCTTGACTATACATGTTTGCAATAGGTTTTCTTGCTTCCTTATTGGGGACAAGGGGAAGGTGAGGTGAGAGAAGGTAGGATTTTTATTTGAAAATAAAATAAAATATAGTTTAAAAAAAAGTACATTGCAAGCCTTAAACTTATATAAATTCTATCTATTGTTTTTCTTGTTAGTGATTTGAACTATTCTTTGATATGGCTGTTAATAGTTTACAATTCTTCCTTTGGGACCATTTATTAATGTCATTTGGCCATCTGTTCTCTTGGAAATTCTATTCTATTTGGTTTTAAATGTTTGTTATCTCTGTATCTTCTATATTAAATCCTTTTAAGAGATATTTAATACAAAGATTTTCTTTCTCAGTTGACTGCTTCCCTTCTTAGCCTAGCTGCATTAATTTTGTTGATGCAAAAGCTTTTCAATGTCATGTGTTTGAAATTATCTGTTATCTTTTGTAATCTTCTCTATTCCTTGTTTCATTAAGAATTTACCCTCTAGTCATAACTTTGAAAGGTACCCGATCTGGTCTGCTTCTAATTTTTTTTTTCAAATTTATTTCTGAATAAAACTTCTTTCTTTTTTCTCCTTTCACCTTTCTCTCTTTGTTCTTATTCCCTAGACCCAGATGCACCCAGCCATGCCTGGGACAAAGAAATTTTCCTTTGTTTCTTAATCTACTTTGCCTACTTGCCATTAACACTTGCATAAAATGTTGCACATTCAAGTAGATATGCACTCTGGAAATCAATGGATCATATACATATATTCTGTTAACTGATAAAACAGGCTCCTAATATGTTAGCGTGGTATATCTAGTGGTGAGAGTAATGAAATAGAAGTCAAGTGACCTGGGTTCAAGTCTCTACTCTAGCACTATCTTGAAGTATGGTCCAAATAATCCACTTTACCTTTCTGAGTGACAACTGACAAATTGGCTAGGGAGTAGGGGATTTTGACTAGATCAGAGCTTCTTAGACTTTTTTCTTTATGGACTCCTGTGACAGTCTAGTGAAACCATCAGACTCCTTGGAATAATGTTTTTAAAACTCAAAAATAGAGGCACCTAGGTAGCACGTTGAATACAGCACCAGCCCTGGAATCAGGAGGACCTGAGTTCAAATCCAGCCTCAGACACTTAACACTTACTGGCCATGTGACCTTGGGCAAATCACTTAACCCCAATTGCCCTGCCGTCCCTCCTCCAAAAAACAACAAAACAAAACCCAAAAAACTCAAAAATAAAATAACAGGATAATGAAGGAAACCGATTATAATGACATAGTTATTAAAGTATTTTTAAAATATTTGTGGATCCCAAGTTAAGAATTCCTGCCACTAGATGGTCTCTAAAATGCCTTGAAGTTTAACATTCTATATTATATGTTCTAAGTTCTTTTCCAGCTTTGTTCGGCTACATTCTTGTGTGTTGTACAGCCCTAACATTCTATATTCTGTATTCTAAATCCTTTCTGTGTCTGACTTTCTATACTCTATGCTCTAAGATCCCTTTCAGTCATAATGTTTTATATTCTAGGTTCTAAGGCCCTATCCAGATCTAACATCTTAGTCTATGTTCTGAAGTTCCTTTCAGCTTTGACATTCTATAATATCACATGTATATATACACATAGGTAAATATATACACATGTGTATGTATATCTAGCTGTATCTATCTATACCTAATGTGTACCTGTATACATATATGGATCTTCCAAACAAAAACCCTGGTTTGGATCAAGAGTTCTTCTTTCCCTGCTGTTTCTTTAGGGTCTCTGATCTCTTGTTGTCAGCAACAGAGGATTCGTGTCCCAGCTGGCCAAGGGTCAGCCCATCGCAGCACAATTACTTTAGCTCAGGAGTTATGGGCTTGCCTGGGAATTGACTTGTCCTTCTCCAGCATCACTAATTTATTTGAAACTGAGTCATTCCCAAGAGACAACATCGGAGGACAGAGCAAAGCAGGGGCTATTGTTCTGGGGGTCCTGGGTGAAATCTCAGCTGACAGCAGGGGAAACAGTGAGAACCAAGAAGTGGCTGCCATTCAGAGGCTCAGTGTGGGGAGCCCTAGCCACCGCAGCGACTGCAGCGTAGTGTGATGGGATTGAAATGCAATGGCAGGGAACTGCCTGGCAATGTGAGCTGGATTCCAAACACCCAGAGACCAATCTGCCCTATGGCTCAGGGCCAGGAGATGGAGGAATATATCCCCAACTCCTCCATCCTGCCTTTCTCCCCAACAAAAGAAACCCATCTATTCCATTTCCCTTCTCTTCTGTCTCCTCCCACCTACACAGGGGTTGTCAAACCTTCTAGTCTCTCTACTACATACAGCTCCCACTCCAGGCTTTGTTCCAGTCAAACCAGCCTGTACCCAGCTGCATCAGGCTCTTTAGACCTTTTCCTTCTGGGTCCTCTGCAGCTACAGGAGACAGCAAAAAGAGCACTGAACTTGGGGTCAATATATCTGGGTTGTAGTCTCAGCTCTGCTGCATGATATCTGTGGGTCTCACTGATGTGGATAAGTTACCTCAAGGATCTGGGCCTCAGTTATTCCATCTCTAAAATGGGGAGCCTTGACTGAGTCATTGCTCTGGTCCCCTCAAGTGCTAACTTTCTATGCTTTAAAGTCTCATCTAGCTGTGACATTCTATCCTGAAGGTATTGACATCCTAGGGCTCCTGTGAAGGCTGCATGCCCATCAAATCTTTTCTACCCTCTTTTATCCTGCAACTTTTAGACTCTCTTTTACTGCTATTCATTTCAACCTTCCTCTCAATAGGGGGGATTTATTTTTAAGAAGCTAGACAGCTGTTTACATTTGTGTTTTTTTAAATGAAGGAAATTCTGCTTTACTTTCCCACAGAGAACATGTTATAAATTGTAGCATCTCCCCTAACAGAACCTAGCTACTCTTTCTCCTTTGTAGGAGGCCTTGCTTGATGGTGGTGACAGAGGAAAGCAGGCTAGGGGGTTGGGCTGTGGAGGAGAGATCAAAGCTCTCTGGCAGTGCCACTAGAAAGTCTTGCCCTATTGCTGGCATCAAGCAGGTATGGGATTGATTTGATGGGACTTAGGAATGAGGCAGGAGGGGCTCATTAGCTGTTGCTAAGCATTTTCACATTGCTATTGATTGGTGCAGTGAGTGGCTTGCTGGGGGAGCCTCTGCCCAGCCCTGGGGTACTCCTGTAGCAGCCGCATGGAACCTCCATCCCAGTACTGGGTTGCAACCTGGAGGTGATTGCAGGCACATGGGGACTGGTCTTACATAAAGCAGAATAAAAATAGCCCACATTTATAAAGTACTGTAGGCTTTCCAAAATGTTTTTCTATGAGGCAAGGGGCCCATATTTATAATCCTCATTTTCTAGATGAAAAAACAAGGCTCAGAAAAGGTGAAATGTCTTACCCAGGGTCATAAAGCAAGCCCTACTGAGATTCCATCTCAAGCCCAGGGCGTCTGGGTCCAGGCCCACACTCTTGGTCTCTATGCTTCCTGTCTTCTATTTTATGAGAAACCACTTCTAAGTTAAGATTGAAAAGTTCTAGAAAAGCCCTCAATATATTGGCTATTTGTAGTTTGATATTCTGTCATCGGAACCTTATCCCTTAAAGTTTTAAGATGACAATCAAGACCGTCAGTTAGGTAATGACTAGATTAAATTATGATATATGAATGTAATGGAATATCGTTGCATCAATAGAAATTATGAATATGAAGAAGTCAAAGAAGTATGGAAAAGAAATAAACATTCATATAGCACCTGTATCTGCCCAGCACCGTTCTAAGCACTTCTCACAAATATTATCTCATTTGACCCCTGTGTCAACCCTACAAAGTAGGTGTTATTATTATCCTTGTTTTTACAGTTGAGAAAACTGAGGCAAAGAGAGTCACACAGCTAGTAAGTGTCTGAGGCCAATTTGAACTTAGGTCTTCTTGACTCCAGGCCCTCTATCCATTGAACCTCTAGATCAGTGGTTCTCAACCTTCCTAATGCCGCGACCCTTTAATACTTGTATGCGGGTATATCTGCATGTGGGCAGACCCGCCTGGAGACAGAGAGAGGAGCGGTGTCTTGGTTCCTAAGACCATCAGAAATACGTGTTTTCCAATGGTCTTAGGCCACCCCTGTGAAAGGGTTGTTCAACCCCCAAAGGGGTTGTGACCCACAGGTTGAGAGCCGCTGCTAGCTGCTTATATACGAAGACATAGGAACTGATTCAAAGAATGTAACAATTGGAAAGAGTCTACATGAAAACAATACAAAGCCACTACAACCATGTAAGTGGAAAGAACAAGAACAGATTTAGAACGAACACTATATAATTATAACGGCCAAACTTGTCCCTGAAGAAGTGACGGGGCAATGAAGGGCTTCTTTGCAGAGCTGGAGTGACTGTGGGTGTGAGAACATTGCCTGTGCTGTCGGACTTGGTGCGCGTGTTGGTTAGTGTCGCTGAACTACTCTCCTTCTTCCCTTATTATTATTATTATTACTATTATTATTCATTGCTATTAAAATGGTGATTCATTAGGTAGGAGATGGGGAAATATATTCAGAAATGAAGGTGATGTAAAAACAAATGATATTTTGAAAGTGTACATAAAATGCCAATCAATCTGGGAAGTCATGAAGTGTCAAAGGCAAAAGACACTACTGGTTCACGTAATCCAATCCAATTCATTTTGCAGAAGGGGAAACTAAGGCTCAGAGAGAGGAAGGGAGTCAGTGGCTGATCCAGATCCAGGAAAGGAGCTCAATTTTTTGATTCCTAGTGCATGAGAATACACTGCAATAATGATCAGCTATTTCTGGTCTCTGGCCTAAAGAACAGAGACTCCAAGGCTGCTGTGACAAAATGGGATGCCTTGAGCAAATTCTGATGTGGATGTGCCTTTGTTCTGATTGCCTGCAGCTTGGGTGTGTTATATATCTACTGCTGAATTACATACCATCCTATATTATCCTCTAGACTTTCTTCCTTTCCCATAGCCATTAACCCAGGACCGGCTACATGGCAGAGGAGTCAGTCAAAGCTATTGTTAAAACTCACTGATGGTTCTTGGTCCCTTGTTCTTAAGTGTGACTGAAGGATCTGAGATATCCTTTGATAGAGTGGGGTCATTGGAGAGAGAACAGAGTTTCCTGAGGGGCTGAGGATACTGGAAAATATTGAGAACAAAAGAGGTTAGAGATCTAGGAACCTTAGTTCTAAGCAATGTGATATTTCAGTGGATAGGGTATTAGATTTGAAATAAGAAAGATCTGAGTTTGAATCCTGCCTCTGACAGGGTTCTGTGTGATTCTGGGCAAGTTGCTTAACTTCCCTTTGCATCACTTTCCTCATCTGTAAAATGGGTATTATAATAATAGTATCTAATTCACGGGGCGGTTGTGATGATTAAATGAAACAATGTACTTAAAAGGCTTTGCAAACCTTAAAGTGCTTTATAAACATTAGTTATTATTACTAGCTAGTGGAATTTCATCCATTCCTTTGTCGAATGTTGACCAAATACCTCTTCTGCCCATTCTACAGTGCTTGGCACTGAGGAGGCTACCAAGAGGAATGAGACACTGAGGTCCATTGAAACAGCTGCTGATTTGACCTGGATTTACACCCTGCTCTGCTACTTACTGTCAGTGTGACCTTGGCCAAATCATTTCACCTTATTTGGTCTTAATTTTTTAATCTGTAAAATGAAGAGGTGAGGACTGATGATCTCTAAGGTTTCTCCCAAGTCTAAAGTGATGAGATCCTAAGATGGTGTTCCTCCCTTATTTGTGAAGAGAAGACACTCCAATGTAATACATTAGAGTGTTATACCAAATATCATGACATAGTAGAGCTAGCTATAGGGACCCTTGGAAACTATTTAGTCTAATTCTTTAATTTTATAGATGAGGAAACTAGGGTCTGGAGGAGCTTAAGTAACTCACCCTAGGTCACATAGCTAGTAAGTGGCACAGGAGGCAGCCATACCCAGGTCTCTTGACTCTGAGTGCTCTTTATGCCACATTAGGTTACCCTTCCTATGCTAAGTGTGTGAGAGGATTATAAAATTCCAAGATATCATAGGCTCATAGCTTTAGAACTGGAAGAGACTGGAGAGGCCATCTTGTTTAACCTTCTTGTTCTATGATGAGGAAGCTGAGGTTCAGGGAGGTAAGGTGAGGGTCACATAGATAGGAAGTGTCAGAGATAGGATTTGAACTCACTTCTTTCTGATTCCAAGTCTAGCACTCTAGGCACCAAAACATGCTGCCTGGGTGATTACATGAGAGAGAAAATCCTTCTAGCTAAAGAAGTAGGAAGAAAAAAAAGGGAAGGCTTCATGGAGAAGGTGCCAACTGGGGTTAATTTTTAAAGACCAGTGAGATGTCAACATAGTTCAGCGACTTCAAAATTTTGCTTTATCTGGTCCTTGGAGGGAGACTACGAGGGGATACGGAGCCCCACCTGATGGAATGGGGCTTGATGCCTTAAGTGAATCAGGACAGAGACTCAGATGAGCTTCAAGCCTCTTCCAAGAAAATCCAGTCTCCCTGCACTCCAGGATCCTGCAAGAGCCTGACAATGCATGCTGCAGACACTCAGGCTCTGAGTCAGGGCTGGCTGGAGAGCTTCCTTTGGGAAGCCGGCTGCTCTGATTGGCTGGGTCGTGGTGTGGTGCCGCCGCAGCAGGCAGTGCAGGGCTGGAAGAGGATTGTTGGAGCTGGGAAAGGGCTGTGGAAGCCAAGGATGTTTTATGGCTGCAATGGGGCAGGGCTTTCTTGTGACTTTAGGGGGAAAATTCCATTTGCCATTTTCATTAACCGCATGCAAACTATTCTTTTTTTTAGACACTGTTTTTCTGTCTCAAATCTGCCTCCTTGTTCCAACCTTTCAGAAACACAGAGATTCATAGACTCATAAAATGTCAATGATGAAAGAGATCTTAGACCATAGAATGTCAGAGATAGAAAAGACCAAAGAGACCACATATTCCAACCCCTTTATTGGAGATATTAGGAAACTAAATTCTGGAGAGGAGTGGTGATTGCCTAGATACAGCTCCTAAGGCAGAACTCAGATTCAGGCTTTTTGGTTTCTTGGTGTGTGTTGCTCCTATGCTATCATCAACTAGTCAGCTCTTATGCATAAACATGTGTATACGTATGTACTCTGTTAGTAAACAAGCATTTATTAAGTGTTACTGTGTGTTGGTTACAATGTACACATGAATCACAGACACATATATGTAAGGAGACAACACTGACATTTCAATTCAACTTAGCTCAGTTCAATTCAATAAGCATTTACTATGTACCTATGGTATGCATGGACCCCTGCTAGGCACTAGGGATACAGGGGCAAAAGTGAAAAGCAAGTCCTGCCCTCAAGACACTTACTTTCTAAGTGAGATACAACATTTATGATCAATGCAAGATAATGTTAGGAGGGAGAGGCCATGTACTACGGTGATGGGCAAGGATGGAGATGGGGACTGGGGAAGGGTTGGTTAAGGCTTCATAACCCTTGAGCTGAGTTTTAAGGGGAACTAAGGATTCTAAGAGGCAGAAGTTGTAGAGGGCATACATTTCAAACAGGGTTGGCCATTGGTTGTTGTTCAGTTGTTTCAGTCTGACTCTTTGAGACCCCATTTAAAGTTTTCTTGGCAGAGATATTAGAGTGGTTTGCTGTTTCCTTCTCCAGCTCATTGTACAGATGAGGAAACTGGCAAATAGTGCTAAGTGACTTGCCCAGAGTCACATGAGGAGTAAGTGTCTGAGGGTGGATTTGAGCTCAGAAAGACTCATCTTCTTGACTTCAGGTCTGGCACACTATCTACTGCACCACCTAGATGCCAGCTGGGCATTGGTAGCATCTGCAAAAGCATGGAGTTGGAATGCTGAAGTCAATGAACCATAAATGGGCAAGTTTGACTGGAAAGTCAGAATCGTGGAGGGGAATGATATTAAACAAGCCTACAAAAATAGTTGGAACCATACTGTGGGGAGCCTTAAATGACAACGTAAGGAGTTAGTATTTTATTCTATAGGCAATGGGCTTAAGCCCAATTGCCCTATCTTTCCCCCTCCAAAAAAAAAAAGAAATGCAATATTTATAGGGGTGGCCAGGTGGTACAGTGAATAGAGCACCGGCCCTGGAGTCAGGAGGGCCTGAGTTCTATAGGCAATGGGGAGCCACTGGAAAGTTTTGAGTGGGGGAGTCGTATGACCAGAGAGAAGATGGGCCCATGCTGGAGTTTGAGGAATTCTTACCTTTTTTCTAGTCTACTGATTGGCTTGCCATGTGACCCTGGGAAAGTCACAGAATCTTTATCTAAGTTCCATTTTCTTCTTTTTTCCCAGACATTGCAAAAGTAGCTCCTTACCAAAAAAAAAAAATTCTTCCTGATCATTATTTACCCTGCCTAGATCCCTCAAAAAATCTGCTAATACTTGAGTACCTTCTACATGTTCAGTTCTGCATTAAGCACTTTGGTAAATTAAAAGGTATATAGTCCTTCCCTCAAGGAGCTTACATTTAGTTGGAGAAGGGAAAAAATAGAGAAGATAGGTATACTCTAGTGGAAAGAGCATTGGATTAAGAATCAGGAGCTAGAATTTTGGCTCTATTAATAACTTTTGGTTTGAACTCCAGCAAATCAATTCCATCTCTGGGTCTCAGTTTCCTCATCTGTCAAATGGATATCTGGCCAAATGATGCCGTTTGTCCTCCATAGTGTTGCACATTCATTCCTTTATTCACTGTTTATTAAGTGGCCATGATAGGCAAGGTCTTACGCTGGGCAATAAGAGTAAGACAAAAGACAAAAAAAGAGGTCATAGGTCTAAGGCATAGGTAGTAGAAATAATGGACATGGAATGAGAAGACCTGAGTTCAAGTCCCAGCTTGAATATTTGTGGGACCCCAGACAAAGTCAATTCCCTTCTCTCAGTCCCCATTTCTTCCTCTGCAAAATGACAGATAATTTAATTAGTTTATAGAATTTCTCAGATCTCTTCCAGCCCTAACATTCTAGGGGGTTATGGGTTTCCAGGAGGAGGTGATATCAGAAAAATAGGTTCTTTCCCACGTCTATAAATGGTCCTTTAAAGGAAGTAGGATTTAAAAGTTTTCTTTGGAATAATATCTACCTATGGGCTAGATATATATCTTAATACTTCATTCCCAGGGAGATTGCGATTGCTCGACTGTAGATATTTGTTATCATCCCATATTGCTAGAGTGCTGAAGATGATTGTTTTCTAGGTATCTATAAGAACCATTTCAGCCTCCCAGGATGCCATGGAAGGGTGGGGCAGAGGCTCATAAGCACATTAATATTTTCACTTACAGTGCACCTTTTACCTGAAGAGTCCAAATAATGCCTTTGTTAGAATGCATTCATTAGCACTTCACAACACCCCTGAGACACAGGGTGAGTGTCATTAAACCCATTTTGCAGTTCTGCAAACAGGGGATGAAATGAAATGCCAAACCAAAGATGAAGAACTCAGCATGACAACACCCAGAAGCAGAGTAAAAAGAGCTGACATGTCTGTAGCAAATTTTAATTGCGAAGGATATATGTATGTATATATGTATATGCAAATACATATATATATACATACACATACATACGTACATACATGTACACTGTATCTATATCTCTCTATCTATGCATACCTCTATAGATATAAAAATTTCATTTCATTTGGCTGGAATGGTAGGCCTCCTGTCAGGTGTGGGGCACAGATATTATTATCTCCTCTTTAAAGGAGCTATGAGCAGCTAGATGGTACTGTGCTAGGCCTGGAATAAGGAAGACTCATCTTCCTGGGTTCAGATCTGGCCTCAGACACTTACGAGCTGTGTGACCCTCGGCAAGTCATTTAACTCAGTTTGCCTCACTTTCCTCATCTGTAAAATAAGTTGGAGAAGAAAATAGCAAATCACTCCAGTATCTCTGCCAAGATAACACCAAATGAGGTCATGACTAGTCAGACAGGACTGAAAAATGACTGAACAATGACAACAAACGTTTTACATGGGAAGAAATTCAGAACATCAAATGACTTGCTCCATGTCACATAGGTAGGAAGCAGGAGTGTGTATGTGTGGAAAGGACATCTCATTCCTTGGTGTCCTGACTCTTTCAAGGGTTCTTTCCATGGCATGACATTGCGTTTACTGTGTACTACACTGTTTGCAGAAGTGAGTGCTACTTATTCCTTGCCTCAAGGTACTAGACAGTAACAACTCTGTGGCAAAGGGAGGACCGGAATGTGGGTCTTCTGGTTCCCTTTCAGGGCTCCTTCCGCTGGTCACGGCCCTCTTCTCTGGCAATCTGAGTTCTAGAAACTTCCTTGCCTTTAGCTTTCAGCCATTTTCCAAGGGGCTAATCATATGTTTGTGTGTGTGTGTGTGTGTGTGTGTGTGTGTGTGTGTGTGTGTATGGAGAGAGAGAGAGAGAGAGAGAGAGAAACACACACATACACACAGACAGAGAGACAGAGAGAAGGAGACAGTGACAGAGACACAGAGACACACACAGACAGAGAACCATTTTATACATTTCAAAATTTATTTTTGGATACAATTCAAAATTTATACATTTTATACATTTCAAAACATTTTCATAATTAAATTAATAAAACCTTATTAGATGTCCCAGGTCCTATGCTAGATGCTAAGGATACAAAGACAGAAAAGAAAATGCCTAGTCTCAAGGAACTTACATTCTATGGGAGATGCAAGGGGAGGGGGAGGAAAAGCCATGTTCAAAGATAAAAAAATATAAAGTAATTTCAGGGGGAAGAGGGTCTAACACCTAGGACAGCTGGGAAAGACCTCTTGTAGGAATTCTAAGACTTAGAGGTGAAGGGGGAGTGCGTTCCCAACATGGGAGACGGTTTCTGCACAGGCAATAATAATGATAACAGCAAGCTAACATTTATATCCCTTTAATGTTTGCAAAGCATTTGATAAATATTATCTCATTTGATACTCACAATAATTCTATGAGGTAGGTGCTATTACTATACCCACTTGATAGATGAGGAAACTGGGACTGAGAGGTTAAGTGACTTTCCCAGCATCATGAAGCTAGTAAACATCTAAGGTGGTATTTGAATTCAGGTCTACCTGACTCCAGATCAAGCCCAGATGGCATGCCAAGTTTGGGAAATAGTAAGCAGGACTAAACAGAGAAAACATGAAGAGGAGTAATATTGCTTGCAAGGTGGTTTGGTGCTAGGTTGTAGAAAGCTTTTTCTTTTCTTTTTCCTTTTTTTCTTTTTGGAGGGTGGAAGGCAGGGCCATTGGGGCTAAGTGACTTGCCCAAGGTCACACGACTAGTAAGTGTTAAGTGTCAGAGGCTGGATCTGAACTCAGGTCCTCCTGACTCCAGGGCCAATGCTCTGTTCACTGCGCCACCTGGCTGCCCCTAAAAACGTCTTGTTGAAAGCTTAATATGCTAGGTTGAAGATAAATTTTTTTTATTGTAGAAACAATAATCAGGCAATTAAACACTTGTTAAGTGACTGCTCTATGCCAGACACTGTGATAAGCCCTGGGAATATGAAAACAAAAACAAAACCATTCCTGCCCTCAAGGAACTTCTAGTCTTTTGGAGGAGGCATCAAATGCATTATAGGGGAAAATTTATGCACACACATACACATACACATAAACACATGCAAAGTAGACAGTAGGTAGCCTTGGTGGAAAAAGTTCTAGCACTTAGAAAGGACAAGGAAAGGCTTCGCACAGGAGGTGGTGGTTGGGCTATCTTGAAGAAAGTTATTGCTCAGTCATTTCAGTCATGTCTGACTGTCTATGACCCCATTTGGGGTTTTCTTCGCAAAGATACTAGAGTGGTTTGCTGTTTCCTTCTCCAGCTCATTTTACAAATCAGGAAACTAAAGCAAACAGGGTTAAGTGACTTTCCCAGGGTTATGCAGCTAGAGAATGTCTGAGGCCCTATTTGAACTCAGGTCTTCTTGACTCCAGGCCTGGTGCTCTATCCATTGAGCCACCTAGCTGGTCTTTGAAGGATGAAAGAGATTCTAAAAGGTGGCAGTCAGGAAAGAGCATTCTAGGGATGGGAGACAGCTAGTGAAAAGGCTTGAAGAAGGGAGATCATAGAGGCAAATAATAGAGAAGACTGCAAATGTAGGACAGTGATAGGTTATGAAGACTTTTAAATGTCAAAGGAATTTATATTTGATCTTAGAGAGATTCTCTGAGAGAAAATCACCTCAGTGGTGATATGTAGGATGAATTTCAATGGGAAGAGACTTTAGAAAGGGAGACTAATCAGAAGGCCCTTGTAAAAGTCCATAGGAGAGGTAATGAGGATCTTAACAAGGGTGTGAGTAGAGAGAAAGAGTTGTATGTGAGAAGTGTTATAGACATAGAAACAACACAATCTGACAACTAATTCTCTTCATGTGGTTAGACACAATGAAGTTATGAACTATGTGATTGGAAAGGATGGTGGTATCCTCAACAGAACTAGTGAAGTTTGGAAGAAAGAGACGTTGACAATTAAAAAAAACATTTATTTACTTTTTAGTTCACAACATTCAGTTCCACAATCCCATGAATTCCAAACTTTCTTCCCCTCCCTCTCCTTCCCCCTCCCCCATGGCAGTATGCAAACAGATACAGGTTCTGCAAATACCTTCACAGTAAACATTAGTCAAGTTGTAAAGTCAAGTTATAATTATAACCAGTGGAATGAACAATGAGAAAGAAGGAACAAAACAAAACAAAACAAAACAAAAAGAGAGAGCAAGTAGTTTCTTTCAATCTGCATTCAGACTCTATAGTTCTTTCTCTGGATGTGGATAGCCCTCTTCATCATGAGTCTCCTGGAGTTATCTTATAACCTTGCATTGCAGAGAGGAGCCCAGTCTATCAAAGTTAGTTGTCACAGATATGATATGTCTGTAATTGTGTACAAAGTTCTCCTAGTTCTGCTCCCTTCACTCAGAATCAGTTTATATAAGTCTCTTCAGGTTATTATGAAGTCCATCTGTTCCTCATTTCTTATAGCACAATGGTATTCTATTACATTCATATACCACAACTTGTTTAGCCATTCCCCAATTGATGGGTATCCCATTGATTTCCAATTCTTTGCCACCATATGGGTCTTTTTGACAATTTTTTAGTAAGGAAGTGACATGGTCAGAATTGTGTTTAGTAATAGTAGTTTAGAAGCTTGGTAGAGGATGGCTTGGAAAGTGGAGAGGCTAGAAGAAGACGAATGAGGAGGCTATTGTAATAGCCTAAATGGAAAGTGATGTAGTCCTGAAGAAGAGTAATCATTGTTAGAGTGAAAAAGAGACAGCTGTGAAATGTGTTGTTTAGGTAGAATCAACAAGACTTGGAAAGATTGGATATGATAGATGAAAATCACAGGCGAGTTAAGTATAACTCTCAAGTAACTTGAAGGATTGTGACACCTAAACAGAAACATGGAGGATTGGAAAAAAGATCAGTTTTGGGGAAAACACTCCACTTTGGACACATTGAGTTTATGGGATAATTCCCCAACATCTCCACAGCATGCTGACTACACTCCAGTCATCATCTCCACCTCTGCTTCACTGGACCTTTCCCCATTTCCCACTTATCCCAGTGTTTTTCATTCCCCTTTAGAATGTGAACTCCTTAAGGGCAGAGGCTGACTTGTTTTATTGCTTTGGTACCCCCACTTAGCATAGTGCCTAGCATTCAGCAAGTGCTTAATAGAGGCTCTATTATCTATCTAGCTATCTCTCCATCTATTATTTATCTACCTCTCTATGTAGTATGAGACAAGTGCGAGAGAGAGAGAGAGAGAGAGAGAGAGACAGAGAGAGAGAGAGAGAGAGACAGAGAGAGACAGAGACAGAGAGAGAGATCATGCCTGGATATGTTATTTGGGGGTCATTTGTATAGAGATCATAACTGAACTCATTAGAATTGAAAAGATCTCCAAGAGAAGAAGGGGTCAGAACAGAGACTACGCAGATATTGTGGGTGGAAAGTGGATGACAATCAATCAAAGGAGATTATTGAGACAGCTCAGAGGGGTCAGAGGAGAACCAGAGAGAGCTGCATTACAGAGGCCAAGATAGGAGAGGGTGTGGCAGAATAAAAGGTCCAAGGCTTCAGGGAGGTCAGATTGAAGGAGGATTGAGAAAAGGGAGCTAAAAGACCATTGGTAACCCTGGAGAGAGAAGTTTCAATAGAGTGTTGGGCTCAGAAGGTAAATTTCAAGGGATTTAGAAATAAGTGGGAAATGAGGCAATGGGTAGAGATGACCCTTTCCAGTCTGCAATCATAATCTCATTGGATCTTCAAATTAATCTGTGGGGTGATGTAACAGCAAGCACCCTAGTGTACTCAGGACAGCTGCTAGCACAGATTCTTTGATCTGCTTTTCTAAAGGAAAGCAACTCAAAAGAGGGTTAATAATCTTACTTTAATGAAACACACACACACACACACACACACACACGCGCGCGCGCGCACACACACACACGTAATTCACTTAGGGGAAAAAGTCAGCACCCTGATCTTCAGGAAATATAAACAGACAAAATTACAAGCAGACAAAAAAATACAGAGAAAATAACACAATTCAACAGACCGACAGACAGGGTTTCTAGCTGTCTAACCATTACATACATACTTAGTTACCAGAGAGAAAAGTACCAACATCTGGGTTTTCAGAGTTGGGAGGTTTGACAGCTGCCCAGAATCTCATCTGGCCAAATCACTCAACTCTTCCCATGAGTAAACCCCAAAGCAAAACCTCACTTCAGGGTATGTATATACATGTACATATATACACACATAGCCTTCTCCAGGGTCAGAAGACATCACAACCCTTGTGATCCACTGCCTGATTACAAGTAACAACAGGTGTGCCTTACTGAAAAACAAGCCTCCCCTAAGCAAGCTTCTCTTGTTGAGTTCCAAGTGAGGCCCATTAAAGGGCAAAGAAGATCTTAAAATTCCTTAGGTCTATTAAGGGGAAGGGAAGATCTTCAAATTACTTACCATTACAGGTGAGTAGTAGAATGGGCAGTACCATCAACTTGCTTTGTAACACTGGGGGAAAAAAAACCACTTAATAATAATCCTCTATCTTGCATTTCCAATAAGTTGCCATTCCTACCTCCTCAGCATCTCTTGCACCTGATCCCTTCTCTCTCCTTACAGAGCAGCTATCTTAGTTTATGTTTCATCATTGCTCATTTGGATCATTCTTACAGTCCCCTGTTTGATCCTTCTGCCTTGAATCTACTCCCACCCCCATCTTTCCTCCCTGCAATTGTTTAAGTATTCTTTCACAAAAACATGTCTATGTTATTCTCTTCAATCAGCTCCAGTGGCTTCCTATTTCCTTTAGGAGAAAAGATGAATTCTCTTTGGATTTTAATGGCCTTCACAACCTGCCCCCAATCTATCCTTCCAGTTTCATTACATATTACTCTCTTTCCCAAACTCTTTGGTGTAGCCAGATTGGTCTTCTTGCTGTTCCTCATGCATGACAATCAATAATGGGCCATAATAGTAATAGCTTACATTTATATAGTGCTTTAAGGTTTGTGAAATGCTTAATCTTTCTAAGCATACATTTTTCATCTATAAAATTAGAGAACTAGAAGAGATGACTTTAGAAATCCTTTCCAGTTCTAATATGTGATGTTGGAATAGGATGTTGATTTTACTTTTAAACAGGACACTGTGGTGGGGTTGTTAATCTATAGACTGATAAGCTTCATTTTGATTCCTGGCAAAATTTCAGAATGTATTATTAAAGAAATGACCTGTGAGTATTTTGAAAAGGAAGCAGTAATCATTGAAGACCTATAAGAATCAGGTCAAACTAACCTGATTTCCATTTTTGACAGAATTGCTAGACTGATAGAATCAAGGCAATTTTTGTGGTTAAGGTATACCTGAATTTCAGCAAGGCATTTTGAGAGTTCAATCATGTCATCACTGTGGATTATGTGGAGAGATATAGGTTAACATGGGCTAAATGATAATATAATTAGGTGGGCTCAGTTGAATGACTGACCCCCCCAAAATAATAATTATTAAGGTGATATCAACTTGTAGAGCAGTGTTCTTAGGATCTCTCAATTAATCAATTAATCAACAAGAATTTATTAAAAATCTATTATGTGGCAGGTACTATGCTAGGTACTGGGGATATAGCAATGAAAATAAATAATTCCTGCCTTCAATGAGCTTATATTATTGACAAAAGAAAATCTGAAGCTACAAAATAAATTCAAAATAAATACAAGATGATTTTTTTGGGAGGAATTCAGTAACAATAGATAGGATCAGGAAAGGCTTATGTGGCTATCAGTGACATGGATGAAGGCATAGCTGCTGAGCTTATCAAATTTGCAAACTTCAAAGAAGTGGGAGAGACATTTAGGTTGTTGTGTTTGTTCTTCGTTTTTGAAGATGGCCACGGCATCAGGGAAATGATGACATGACTTGCAGTTGACTTTGATTTGAGTGAGGAAGGGCTGTGCAAGGTCATCAGCCTCACTTTCTCCTCCAGAGCCATCTGGGTCCAGTGACCTGATATTCATCAGGATGACTGGAGAAGGCCCAGAATGCAATGAAAGACCATGGCCCTTTTGGAGTAAGGCCCTGAGAGACATTTAAAATACATTTAAAATACCAGATGTTATGGTCTCCCCCCTCAAAAAAAATCTCACCAAGAAGGAATAAAGGACAATCAACTAAGAAAATTTAATTGAGGTAAATGCAAACAGATATATCCAGAGAAAGTATGGTTAGGCAAAACTCTCAAGAAAAAGATCTGAAGGTTTCAGTGGACTTCAAGCTCAACAAGACTCAGCAGTGTGACAGCATCTCAAAAAGCTAATGCAATATTAGGTTAAATTAATAGAGATCTAGCACCCAGAAAAAGATGAGTGGTATTCTTGCTATCCTCTGAACTAGTCAAACTACTTCCAGAATATTGTGTTAAGTTTTGGGTACCACATTTTTGGAAGAATGTAGACAAATAGGGTCACACACCCACAAAGAGGGCCTCCAGGACAGTAAAAGAACTAGGCCCCAGAACTAGGATAGTTACTAGCAGCTGTGCCATGAAGTCTAGCTGAAAGGACCAGGCTTGTTTACTTTGGAGAAAAGGAGAGTTAGAGGTAGCATGCGGGGGGGGGGGGGGGGATAAGGTGGAACAGGAGGTGGGAGATTTGTATTCAGGTATTCAGTGCTCAGTGATTCCATGTGGAAGAGTAAGAAAACTTTCTTTTTTTCCCCCTGAGCACAGTGGTCAGATCCAGGAGTGATGGGTGAGAAACAGGCAAATTTAGGCTTGAAGTCAGGGGAAAGGAAATTGTAAAAATCAGAGCTGTCCACAAGTGTGATGGCCTGCCTCAGAAGGTAGTGGGCTTCCTAGCACATCTCCCTGCCCAGGCCGATTGGGCATGTTGGAGAGGGGATTTCTAGTCATGGATTGTGCTTGATGCCCCCTGCCCCTGAGACCCTCCCAACTCTGAGATGAGGGAATTCCTTTTTAAAGTTTCCTTTGTTGACATTCTGTGTTTTAAGATCCCTTCCAAACAGAAAAATTACATGAATCTTCCATATCCTCCTAATTCCAGATGAAATTCCTAATTGACTATAATCTGCTGTTTTCCAAATTCCCTGTTAGGTCTCTTCTCATGCTGCCAGAATCCAACCAATGAGTTTCAAAGCAGTTCTGCAGGTGTGTATTGTTGTTAATCTTATCCCAGTGCAGCTGCCTGTGGCATGAGTGAAGGCAAAAATATGTTCCTTGAATTAAAAAAAGAGAGGGCAGATTTCAGGGCTACGAAACTGCACAGTTTTATGGAAACCTGATCATCCTTTTCTTTTTTGCTGACCCCCTTCTTCTTTACCCCCTCAACTGGCCTCTGTCTCTGTCTGTCTCTCTCTGCCTCTGTGTCTCTGTCTCCTACTCTCTCCCCATCCCCTTTAATCTGTGCCTATCTGCTGGTTCCTTCTTTGCTGCCTACAAAGCTATCTTAGACTCTCTCATCTTTGAAAAACATCACTTATCCTTGCCATCACCTGATGCCCTTGTCTTATACCTCTCCTTCCTTTCCCAGCCAAGTTCCTAGAAAAAAACAAGATATATATGTATATATATATGTATATATATATATGTATATATATATAATGTATACTTATTACCTCAACTTCCTCTTTTCTCATTCAATTCTCAACTTCTTCACAATCTGACTTCCGACCTTATCACTCAATTGAAACTACACTCTTCAGAGTCACCAATGATCTCTCAATGGCCAAAGCTGATCTCATCCTTCTGGACCTTTCTGCAATATTGGACAGTACTGACTATCTTCTCTTCCTGGATATTATATCTTCTCTGGGTTTTTTGACATAATAATACTAATAATAGCTTACATCTATAAATATATATATATGTGTATATATATATATAAATACACGTATGTGATTTAAACTTTGCAAATGACTTTATGTATATTTCATCTCGTTTGCTCTTCATAATAACCCTGGGAGGTAGGTGCTGTTATTATTTCCATTCTACAGATGAGGAAATGGAGGCTGAGGGTGATTAAGTGATTTGCTTGGCTCCTAAGTGTCTGAACCAGGATTTGAATTCAAGTCTCCTTGTAATCCACTCACTTGTTTAACTGCTTGTCCTTTGTTGGTGTTTATGTCCCACCCTGTGGATAGAAGCAAAGGCTCTGTTCTGGACCTTCTCTTTTCTCTATATACTGGCTTCTTTGATGACATCATGAACCCTTATGGGTTTATCGTCTCTAGAGAAGTAACTCCTAGATTTTTATAGACAGTCCTAGTATGTATCCTGAACTCTAGTCCTATATCACCAACTAATTGGAAATTTCAAATTGACTGTACCATAGATACCTCAAACTCAAGATGACTGAGACAGAAGTCATTATCTTTTCCCCAAACTCATCTTTATTTTGCACTTCCTTTTTAATGTCGAGGGTACCACCATCCCTTCCGTCACCTACGTTTGTAATCTTGTATCATCCACAACTCCTTACTCTCCATCCAACATATTAAAAACAGTTGTCAAGGTTGACATTCCTACCTTTGCATCATCTCTTGCATCTGACTGCTTTTCTTTGCTCACACAGCCACCACTTTAGTTGAAGCTTCATCACTTTTCCCTGGGACGACTGCATGGGCCTTCTAATTGGCCTTCCTGCCTCACTCCTCTTCTTACTCCAATCCATCATCCATACATATGCCAGTGATTTTCCTTAAGTGATTTTCCTGACCATGTTACTTCCCTTTTCAGTAAACTCTGGTGGCTCTTTATTTCCTCTAGGATAAAATATAAACTCTATTTAGCATTTAAATCCCTTTATAACCTTGCCACAACCTACTTTTCAAGATTCATTATACATTACCCTCCTCTCCACACTCTGTGGTCTAGTCAAACTGGCCTTCTTGTGGTTTCCTCATACACATTGCATTTCCCATCTCCATGGTTGTTGCCCACTCCTGCAGCATGCTGCCTCCTTCCTTCTGCCTCACATCCCCTCACTTCCTTTAAGAATCAGTCCAATCACCAACTTTTTTCTATACAGGGTACTAAAGTTAAAGTTTAAAAATGGCCCTAAGACTTTTGGGACACCCTGTATGAAGCCTTTCTTGATCCTGATTCCTGGTGCCCTCTCTCTCTAAGCTACCTCATATTTGTTATGTGTGTGTGTAATTTTATATGCACACGGTGCCTCTACTATTCTCTTCCTCCCATTCCTTAAAGGCAGGGACTGTTTGAGTTTTGATTTTAGGGCCCTAGCACCTAAAATAGGTGTTTACTAAGTGCTGGTTGATTGATTGACCCAACAAAAAGAAAGGATGACCGTTGTTCAGTTAATTAGGACAGCATTTATAACCATGATTTAGTGAAGCAAGTGTTTTGAATGAGTTAATGCATGTTCCCAATTATGTTATATATATATATATCCAGAAATAAGATTTCTTATGGATTGGGTCTGCATTTTTTTTCCATATTAATTGTAGCATTATAGAATCAAGCAATTCTGGATTTGGAAGGGACCTTAGAACAAGAACATGAAATGTCAGAGTGGGAAGAGACCTTAGAATGGAAAATAGGAGCACTGGAAACTTAGAGATCAGAAAATATAACCTTCTTCTTTGACAAGGGAGAAAAAAAACCAAGACCCAGAGATTTGAAGTGACTGAGTAGTTGGGGCAGGTAGGTGATGTTGGGCCTGGAATTAGGAAGACTTAAGTTCAAATGTGCCCTCAGATGATTACTAGGAGTATGACCCTGGGTAAGTCACTTCTCCCTGTTTTCTTCAGTTTCCTTATCTGTAAAATGAGCTGAAGAAGAAAATGGCAAAGCACTCCAGTACCTTTGCTAAGAAAGCCTCAAAATGAGATCACAAAGAGCCAGGTATGACGGCAATGACTGAACAACAACAATAACAACGGTTAGAAGAAGAATAGGACCAGAATCCAGATCTCTTACCTTACGGGCTAGAGTTCTTTCAGTTAGAACAAAACCTGTAGGAAATATCTCCATGCATTGAAAATATGAGATGAAGACAAGATTGCCTGGACCAAGGGTCATAGCTAGGGAGATTGTTCAAGGAGCAATCAGTACATGGGGACATGCAAACTAATCACACCTTTTCCATCAAAAAACTGGGATTGTGTTCTAGGAGGGAAACTAGAAAACAGCAGACCTTCAAATCAAGGCGTCATATACAACCTGCAACCAAGGGACAGCAAAGCCATTTTTCTTTCCAGAGAACAAGAGAAACACCTCTGACTTTCCTCATGAAGAATTGGAAGAGGATGACAAGGTGGTAGCATAAAAAATTGACTGCAGAGTTCATAAAATTTTCAGCAAGGCTGTGGGCAGGATGGGTTTCACAAGGGAGGAAAGGGGAGCTCTGGTCCGTGCCTGGAATCCCGATGGGTATGCTGGGATCTCTGTCATTAAAATTTGAATGTAGATCAAGAGTAAATATTTCCAGTGATAATTACTTAGTGCTGGGCAAACATCAAAATGTTCAAAGTTCCAGGTCCTTTTGGATGGGGGCCAAAAAATAAGAGTGTTTATCTAAAGCTTATCCAAATCACCTGAGCTTCAGAGTGAGGCAGGCACAGCTTGGCCTTCGAGGGTTCATGTTTTCAGGAGACTTGATCATTAGGGTGAAATTTTCCCCAAGGGGACATTGCACATTCCTGAGATACTGTGGCTGGCAGGGCAGCTCCCTCTGCGGTGTCATTGGAGTAATCACTGTAAGACTTCAGTTCCAAATCCTTCCACCTCCCCATCTGGCTCAGAATCCCCAAAGCTGGACTTTCTAGATGAATATTTCTGAAGTGTCTGTTCTGGATAAAGCTGGAACAATGGACATTAGGCAAAAGTGAAATAAGGAGACAATTATGATCACTGATTATAATCACAGAATGTTGGGGCTGGAAAGGACCTTAGAACATAGAACATCAGAGCTTGAAGGGACCTTAGAGTTCATCTTGCTATTCAAGTTTTTGGTCTCTTGCATACTAAACTATGACTTGTATAATGATGGGCTAGGCTGATATTTGGTACCTTAGTACTAAAATCAGTGCAAAGGTAGCTTAAAATTTTTTTCTTCCTCCAATAAATATGGATAGATCTTATGATGCTCAGCTCTCGTCAGCAGCTTCAGATGTATTCCTCTGCTTCTACATCTAGTTAATAGGTAGAAAGAACTGGGGATAGTTAAACTGGAGAAGAGAACACGTAAGAGGAAAATGACAGCCTTCTTCAACTTTCAAGGGTTGGCATGAGACAGAGGTATTTGAGCTGTGCCTAGCCTCAGAAGGTCAAATTTTGATTCATGAAAGGAAACTTTGGGAAAGCAAGTTTTGGTTTAATATAAGGAAAAGCTTTGTCCAAATTCTAATACCTCTCATAAGGTAGTAAGTTCCCAGTAACTGGAGATATTAAAAAAAAAAAAACCAGCAGCAGGATGATCATTCATCAGGGATGTTGTGGAAGGAGTTCTTGTTCAGATACGAGTTAGATTAAATTTCCTCTGAGGCTCCTTTGAAATATGGGATTCTATGATTTTCTGGTGGTAGGATGAGAGAGGAAGAGAGAAACAAAGAGGAAATTTTTGGTACCATAATGCCCTTGGATTCTGTGGGAGAGGGTTGTAGGGCTTGAACCTGAAAGGTTACAGAGGTCAAAGCTGAACCCTAGGAGGAATTAGAGATGTCTTTGGGAGCTCAAAATTGAGCTGTATTGGTGCTCTGAAAGGATCTCCTTAGGTACTGGCCGGCACTAGTTACTCTGGTACTCCCTCCAAGAGTTATTGAGGTTATGGAGATGCTATATATAGCTAACAGTCTCCAGGCAAGATTTGGAATGTTTGTCCATTCTCCTTTCCTGCCCAGAGCTGGGTGGAAGGGCGGTGCAGTGAATAGACCCTGGAATCAGGAAACATTGCCTCTAAGTTCCAGATCAGCTACTTGCTAGCTATATGACCTTGTGAAGTTCACTTCCCTTGGTTCAACTTCATTCTCCTCATCTGTAAAAGGGGAATAATACTATTTTCAATAACTCCTTCATGAAGTGCTATAAGAAAGGAATTTTGTTAATTATAAAATGATTAAAAAATGTGACCTGCTGTTTTCATTATTCTCACATGTACCTGCACATGCAACTGTTAATCACCTTGACTAATTAATTTTTTCCTTCCTTATTGGGCAAATCAGGTACCTTTCTTTAGGCAACCCATCTTTCCAATCTTTAGAGGAGCAAGCCTCCAACTTTGTTCAAAATGTTCAACACAGTGATTGGTAAAGGGCATTTCTGCTAACAACTCCGTTCTACAGTCTGACAGATATTTGAAAGAAAAGATTTTTGCTCTCTGCTGCCTTTCCTGACTCTTGACCTATGGGCATAGCCTTTGTCTCTGAAATATCAATAAAAAAAAGTTATAACTGAAAAAAGAAAGAAAAGCTCTGGCTATATCTCTATCTAGGTGTATGTTACAGCCAACATGTCCAGACCTGCCATTTTACAAATGAGCAGTCTCTGAATTAGAATGGTCTCACATTGGAATGAGTGCCTTTGAGAGGTAGTGTTAATGTTTTATCTGACCCTGCTGTTGTTGTGATTTGTCCTTCATTCTCAAAGAGGACCCTGACACCAGGAAAGTGATGTCATGACTTGCAAGTGAATTGGATTTAAGTGAGGGAAGGCTATACAAAGTCACCAGCCTCATTTTCTCTTCTGGAGTCCAGTGGCAAGATATAAATCAGGACAACTGGAAATGGCCCCTTTGTGACCCTGGAAGTTTACATAACACCCCTCCAGGGTTAATTTCTCAACTTCCACTCATATTGACTGGCTAGATCCCCAGGGGGTGAATGACTACTATTCTTCTTAGGGTTCTAGAGGTAAGCTTGAGTGACTGGGATTTTTGCTATTGTCATTCCCCACTGGTGTGCCCTCCACTTATTACTACATTTTCCCAACTTGTCATACTCTTGTCATCTCAGTGATTCTGAACCCCAGACTGTCAATGTATAAACTCCCTACTCATCCCCTATGGCTTGTTCTCTTCTTCTCCTCCCCCTCAACCTGATCCTTCTCTACTCCTTCCAATATAATCTCTGTAATGCCTGGTCCATAGCTAACAAACTTGCTTTAATCTTAAACTTTTTTCTTTTCCATTCTCTTTATCTTCTTTTGCTTACTGAGGAGCTCGTCTCCCTTCTGATGATAAGGCATCCCTAGCCACACTTGCCCACATTGGTTGCATTTTCACTCATCCCTTTCACTGGTCATGGTGGTAGAATGGGAATTCTCTTTGTTCTCCATTGCCAATTCCAGATTCTCCCTCTACCACTATCTGCTGGGTAACATTTCTTGTTAGCAGTTCATTCAATAGATATTTATCACTTTATCAAGATTCTAGTAGCTATTATCTATTGACCCCCCCCCCCCCAGGACATTTCTTTACTAAACAAGTTTAGTGCCTGATTCACAGTCTTTTCTTCTATCCTAAGTCCTACTCTAATAGTAGGGGACTTCAGCAACCACCTTAGACTCTCAGTTCCTCAAATTATCTTACTTATTTCCCATGATCTACTCCTTTACCTTACCACAGCTACACACAGAGATGGTTATACCTTTTATACCCCATTCTCTACAAAGGCTCCATTTCCATATTTATGAACCCTGAAATTCTTTATCTGATTATAATCTTTTATCATTCTATCTTTACCTCTGCCTCACAATGTCTAACCTTGTTCTTTTCCCTCACCATACTTTCAAATCCCTATACACTTCAGTCCTTTTCTCAGGCTATCACCCATTTACTGGCTATGCTATCCTCTCTTCTCTATCTTGATTTCTTGGTGTAATAGTTCAACTCTACACGACGTCCTCTGTAGTTGAATCCCTTGTCTCCTTTGCCCATCCAAGAAAATCTTGCCAAATCCCATCTTTGGATCAACCTTATCATTTGCTGCCTTTACTCTTGCTGAGGGGAGTTAGAGAAAATAAAAAAAATTCTTAAAATGGATCCATTAAAACACATATTAACTGGGCTTTTACTGCAGCAAGGCAATTCTTTTACATCTCTCTAATTGATTCACTATCCCACTCATCTCTCCTTAAATCTCGCATGGCATTTACTTCCTTTCCCTTTACAGGTGAGATTTTTGCTTCATCTTTCACTGAAAAAAATTTAGTCCATTTACTAAGTATTCCCTCTTCCCTCTACCCCTTCTCATTCAGGTGTCTTTTTCCACTCTCTTCTTCATCTCATTTCATACAAAGAGGTGAGCCTTTTCCTTTCCAAGGCAAACCTCTCAGCATGTACCCTTGATTCCATTCCATCCTGTCTTCTCCAGCTGATTGCCCCCTATGTCACCCCTGCTCTCTAACTAATCTTCAGTCTTTCCTTATCTGCTGCCTCCTTCCCTGCTGCCTACAAACACAGTCCTCTCTCCCTCATCCTTAAAAAGCCCTCACTTGATCAAACCATTTATAACAGCTGTCATCCTATAGCTTTCCTCCCTTTTGTGGCCAAACTCATTGAAAAGTTCATCTGCAATCAGTGCCTCTGATTTTTCTCTTCTCCCTCTTCTAAACTCTCTACAGTCTGGCTTTGAACCCCATCATTAAACTGAAACTGCTCTCTCAAAAATGATAAATGATCTTATCATTGCCAAATCTAGCATCCCTTTCTCAATCCTCATCCCTGGACCCCTCTGTAGGCTTTGATGCTGTCACGCACCCTTTTCTGGATCCTCTCCTCTCTCTGGGTTTTGTGACACTGCTTTCTCCTGGTTTTACTCCCACTTTTCTGACTAATCCTTCTCTCCTTTTCTAGGTCTTTATCTAGCTTATGTCCATTACTTGCTAAGGAATGGGAGTTTGTTTAGAGTCTTCTCTTCTTCTATATCGTTTTTCTTGGTGATCTCATCAGCTTCCATGGATTCGATTATCATCTTCATACAGATAATTCTTAGAACTATTAATTCAGTCCTAATCTCTCTCCTGATCTCCAGTCTTGCATGATCAATTGCCCATTTTTGTTGTTGGGTCATTTTTCAGTTGTGTCTGACACGACCAAAAAAAACCCAAAGAAAAAACAATATCACCAGCCCGTGTGACATGCATCGCAAGTGGATTTATTACAAGAAAAATGAACATTTATGTGGAACCCGATGCAAGTGCACAGAGTTCGCAATCCAAATAAAAGCTTGCACATTTATGAGATTACAACAAAAGAAGGAGGAAGAAACAGAACTCTCCTCCTAAATGGGGGCAGCATGGGAAGAGGAAGGGAGCGGTAGGTCTGAGAAAACCCCTTCCAAGGGGAGGGGCAAGGCAATGCCAAAAGCAGCATTCTTTTCCCTTGGGAACTGCTGCTAGACCATGGAGATAGTATGGTCTGCTTATCTATAAGGGTTCCAGTTATACAAGCTTTTTTTCTGTCTAGTTTAGACTGATTGGTTCCTGTCTTGGCTCCCCAGGACACAGGGAGCCCAGACTGGGGTGCAAACAACAAATTATGTCAGCTCAGGGTGGGGGAGGCCTTCATCTTTGACATATTCAGAGTTTGTGCATACTCTGGGACCAGTGTTTCTGGAAAATATGGTAACTTAAAAGGACAAGTTCAGGGTACACCCCATTGAGGATTTTCTTGGCAAGCATACCAGAGTGGTTTGCCATTTCCTTCTTCAGCTCATTTTACAGATGAGAAACTGAGGCAAATGAAGTTAAGTGACTTGCCCAGGGTTACACAGCTAGTAAGTATCTGCAGGTCAGATTTGAACTCAGGAGTATAAATCTTCCTGACTCCAGGCCCAGCACTCTATCCACTTTGCCACTTAGCTGCCCAGTTGCCTATTAGACACTAGAAATGGATGTCCCAAAGACATCTCAAACATCACAGAACTTGTATTTTTTCCTGAACTTCTCTAATACTGTTGAGAGCACTACCATTTTCCCAGTAATTCAAGCAACCTAGGCTTTATTCCTTACCTCTCATTTACCCCCATCCCACACGTCCACGTCCTGTTGGTCCTGTCTTCAAAACATCTCTCAGAGATTCCCCCTTTTTTCCACTCACACAGCCGCACTTGGTTATGGGCTTTTATCATCTCACCCCCAGACTATTGTCATAACCTACTGTTTGATTTCCCTGCCTTGTCTTTCCCCACTCCACTTAGCTGCCAAAGTGATTTTCCTAAAGATCAGGCCTGACCATGTAACCTCCCTATTCAGCAAACTCTTGGTGGCTCCCAATTATATCCAGGATCAAGTATAAAATCCTTTGTTTGGTTTCTAAAGCCTTTACAACTTGACTTCTTCCTGCTTTTTTCCATTCTTCTTACACATCAGTTCCCTCTATGTTCTCTCTGGCTCTGGCTTCCTTGCTGTTCCTTGAACATGACATTTCATCCATCTCCCAACCCTATAACTTTTCACTGGTTGTCCATCAGGCCTGGAATATTCTCCCTTCTTCCCTCTGCCTCTGGGTTTTTCTGGTTTCTTTCAAAACTTATTTCAAAAGGCCTTTCCCAGAGCCCCTTGATGCTGGTGCTCTCCCTCTGTGATAATCTCCCATTTACACTCTACGTATCTTGCATGTACATAGTTGTTCGGATGTCGTTTCCTCACTGGACTGTGAGTTCCTTGAAGGCAGAGACCATGCTTTTGCTTTTATTTTATTAGCACAACACCTGGAACATAGTAAGCATTTAATAAGGGCTTATTAATGGACTGTCTGCCCAGCTGTTCTATCATAAGAATCAAATAAGGAAATGAATAAGCAAGTGCTTTGAAAAGTATCCTCCAAACAATAATATTTAGGTGGAATTTTCTGGCTATGAATGTTAAAAATATGTTATCAAAGTTCATTCTCAAAACACCCTTGTGAGGTAGGTCAAATGAGCATTATTGTACCAGTTTGGCAGCTGAGGAAACAAGCTCTTGGAGGCCAGTCAGCAAATAAGCATTTATTAAGCACCTACTTACTCTGTGCCAAATACTGTGGGAAGCCCTGAGTGTGCAAAGAAAGGAAACAAGGACCTCACAGTCTGATGGGGCAGACAGTATGCCAGTGTCTGTGAAGTTCCTTGCCTGTGGTTGCACAGCCCCCGGCAGGGTTGGAATGCGATTCTAGGCCCTCAGACACGAATCCAGAGCTCATTCTACTGGGAAACACTGTAAACATCAGGGTTTATAAATACACCAGTCCTCCAGGGAAGGCCAACATCATGTGGATTCTCAGTCTTTCCAAAAGTCCGTTTGGATCACTGTCCTGCAAGCAGAGGCATCTCAAGAGATCTCTCTTGAGTTATGTCTGTCCTGCAAGGGATTAATGTTTTCAATTTTGTTTAGTTTTGTTTTCTGAAGAGTCGGCAGCAGCTCTAATTAATACCGTCAAAAGCATGACATTTAATTAACTCGATAACATGTTGAGCCTCGTGGTAACATATTTCAGCACCCAGCAGGTGGTGATGGGCTCTCCAGGGCCATTCAAAAGGCCTGTGATTAGGTACAGGGAAGCCCTTCTTGGCTGTTAATAACTCTTTCATCTCACCCTGCCTTGCAAACCATCTCTCCTCCTCCTGCCCCTTGCCTCATGTGCATCCACCAAGAGCGTCAAGAGATGCTTTAGATCAAGTAAGGGCCCTCTCTGCTGTTTCCTGGGCCTGGTTCAGGAGACATCTGGAAATAATTCTTTTTTTTTTTTT